>CM032059.1:66192202-67392202 GCA_018831715.1 Matsumurasca onukii | reverse complement strand
TCCAAAAATTGAAGAAAATAGGTATGTTAATTTTTTTATTTTACTCGTAAACTAATAACATTTTTCAAAATGTGGTCAGCGAAGTCACTGCGTTACATTGATATCTTTTAAATTAAACTTATTTCAAAAAGATGCGATGGGAATTGTAGGCGTGAAGTGTCTCAAAAAATGCCTGTTTTTACATTGTTCTTATGGACAAAAAAAAGCTGTTGGGAAATTCAGTGTAAAGTTTATAGTGTACATGTGAAGAATTCTTTAAGTGTGTAGGGTGGTTGGTTTTATTCTAGGCTTAAGTGCTATCTGGAGATTATAGCAACTAAACAGGCATTGGAAAAAATATATAAGTTTTCAGACAAATTAATTGTTGTGTTTGAAGACTACAACATTAGTCTAATAGCAGTTTTTCAGTCCATGTTGCCTGTGATGGTATCAGTGTAGATCCTATGCATTCTGGAGACAGATAGACAGAGGCCGCCAGACGGAAATAAACACAGACTGAAATGAAACCAAGAGTGACTCCTGGTGCGGAGGGGAGCGAGGGGGGAAGCCCTGCTGGGTTTATTGACCTTGTCAGTAGCATCTTCCGTCTCACTCACTCTCCCTGCATTGACCAAGCAAACCAACCTGCCTGGCTACCCACTGACATACAGCCCACGGGAGGAGGTCCCCTGGTGGGATAATGATATTTCAAATACAGTGTCCAGTTGGATTTGGGCTTATTCAGGATTTTGATTCAGTTAATTTTTGGGTCTTTTCTGTTAGCATTTCAATAAATAGTGCACATACCCAGCAATGACAGTTAAAATATAGAAACCAAAACATTCTAGACTTCTTTCCAGTCATCCCTGTTTTTTAAATAAAACTAAAGCCCAAGATTTCTGTAGAACTTACCTATTAGGCTCTTTTTCGGAAAATATCACTGAATACTTTACAAAGAAAATAAAAAAATCCACATGAATCAGTTTTTGTACTAAGAGAGTATGCACTAAATCATATGTAAGATATTGAAAATGACTGAATGGCTAAACTAAGAATAATATTAGTCCAAAAGCACTTTTCAGTCATGTTGCATTGTGTGGAGGCAAGTGTGATTATATCAGTGTTATTTAAAATTTTAACAAGTTTAATTAAAGCAAAGAAACTATTTTGGGACAATTTCATGATTTCAACCATAGATTGATTACTTGATCAAGTTTTTTTTATTAAAAAAAGTTCACACATAATTTGCTTGTTTTGCAGGATAATTATTGCTTTAAAATTTTAATTGATTACCATCAAATTGGAATGCCAATATGATATTAACGAGCATATTGAAGATTTGAATTTTAGATGAGTTAGTTCTGGTTGGCATGACCAAAATGTACTATTATAACAAAAGGCCATTAATTATATTTATTTATATTTTGTACCAATTCATCAAGATTTAAAACATGCCGTTTTTATTGATAAGTTACAAGTCAAAGTACCTTTATTGTACCAGGTATTTATGAAAAATAATTAAAACTTTTAACCCAGCTCCTTATTGTTGGACCTTTATGCCTCCCTCCTCTAACCCAAAAGAAGGGCAATTCTGTTGGTCCAATTTTGCTGGTTAAGAAAATCAATCTAGATATTTATAAAAGTAACAATCTACCATGTGTTGTGAAAATCAGACAAGAAATTTGACCTGTAGAGAGCACTACCAGTGTAATTCATTCCCCCGTCTTAAGAAACTCACTAGGATTCACAGTTGGCTATGCGTCGACTTTGTTTGCATTATTTAAGCATTGTTAAAAATGTATCAGATAGTGAAAGGGAAATTTATAATTTAATGCATATTGATTTGAATTTTTTCAGACAAGACACCAAAGAAGACGTTTTTGTTCATCAGGTAAGGGCTTTGGCTTTTTATAGGTAATACAAACATCAAACTTAACTAGCATTTATTCCTAATCTGCTACTGGCAGTTTACTTTTTTATTTTCTGGTTAATAGTTCTCAAGCTCTAATTATTAACGAAACTAAAGATGATTATAAAATATGTAGTTTTCACTTAGTTCTACAAGCCTTACCTAGAAACTTAAGTTGATTCCTCGACATAACTTGAAGTTCTGAACTCATCAAACATGTGTGTTTGGTTGCAGTCCGCTATTATCAAGAACAACCCGAAGAAGGTAGTGCGTAGCGTGGGCGACGGAGAAGTCGTAGAGTTCGACGTGGTCGCCGGGGAGAAGGGTAACGAGGCGGCCAATGTGACCGGGCCGGCCGGTGAACCCGTCAAGGGCTCTCCCTACGCAGCTGACAAGCGACGCAACTTCCGACCCCAATGGTACTACGGGCCCCGTCGCGGCGGCCCTAGAGGAGGCGGAGGAGGAGGTCCCGGCCGTCGTATAAGGGATAGCCAAGAAGGTACAACACTTTTCTTCACTAATAAACATTGGTCTGGAACCTTAGTAAGTAAGAAAATATTGATTGATGAGTTGAGCGACGTTACTACCGGCCCCACTGGTACTAAGGGCCTCAGAGGAGGAAGAAGCCCCGGCCGTCATCCTAGAGATAACCAAGAAGGTACACTTTTCTGTTGTTAATAAACAATCATTTCGTCTTGGACCTTAGCTTGTAAGAAAATATTAATTGATGTGTTAAGCGACGTAACTGCAAACTCCAGTGGTACTAAAGGCCCCCGAGAAGGAGGAGGCTTGGCCTTCGTCCTAAGGACAACCAAAAAGGTACACATTTTAGTTAATTAGAAACAGACTGAGACGTTTGCTCTGGAATGATCTTGGCACAGTAGACTCTCTCTCGTTCGGCCTTGCTTGATTTACCCATCAGATGGTCCGGCCGGCCACCTGAGATCTAAATATAATCTATATCAAATTCTTTTTTGCTAAGTGTATATTCATTTGTGCGGTTTTATTTTGAAACTAGTCCCCAATCGTAAGGTTTTGCTGAATGGTATTTGCGTAAAGCTAAACTACATCAGTTTTGGAGCTCTAAAGGGCTCCCAAATGTCGTTTCCTCGTATTTTCAGATAGTCCGGCCATTTTTTAGTTCCGCCGAGTGCCCAATCTCGAGGCAGCCAAACTAGAGGGAGTCTACCGGATGTAAGAAAATATTGATTGATGAATTGCATCATACATGGGTATGGTAACTCTGGTGGCGGTGAAGCCCTTTCTGAGCTAAGAATATCAAATATCTTGTCTTTCGGCAGTACTTGTGGGTAGGGCACTTTTAGGGCTTCTTTGCTAGTGAATAACACAGTGGAGAGATAATATGTTAGTAAACTGTAAAGTAAACTTATCTAAGTACAAACTGCTGCCAATGTTATTTCTCATCTTGCATGTTAAGGAGAATCTTATTTCACTCAAGGTCTGTGCCTATAATGAACAACTTAGGGAATAGCTAGTCTTGACATTTAAAATAGACAGTCAAACCAGTATAATGATTCTTTTCAATATGGTTAGGAATCATTTTTAAAGTGTTTCTATAGAAGCTTAGAGTCATTAATGCTACAGCATAAAAATGTAAAACTTCCTTGCCAAACAAAATATTTATATATTTAAATGACATGTTTATTAGGTGAGGTGTCAATCGATAAACTCTGATTTTTTGGGCCTCACTCACCTTAAGGTTAGCGGAATACTAAGATGTCTTGAAGATTGTAGAGATCTTCACGTCAAAAAACAGACACACATATACACAATAGTCTTCCGCACTTCCCGACGTTTCGCGGCACCGATAAACGTACCGCGTTTTCAAGGGCTTTCGTCCGGTCTTTTACCCGTTGCGAACGACGAACAACTAACGAATTAGATGAGTCACTAGCGGGTCGGTGAGGGGGAGGCTTGCTTATCTCTATGCAGTTTTGTTTAGCCATCAGCTGATTCGCCTCTTCCCTCACTGTGTCTATGTAGATCGGGCTTATTTGGACGGACGGATTTGACAAGGGCGATAACTCCAGTAACATAAACAAAGATTCTATCAAATTTCTCTTTCTCCAATTTGACTCCTTGTACAAAATTGTACTGTCCTCCCATCGAATGGTGTGTCCCGTGTCCATTACGTGTTCACATATTTTTGAGCCGTAGACTTCTTTATTTTTAACTACAATATTCAAGACATCTTAGTCTTCCGCTAACCTGAAGGTGAGTTATGCCCAAAAAATCAGATTTTAAAATATTTATAACGACAATTTGAGTTCTATGTTCTGATAGGGAAAACATTTTTTAACCTTTTGCGCTCCAATGGCGAACTGAGTCCGACATCAGAGCGGAACGGCAAAATAGTCTAGTCCGATCCATCGTTTATTGCATATAGGGCAAACGATAGGCTAGGACTACACTACACTAACGGCGCCTAGCAGAGAACACGGAAACTACCACTCCCCCCCTGACGACAACTCACGTGCGAGCTTGACAGCCCACGACAAACAGCCCGGTGGTTTAGTGGTTATAGTGACGGACAGCTGGCCCCTGTCTGTCACAGCGTGGGTTCGAATCCCACCCGGGTGCGCTCTGGTACGGTGCAATGCTTAGCATTGGATCATTCCGGGTGCGGGGGTTACAATGACCCGCTGAGGATCACTGAAGAGAAAATGGCTCATCGAATCCAGTGAGGCGGAGAGTGGCACTTTTTGAGCTTAGGGAGGCGCTAAATCACCGCGCTTAGAGGAGTGATTCAATGATTGGTAATGCACCGTACCAGAAAGCGATTTTGCTGAAATTTTGCTTACAGGGGACTAGGAAAACCCATACGGAGGGTTTTTGAAAATTTAAAAAATAAATTACAGCGCAAAGGGTTAAAGAACCTAATTAATTATTTATTATTTGACAAAAGTACAAGATTTAGAGTTTACATGCAGCAGCCTTACTAGCTCTACGCTTCCAGGGAAAAAGATTTTGCATTTAAGTACATAAACCAGTTTAAAACATCATTTGCAGTGTTAACTCCCTGTTATGAGCTTGATCCGTCCACCTCTTAATGTGTTTTGTGTGTTGACAGGATACGACAGCCCGAAGGAAGAAGAGGGGGCCACAGACGGGGAGGAGAGGAGCGGACCACCTCGCCGCTACAGGCCCCGCCGCCGCTACGAGGGGTACGGAGGGTACCGAGGCGGTGGCCGCGGGGGCAGGGCTCCAGTCTCCGGGGACGATGTAAGCTGTTAACTCACAATCAATTTTCAGAAATTAGTTTGCTTTTTTTCAAACCAAGCCTGGTAACCCTGGAAATGTTGTGATCAGTGGCATGCTTCACACAAAATCGGCCCAGATTGATTCACGGGCACAGTGATAACTTTTCGTAATGGCCACTGCTCGTGGTTTGGAAGTCAAGTAAAGCCGTTGGCATTTTATTGGTCGTTAGGCTATTAATTAATGACCCAATCTAAGGAACAGTTAGCCCTAGTTTGTAACAAGGCTACATCTCATCATCCATCAAAACACTCATCACACTCACTCTCATTCCATATTCACCTTAAAGTACTCTCTAAGAGTGATCCATCAAATACACTCATCACACTCACCCTTCATCCCATATTCACCTTAAAATACCCTCTAGGAGTGGTTGGTGTCTCAAATCAAAGTATCAAAGTAAAGTGGTCGGTGTCTCAAAGTAAAGTATATACTCTAATTGATCTCCTAAGATTGGTAGGCTTAGTAGATTCAAAAAGATTTTCAGATTTATTTTTCATGATCTTGGTATTTTTCATGTCAGTATATAAGATCCACCCAATGAGGAGAAGAGAAAATAATGTCTATTTTGCCTAGATCAAAGATACAATTTGGATAAGTGGCCAACAAGTTTTTTAAAATATTAAAAATTAAAACAGTACACGATTCAATGCAGTGTTCATTTTCTTCCAATTACTCATTGGTCAGTTCAATAATGATCTTCTTCTGGAGATATTGGAACTTGATAAATAGAATTTAAAACAAAAGGCCAATATACACAACCATATTGTATATATTGGCCTTTTGTTTTAAATTCTATTTACAGTTTAATAATGTTAAATTGTTAATGATATGAACTGAGCAGTTCTTGAATACATTGTATACTGACACTTGGCTATTGAGTTTTAAGTACAAATAGCTATTTTAACTTTACGAGGGCTGCTATTTATGTTTCTGGCCTTGGTATGACTGATTGGCGCTAGACACCAGCTGATGTTTCTAGTGAAAAATTCACATTTTTAAACGCAACCTCAATAAAAAAAACCTTGATTTCATTGTTTTAAGTGGTTTTATTAGGCTGAAAATTTGATGTTTGGTGAAAATAGAATTAACTTCGTGGACATTTTCGTGCAATAATGTTTCGTCACTTTTGACGTGGCCTGATACGACAAGAGTGCACTTATGAACCTAATTTCTTATTTAGTGATGAAGCGCCTTCCTACAGCTTGGTTAAGAACTGGTTTAACGAATTCGGTCGTGGTCGATGATCACTCCAGGACGAACCCCGTGAAGGTCGCCCAACATCGGTTGTTGTGCCAGAAAACATCGAAGCTGTGCATGAGCTGATAAAGCATGATTGCCATGTGACATATCATAGGATTAAGGCATCTACGGGCATTAGTATGACAAGTATCAATAAGATTTTGCATGTAAAAAAGGTTTGTTCATGCTGGATACTGCATAACCTCGCAAATGGTGAAAAGGAAGCTCGTGTTGAATGATGCAAGAAAATGTGGAGGAAATTCACACAAGGTGCATTAAAAACAGTTTATAATTTCTGCACAGATGATGAAGCATGGATATAATCATATTATCCTGAAACAAAACAGAAATCCACCTTTCAAAACAAGCCAAATCCGACCAAAGTTGTTTTCGGAAGAAGCACATAAATGCAAATGGTTACCTGTTTCTTCGGGATTACCGGTCATGAGGCGTCTGTGGCATTAGAGCACCATAGTACGGTCAATTTGGAATGGTACACCACTATTTGTTTGCCAGACGTCTTTGAGAAACTTTGAGAAAAGTCAAAGAATAGACGCATCATCCTTCAACATGACAGTACGAGCTGCCACAGACCAGCTGAAGCAATGCAGTTTTTGACAGGGTAAAACATTGAATTTATGACTCATCCTTCGTACAGCTATAATTTGGCTCCTAATGACTAATTTTCGTTCCCGGACATCAAGAAAAACTGCGTGGGAAACGGTTTCCTACACTTATAAGAAGCAGTTGTTGCGTTCAAAGCCCATGTTTTGGAAGTACCTAGTTTGGAGTGGAAAAAGTCCATTGAAAATTGGTTTCAACGCCTGCAAAAGTATATTTATCTTCAAGGAGAACATTAAAACAAAGAATAAAACCGATTAGGTCCTTAAATTCTGGCATTTTCAACCCTAGGCCAGAAACATAAATAGCAACCCTCGTATAAGTTTAATTCTTATGAAGAGAGCTATCTAAATATTCTTAGGTAGTTTTAAAACAATTCAATTAAGAGATTTGATTGAGTGTTTATATTTGCAGGGTGAAGGAGGAAACCAATCATCGGGAGGTGGTGGAGAGTACGAGGGGAGTGAGCCGCACAGGGGGAGAGGAGGCACTGCTCGTCGCTTCTACCGCCGCAACTACCGCGGTGGTCGCGGTCCCCCACAGCGCCTCGCGCTCGTAGCTCCGAGGGTCCCCAGGTCAGTCAACGAAATAACCAAGAAGTTATAGTGTGAATACTTTTTCAGGGTGTCTACTGGTCTCGGAAATCACAAAAATAAGTTTAAGTTAAATCACGGATTTCAGCATCAGGCTACATAGTTTGCCAATAAAAGTAAATTTTATCGCTCTTTTCCTCTCCTGTCAAGCCATTTGCTATTCATCAGTTTATTTGAGCATTTGCAAATTGAAAAGTGCCCATGGGTACCTGTAGCAGAGATAGTGTTAAGTGTTTGCTCTCTTTTCTGTCTTCAAAGACCCCAGTAGGGCCAAAAATATGACAGTTTATTTTCTCGTGTGCATTTCTACTGTATCCAAGCTGGCCTGCTCTGTATTGATAGCATATCCTAGCTTAGTACCCTACTTCCTCAATCTAAGTTAATTAAAAGTGTAAGTATTTACAAAAAGCAATTGTAAGTGCTCAAACTTTCAACTCTAGTTGTAAAAAACTTCCAAATATTCAAAGATTTAATTAAAAAGTAACAATAACTTAACTCTCTTGAGAAGTTTCTTGTAAACACAATATTTATTAAGCACATTTAATTTGATAGGAAAAAATGTTCAAAACAAAACCGAGCATTTTTAATTTTATCAACAAGTGTTTGTGAGGCCAAATGCTCGTAAAAGCTCAAGTAACTAAACTATAACATAAGATTGAAATGCCTCATTCTGACCGTGAGATGTGTACTGTTGTAGAACACCAGTGAGGGGGAGGGAGAAGGGGGAAGGAAGGAGAGCAATGGTGGAGGGAGAGGTCTAAGACCGCGGTACAACCGTCGGCGTCCAGCTCGCCCCCGCAACAGCACCAGGGAGAGCGACACCAAACCACCCAAGGTAACTTGTGTAGCGTAGCTAGGCAACGTCGTGAGTAAATAGACAGAGGGGCCGTGTGATAGGACAAAATGGTATTCAGTGTGTAGTTGGTTAAAAATTCTGATTTTTGAAATGAAAAATTCTTTATTGTCAAAGACGTTTTAAAATTAGCAAATGCTAAAAAACAGGTGACATTGTCAAATTTTATACTATTGAAAAAAAAGTATTTTGGCTGCCATGAGAGTTTTGGTTTCTCCGGTCAGCAAAATATGTGCTGAAAATCATTTTTGTTCTAACAATTTTCTGGGAAAAGACCCATGGACACCCAATGATAGCATGGAGTACTCTCTCCAGTAGTCACACACTATCGTCACGCCTCTCATATCATAATATCCATTAGCGACCACTGCACTTAAAGAATTTCTAAAGTAAAATGGCACTAAATATTTCCGCAAACTAAAACAGCCCCGTATTTAGATAGTGGGACTTTTTCAACCAGAAAGAGTCATAGTAGACAAACACTCTTTGAAAAAAGTTGCAGCTGTAAAGTGGTACTTAAAGTGATTGCGGGCGTAAATTATCCCATGGGTGGAGGTACAGTCTGTGACGATATGAACCTAAGTTAACCTATACATAACCTATATGAAAAGCTAAACATTTTATTTTTTTGGGACTATATGAGTAATGCTTTTAAAATTAAAATATTTTCAATAACTTAAGCTTCAAGGCAGTGTACAGTAGTTTAATAAACCTTTGTTAAAAATACTCTTTGTTTCAGTCTGAGACTGCCGCTGATGGCCCCACACAGCCTAAAGTAAGTACTGAGATGTTTAGTCAGTTATTATGAGAAAGAGTTCACAAGTCAGTTCCTATTTCTATTTGAAATTTATTGGATGTTAGTGAAATAAAATACTGAAAACTGTAACTCCTTTAATAGATGAGAGTAATGTTCTACCAATCTACCTTATTATTCTTTCAATTAATGTAAAACTTGTTAGGGTTTTTTAGTTTTTTAAGATAACAAATTAACCTCAGAATACCGTATATACTCGAATCTAAGGCGCACTTTATTTACCATATTTTAGGCTCTAAAATAAGGGTGTCTTATATGTATGTGCACCTTAGACTCACACAATATTGGGATGAAAATATTGGATTCATTTAAAGAGTTACAAAAACACTCAACAAATCAACAAAAACATTCAGGTAGGCCACGAGAGGGGTAGGAAACACAGAAACCACAATAGAGTTGCGTATTGCGTTGCCTGTTTTGAAGAGTTGAATGTGACTAGAGGAGACTCAGAATTCCTTCTCATTACATTCGTGTTCTCCTTCCTTCTCTCCCACCCCCTTGTCTACAGGTTGGTTGGGGGAGAAGAAAGAAGAGAAGGGATGTAGTAGCACATAAGAGGGAGATGCGCATCTATTGCAAATCAAACACTAGCGCTTGGAAATATGGGTAAATCACCAGTGGCAAAAACATGAACTAACTGACTACAAAGAATAGTACCTCGCAAGACTCCAGCCCCCAGGTGGTCCATTCTCTACCTGCCTTCCTTATCTTCTTGTTGTTGACCCTTGTATGTTAATTTGATAATTATTTCAAACCCAACATTTTTTGTGCTGCGGGAGGGGCAGTGTTGGACATAGCAGAGAGGGGAAGGCAAGCTTGATGCATTCATTGTTCTGCTTTTACCTCTTGACAGCTGCAGCTAGCAATTATGTCACTGGTTGCTAAGGAGGGGCCAGGGCCCTGACAAATCAGAGCCCTCTAATTTTTGACATAATAAAATGTCTTAGGTTCGTTTTTTGTGCTGCGGGAGGGGCAGTGTTGGACATAGCAGAGAGGGGAAGGCAAGCTTGATGCATTCATTGTTCTGCTTTTACCTCTTGACAGCTGCAGCTGGCAATTATGTCACTGGTTGCTAAGGAGGGGCCAGGGGCCTGACAAATCAGAGCCCTCTAATTTTTGACATAATAAAAAACGGGTGCATCTTATATGAGGGTGTAGAGTTTTTTTACCATATATTCAGGGTAAAATTATGGGTGCGTCTTAGATTCGCATGCGGCTTAGACTTGAGTATATACGGTATATTTTTCATTTCATCTTGGTCATCAATTTTGACTTGTGAGTCCTGCTAATCCAAACTAATTAATACCATAACCTGTTCAGATGACCAACCAATTGCATATGCTTAAATTTTAATTGTATAGTCCCCTTTGGCACCTGACGCAGTGATAGTGTTATACAAAAATTTGCTACTTTATTAGAAAAAATAATTTTTAAAGCTACTTCGAGAGTGATTGACCCACCACCAATTTTAAGACCTTTTGGGCGTCATTGACGTGGATCCGTGGAGGACTAGGACAAGCTTGAAACGTTATTGCTGTGAATTCGCCTTTTCACGTTCTTTACTTTGTAGTTGCTGTGATAGTACACTATTTGTACTATATCCGCTAGATAGTTCTAATAGTTACGTAGCCTAGATTACTACTGCTCTACCTCAAAAACAGTAATAATAGCGGCCACCTTGGCTTCTCATTGGCTGAAAGGAGTCTTTTGTGCACTGACTACGCCCTCTCTAAACGGCATTGCCGCAACTTCCCGTCACTGCCTCTCTCATCACTGCTCAGACGCTGTTGTTTGTTCTATCATAGGCATATTTTTGTATCGCTCGTATATTATATTTAAATGGTGATTGTTGGTTATGGTAAATGTTAACAATATGTATTTTTACTAAATTATAAAACTAAAGTAACTGCTTAAATTCAAATATGGGAATACATTTTAAAGTTTTAAAAAAGGTTAAATATGCTGTTTATCCTTAAAAGTTTCATTTTGGTATAAGAAGAGATTAAAAGAAAATGTGATGTTACATACTGGGGTGATAAAAAAAAGTATTATGTAACGTTTAAGAAGAATAAGGACGATTTTTTCATACGCCCAAAGGTTTAACTGTATCCTAATGGGCTGTGTTTGTTTGTTTCAGGAAGCTGCCCAAGCAGTCCAGAACACCGTCACTGAAAGCACTGCTTAACCATCTTTCTAATCCTTTTGTTTACAATAACATCAGTTTTTGTGTTAGTGCATGAACTATTTATATTTCAACATTCATGGTTGAGTTTGATTTTGTCGAAGGGTCATCTTTTAGTTTGCGTTTCCCTGAGGTTTGTAAATGTAGTCATCCGGTATCTCATTTCAAACTAAAAGTCTTTGTTTGTCTGACACGATTATTTATTTTTTTATTGTATTTGAGAAAGTGTTTTTATGTTATTTAACTATTGTTAAACATTTTTTGTAATAAGCTTTTTGTTGACTTTTTATTTTGTCAGTTTTTATAAGTTTAACTCGCGCATAATTTATAGGAAATGAGATTTCCCAGGATATTTGAATATCAACCATAAAATCTGTGTTTAATAACCTAGTCGGTACAGTGCAAGTGCACCGCAAGAGGCGCGGAGGAGAGGAGAGGTGCGGTTTGCCGTGCGCTCGCACTCAGTTGTGTAATGTCGTGCTTGTCATCAATGCAGGTGTTTGTGGAAAGTTTGCACGTCGCGGGTGGCTCAGGTCAACACCGGAATCAAACATCACATTCTAGATCTTGTAGCCGACAACATCGGTCGGCCGCTAACATCAAATCCGTGGTCACAGACCATCGTCAAATGTATGGCTGCGTTTTCATCGATTGCCAGAAAACAGTTACTGCCAATTAGTAATACCTATTGCTGTGAAAGCATGTTTTACATCAAATGTCAAAGGGCAAATTGTCGATATCGAATTTAAATTATTGTACAAAAATGTCTAAATCAATTTTTTCACGAAACATTTGCATTTTGAATAAACAAGCCAAAAAAATTGAATGTGTCTTCTCATTTCAACCCAGTTGCCTCTATTTAATATTGCCAAAGATTATGTTTAATAGGATGGCCCATAGATGCTACATGGCCGAGGCAAGAAAATTAACATAGTTGCGGCAGCCCAAGTACAGATAGCGCCGCGGTCTGACTCCCCCCTCGGTACCACACGCTCGAGTTTTTCTGGTGTCAACTTAAATGCAACCAAATTGTGCGATTTTCAAGAATGGATGAACTCGTGTCAGTGGTTCTAGAGGATGTTTTTTTTTCGCTGTCCAAAACTATGGGAATTTTTTTTACAAAGCATATGTGTTTATAAATTTGTATCATTAGTTTATTCTCTTACCAATATGTCTATCAGCTGGTAGGTATTGTTGCAGTAATATTGTAGTTTTGATTTTCTAATTTGAAATGATTGTGAAATAAACACAATCATGGGTTTTTGCAGAATACTTAAGAGCAAGATAATGTTCTTTTTATCAAGTTTGCAGAGGCCATTTGCGTTTGTTGTTTCAAAAAGGATTTTTTCAAACCAACACGAACATCCTCCATCGCTTCTTCATTCAATACAGCCTATTTTTTGTTCCTTACATTTGTTAAACCCTTTAACAAATCTGTGAATGTTGGATTTGTTTAGAATACTAAAATCTGTAATCTTGACCCAAACACCTCTTAACAAAAAGAATTATCTTGTTGTTAAGTACTTTGATCTTTGCTAAAAACCATTATTGCGTTTATTTCACAATGACATCAAATTGGGATATCAAAACCCAAATATTATTGCAACAATACATACCAGCTGATAGGTATTTAAAGTTAACAAATCAATGAGACACACTTGTGACCAAATATTGCTCTTAAGGAATGACTTATTGTAGTTTGGACATTGGCTTGCATTAAAAAAAAAACACCCTGTACTTGAGACGTTTAAAAAATTCCCTCACAGCGCCTTCTGTGCTCGGGATACTACAACTTGAATGTTGCTTCACGAATAACTTTTCTCTAATTCAACTCCAGCGCATTTTTTTTCGCATCGTCATAACCACTCTCATGAGGCAAATATGTGGTGAAGGATGAATTTAATGAGCAGGGACAGTCAACTTCAATGGCAGACTTGTGTAGCGAGTTTCGGAGCCGACTTTGCGCCGCCGCGAGACAGCGCCACTGTCGCATTTTGTTTGGTGCTGTCATGACAACAGCTGGTTCAAACGTAATATTTTGTTATGTTTGTAAACAAACCTGATTTTTTAAAATGCTGTTAATTCTTATGTAGGACTTGCCGGATTTGTTTTAATTTATTTCTGCACTGTCCTCTATTAAGTTAATAATTTTTCACGAGATGAAGAAATACGATTTCAAACTAACAATGTTATATGATTTATTCAGTTTCCACATTAAGTTACTCAGGTGAGAATAGGATTAACTTGATTTAATCTAGGCTAGTCATTATGGTTGATTTTTATTGTAGCGGGTGTACAGCAGTATTTTTCGTCTGTGGCTACAAGATTAATTTTTAGTGTTTAAATTTGTTTAATCAAAGTTACCCTTGCTTGACCCAAACGTATCTATTTTTTATCCATATTTCTCATACAGTCATTATTTATGTACTTATTCTTATTAATTGTTGATATGTATATAGCCCAGTCAATTAAATTTGTCTCTGTTCTCATTTTGTACAAAGGATGAAGCTTAGTCAATTTCAGGCATGTTAAGAAAGTAGGCCTACCTTAGGAATAATCAAGATCTAAGGGACATCGCTAAGATTTTTGATCGTCGATCCTGTTATCTTATTTTTTATTAATATTTCCAAAAACTCCACAAAATTGTTTGTGCGTTTTACCAGAGGTAATAACTTGTGGTGCGTTTTACTCGAGGTTGAGATGTAGAGAGGACTTTGTAGTCCTAACTTGGCTTCATTAAACAAGACAAACTTTACATTTTTTTTCAATAAAACAGCAATTTTGCAATTTGTTTACTGTACATTTAAGCCCTACCCTAGTTTAATATGTTACTTTAAAATCCGGCCCCAAGCATGATTAAAGCTTTTGAGACTTCAACTGAAAGTTTAGAGTTGTAATTGGTTTATAGGTTGTTACTTTAAACTCAAAAGCTATTTTGTGTGATGAATGCTACAAGAAATATTGGTTTGCATGTTTCGCAATACCCAGCCCCAGTGTATTTTTTTGACGGTAGGACACACATTACAGTACAATTCAATTATTAGGCCTACTGGTATGATACCTTTCTTTTCAGGCAAATAAAATAACTCCTTCAATTCATTTGAAGTTTGACACCCTCTTTTTATTCATGTTTGAAGTAATAATGAATACAAGAATTACCATTATGAAGGAACAAGCAGTGATTAACGGATGATTTAAACATTTTATTTACCAATACAGGTTGTTTCACGACAACCCTGCCATACTTCAGGAACTTGTTACCGGGGTCCGTACGACCAAAAAGTTACAGTATATTGAGTATAAGATGGTTTTTAAATCATCAGGTGAGGAGATATCATGAAAAAACTACTTTTTAAAAGTTTACTTGTCGAACGCCAGATTCTTAATTTTTACGTTTGCAAAAATTAACATATAAACGTAATTTTTAATTAGATTTATAGTCAGATAAATTTAAAACATGTATGCCAATTTTCATTTATTTTTTCACTGGTTAAGGCATACTTTTGCCACTTTGAAAACAAAATAACTGTCAAAAACCACGTATTGAAAAGTTTTTTTTCGTTTTCAAAACGCTCTTACGTCGTAATTACCCAACAAATCTGGCTTTGTTGTAGCCAAATTTAGTGTGCCAAAAATTGTAAAATTTGATCTTAAATAAAACAATAACAAAAATTGGGGAACAAAATATAAATTTATTTTATAGGCTAAAATTTAGCAAAATAACAAAAAATAGTAAAAAACCAAAATTATTTAAAATTTAGCTGCTTGCCATAAAACAGTATTTTAATTTCTTTTTGTATTAATTACATGATTATAAATCTCACATTTAAGATGTATCTGGTACATTTTAATATTCATAACCAATTACCGTTGTTGTGACCGAGCAGTTATTGCGTTTTGGATTCATGACCTCAGGGTTTGCTGGTTGAATCTCCTTTCGTTCTAAAATCGCCACTTTACCCGCTCCATAAGACCACCATACATGCAAAAAAGAGCCTATGGTGTTCGGGAATTAATGTAAAAATAATTCCAAATTAAGATTTAAAAATTTGTTACCAAAAAACTTTCAAATATAAAATGAAACAAAAATATAGTGCATTAAAAATGTACTTACAAAATTCTGGAATTAACAACACGGTATTTAAATTATTTGCATTGCCAAACCAATAGATAACATTTTTTATACATTTAACATAATTAAGTATAAGATATTTAAATAAATTATTATATAAATATAATCAATTTAAAATACAAACTATTGTAATAATAGTTTGTAGAAGATATTGCCAACTATTTTAAGTGTATAAGAGGTTTATTAGGTCTTCTTCATTTCGAAATCAACAAGATAACATGTTTGTATTATTGATAATCAAAACAATGGAATATGTGTTGAAGAAAGTGGTTCATTCTTGATATGTTCAAAATTGCCTCCGTTTTGGTTCAGGAAAAAGATGGGCTTGCTTCAGTACTAAAGATGTTCCAGCTCTAATCATTTGAGGATTGTCTTTTATTTGTTGGGCAAAATTCAATATTCTTTCTATTAGTTACTCCCTAGATCTATCTTGGTTTCGTTTTGTAGACTTCAGCCTTCATATGACCTCACAAGAAAAAGGCTTTAAGAGCCAGATCGGGTAACATTGGAGGTCAATGAATTGGTCCGTTGTGAGCAATAACTTTGTTACTATGGTGATTTTGAACTAAATGTACCACATCTACAGATATGTGCGAAGGGGCTTTATATGGGCCGAAGAAAACCCTCATGCAGTAATGGAGACAAACTTTCAACAAAGGTTTCCTGTGAATGTTTGGTGTGGGCTGATCAACGACAAGTATATTAGACCTATTATCTTGGATGGTGTACTTCACCGAATGACACACCTGGAATTTTTGCAAGACTCTTCACACAGATCTCTAGATGTGGGACATTTTCTTCAAAATCGCCATGGTAACAAAGTTATTGCTCACAACGAACATTTTTTTGTATTCAATTTTTTAATCTTAGTTTGGATTTAGTACTTTAGTTCCCCAACACCATAGGTCCTTTTTTGCTTGAATGGGGGTCTTATGAAGGGGGTAAAGTAGCGACTTTAGAACGAACGGAGATTCAACCAGCAAACCCTCAGGTCATGAATCCAAAACCATTAACTGCTCGGTCACAACAACGGTAATTGGTTATGAATATTAAAATGTACCAGATACTTTTTAGTTTGTGAGATTTATAATCATGTAATTAAAACAAAAAGAAATTAAAATACAGTTTTATGGCAAAAGGTAAATTTTAAATATTTTTGGTTTTTATTATTTTGCTAAATTTTAGCCTATAAAATAAATTTATATTTTGTTTACCCCCAATTTTGTGTTATTGTTTTATTTAAGATAAAATTTTACAATTTTTGGCACACTAAATTTGGCTACAACAAAGCCAGATTTGTTGGGTAATTACGACGTAAGAGCGTTTTGAAAACGAAAAAAACTTTTCAATACGTGGTTTTTTGTTTTCAAAGTGGCAAAAGTATGCCTTAACCAGTGCAAAAATAAATGAAAATTGGCATACGTGTTTTAAATTTATCTGTCTATAAATCTATTAAAAAATTACGTTTATATGTTAGTTTTTTCGAATGTAAAATTAAGAATCTGGCGTTAAGAGAAGTAAACTTTTAAAAAGTAGTTTTTTCATGATATCTCCTCACCTGATGATTTAAAGACCATCTTATATTGTAACTTTTTGGTCGTACGGACCCCGGTAACAAGTTCCTGAAGTATGGCAGGGTTGTCGTGAAACACCTGTATACAAATAAATATTGTGTTGGTAGTAAAAAAAACAATTACAACTTATGAACAAAAATTACAAGCCACTACAGTAAATATTATCCCAATTATTTTACAATTTGTATTTAAAACTTGTAAAATGTTTATAGAACACCAGACTTCTAAGTGGTAAGTGAGTGGTCCATAAATTCCTGCAAACTATAAAACTCGTTGGCAACAAGTTAATTTCTATGTTCTGTTTTAAAAAATTTAGAATTTTGAAGACCTTGCACTTTCTAGGGAAGTTTTTGAAATAATGTAATTCCGGCCTGAGATATCAATTTTTTTAATAATTCTAGTCTGTAATAATCGATTCTATAACTAGTTAAAGAACGAGTATCATGACTATGAATATCACTGCCTAGTACTAAACAGCACTTATTAAGGCAAAATAAAATGGAATCTTAAATGTAAAGTGAAGGAAAAGTTAGAATGCCTAATTGTTTAAAATTATTGCGACAAAAGTCTCTGGCTTTTAAATTGCACAAGATTCTAATGACATACTTCAGTAAAACAAATACTCTACTGATTTTTGTCAGTGATGAACATGAGACATAATTTAATGGTTATTGCAAAAGTGTTGTATAGCATTGTGCTGTGTCAAATCTAAGTAGTTTGTCTATACTCTATAGAGTTATTGGTGACATGGTGTTAAGTGGTGTCAAGTTGTGCTGTAGTAAAAATTAAGAGATCAAGAAGAATTGTAGTTGTTTTCTTATAAAGGTTGTATTGTGTTGAAATAAATTCATAAAAATGATTTAACACAATTGTGACATTGTGTATTTTGTATAAATAAGATATAGACTTGATCTAGTTGAAATTAAAATATGAGGTTTCAAATATAAAAATAATATTTAAAGTTTATAGAAACTACAACTTCAATCAAAGTAAATAAAAATACACAGTCACTCTACGTGTCATGTAATGTGTGTACAATTATTACATTTGAGTAACATATAAAGCATCACATTATTATTTTAAATAACTTGGTTGAATAAAATCAGTATAAAAAATTACAAACGGTATTAAAATGACTTTACTTGTGTGCAACCTAACGCAATAGACAAAGTTAACATAAAACGTTTAGTGTAACTGGTGGAGCTCTCTTACTCGTATAATACATTTTACTATAATGTAATGAGGAAATCTTGTAAATATTTGTATGTATATAGTTCAAATTTGACAGTCTATCTGACCTCGGTCAGTCTCCGACAACGGGATAGGTAAAAGGTAGGTAAGGCCATTGATTTTAAATGTATATTTAAAGTCAATGGTAAGGCCCCGTATATGTTCCGGCCCGCCCCTTTCTAATAAATCTTAATTGGTGCATCACCTTTGCTATTTTGCTTTGCTTCTATTAAAATAATATATTTGCATGATTTAAATTGAACATTATGTATGTACAATATATTTGTGTAGCCATTAAGGACCATGTTCTAATATAGTCAAGTTATGTTTATGTAGTAGGCTAGTTATAGTTATTGTAAAAGTGTGGAAGTATGTTGGCTAACATGGCTGGGAACGTCAAAAGTAAAACGTCAAAAATGAATACGTCAAAAATGTTATTTGTTTACAATTCGCACTGGGATGCATACAATTTTGCCCTATCTCATCAAAGTATGTAAAGAGTAAACTTGTGTGGCGCTAATGTAGGCCTAATTTTGAATGAATTACTCAGTTTTTAGGTATTGTTCATTTCTGCTGAGTGAATACGCGAGTTTTTATCTGCTGACGGTATCAAGCATAGTGACATAACCTAAATTGTTCAAAACATTTCACTACCTTTTAAAGTGTAGCTGTTTGTCTGATCATATTCTATAAATTTGCTAGAGCTTGTGCATTAATATTTGCCAAAATTCTATTTTAAGGCAAAATTATAATGTTAATTGTGTTGTTGGGCCTTCTTATACGTCTGAGTATATCACTGCATTCTTACTCCGGAGAAAATATCCCTCCTATGTATGGAGACTATGAGGCTCAAAGACATTGGATGGAAATCACCTATAATTTACCTGTGAAGGAGTGGTACTTCAACACGACGAACAATGATTTGATGTATTGGGGCTTGGATTATCCTCCACTTACAGCCTACCATAGTTGGCTATGTGGACTCGCTGCCACATTTTTCAACAAGAGTTATATAGAACTATTCACTTCCAGAGGATTCGAGTCTCAAGACCATAAAATATTTATGAGACTCACAGTTTTGATTGCAGATTTAATAACTTTCATACCTTCAATAATATTGTACTACAATAACGTAAAAAATAGGAACATTGTCAAAGGTAAAGAAAGTAACATAAGCGCAAATGAAACATTTAAACTGTGTTCTCTTTTGGCACTGATATACCCAGGCTTAATACTTATTGATCATGGCCATTTTCAATATAATTGCGTATCACTTGGTCTGTTTGTTTTTTCCGTGGCTGCAATTTCTGAACAGAGACACTTTATGGGATCTATAATGTTTTGTCTTGCCTTACTTTACAAGCAAATGGAACTCTATCACTCTCTACCATTTTTCTTTTACCTTTTAGGCTATTGTGTGAGGATTTATAAAGTATCAGGACTTACAAAAGCAGTTTCCCATTTGGGTGGCTTAGGGTTAGCGGTTACCATAACTATATTTACAGTGTGTTTTCCATTTATAACTAATTTCGAGCAAGCACAACAATTATTTTTTCGCCTGTTTCCAATTGCAAGAGGAGTTTTCGAGGACAAAGTTGCCAATATCTGGTGTGTAGTCAATATTGTATTCAAATTGAAAAGCATATCTAATACAAATATGGCGAAAATATGTCTCATTTCTACTCTCTTAGCGGTTATTCCAAGCTCATATAATGTGTTTAGAAATACCTCTGTTAATACATTTAAGTACAGTCTTATAAATTCTGCTTTAGCTTTTTACCTTTTTTCTTTTCAAGTTCACGAGAAAACAATTTTGTTAGTAGCCGTACCTGCTTTACTCGTGATGCCAAAAGATCCTTTAGCTTGTGTATGGTTGTTGTGCATTTCCAATTTCAGTATGGTACCGTTACTTAAAAAGGACAATTTGCTTTTACCATCTGTCATATTAAATGCATTTTTTGTAGCAATATTTTTGTCAAGTTCATTTGTTAAAGCGAAGGTCATTGAAAAGACAAAGAAGAACAATGCAGGACTGTTCCAATATTTGAGAATGTATCATGTGTACTTGGTCTCAATGCTAGGATGTGCAGTTTTAACGATAAGTATAACATTGATCAATCCTCCACAAAGGTATCCAGATATATTTCCTTTGCTCATATCTCTTTACAGTTGTGTTCATTTTATAGCTTTCTTATTTTATTTTAATGTGAAACAGTTCACTTCCAAAGAAATGAGGGAAAAGACTGTGTAAGTTGTAGCCTATTGCAATCTCATTCACTGTCGAGAAAATTTCACTTACTGTAGCGTTTTGATAAGGTATTTACATTTCTAGCTTTTTTTAGATGCCTTCATTTTAAAATTGAAAAGACTGCAGTAGTTGAATTAAGTAAATGGCAAATTTAGCCTATATAAGGTACTATACAGAATTTGAACTTTGAAAACAAGGTGGATTTTATGTCAGTGAATGTAGAAAATGAGTCTGGCAGCTTTTAAGCGATAGGATTTCTACTGCACAGCTTTTTTCATATCAACATCTGCTGCGCCTGAGACTATGGGAACACTTCCCATGCTGCTACCAACTCTTACACATTTCACAATCATGACAAGAGTACTGTACCCAAACAGCTCGTAACTTTTGTTAGTACTTAAGAACAAAGCACATATTATAGAAACGCTTCTTCACAGCAAAACTGCCATTACGCTAACTCTAGTCCAGCCGTCTTATTGAATTCTAGGACACTTCACTTAACGGTTATAATCTTTTAAGTCTACTGAGTTCATGGCAAAATTAGCGGTTGTAAAATGTGGCACCTTGGCTAAACACGCTAGCTAAACAACATTGCTGTGTTAAATTCACACTCGGAAATGCGCCCAAGGAACTCAGTGGCCACGGACCACGGTTCAACCGGCGTGCGTGTATTTGCCCAAAGTACTCGGTGGCCACGGTTAACCAGCCTGCGTATGCGTTTCTAACGTTTCCTAACGATTTATGTTCATATTAATACAGCCCAGTGAGGTCTGATAACCAAACACTTCAATCAATGTGTTTTTAACTTGCAATCACTAATAAAGTTGTATTGTTATTTTTGAATTTTTAAATTAATTGATTGCTGATGACTTATTGGTATAAATGGTGCTGTGCAGTAAATTCCTACTTCTAATCTGCTTCCAGAATCAGCTTTTGCAATTAACACGTACATTGAAACAGTACAGTTTTTAATGTTAGTTCAAAACTGCTAAATGTATTCAATTTTCCTAAATGTATAATTTTTACTAATAAACTCTAGGCCAAAATTATTATTGTCATAATGTAGACATATTAAATTAAAACTGAACAGATTGTATAGTCAATACATAAAATAGTTACCACTTCACTTAATTTTTAACATAACAGTAAGTTGTGACAAGCTTTTAAATACAAATTGTGTTATATTAACACTTTTCTTACAGATAGGTAAGGGTGGGGATTTTTATAACCTTCTACTTTAGTTGTTTTATAGTTCAAAAATAAAATTAGTTTATGGAACATTATTGTTGTTAACTCATAAGTGTCAATGTTTTGGACATGATGGACATGAATATTTGTAAATACAAACTAATATTTGTATGAAATGTAAATACAAGTTTTGTTATACTTACCTGTGTGATAATTAAAAACCTTGATTTGTCTAAAGCGGTGTCGGCGCCTGACCTTAACAATAGGGTGGGCCCACCGGGGGATTTGGAGGGCATGGGATTGTGGAAATTTAGGTGTAAAATTGTGAGTTTTAATTTTTTGAGCCTTTTATCTAACAAGTTTGTTTCTGGGAATTTTTGGAAAACATTTTTAAACTTCCAATTGAAAACTCAGTTTCATCTCATATTCTTAAACTTTTCTGAATGATTACTGTACTAGAAAGAACGTAGTTATTTAAAATCAACTAATGCCTCAATATCCACAAACATAATATCAAGGAAATAACAATATAGGCCTCTGACATATGTCAGCCTAGACATATCCGGCGGCGATATTCGGGAGAACAAACAATCTATAAACTCTGATTTTTTGGGCCTCACTCGTCAACTTTAGGTTAGAGGAAGACTAAGATGTCTTGAAGATTGTAGAGATCTTCACGTCAAAAAACACACACACACATATACTCAACAGTCTTCCGCACTTCCCGACGTTTCACGGCACCTATGAACGTACCGTGTTTTCAAGGGCTTTTGTCCGGTCTTTTACCCGTTGTGAACGACGAACCACTGACGAATTAGATGAGTCACTAGCGGGCCGGTGAGGGGGAGGCTTGCTTATCTCTATACAGTTTTGTTTAGCCATCAGCTGATTTGCCTCTTCCCTCACTGTGTCTATGTAGATCGGGCTTATTTCGACGGACGGATTTGACAAGGGCGGTAACGTTTAGCCAAGAAAAAATCCAGAAACCCATACCCCAATCAAATGACAAGACATGGGTTAGCCAAATCATCACCGACTTGTTTCCCAATCAACCCCTCACACAATTCACACCGGGAACTCAAGAACGACCAGCTCCAGAGCCATTCAACTTGGACGAGCTCATGCTGGAGCAGAGGAAACTAAAACTTGGAAAAGCTCCTGGCCCTGATGGAGTCCCAAATGTTGCCATAAAAATACTTATGGAGGTAATACCTGAAATGTGGCTGAGTATTTACAATGTCTGCCTTGTAAATCGCATCTTCCCAACAACATGGAAATAGCAGAGACTGGTACTGCTCCCTAAAGGAAATAAACTCCTCTTGATCAGACGTCATCCTATCGACCTAAATGCCTCTTGGACTCGGCTGGAAAAATTTTGGAAGGTTTAATCCTGCAAAGGATAGATAAGCACCTGGAAGAAGGCTACAATCTGTCTCCCAACCAATATGGTTTTAGGAGGAATTGCTCTAGAGTGAACACCATAGAGGAAACGTTAAGATTGGCAAGGGCGGCTAGAGTAAAAGGTAGGAAAAGGACAGGATTATGTGCACTCATTGCTCTGGACATCAAGAATGCGTTCAACTTGCTTTGATGGCGGGAAATCTTGGATGCCATGAGCCAGTGAGAGTTGTCGGAATATCTCACTGCATTGGTGGCCAGCTATCTTAACAATAGAAGCATTCCTTACGAAAATAAGGAATGGACAATTCAAGAGTCAATGTCCTGTGGAGCCCCTCAAGGGGTAAGACTAGGTCCACTATTCTGGAACCTCATCTATGATGCTTTTCTGGAAATGCCCCTCTCCCGTAGAGGAAAGATCATTGGCATTGCGGATGACGCAATTCTGGTAGTGGAAGCAGAGAGCGAGGTACAGCTGGAAATACAGATGGAATACAACGTGGGTAAAATATCAGCATGGCTCAAAAATAAACAACTAAAACTGGCTGTGCATAAAACAGAAGCCGTACTAGTCACTAGGAGGAAAAAGTTTAGAAACCCTAAGTTAGTGATTGAGGGCTGTCACATCGAGTGGAAGAAACAAATGACCTACTTGGGGGTTGAGATCGATAGAAATCTTTCCTTTGGTCCTCATATCAACAAGGTGGCACTAAAAGCAAGCAAAACTCTTGGAAACCTAACAAGGCTCATGCCGAACCTGTTAGAGGAGGCAGACATAACAAGAGAAGGCTGATTGCAAGTGTAACCATTTCTCAAATGCTGTATGCAGCACCAGCCTGGAAAGAAATAGTCACAAAAAAGTGTCAGATGAAAAGGTTACACTCAGTACACCAATGTGCAGCCCTACGTATCATCTCAGCATACAAAACGGTCTCTGGAAGTGCCTCTCTGGTCCTAGCAGGAACCCCACCAGTAGATCTACTGATCTTACTGATCTACTCAATTCGGAAGAAAGGGCGAGAACCATAGCCAACGAGAAGAAAGAAGCCCGAAGCAGACTCTTACAAGCCTGGCAACAGCAATGGGAGAGTGATGAAAGTGGAAGATGGACCTTTAGGCTCATACCCAACTTCAAAGCCACTTGGAAAGAGGCCACGGAGAGATGGGGTTCCACCTAACGCAAACCTTCACAGGATACGGGGCTTTCAGGCACTACCTGTTCAAGCACCAGAAGATTGATTCTGAGAATTGCCTCAGTTGCAAAAAGCAAATTGACAATGCTGAGCATACCCTCTTCCAAATTCAACATGGAGAGGTTGGCCCTTGAAGAGGGTATAGGCCAAAAGGTCAGTGCTGAAAGCTTCGTAGGATCAATGCTGCAAAATGAAGAAAATTGGAAAAACGCTGAAAGCTTCGTCCGCAAGATCATGGAGGCCAAAATAGAGGAACTGAGAAGTTAAAAGCCCGTCAGATCATGAAGTAATACTACATTATGATGCCATGATCTGACAAAAAAGGGTGAACCAGAAAAGAGGTGGTTGTTTAGTGGGTAGCGAAGATATTACAACTGCAAGCATCATAACATCAAGATATGCAACCCCACATAACCCTGGAGAGCGGACCCTCCAGGGTATCTAATAGCAGATTTTTCCACCTCTCGAAAAAAAAAAGTTTGTAAAATCAAATTAACTTCGGTTGATTTAGATTTGCCCTACCAAGATACAAAATACTAAGACTGGTTTATAACTCAGGCTAGCCCTTGCTCCCTGAGTGTCTATGTCATGTCCCATGTCGCACACCTACCCTATGGGTGTCTGTAACCTCTTAGCAATTTTGCAAAATCACATTAACTTCTATTAAATTAGATTTGCCCTACAAAGGTGCAAAACACAAAATTATTTTTAGCACTTAACAACTATTAACACTTACAATCTCGTATTTAAACCAAACCGTTTCCCAAATCTTCCAGTCAACCTTGCCCTCCTGGAATCGCCCTGCTCGACTGCGATCATCCGTGGTCAGTGAGGGTTTTCTCGGACCTCGGTCCACGAAGGAAAATCTTTTTGTTCACCGGGCACCAATTGGTTGCCCCTGAAAGCCTATTTAATATTTCTGAATAGATTTAGTACTCATATTGATCAGAATAATTGGAGATCCAGATGATTACTGTACTGAATATTTGCTCAGACATAAAAAGGGTTCAAAGGATGAAAATATTTTTAAAAACTGATTATATTACAAATTTTATTATTTGATTTCATCAAAATTGGCAGTGTTTGAATGGACTTCATAAAATATAAATTTAAATAATGAAATGTACAAATATTACTTTTATAACAACAAAAACAATATACAGCATAATGAGTTGAAATAATATGTACACTTAAAATATCCTATTATATTAAATAAATAAACTAAATCAGTCAAAACAAGTAGGTATTTTCACAAACATAAACCAGGCGGCATTGACTACTCGCTCTTGTTTAAAGAGATTGCACAATCTATCAGAAAAATGTTTAAACATTTAAAAGATAACTAACAAGTACAAAATGCAGCTAAAGACATATGTGAATATATAATAAAAAGTCTTTAATATTCTATTTTTAAAGTAAAGTAGAAATAACAAATTTAAAATAGATTGAAAATTTCAATCAAGAACAACATTAAAAAACCTGTATAAATATTAATGGCGACCATAATAATAAGCAAAATTGTGTCTGTGTTAGAATTATTAGAAACAAATTATACAATGTCAACCAAACTAAAAACTGTTCTGTAGCTTTTCCTTTCCACCTAAAGACAAAGATAAATTATTATCTTACTTCATATACAAATTCGGATTATAAAATCAGTACAAAACCTACTGACTATACACATCACATATTGAGGAAGTTCAAAAAATAGTAATTTTTAATTTAACAACGTAGAAAACTTTCTAATTTATCTTGAGGCAAGAGTATAAAAGGTAACAAAGCAATTTTGTTACATGAGATATATCCAGATCGTTCGGCACTATGAGAAACTTTAGTTGTAAACTATGCTTTTTTCCTTCATGGTAGATTTGTTTTGTATTGTCAAGTTTGATTGATAGTAATTCAGGGAAAAACTTTAATTTGCACCTTGCATCAATCTTTTGTCTGGAAATCCCTAAAAGTTTCTATTATTCAACGTGACCGGAGGAAAATTTGTCCTAAGTTGTCAAGATTGAAAAAGTAAAAATTAGTATTTTTTGAACTATTATGCTGAGTAGATCAAGATTAATCAACAACAGGCGTTTTCATCACGATGACTCAATATTTTTGACAAAACCATTATTATTCATCATACCGCACTTCAAACTGTAGCTTCACATGGGTATGTTTATTTTAGAAAGTAGCTAACTGTGGGTGTACGGAAAGTGAGAAAGTGTTAGGCAAATGAGAAAACATTTGTACCGCAAAGGAGAAATCAACACTTTCTCATTTTACATACTTCGATCACGCAGTTTGCCTCTGCCAGCGCTAGTTTTTAGATACATTTTCATAGCAATGTATAAAAAATGTATATATTGATTATGACTTTACTTGAAGGGTGTGTTAACAAAATACAGGCGATTTGCTTAAAGTCATCAATATTAAAAGTAACCCAGTCTCTTTCTAATACAATTTAAATACTTTTTACAACACAATCGGTGCCAGATTTACCACAAGGCCGCGGTCTAGGGCAAAGGGCGCAGCTGGGCGAGAAAAACATGCATCACAATCTTTGCATTACTGTACTGTTGTTTTTAAGTTAAATTAGATGTTAGGTATCTAACACTCATGAGAGAGTAACAAAAAAAGTACAAATAGGGGCCGTTTAAAAATTTTGGCCTAGGGCCGTGGAAATCCTAAATCCGGCACTGAACACAATCCAAATTGCATGCTTTGCGTGATAGTGTGATTTTGCAGAATGATGAAATGTGTTGTTCATAACTCAGTCCAAAAGTGTCTTTTCCAAGCGTAACTAAATAAGTCACGTATGCGGCTTTGCCTCGTAAGTGTAATTTTTGTCCTGTGCCGAAAAAGTGCCACTTTCGGTCCTAGTTATTAAATATACCGTATAGAATATCATGGCGGTGAACTAGTTTTTTGTTGTTGTTTTTATTTTCTGTTACATTATCTTTTGTCAACATAAAATATGTTTTGTTTTCTGGCAATAAAATGTTATGTTATGTCAATGTTATGAGTTGTGACATATTTCTTTTCAATTTTAAAACAATTGCCAACCTAGGCTAAGACTTTCAAACTACATTGTCATTTCTTTACCTAGGTTTTTTGTTAAAATATTGAAATGATTTTGGTTATTATAATACATTAACGAACGGCTAACAATATAGGCCTAGTAGCTATGAAAATATTCATAGTTTTGCTTACAAACCTCATCGGTAAATTTTTACTTTCAATTACTAAATAAAAACTTAGTTCAGACTTGGTTTTGCTCAAGTTTGGCACTACTAAATCTTAATTATCTGTTCAATATATTATTCTTCTCTGTAAAGGAAAGTTTAAGACCAATCCATATTCTTTAACTTTTAAACATGTGCTTAATTAATTTTGAAACATTCGAAGACAAAACTAATAAAACAAAATACCAATTACAATTAGATGTTTCCATTCTAAGTGGGTGCTCAAGTCTTTCCATTTCTCAAGTAAAATCAAGCAGTATCAGCTCTTAATAATTCACATCTTAAAAAATGCATTTCTCCAATTCCTCATAAAATGGCCTTTTCGACAGGGGAGTGGCAGGGGCTGTGTTAAGTCAGTCAGTGTGTACAGAACGTACGTAACAGTCTACTTCTCGGGACTGCCCTGCTGCGCAGGCTGTGGTGGCGCGTTTACTGCGCGCATGGTGTCGATCTTGGCGCAGATCTTGAGCGCAGGTCCGAGCTTCATCGCCATGGCAGACATGAGATGGTCCTCCTTCAGCAGCATGAGGGCCTGACCGTCGATCTCCTGGATTGCAAAGTCTTCCGCGTAGTCAGTACATCCTGGCAGCGCCCGAATAAACTCAACCACGTCCGCCACCTGCGCAACACACAACGCTGAGTCTTTGTTCTTGAGTTGAGTTGAGGCGGCTGTATAGAGCCCGAGCGGTGTTTTAGTAGGATAGGAAATTTAATATGGGGAAGGTTTAAAACAATATTTTGAGAAAGGTAATGTACTAAGATAGAAGAAGTGTTTTTCTGAAAGCATAAATGAATATTAATTGCCATAAGAAGTAACAACTCATTGACAAAGGTTAAAATGTAGTTTAAGGTCAAGTCACTAAATATACATTAAACAACAAACTAAACAAGATCACTGATAAATGGTAGTTATGTATAAAAGTAATTGAAGTATAAAACTATAACTTACTTAAGAATAAGAATACTTTATTGTAAAAGACATTTTTACAGTGTTTTAACAATTGTCAAATATTACATTTATCATACTATAAATATTATTAATGCTAATAAATGCTTTTAAAAATGCTTAATGCTATTAAAAAAAAAAAAGATCATTGTAGTATTAATTTAAAAAGAAGTTAATTTGCTGTTGCTTACATGATTAAATAAAACTGATATGTTTTTACTTACGAAAATTGGTGTATAACAGTTGTAATTTACGTGCAAAAATAATCTAAAGTGAAGAAATTTGAATGATTATAAATTGAATAACTATGACTGTTGATGGTGACTAGTATAGTTTCTATATACAAGAGTGATAAATAGGACTTATAAATATGGTTGACAAACAAATAACCATATAATAAACAACAATCGCCCTTTTACGCCCATGATACGTTATGGGGGATATCTAAGACCTGTGGTACGCTCGATTGCGTTTTTATACCCCACAATACAGTCCGATAGCCCTATTATGCTCGTGATACGTTATGGGAGTTGTAGAAGACCTGTTGTACGTTCCGATCGCCTTTTTAAACCCCCTGATACTTTCCAAAAGCCGTTTATTACCCGCAACACTTTTCGAACGCCCTTTTACGCTTGCGATTTGTTCCGACAGATGTTTCAGACTCGCAATACATTCATATTTTACTCCAGCATTAAGTCCGCGTTTGCCTTACGTCCGCGATACGTTGCAAGAGATGTTTCAGACCCACAGTACTTTCCCAGAGTCGTGTTTGATACCGGTTTGATCGCCGTTTTACATTTGGGTACATAACAAGAGCCGTTTAAACCCTACGATAAGTTCCGACCACCATTGATACATTCTGTGAACCATTTCAGACCCCCGGTGCATTATGATCCCGTGTTAGGTTTGCGATACGTTAAGAGGATCAGTTTCAGACTTGCGGTTTGTTCCAATTGCCACTTTGCAGGCGCAATTCGTTTTGACAGTCGTTTCATACCCGCAGTACGCTCCGAGGACCTAATTATGCCTGTGATATGAGGGCTGATTTTTTCAGAATACACGCGAATTTCTGGCCATTCTTAATTCAGAAATACTAAATTTAATTATTTTGATGTCGAAAGTAAATGTTGTATTGTTTATAGGCAGCAGCACCAATCGGGCTATGCTTCCAGAGAAAAGAATTCCGCGTCTGAGTATGTTAACTTTTTTAAACATTGTTTATAGCCTAGTTTGTACTCCACGTTATAAGCAGTACTCATTACAATAGTTGAACCTGGGGATCCTCTCTATAGCCACCTCTTTAATATAACATTGAAACGCTGGTAATTGTACTTTTGAAACAAATCTCTGACTATTTTAGTAAGTCTAAACCATTCGGAATCTTAAAATTCAGGGACTATAATTTTTCTTTTTGTAGTTTATTATGAACTCTTGTTAGGTAATCATTTTAAAACTGTAAAAGCAAAGAGTTGGTTTTGAAGGATATCATTTATGAAAGTGAAGTTACTCACCGTCCACTTGAGCGGGTTAACCTTGGGCAGGTTGGCATCGGAGAGCTGTCCTCCATGTCGTTGTTAGCGTCCAGAGGCGAAGGCGAGAGTGAACTCTCCGCGCCTGAGACAGCTGAATCATCCGCCCCCTCTCCACTCCAGTCCTTCCCCTTCTTGTCTGGACTCTTGCTCAGTTTTCTATACGAGAACATCGATTGTCAGTTCCGTCATGTGTGGGTTAATCAACAGTTTCGTAGTGCTTTGAAACTTTTTATGAGTGAAAATAAAGGTTAGTTTAGGAAATAGGGCACTAGGCCAGGATATGCTATCAAAAAGGAATAGAAAGAAGAGCAGGCTCACCTGGATTAAGTAAAAACACATAAAAGAACACAGACTGTCAAACTTTCAGCCCTACTAGGGCCTTTGTCAAGACAAAAGGCCTTTCTATCCTTTACGATAGAATAAGCGAAAATAAAGGTTAAAACTTCTATGTTCTTTAGTCTCTCACCCAGGGCTTCGTTTCAGATGAGATGGTGGGGCCAGAAGATAAAATTAGCACGTAACGTATAAGAGACATTAATCCGTGGTGGAGATTTACTAGATACTAGTAACTGTGTTAAAAATACTCTTGATAGATCACATGGAAATAATTATGATCCTCTCTACGTTAAGATATATTGGCAAGGGTGAATACTTTCGCAAAAATGTCTGTGTTGGAGAAAGACTAAATAATCCCGCCGTGGGGATTCGCAAGCAACGATGACAAGTAGGAAACAAACCTCTTGCACGCCACCGAGCAGAACCGTCTTCCTTTCTTCAGCTTCAGTCTTGTGTCAGCTTTGCCGCAAGCTTCGCACTTGTCCTGGTCAGTCTTGGAGGCCTCCAACGCTTGCTTCTTCACTGTAAAAACAAACCAACATCATACTAGTGCATCGTAACAATCGTCTCAATGAACGAGTAAATAAAGGAGAGTTTTTATTGCAAAATAGACAAGTCCTTTAGGCATTATGAATAATTGTCACTAATCTTCTGAAACGTCTATCAGCAAGCCCATAGCATGTCACATGTAAACCACTAGCCTGTTACTTTCGGAAGTAATTCCAATAGTAGTTCCAAGAAGCAATAATAGTAAAAATTTATTTGCTAAAGACAATACAAAATATTGCATAGCAAAACACAAAAACAAATTACAATACAATGAAATTAAACATTCACACTCACTCACACTTGCCGTATATACTCGAATCTAAGACGCACTTTATTTACCATATTTTAGGCTCTAAAATAAGTGTGCGTCTTATATGCGTGTGCGTCTTAGACTCGCACAATACAATAAAAATATTGAGTTAGTTTGAAGAGTTACAAAAACCCTCAAAACATCGAAAAAAAACATTCAGATAGGCCACGAGAGGTAGGAAACATAACAGGATTGCATATTGCATTGTCTGTTTTGAAGAGTGGAATGAAAGAATTTTTTGTGACTAGAGGGGACTCAGAATTGCTTCTTATTGCATTCGTCGTGTTCTCCATCCTTCTTCTTTGTTCTGCTTTTACTCTTGACAGCTGCAGCTGGCAATTACGTCACTGGTTGCTAAGGAGGGGCCAGACAAATCATAGCCCTCTAGCTGTTGACATAAAAAACGGAGGTGCGTCTTATACGAGGGTGTAGAGTTTTTACTGTATATTCAGGGGAAAATTATGGGTGCGTCTTAGACTCGAGTATATACGGTACATGATTTCACACTCATTCCACATTCACACTTAACATCAGACTTGGCTTTAGGAGGGGGAGGAATTAAAATACGATTTAAAGAAATTAGTTGTCCGTAAGATCTTCTAGGAACTCATCTACCGAGTAATAAGCTTTGCTTAACAGCAACCGTTTTATTCAAGATTTGAAAGTTTTGGTACTTTCAATTTGTTTTAAATTTTTAGGAAGGTGGTTGAAGAGTTTTATACCTACTTGCATGAGTAGTTGTTCAAATTTAGATCTTCTATGTTGACAAATTTGCAAGTGGTTCTTTCCCCTTGTGTTATAATCATGAGTGATTTTAGATTGAACCAACATTTTACAGTTTTACAATACAAAATAACTTCTAAGATATAGAGACAGGGAAGTGTCAACAAACCTATTCCTTTAAATATGTCTCGACATGATTCCCTGAAACTTGCTTTTGAAATTATTCTAATAGCTTCTTTTTGCAGCCTAAAAGGCCTCTCAAATTCAATGTTTGAACATCCTCCCCACAACCTTATTCCATATGACAGATGAGGGAAGATTAGTCCAAAATAAGCTAGTCGAAGAATTTGAACAGAGCAGGATTTGGCTAAAGTGCGTAAACCGAAAATTCCTGAGGAAACACGTTTACATGTTTTGTTAACCTGAACCTTCCAAGTTAATCCTTCATCAATAAAAATTCCTAAGAATTTGGTAGATTCTACCTGTTTTAAAAAGATTTCATCCACCTGAACGATAGGGTGGCTTGTTAATCCGTTTTCCCGTAGGAAAAAATAGGTATACTGTAGTTAGATTTTGAGAAATTTGTTTGGAGGTTTATATTGGCAAAATGTTGATTGCATGAACATAAATCTAAGAAAGAATTTATTTCTAGTATTTCAAAAGGTTGACTGATGATTATATAAAGAAAAGCGTATTGCAACAATTTTGAATGGTTTGTGAATGCTACTCACGTGGAGGTTCATCTGCCGATATTGACTGGTTTCTGATATCCTTCTCTGTCCTTGAAATGTCTGAGAGAAGTGCAGAGTGACTCATCGTCGGGAACGGTTCAGACGCTGAAACAAAAGCCCATCATTTTGACTTGACTTGAATCAATGCTCTTAAATTAATATGAAAGGTGTAGACAAACTTTCTAAGCAGGATAAATCCATGCTGATTTGCTCCTTTTCACGTTGAAAATAATGAATATATTTATAAACATATCATAAATACATTATTCTTACATTCCTGTATGACGTATCCTTCGATGATGTGTGTTAAGACTTGAGGTTTGACTAGCGCCTTGGGCAGGTCTCGCACCGTTGATGCTTCTTCCGCCTGGGTTCCTCCTTCTTTCCCCACTCCCCCTGCCGGCCCTGTGTCCACTATCATGCTCTCGTCACCACCTGTACCTGCAAGCACGAAAAGTACATTAGCAAATTTGTTTAGAAGGGCATGTTATAGTACACTTGATTTACAATAATGCGGTAGAGTTCAGTAAAACTTTTATGAGTATTAAAAAGTAAAGGTAAAGTTGGTCTTGTTTAAGGAAGCAAGGTTACGAGTACAAAGTCCTCTCTACCTCGACCTTATCTTAGCGTTACCGCAGTCACTTAACAAATTGTTAGTGCAGGAATCGAACCCGCGCCACTGGAGTAATGAGCTCCGGAGTCGCGTGCAACACCAACCAGCCACAGGACCCTTACACTACTGTTAATTTGTGAATGAGACAAACCTAGTAATCATACATTTCACTTGCTTGCACTTCTTATGGATAACATTCGTTTAAGTAGGTTAAAGACTAAATACGAAGAATAACTTATCTATAAGCAGCACAATAACAAACATAGTGAACAACTACACACCACTGTCCTGTGTGCTGGGTGCGGGTGTGGTGTCCATGGCGGAAGGTGTTGACTCCATGACAGACGCCGAGGCCATGGAGGGGTCCTGGGAGTTGTCCTCCGGCTTGGCAGGGGGCATGGAGGCCACAGGCATGACTGGCCGCTCCGCCAGCTGGCCTGGGTGCCCCGTCACAGTCACTGTCTGCTGTTGTACCACTTGCGGCTGTAGCTGCTGGTGTTGCTGCAGTGTCACGGCCATCCCTGCTGGCAAATGTGACACATTGTCATTGACAGTAATGAGGGAACGCAAGTTACAGTGAGCGTAGTTTTTGTAGTGCAATTTTGTAGTTTGTTGTCCTAGTACACTGCAACTTAAAAATTAAAAAATAAAACTCCTAAAGGGCCCCAAACAGAAGTCCGATTTTTAAACTTCTCCATCGGTTAAAGTAATTTAAAATAAACCTTCAAATATAAGATTATTCATGACAACCACTGATTGCACAAGTATAGATGTATATAATTTGAAAATAAAAAGACTGAATTGGCAATCAAAAGTGTGTAATCCACAACATGGTTCGGCAATTTTAAAGCCATTTTCTAGTGGTAAAAGTAGAGAAACAAATATTTATTTTGTTCCTCTACTTGTACCACTAGAATTTCAAATTTGTACCAATTCAGTCTTTTAGTTTTCAAATTATATACTTCAAATACAAGGCCTTTTTCAGGAGTGTGTAAATTCCAAAATTCCAGAGCAATCCCAAATCAAAACAGTATTTTTTTTATGAACTATGAATTTGGAACTTATTCAAATAGTACATTTCTACCATGACAAATTGAATTCAAATTTTGATTCATAAAAGTTATCAAATCTAAGTTGAACCTGAACTTGAAGTTTCAGTATTAATCATTCCAATTTACTATAAAACCTTTTTAAATCCTATAAAATAGTTTTGATCTCATGCCAACTGATTGGACGTTCACAGGTTGCTTGAAACTTTTGCATCCATTCATACTTTTGTTCACATTAGTTTGTTTGTTTTGTAAACAATACAATAAAAAGAAATATGTGGTTTGTAAAATGGAAAACTTATATGGTAGAGTACCAACATTGATATTAAATAAAACATAAAGATAAACATAAACACAAAATACTATACATATCGGCCCCTTGAACAGTAACAATGTTCAAATAGAATGAAGGAGGGTGTATAAGTATTTTAGTCTTGATTCGGTAAAGGAAACACCTTGGTTGGAAGGCTGACAGAAAATTCCCGTATTGGTTTCAGCTTGTGACCACGAACAATGTTGGTCTTTCCCTGGACTTGTAGACACAATTCTTGCCAATGGCCAGTTCAAAGGGTGAAATGTTTGGTTCTTGAACTAACACCATGTCTCCTATTTTCAGGTTAAATTTTTTAGAATTCTTGTTCCATTTTGGCTGTTGTTACTCAAATAATCTCGACTCATCTTTGCCAAATCTTCTGGGAAATTTCTTGTATTCTCTGCCATCGTCGAGATTGTGATGGAGGTTTGTTCAAAAAGTCGGGTTCAGGAATAGCATGAAAAGATGATCCAACGAGAGAAAATGAGCTGGTGTTAACAGCTGTCAAATCTGAAGGGTGGATGAGATGAGAGTAATGGGTCTTGAGTTCAAAACAGCTTCTATTTTCGTTGTTATTGTGAAGTACTCTTCGATGGTCAGGGCTGATTGGTGAGAGTCCTGTATAAATGATATTTCATACGCTTGATAGCTGCTTCCCATAATCCGCCTTGGTGAGGAAGCTGGTGGATGAAGTGGAAGGTGATGGATTTTTTGTACACAAAAGTGGTTGATGAGTTCTGAACTTTAGTATTTTTCCAAAATTCATTGAGTGTTTTGTAATTTTGTATTTGCACCTACAAAGTTTTCCACAATCTGAATATAAGTGAGAACACAATCCTCTCTGAGGACACCGTCGGCTGAGGGCAGCTATAAAGGAATCTGTGGTAAGATCGGAAACCACTTCAATATGCACTGCCTTTGTGGTAAAGCAAACAAATACACATATGTAGATCTTGAATTGTTTGATGAATCGAGTGAGTGAGCTTTAGCATTGAAGGTCCACAAAATCTATACCGCAATGAGAAAAGGTTTGAAGGAACAACACGTTCTTTTGGCAGATTTCCCATGAAGGGAGGGACATTTTGAGGTTTGCATTTAAAGCATTTTACATTTGTGGACTCTAGACCTTATAGTACTTCTTGCTGATAAAATCCATACATCTTGAGATAGTAAAGATTGCAATAGCTGTGGTCCTGCATGTAAGTTCTTGAGATGATAATGGTCAATGAGGAGATTTACAATGTGATGTCCTTTGGGTAAAAACAATTACATGTTTTGTGTCATAAGTCAGATTTGAGTTTTGCAACCGTCCGCTTCGTATGATGTCGTTTTCATCCAGCGGAGCAAGGTTTTGTAATCTTTTGGAACATGGTCGTTTCTTCTTAAGCGATTCTATATCTTCAGAAAACACTGATTGTTGGACTAGTTTAAATATTTCCAAGTTTGGCAGCATTTAATTCTTCGGAAGTTATCAATCCATGTCTTTTACTGTTCGTTTTGAGGTTATGCAGCGGATGATGTATGCCATTACAAATTGAAGTTTTGAAAATGAGCTGTACTTTGTTAGAATATCCCATTCTTTGTTAGTTTCTGTTGATGTTAGAATTGTTAAAGGGTTCAGTTTTGTTTCCTCGTCATTTTCTAAGTTTTGTGGAGCGAATGGAATGTTGGCCAGAGTGAATCATCTTGCATGAGCCATTGAGGACCTGTCCACCATAGGGGATGGTTGATCATTTGAGAGGGCAGCAACCCACGAAGCGCAGTCAGCTGGGTTCTCAGCACTGCTGATGTGGAACCATTGGTGGGAGGAATGAGATCTTGTATTTCAGCGACTCTGTTAAACATATGTTTTGAGCTTGTATGGTGGGGTCTGAATCCATGTAAGGACTATTGTTGAATCGGACCATGCAAAGATATGCTCAATTTTACACTGTCGAGAGATGATGTGTTTGCAATAATCTAGGAGCTTGGCTAGTAAGAGTGAGCTCAGGCTCTAATCGAGGCAGAGATACCCGTTTCAATGGAGCTACTTTGGTCTTAGCCATGACTAAGTTTACAGTTATATTTCCGTCTTCATGAATGCATCGCAAATAGACAACTGCGCTGTAACCCATTTCACTAGCATCTGAAAACCCTAGTAGCTGAATGGTTGTAGAATTGGAACATTGAAAGGTCGTTTATGTGTATATCTGTCATGTCTTTCAGTTCACTGGTGAATCTTGACCATTTGTCAGAAATGTCTTGAGGTAGATTGTCATCCCACTGACAACCTGAGGAGCCCACAGAATTTGCATTAGGCATTTTGCCCACATTGTGATTGGTGAGAGGAAACCAAGTGGATCAAAATTGAACTGATGACAGCTAAGATGGTTCTTTTGGTGATATTGTGACTTTGAATGTCTAGTTTGAAGGAAAAGAGTCTGAGATGTTATCCCATTTCATACCAAGGACATTGAAATGTGGGTTATCGGTTGAATCGAGGAAAACTGGAGTTTCAAGATGTTCTGCAGGGACAGTTTGAAGTAGTTTTGGACTGTTGGATATCCATTTTCTTAGTTCAAAACATCCCTTGGAAACAATTCATGAGTTGAGTTTGCAGAGCTAAACTTCTTCTTCTGAGTCTTTTCCGCAGACAATATCATCTACAAAGGTTTGATTTTTCAACACAGATGCTGCATCAGGAAACCTGGAGCCTTCATCGTCTGCTAGTTGTTTGAGAGTTTTCAATGCCTGGTATGGTGAGCTGCTAAGACCGTGTGACAGTTGTTAGCTTGTAGACTTGTATGGGATTTTGAGGACTTTCACGCCACAATATTTGCTGGTATTTTTGATCGTCAGAGTGAATAGAGATTTGTCTGTACATCTGTCTTATATCACAAGTGAATACGACATTGAAACATCGAAAACCTAATAGAATATCTGTTATATTGGTTTGAAGTTTTGGACCAGTGATCAAAGTGTCATTTAGTGAAACTTGAGTTGATGAGCAATGAGGCATCAAATACAGTTCTTAGTTTGGTTGTTGAACTATTTTCTTTAATGACTCCGTGGTGGGGAAGAAAGTAGTTAGGTAGCGTTGAATCATTGGGATCATCACTTAACTCCATGTGTCGGAAGTAAGATAATCTTTCATAAAGTCAATGTACATTTCTTTAAACTTGGGTTTAGCATCAAATTTCTTTTTCGCAATGAAACGGGTTTCAGCATTTTGAATGAGTCTCAATGGTTTGTGATTGGGTTTGAAAGGTAAACGTAAGCAGTAGCGACCATCTGGATCTCTGGTATGAGTTTGTGAAAAATGTTTCATACAGTTTTCTTCTTCTGTGATTTTAGAATGAAAGGGAGCTCTTCTATTTTCCAGAAGCGTTGAATGGATGAATGAATGTCATGATCAGTTACTGAGAGAAATGTTTCAGATCGTTTTTAGAAGGTTCTGTTTGGTGCATTTTGTATCACCCATAACAGCAAATCCAAAACGAGTTCAAAGTAAATGTGGCATTTCAGGACCAAGACTGAAGATTTCACCTGTGACTATGTGAGGGTACAAGGAAGCTCCTAAAATTGCATCAATAGGACCTTTTATGTGAAAGCTTGGATCTGCTAGAGCAAACCGTTTTGTATTTTCCAAAACATCATTTGCTATCATTACTTTTGGTAAATCAGAAGTTATTTTGTGGAGAACTAACATAGGACTGTTTAAGCTTATTATGATACCTTTCAAAGTTTGTACATTTGCATATATAACTCCTTTAGGCTTAGTTGTCGCTGACAAACCATTTATTTCATGGGAGGAAGTGAAAAGTTGAGTTTGAAGAAGTTGAGCGACTCGTTCAGTTACAATGTTACTTGGCTGCAAGAATCTATAAGAGCTCGGAAAACATGTGAGATCCCTTCTTGAGATGTGAGCTTTATCAAGCAAGTGGCAAGTAAAACTGTGGAAGAGGAGCTTGATTGATTTTGGACGGGTTTAGTAGAGACGCCAACAAAACTTGATTGAGGTTCATCTTTCAAAGGGGTTTTTGGAGAACTATTTTGAGTTTCGGGCGACAAGTTTAGAAGGACTTTTGAAGTTTTCATTATGGAGTAAAGAGTGATGTCTTCGATTACATGTCTGGCAAGAAAAGTTTGATTTACAGTCTTTGTGTGAATGTTTTCCTAAGCATGAGGTACATCTTTGATTGGTTTTAACCACTTTAAAACGTTCATCTGGACTTTTCTCTTTGAAGAGATGATATATTTTATGATCAGTTTTGTTACAACAGAAGCATGGTGAGAGTGTTGAGTGTTCATTTGAGGTTGTTCCAACAAAAGTGTCTTGGGTTTTGTGAGTTTTAAGAAGCTAGGCTTTGAGTTAGACGAGTTGAATGAGTTAGGCCTATGAGTGTTTGGGACATATTGGGGTTTCAGTAGAAAAGCATCTTCATTGTGAATGCATTCAGAGTTGAGAAAGCTTATGATTTCTTTTACTAGAGGAACATTTTTATTATCTTCAATACGAGTTGTTTCAAATCTTTACGTAATTCAATGTCCATTTTACGTAACAGAAGAGCAGAGAGCAAGGGATTGTCGGTACAAATGTCATGGTCCAAGGCTTTTAATGCCTCACTGTGTTCACTGAAAGTATTCAAGAAATCTCGCAACTGTTTGTTGGAATGAGCAGAAATTGAAGGTAAGTCTAGTATTTGATTAAGGTGTAAGCATGATAGTCTCGAGGGAATGATATCTTTCGTTAGAATCTTGTGAGCAATGAAGTAGTTTGACTCAGTTATAGCAAGTGATTTTATTAGATTTAATGGTTCATGAGAGAGTACTCCAAGTAAGTATTGGAACTTAGCCACAGCAGGAAGGCTTTCATTTTCATGAATTGTTGTGTTGAAGAGATTGATAAAAGACACCCATGTATGAGGATCTCCATTGAAATGCTTCAATTCTAGTTTAGGTAGCCTGACAGAGATGAGAGAGTTATTTGAGTTGCTTGAGGTATTCAGACCATTTAGGCCATCATTTGAAGGGGTAGTAGGCTATTCTGAGGACAGGATACTTATTCCTAGAAAAGAGATTTCACTGTGCAGATTTCCATAGGCAGTCTCATCGAAGTCTGTAGGTAAAGAGTCTTGATCAAAGAATTTAGTTTCAATTGTTTCAAAATCAGCCAATTTTTACTTACTTGTTCTTCAAACTGTTTTAGTTGATATTTTTGTGTTTCAGATAAATCTTCTTTTCAAATTTGTCAATTGTAGCAAATACATTATTTAAAAAACAACTTTGTTAAGTTTCCTTTACTTATTAAAATTTGATATTGCATTTGGAATAATTTAGGCTCTTAATAAACAAATAAAATTTGGGTGTGGACTGTAATTTTATAGGCTAGTTCAAATTATGCTGGGTCGAAGTGACCAAAATGTAGGGAGATAATTACTTAATAGATTATACCTTTTGTAGCTGGCACTTTGTTATTATTAAAGAATAAGGGAAAATACTTTTGCACTTGTTTAACATCCATTAGTTTTATTCACATTAGTTTGTTTGTTTGTAAACAATACAATAAAAAGCATGTGGTTTGTAAATTGGAAAACATATGGTAGAGTACCAACATTGATATTAAATAAAACATAAAGATAAACATAAACACAAAATACTTTTATACTTTCCCCTTTGGATTGGTCAAGGGAGTGAACCCGATCTGTTGGAACTAAAGGAAATCATCCATACTTGCTTTTTAACTGTATTTGCCATTTTCCAGTTCTTACCAACTTAAAATTTTCGAAAGAGTAGAAATTTCCACTGAAAGAAAGTCGCCAGTTACCTAAGACAGGAGGCTTGGCCTGGATCAACTGTTGTTGCTGGTAGGAGATCTGCTGCTGCATGTTCAGTTGTTGTTGCATGCCGGCAAGCTGTTGTTGCACCTTCTGTTGTTGTTGCTGCTGTTGCAATTGTTGCTGTTGTTGTTGAGTCATCTGTTGTGGCTGTGGTACCAAGGTACCTGCGCTGGTCAGCATCATCCTACACCAACAGTGAGGGTTATACGAGAAACTAGGCTTTTGTTTTGTATTAGGTAAGTTTTGCAGCCTTCCGTAGTTCAAATATACAAGAGTCTTTCTCTTGAAACTTTTTGGGCTTCTTACAACCCTCCTTGCAAGAGTTTTAATTAATTTTTCTAGGGATTAAGGTAATGCAGTTATCGAACTACATTGCGTGTGTGACCAAAATTTACCTTGTTGGATTGTTAGTGGTGGATTATTTAGTTATTTTTTAGCAATTTCCAAAGGAAACAGAGGTATTTATTTCTATCGCCAGAGAAAACGAAACGTTGTAGAACACAAACATTTGCAGCTTGCAGTTTTGAGCTTGAGTTTCCCAACACATTCTGAGTCAAATAGCAAAACTTAACACCTGTGTGTGTTAGACCATCCTAAAAGTCACTTTTTTTTATGATTTACACAAAATTTAATACAAATGGTAATTTGGTAAAGTTCTAGGTTTAGTTTGCTAACCAGTAAAATTGGTCCACCAGAAGTGTCCTTTTGAGAGTGTTTTCTCCCAGAAAATAGGGTTTTAAGCTATAAACACTTTATTTATGATCCGACTTCAGAGAAATATGGTTTAAACATTTTTGAAACCGCTCGTAATGTGTTTATTAAAAATCAACAAAATTTGTTCAACCATACTAAGGTCATAAAGGGCACTTCCGGTGTTCTTTTAACCCCGTTATAAGAAATTAGCGAGGATTCACAGTTGCCCTTAGGGCTACGCATTGGCTATGTTCTTTAAACCAAACTTTGAATTCCACTACCCTGGGATAAAATATCCCTTCAGATGCCCAAAATTTTAGAACAGCCCAGACTTAATGCTCACTTGTTGGTGGACTGGAGGTGTTGTTGTTGTTGTTGCTGCTGTTGTTGCGGGCTCATATTCTGAGGTTTGGTTTGGTTTGCGGCATCCGCCTTCTGGCCTCCAACCTGGTTCCGCATCATCGGTCTTGCTTTCATCTTGGTCTGCAAACATGGCACAAACATCACTGTCAGAAACTTTGTTAATCGCAGTTGCTGCTTGCGCAGTTGCTGACTTGTCCCCAACAGTAGTCTTCAATATAATAAAGTCTGAGAATGATGTTTGATTTGTATGCTCATATTTAATCCTAATAAACTACAATTGAGATGGTAAACTTTATTGGTTTAAGAGAAAACAACTATTAAACATCTAAGATAAGGACCAGTTTAATCCTTCAATTGATTTCTTCAGCCATTCTGGGTAAAGCTTTTATTACTGTACTTCAAATTCAATTGATGTGACAGGATTCGGCCATGATTCCCTCTCGTTCGGCCGTCGCACAGTCCGGCCGTCCATATGAGGCCTAAACATGAGCTACATCTGGTTTTTTTTGTAAGTTTCATTTGACATCTTTTGACATTACTCCCATATTCTAAGGTTTCGCTGAACTTTACTTGTGTTTTTGACCATATTATTTCATTAAACATAGGCCAAAAGCTAAACTACGTGAGCTTTGGAGCTCTAACCAACCCCATACGACTTTCCTCGTATTTTCGGATGATCCAGCCATTTTTCAGTTCAGCCGCGTCTAAACCTGAGGTGACTGTACAAGAGGGAGCCTACTGTAAGATGATTTCCATAAATATAATGGAGCTAGCATGTACCTGAGCCTTCTGGTTCTGCATGTGGGCCTGGGTGAGTTGTTGGTTGACAGCTGTCTGTGTCGAGACTGAGGCGTCGGGTCGTATCGTCTGCTGCGAGTTTGGCAGAATGTTACTCAGCTGTCTCCCCACTTGCGCTCCAGCTGCTCCACGAACAAAACACAAATACGTAACTACCAATTACATAATCTACCAAGTTAAGTACTGTAATAAATAGGGGTGGTGGGCGGGAAATTCCAGATGTAAATTAAAATCCTGAAAAATGGGCGAGAATTACAAAAAACAGTATTTATAGTATCGGGATATATCAGCTGTTGATAATTATTTAGGGAGATTTCTAGACAATCCTTCATTTTTTTTAATTATGTTACTCAGATTGCAGATCAACTTTCAAGGCAATTTCTACAAAAAATTACCTTAATCATTGGACAAATCCAAATTAAAATTTTAAAATTATGTTTAATTTTTTGAAGTAGTAACTGCCAAACATTATTTGAACTTATTTGAACCATTTTTGAGATTTAAATATTAACAATTGCCTGTAATTATTACACAATCTTTTATATGATAATAATAATATCAAGTCAGAGGACAATCGCGTTTGTACCATAACCCTTTTTGTATACAACTCAAAAACATTTTGGATTTATAAAGTCAATAAACCTATTAAAATTTTCAGTTGTTTAAAAAATTAGTTTAGACTAGAATTAGTTGTTAATCCCATTCGAAATGTTCCAAAAATCTAGTAATAAAAAGGGTTTTGCACCTGATTACCACATGAAAGAAAAAAATGCAATCCTATCTACCCCTAATAATTAATGTCTTAGTCAAACATTTTAACTTTTTAAATAAATTTGCCTGTTCCAAACTAGAGAGAGTGTTTTAACTCAGCACCAAAAATAGGGCACAGTAAAGATGTAACTATTGAGAGAAAACCGTAAGAAAAACTTTTAAAAGAAAAATGGTCAAAGAAACTAACATGATTTTTACAGAGGCTTGATTTGAGTTTGTAGCGGGTAGGAACCACTTAGCGGTTAAACTGAACTTGGAGGTGAATGTGTACCTTTGGGTTGTATATTGTCCGTGGCAGTGCGAGGCTTGGCCCCCACGACTGAAGTTGTATTTACACTGGCTGCTATCTGCGTTAGGTTAGGTAGAGTCCCTTGCGTCGCTATACCTTGAGCTGAAAACAAACCAACACAATGTTAAATACTTATAAAGTGTGCTACAATACCAAATAAAACACTTTTTTAAAAGAAAAGTTTTTTAAAGATTGTGTTCAACAACTGGAATTAATTTTTTTTGCATGTTACTCTTTAGGCTCCCAATGATTTTGTCAAACTCACTAAAATCCCATTATTTAATCTCTTGGAGACAGTGTACCCAGTTACAAAAGAGTACTCAAATTGATTTTTAGGGCTGTAACAAGCTGGCTTCCTACTGATTCAACTCAATTACATAGTGATAGATCATTGACAATCACAAAGGGCTTCAAGAATCCACATTCTGCTAACTTGAGCGAAGGAGAAACTTCTTCAGTTGCACATTTTAATAATTGTCTCCTAGCTTCTGGTATTTGCGTTATATCCCGATACTCACAGTGCTGTGCGTGTATGGTCTGCGGTGGTGGACTCTGGATGAACATGGGAGTGCTGCCATCCTGTGGCGCAGTGCCTCGGATGAATATGGCTCCTCCGGGGTTCTGCGTGGTGAGAAGCGTGGGCGGCTGCGGAGTGGCCCAGGCGATGCCCTGCGGCAAACTTGTACCAAACTGCCACGGCGAGAACTGCATCGGCTGCGGAGTACCTTGCTGCACGGTCGTGCGGCCTCCCTGGCATGTTGTGTACTGTAACATCATCGTATTGTCACAAACATCGTTTGATGACAGTGACATTTGTTTTATAAAGGTTTTATGCTCTAAATTTGTTAACACAGGTGTAGTTGTAAGTTAGTAAGTTGATTAATTTTTAAACACAAAAATAAAGCTGCTGGAATCTTTTAAAGCTTTTCCTAGTTTCTTTTTGTTAGTTTAAGGTAGTTGAAAGGAAATAAAGCTCATTTAAATCAAATGCCTGAAGTGGTAAGTAGACTAAACTTATCAAGTTAAAAAATAATAGACAATTCCTATGCAGAAATCCTAAAATTTTCAGGTTAAATTTTCCTGTGAATTAAAACACAATTGTTCAGCTGTACTTGTGTAAATGAATGAATGAGTGAATGAATAAATGAAATCAATATGTGTATTAAACTATAAGGACAATGCAGAAGGCAAATTGTAAAACAACAAAGGACATTTTGTTTTATATTTAATTAACCTTAGTAGGAACTTTTAACACATTTTTACTTATTTTATTATACATTATTTACTCTTTTTAGAGCGGGCTGGAATCGTGTGCGTTCACTGCTGACAATTTTTTAAGCGATTCTGCGATAATGCTAGGTAAAGGTTGAGGATGACTGGTAGAGAGGACTTTGCAGTCTAAACTTCGCCTTTTTAAACAAGATTTTTTACTCTGCTAGACTTTGAGTGCCTTGAGTCCTGTTGGTTGGGAGGAAGTCAGTAAACTTTATAAGTGCTCCAAAAGATTACTTGACTATCTTTGCTGGTTTAAATAGACATTTTGACTCTCACTGAGCTTGGAAAATATTTAAAAATCTAGGAAGTTCAGCCTGGAGTATTAATAACTTCTCCGCTAACATGACATGCGTATACTCACCAAGTACTGCGGTTGTGAGGTGTTGGTGTTTCCCCCGGTGACGTGGATGGGGACTATCTGATGTCCCTGTTGTATCATGCCCCCGACACCCACCCCCTGGCCCGCCTGCGCGGCCTCCGACGTCTTCACACCCCCGGCCCCGCCCGCCATCACACTCTTCATCTGCCGAGCAACACACCACATGCATTCACAACACCACAGCCAAGCGGGACAAGCAAGCGTGAATAAGCGTTACGACAGAACCTCGCGAGTGACAACCAACTAGCTAGGCGGCCGCGTATATGTGTCTTACACGTTGTCTACGTTTCTTACCAAAGATAATGTGTACATTATAAATCAATGAAGATAGTTGACCCGTAGCCACAAGCGTTACTGTGAATTCTTGCAAATTTCCTGTAGCAATATTTTACACCCCTTAAAAATTGGCTTTATGCTAAAAAACTGCATTTATCATATGATTGAAGTAAAACTTGGAGGAAACATTTATGTTACTGTACCAAACACGTACATAAAAAAAAACTGAACAACCAGACTCTAAGATGGTAGCGGAAAAACCGTTTGTGTTCTCTTATGCGTTTCTACTTTATCCACCAGATGAGCCTTCTTTCCTTCTAATTTAATTTTGTTAACAATCGTTGCCTAGTATTTTAATAAACCGCAAACTGTACCACCCTTATTGCGCTAGATCAACCAGGTTCTGCCGTACTATCTAGGCTATGAGTGATATGAGTAAAGAAAAATAAATATTTTTCTCATTGCTTTCACAAAACTAGTCTTGAAACCATTAAAAAACTAGTAGTACATTATTTTTTTATGTTATGTAGTTGTTTAATTCTTAGAGAATTAGGAATTATTACGTTTCTAGTGGACCACAAGAAAAAAATATTAAAACACTTCTGCTTTGTCTATGCATGGTTCTTATTAGTGACTTGATATTACTGACTTAAATGTGTTGATAATGCCCTTAGCTTGGGGCAGTCCATTAGAAACTTACTTATTTCTTCAGCATTACTAATCAAATTGAATTTTGAATCAAAATAAGTAATCAAGAAAACAATTTCAGTTTTTAAATAGTTGTGAAAGCAGTTAAATTAACATAATTACTAAAGTAATACAACAATTAATAATAAAACTAACAAGTAACAAGTAATAGACCTTAATGCTATTTACAAGGCAACTAACATTTAGTGCAAACCATGAACGGTTGACGATAGCCTAAAACATTGCTTAAATACAGGGAAAGCATTTTGAGCAGACATTGACCCTCCAAGTCCTTCTATTCACGGCAATAATTAAAATTATTGTAAACAAATTACTGGTAGTTTACAATGTTTAAATTTTGCACAATGAGGTATAAACAGTTAGTAGTAGGCTAAAGTATATAAAAAGAAAATTAGTTGGACTTCTCTAGTTATTCAATGGAGTGCTAAAAAAATTGTCTGTTTGTGTAATACTGCAAACAGCCCAAAAGTTGAAGCAAGAAACTTGAATTTTGCTACGCGCTTTGAATACCTCAAAAGAAGAAATGTGGTAAAAGTTTATCCAACAAAAGTTGACAGGCTGCAAAAAGTTGATACTTAAATAGATAAAATTAAATTGGTCCTGAAAATCAATATTGCAAAAACCTCACTTTGCCTTAATTTTAAGTAGAAAACTCCACCGAAAGCTCTTTAATTGATTGCTTCTAATTCTGCAGCCATTTTTAACGTGTGATGTTTCAGCTGGTAACTGATTTAAAAAGGATTTAGGACATAAGACACAAGACAAAAAGAGATCATTTTAAAGTGATATCTTTTTGTCTCAACAAAGGCCCTAGTAGAGCTGAAAATTCGACAGTCTGTGTTCTCCTGTGTTTCTACCTTATCTAGGTGCTGCTCTCCTTTCTATTCTTTTTTGATAGCATGATATAAAAAAGGTAAAATACCTTTGTAAAAGAGGTAAATTGAAGTTTGTCTTGTTTAACGAGACGAAGTTAGGACTACAAGTGTCCTCTCTAATTGTATAGTCACTATACAAATTGTAAGTGGTGACTGCATAGATCGAACCGCTAATTATTTTTCCGACGGACATGCTTGGAGGGTCAACAGTGGTAAAAAGCACTGAGGAGGGTGACACTGACGTGCTACATTCACACTCTTTAGAGCTGCCTACCTTCTGCATGTCGGTCTGTTTGTTGTGCTGCGCGGGCAGGATGTTCGGCTGATTGTTCATCAGGCCCAGCTGACCGATCAGCAGCGTTGGATTGGTTGTCGTCGGAATAGTGGCGTAACTCGGAAATGTTGCTGCAAACAAGAGCGTAGTATCATTAGTTCTTGAACTTCTCAGTACTTACTACCTGGTTTCAAGTGGGTAAACACATTTTTTTAAAGAGTGTGCAGTACTTGTTGTCCTACTTTGTTTTTGTCCCATAAAAACAATGTAAACACAAGCATTTTCTTGACACACCTCTCGTCTACAATTTTCATCAGATCTTTTTGAAATAGGTTTCATTAGAAAGATGACAGTATACTCCAGTGACTTTGTTGACCTCTTTTTTTGAAAATTCTACTAGTTTCACAGTAAAATCAAGAAATCTAAATACAAAATGCCTTCAATTTTTGGATTTATGTCGGGGTTTTATATGTGAGAAAATGGAAGTTTGGCTGAAACATTTAATACCCTTTAAAACCAATTTTATTTAATACAAATCTAATGGATACTGTAGGCGTGAAGTGTTCCAATAAAATGCATGTTCTTACATTGCTTTCATGGGACATAATTTAAGATCACAGCCACTACTGCATACTCTTAAGGTATGGGTAAGAGCTTTCTAGTAATTTCTTAGACCTTAACATAAAGTTTTACTCTGATGAATCTTAAAAATCTAAAACAAGTCCAGTGTGCACAGAGAGGTTTTGAAGGTAGTTTAAATTAAAACGATCCGTGTTTAAAACCAGGATTAAAACCAAAACACAAAAATATAGAGTGCACAAAGAAATTTTAATGGTGGGTTTGTATATCTACCAGTGAGCGTTAAGGCTTTGCCTCCGTGGTCACTGCAGAGAAAGGCTGTATTCGTCCGCCCAAGGAACACATGACACCGCGCACGTAACAACGGGCTTTCTTTCAACTAATGTGGCCTAACTGTCAAATACGCCGCTTATAAGGGTTTCGTAGAAAGTAGATAGCGCTCTTATATGAAAGTTAAATTTGGATATGTTAATTTTTATGGAAAGCGAAAGAGTTTATCTGTGTCTGCCTGTGATTAGATTTCTTAAATAAGGTCTTAAAAACACTATATTTTCTAACTTTAACTGTTAATAGCATAAAACCCAAAAGACACTTTGAAAAATAAACTATAAGCAAGCCTAAATAATATGTTTATCTTTCATTTAAGAGTTGTTTTGTCAAAATAACGCTAATACTAAAGCCTCAGTTTTATTTCCCGCAAACTTCTGCAACTAGGCTCTCCCGAGCAGCTGAGGTGGACCCTTAAGGATTTAATTTCTATTCATATCCCGTTGACTCAAGTAGGCAAGTACAGTTGACTTACAAGGCTGTCCCTGAGTGAGCACTTGCTTGCCCTGGGTGAGCATGTGGGAGGTGAGCTGGTTGGGCTGGAAGGGTTTACCCGCCGCTATCACCTGGATGGAGCCTGGGTTCATCCCGGCCGGGTGCAGCTGTATGTTCCCAGGCATCAGCAGTTGGCCTCCCTGCGTACTGTACATCTGCGGCAGGTACGGCTGTTGGATCACTTGAACCTGGTCAAACGTCAGAAAACTTTGTTAATTGAGGATGCTGAAATATATCTCACTCTAAAATTGCATGATCATGTCTCGTTAGCATCACATGTTAGCAGCATAGATAAAAAAAATCTGATAAAGATCTAGATCAAGTAAATCTGAAAGCGTTATGAGGAGTACTTAAACTTATGGTGACATGGATAGTTTTAATTTGCCCAGAACGTTTATCTAATCATAGGCTTCCTTGCTTGCGATGGAAGATCTCCAAAAAGTTACAATCTAGGAACATCTTGCCTATAAGTACTAATTTGTCTGGTATCATAGTTGTGTACTTTACTACCTTGAACTAAATCAAATTTTTCCTAATAGTAAATAAAAACATAGCAAGATTAGATGTTTGAAAACATCTTGACATGATTTACAAGAAAAGAATTTTGAAAATCATTTGCAACATTTTTCTTCTAAACCAGTTATTGTTTTTAATTTTTACTATCGTTAGAAAGATTTTAATTACCTTCATGCATGAACTAAAACAAACATACTTTGATTACCAAATTTACCAACTCTAAAAACCTACACTCTTTCAAACATCTAAAGTACTAAAAATATTTATGAACTAACAAAAGATTGACTAGCTCTAGTCATAGCTATTTCAGTCCATGAATACATGAGTGGCAAAAAGGCATGCGAAATACTCAGTTTTATAAACTAAAAGGAAAGGCTAAAAGGCAAATTCTTAATCAAAGTAGTAAGAAAAGTGAATTTATATTCAAAAATAGCACAAAACTATATTTTGCAGTCATCTACAGCAATCATATATTCTATTGATGTAAAACCAAAGTTAAACAGGCCAAAAGCCGATACAATGGGAATATCTCCTGTTAGTTATCCCATCACTAATGAAAATACAAATAATGGGACAAAATAGTGGTAACAAAGCTCTCTTATGAAACTAGAGCCAGGGAAAACTGCCAAACTGGGAGACACAGAACGGCAGTTCATGAATGTTTACCTTCTCAGGTAGGAGTTCAAATAGTCAACAGGTTGCCAAACTTGATTAAAAGTGCCCCAGAGCATAAGGCTTTAAAAACTGGTTTGAAACAAGTTTTGGCTGCCAAAGGAAACTGGTTTTACAATACGAATGAGTTTATGGCACATGACTGGGAAAACACTGACTAATGGACTGTAGTTGTACAATTTGAATGAATGAAAGAGAGTGAATGTCAAAAATGCATGTCTAATTAGGATTTCAATGTTGGAGTGAGTAAAAAATTGTAGTTTTAAAAATGAATAGCAAATTTGTAAATTATTCACACAATAAACTATTTATTTATTATTATTAGAAGAGGATCAAGTGTAAACTTTACCTTGAAAGCCAAAATATAAATGAATGAATTCTCTATTAATGTAAGTGATTGATGAAAGAGCCTTTAGTGTAGTGGACTGTTTTATTAAGAGGCTAAATAGCTAGGGAAGGAATAGACAATTTAGACTACTGTTCAGAAACCCATCTACATTCTACCATATGCATAATCTAGAACTCCATGACATCCTTATTTCTACAACTTAATTCCCTGTATATATGTCCCCCTTTTTCAGACAAATTTTCTTGAGTTTCCAGTTTTCTGATACATTACTATTAGGATATTAGAATAGTAATTGAAACACAGTACTCTTTAAGCATTTTATTGCACAACTAGTTTCAACGGTCAAGCCATTTTCTTGGTGCGATCGAATTTAATTTTCCTTTCAATTAAGAAAATCTATTGAAATACCATCTTAAGAGTCTTAGTTACTCTCGCCAAAATTAAAAATTATTTGCGAAAAAGTGACTTATGGGAGACAACAGAACTCTAGACTCTCGTTATCATCCGTGACAATCCTTAAAGTCTAAGCGTTCTTCCGGGTCGGTTTCCGGACTCTACTACCAACCGACGGAGCTACGTCTAACTAGAACTACAAGTCGGTAGGTAAAGAATCGTGCGCGTGCACATGCGTCTTACCCTCCCGGAGCCCCATTCGCTGACCTGCTGTATCTGGCCCTGCTGAGGCGCTGGGGTCTGAGCCTGGATCGGATGCTGACCGTGCTGCTGCAGGGTCGACATTGTCGTTATCGTTGTTGTACCTGCGTAGCAAATAAATAAGTTATTTATTGTGGAAACCTTTTTCATGTCATGCAACTGTCAACTATATTTTAGTAATTAAAATTTTTGTCACATTCTGACCTAAAAGTCCCAACCAGACATAAAATTTGTTCATTCGCTCGCTCCTATTCGTTTGAATTATCCACTCTGGCTGTTTTGTCTAACAGTGTTTTCCTAGTTTTTCCAGTAATACCATAACCTTCTGTGACCAACACCTGTTTAATTGCTATCTCAGGCAGGAATTTAACTTGTCTACCGGATGCCAAATTCAATCAAAGTGCTTCAACACCTAGGCGTTCAACACTCATTTAAACAGGTGTTGGTCACAGAAGGTTATGGTATTACTGGAACCTACATGCACTGCCGTTCTGTGTCTTTCAGTTCAGTAATTTTCCTTGCCTCTAGTTTCAATCACTTTCACTTATGGGGTTGCATTTTAAATTTAAAAAAGACAATTGCAAGAATATAAAGGCAAGGTAATGTCAATATTTTCAAACTTTTAAATGCTAGCTTGCACGTCTCACTTGTTTGAAACAGTTATGCCTCTTACACCGTTGCAAATAATAGGCTTATTACCTCTCAAGTTGGCTCAAGATTAGTCTTGAAAATGTTTTTGTTTTGTTAAAACAAAATATGGGCTTAAAATGAAAATAAAAATCAATTGTTTTTTTGCTTTGACTGCTTTGTTTTCCTCTTAATTGTTGCACCAAACTTGGCTCAACATCTTTAGTCTTCAGATCAGGTACTAATCTCTAACGCTTTGGCTTTCACCCAACATATTTTCATTTACAATAGTAGGTATCCATCATTTTACTTGTCGAAGTAAAACTGAACACCAATCCTTCAAAATGTATACACAATTTGCTCACGACACATAATGAATGACCACTCTCTGTGTGGCGTCATATCTGCACAAAGTTTCTATTTCCAAGGTTAATTCTCATGACTAAATGATAAACAACGTTCACTGCTTTACTGACCGGAATGAGGAGTGTGTATGCCCATGTTGGTGGGCTGCATGGCCACGGTCTGTCCGTTGCTCTGCAGCGCCATGGTGCCTAGTGGCGCTTGCATGGTTGTCAGTGTATTAGCGCCGCTCTGCGTCATCTGTCCAGGCGCCGCTTGCATCGTAGTCAGAGTCGTCTGGCCCTGCTGTGTCAGCGATATCGACCCTGGAACAATACAGAGTTCAAGAAATGGTTCTTATTCTCCGTTTCATGTTGTACGTTTGGGTTTGGCAAACTTGTCTAAAGACTGCTAGTGCTTGTCACAGTGTTACAAAAGTATAAATGTATTATCAGCTGAGAAAGAAAAATACATCGTCAGGTCCTGTTGTAGGATTCATTTAAGGAGTAGAAAGGCTGATCCTGTAACCAGGTGTTATACAAACTTGGGTACAGTACTTGCAAGACAATGTATACAAAACCAGAATAACCTATGACTTTCCATTATATGTTATGTCTTTGAACAGCGTAGGAGTTTATATGAAATAGCTTAAAATTCTCATTTGAACGATATATCTTGGTTTGATTTAAATTCACTCACCGAGCTGTTGTTGCATGTTGTTTCCTTGTGATTGAGGCACCTGCATTTGTTGTTGGAGTTGTTGCATTTGTTGTGGATTCTGAAACCAACAACACAATCTTCAGAGTTTATTGCAGTGACTTTAGAAGCGGTAAACCATTTGAGCAGTTTCTTTTAAAATTATTCCCAAATCCTGAGGTTTTGCTTCTTGGTGTTTGTATTGTTGACTATTTTAATTCCCTTAATGTAGGCCTAAAGCTAAACTATGTCAGTTATGGAGCTCTAAGGGCTTCCAAACGTCTTTTCCTCATATTTGCGGCCGTTTGTAAGTTTGACCGGGGTTCCGGTTCCAAGGTGGCCCAACGAGAGGGAGTCTACTGTACTTGTTTATTATTTTCAAACCTGTAGTTGTTGTTGTTGAGCAATATTGGCAGTGTTGACGATGAGTGCTTGTGGAGTGACTCCTTGAGCGGCAGACGTCATCCCTTCGTGTTGCATCTGTACTTGCTGCTGTTGTTGTTGTTGCTGCTGCTGTTGTTGTTGTTGTTGCTCCAGCTGCTGTTGTTGTTGCTGCTGCTGGGCCTGCTGTTGTTGCTTGTTTGCTTCGTTCATGTCGTTCATTGTGCTCGCTATGATCTCTCGTGTAAGCGGAAGAAGGTTGTGTGGCAGTTTAGTTGCAGTCAGCCATTTCTCTCTGCTAGCCTACCCCTCGGTTTAAACCTGCAACAAAATATGCAAGAACTGTAGATTTATTTGTTTGTAAAGATACACTAACGTCAAACATTTAGGGTCTATGTCCTTTTAAAAATAGGGTTTTGTCCTAACTCTGCTAAGGGTAGTCCAGATTGACATGAAACTTTGCTTAGGGTAGAACAGGTAGACGTCAAACTTTGGTTAGGTTAGAACAGAGAGACGTCAACTTTAATTAGGGTATAACAGATTGACAACAAACTTTGCTTAAGGTAGAACAGAGAGACATCAAACTTTGCTTCGGGTAGAACAGATTGACGTCAAACTTTGCTTAGGGTAGAACAGAGAGACGTCAAACTTTGCTTAGGGTAGAACAGATAGACGTCAAACTTTGGCTTAGGGTAGAACAGAGAGACGTCAAACTTTGCTTAGGGTAGAACAGAGAGACGTCAAAAACAAATATACAGTATAATTTTGGACAAAAATATAAGTTTTGATGCTATGCTTCAAAAAAATTATTCTCATTTAAGTACATTAAATCAAATAACGTCTGCAGTTTTTACTCCGACCATGTTATTATAAGGGGGATCCAGAGTTGGGCCCGCGTCCAGCTTGAAAAGAGCTTTTAAATTACTCAAAATCAAATCTATTTGTTTTAACACGAAAACAACAACTGAACTTGGCACATAATAAACATGATTGTGAAATTTTAACATCACAAATTATATTACAGCTCAGAAGCGACATAATCTTTTATTCATTGCTCTCGGCGTAAATGCTTTCAAAAACCACAACCTTATCAATTAAAATTAAACAGGAGCCCATAAAGCAAATTAATACCGGTCCAAATTGGGTTAGTGGGTCTGTAGTGGGAGTCAAGAGAGCTAAAAACGCTATTATAGACGAGGGGAGCTGCGCGGAGGGGAGGAGAAGAAGAGAACCAGATAATAATAATAATCACCCCCCTCTCCATCCTCCCGACCACCTACTTCACATTACGTGCTGTAACTGCATTGCCATGCAACACGAATGCAGTTCAAAGCCAGGGAGGAGAGGAGTCGGCCAAGTTCGGTTTCCGTGCAATCGGTAGAAGATCGGGCGAGTTCGGGTACAGGTGTAGTGGGTGTGCTCGGGTACGTTCGGCTCGGCTCGGGATAAGGTCTGCTGATAGTGTTTCTCGCTTCTCCCCCTCTCAGAGAGAAACGTCAGTTCGGTATTTATCGCATTGTTCGTCTCTCCGGGCTCTCGGAGGGTTCACCCGCTAAATTCGATATTTACGCTTCTTTCTTTCGTGCCTGAACGTAGCGAAGAAACAGCGTTCATTAGTCGATTGGAATTAGCTACTCCGAATCAAAGCTTCGCCTCTTGTTTTCAGATTAGTTTCAGTAACGATGTAGGTTTACTCGTTGTTGCTCTGAGAGAAAGAAAGAATACTTCAGCCTCGTATCCGTAGATAATGCACCCAAACAACTGAGAGAACCACAGATTACCCAAAGGGTCTAGCTATTCTGTGGTGAAACCAATTAGCAAAGGTCGTCTCAAAAATGTGTGACAACTTTATGAGTAAAGCTAAACACCTATCCTTTTCAGACTGAACCAAGCAATGTCTAAACTTATCGTGTAATAAATAGGTCTGTTTTTCACCTAGATATGAAATATATTTCAACGTACAACCGGGGATTTGATACTTAGATTTGAGGCACCAACCAACCACTCCTAGAGGGTATAATTTTAAGATGAATATGGGATGAAGGGCGAGTGTGTTGAGTGTTGATGCATGGTGAGGTATAGTCTTGTTACAAACTGAGGCCGACTGTTCCCCATATTGGGTCATTAATTAATATCCCAACGACCGATGGAATGGCCAACGGCTTAACGTGACTTCCGAACCACGGGGAGCAACGTGACTACTTCCTACGAGAGCTAGGGTTCAGACAAATGAGCTCTACCCATGTCTGTGGCTTAGAAAATATAGGGTAAAAAAGGTAAAGTTTGTCTTGTTTAACGAGGCGAAGTTAGTCATCTCTACCACTCAGCCTCGGCCTTTACCTATATAGGTAGCTGTACAACCACCACGCTTCAAGGAGATCTCGATCCATCAGTGGGAGAAAGGAAGAGTTTTAAATTCCTCGAGGAATTCATTTGAGAATGAAAATAATTAATAGCCCTTCAGTGATATAAGACCGGTTTTTAATAAACACCCTATTAACACATAACCCTCAGATCCAATGGGTTTAAACGCAGCTGGGATTGAAAACCTACTGCACCATGTGGTTTTATGTGTACCTAACATTCGACGACATGTTCTCTAAAAATTATTTAAGATGACGACAAGTAAATTACAACTGATTATACCCTTGAAAAAACATCACATAGGTAAGCTTTACCAAATGCCTACCATTTGATCAAAAGGAATACTGTAGTTAGTTTCTAGCAAACATTCCTAATTGGAGATTTTATCCAACATTGTGACAGTTTTAAATTTCCTTCCTGCGACGTTGGCCTCGTCGTAAATTTAAGAGTTTACGAGGAACTAGATTGGTGTACCTGCGTCCTGCAGAATTGGGAAACGAACCGACGATTTTAAATCAGCTGTTCGAATCAAAGCTTTTATTTTGTATGTTTTTATTTTGTATCAGCAACTAAAGTAAATATATTAACCAGCAACAACATTGGCTAACGTGGCAACAATAACATGAAAATGAGCAAAAAACGTATGTTTTTTTGTTATAATGACATGATCAAATTAAGGGTCCACCTCAGTAGTCACCTCAGAGAACGTCTGAATTCGTCCGCACAAGGAACACACGTCACCGTGCACGTAACAAACGACTAAACAACGGACCTTCTTTCAACTGCTCCCCGACCAAACTGTCAACCCGAGAGCTTGCAAGGGTTTACGCGCGTATGTTTTTCACTTTTCAACATATTTTTTGGACCCATAAACACAATGTTTGGAAACTAGAAAATATTTACGACAAGTGTATAGAGCCCGATTTCTCACTAGTTGTTTTAATAGTTACACAAATAAACTTCGAAATTGTCAAATTTTCAGTGTACTCCATTTTGTACTTTTATGTTTGATGTTGACGAAGGCAGAATTTCTGAGGTTAAAATATTATTACGGACGTTTTCCACCGTTTTTTAGTGACCCGACGTTTCGGGATCTGAGATCTGAAACGTCTTCAGGTTGATTCTTTGATTCGAGACACCGACCACTACCTAGAGGGTATTGTAAGGGGAATATGGTATGAAGTGTGAGTACGTTGAGTGTTTTTGATGGATAATGAAGGTAGTCTCGTTAAGAACTAGGGCCGACTGTTGGGTCTAATAAATAGCCCAACGACCAATGGAATGGACCAACGGCTTGACGTGACTTCAAACCTTTTCACCTGAAGAAGGGATCAGATTCCAGGTCCCAAAACGTCGTGTTCCGCTTGTTCACTAAAAGAATTATGGAAATCGTCCGTAGTAATATTTCTAAATTCATTTTGCACATTTTAAAACGCATCATTTCCAAAAAAATTCTAAGCGTGGAGGTCAGTTTTTTAGCTTCAAAACGAATATTAATACTTTATCTTATCTTGTATAATTTCGGCGTATTTTGTACTATCGCAGAGAGAGTGGACCCTTGCATCGGTTTTGCAGGGGTTGCTTGCTAATCCACCCTCACTGGCAGGCTGACTGATCTCCTCCACTCTGCCAGCAGTATTGATCCCCTCCTCACCCCCACTGCACAGTGCACACAGCTCTTATCCATTAGCAGGCCTAGGGTGCTGAGAAATCTGGACATGAGGCCAAGTGCAACACAGACTTCTGGGTAGTTTGGAGTTTCCAAAGTTAAGGGTCCGCCTCAGTGTTCACCGCAGAGAAAGGCTGAATTCGTCCGCCCAAGGAACACATGACACCCGCGTAACACGCTAAACAACGGGCTTCCTTTCAACTGATGCGGCCTAACTGTCAAACCCTCCGCTTGCAAGGCGTAGAAAGTAGATAGCGCTCGTATATGAAGGTTAAATTCGGATTTGTTAATGTTTGTGGATAGAGAAATAGTTTATCTGTGTTTGCATGTGATTAGATTTTTGATAAACCTTTCTTTAGCTTCATAAATAAGGTATTAAAACACTCTATATATTCTAACTTTAACCGTTAATAGCATAAAAACTAAAAGACATTTTGAAAAATGAACTATAGGCAAACCTAGATAATATGTTAATCTTTCATAAATAGCATTAATACTTAAGTCTCCATTTTATTTCCCGTAAAAATCTGCAACGACGCTTTCCCGAGCAGCTGAGGCGGACCCTTTAGAGGGTGGAGGAGTTTAGGCGCTGATATCCTTATAAGAGCGTCATCACTTCGAACCTCATAACTTTGAAAGTTCTAGCTTACTCATCCTAAAGATTTAATTTTTTAATAATCAAATACATAACAATTAACGTCAGGGAGCTATAAGCTTACTATTATCCGTTCCGCTGCATATACCATTGACTTTCCATCTTGTAAGATGGAAAGTCAATGATATAACGTACCTTTTGTAATTGAAAAGCATTTCATGTGGTGGTACGTTGTCTATTACCGGTATTTATATTTCGTCTATGGTTATAGTTTGTGTGTGTGTGTTTTATATAAGTAGAAGAAAAGGGCTCCTAAGTCCTAATAACTAAAAAAATAAACTGATCGTTTTATTCAAAAAATAAAGACGATTTGTTATGAACTTCTGGAATGTGGTGTCGTTCTTCTCGAGCAGCGTTTTCATACCTTGCCAAGACGCAAAATTCGCTGGCTTTTCCTTTTACATCGTCTACTTTTCGCCTGAAGACCTCAAGGTTTTGATGAAATTTTTAAATGTTCCTAGTTTTTCTTTGAAAAAGGAATGTTTCTCTGTTCAAGCAGTCCAAGAGTAATGTAAACACCGGTTGGTCTTTAGACAGTGAAATTGTAATATTTCAAAATTCTTGATTAATCCGTTTTGTAAAAGAGGATTTAATAACACAATATTCATACGCTTGTTTGCGTTGCCTGTTGATATTATCCCAGCCCTTACTGACAGGTACAGTCTGTTGATCAGCACTCCAGGATTTCCACTCCATATTGATTTCCCTTATCCCCTACTTTCTCATCGGGCCCGGGATAGATGCTTCGCCCCCGTTACCCATCCTTGGGAAACGAACCGGCTGACATAATAATGGGTATTTGTTATTGTGTATCACTTACAGATCCATTTGACAAATCAAACATACCCCCAAGCGCAAACGTGAATCCTAGCGAATTTTCCGTAACCGGGGATAATTTACACAGGAAGTGCCCCTTTAAAGCCCATTTTCCGCCGCCATCTTGGTCAGGGTAAACGGGGTTTTTTACATTCTTAGCACATATGTCAAGTGTAGGGCACCATAAATGTGTATACCAAGTTTCATCGACAACGAATCATTGTAGCAATTTATAGAGCGTAAACCCCCGCGTTTTTTGGACAACGCACTCCCGAAAAGATCACTTCCGGTGAGCCAAATTAGTTTATGAAAGAACTTATCTTGGAGATTTACAAAAGGAACAAATGTACCAATATTGTAAAAATCTGACAAAAAATGCGACTTGTAGAATGGTCACACTATACTTTACATCAAATATATTAGGCAAGAATTTACCATTTATGTTTCTTCGCTGATATTCATTGCAGTGATTTTTTTAATTTTTACTTCTTTACGTCTTCGTTGGTTTTGCAGACCACAGAATCTCTCAATATGTTGAACTGTGCCTACTGATGGGATATGTACAATCAATGCTATACTACAATCAAATAAACTCACACTCGAGCTGCTAAATCTCTACTACACTTGTATCAAATTCCCACCGATGAAAACCACACAACACCAATAGTATCTGAACTTAAGTGCTTACAGTACCTGTCGGCCATTTTGTTTTTTGTCCCGTAAGAACAATGTAAAAACAAGCATTTTCTTGAGATATTTCACGCCTACAAATCTCATCGGGTACTGCAGTGATTCCACTGACCACTTTTTCGAAAATTGTACTAGTACTAGAAATTTAAATACAGTACACCATTTCTTCAATTTTAAGAATTTAATGTCACGGTTTTATCAGAAAAAATACATGGAAATTCGGCTCAGCAGAGCCACTAAAACATTTTAAACAAAGTTTATTTCATAAAAATCTCAATTGAAAATGCATGTTTTACATTGGCTCTTATGGGACGAAATCCAAGGTCACAGTCACTACTGCGCACTCTTAACAAGAAAACTGCGTAGGTTTCCACCCCCAAGGCCAAATCCTCAGTAATGACAGGTAAAGAGGAAAACGCGGGGTGGCTTCCAATAAAGAAACGCTGGTTGAGTTAAAAGTATTCTTGGAATATTCCTTAGTCGGGGGAGTTGACAAGGAGGGTGAAGAAACCCAAATCCAACACGTCTCTGCTAACGACACAGCGGTGCATTTGAAGGGTGAAACCCCCCCACCACAAGCAGTAGCGTGCAATAACACTGTATCCATCTCCTGTATAATTCCAACCTGAGAATGTAACCGTTGGCCACGATAACTTATCAATCTAGAGATTATGGATGATTGGATAGCCATAGAAAGAAAAGTTATGTGATTGGATATCTTTCTTTTGTATATTGACGATAATGCAGGCTTATTAGAGTGTGAACATACACGATTTTTTCTTGTGGCGGACGGACCCAATCTGGAACTCATCAGTAGACCTATAACTGTTAATCGCCTGATATTAATTTTATGTCTGACGTAGTACCGGTGAAAAGTTGTCTGAATCACTACTTTGATTGGATACCAGTCGGCCGTTTTGTTTTTCGTCCCATGAGAACAATGTCAAAACAAGCAATCTCTTGAGACACTTCACGCCTACAATGTTTTATTTCAGAGACGACAGTGAAATAACTCCGCTAACTAGTACTTTTTAAATTGTTATTATTTTTAAAATCAAACAAAAAATAAAATAGAACATTTTACAATTGTTTTGATTTATGTTACGGTTTTACAAATGATTAAAATAGAATTTAGACTCAGTGGAGTCATTACATCAAATACGCTAATACGCTTTGAAACAAAGCCTTTCCCATACAAACCCAATGAAAACTGTAGGCGTAAGGTTTTCAAATAAAATGCATGTTTTTACATTATTCTCACGGAACAAAATCCAAGGTCATTCATTGGCTTACTTTTAATACTATTACTATAGGTGGCTGTCAAAATAGCATTAACAATAACGTCTGAATTTTATTTCGCGCACACCTATGCAACGACGCTCTCCCAAGCTATAGTATAGAACGCCCTTTTAAGTTTATTTTCTCTTTCCTGCGACGAATTCCAATAAATTATTTCGCTCTTTCTACCCCACCCCGACACTTTCTTGTGAAAACAAAGCGCAGGTAGAGAGGCACGGTACCGCTAGACTCTGCACTACAGAAGTGAGCGCGGAAGTAAGTTTTTGCCCTGTGTGGGAACAGAACGCCGCGGCGTAGCGGTGTGTGGTGGGTTTTTGTGCCAAGTTCTTCTCTTTGGACCACACTCACTCAGCGGAGTACTGTGAGTCAAACTCGGAATCGAGAAATTAGGAATCGACCCACACTACAGCACGAACGCATGTGAGCTCTTAAAATCTGTATCGGAATAAATATCCTGATATTGGTGTGGAACCGAGAATCGAAAAATTAAAAGTCGACCCAACACTACAACACGAATGCAAGTAAGAGCTTAGAATCTGTATCGGATTCAAGAATCGATATCCTAGGTATCGATAATCTAAAAAATTAAGAATCGACCTAATCCATTCAATTGAGAAGATCAATTTTTGCATGCACCCTCATTGGAATAGGGTGTGGTAGTGTTATGCAGAGAGGTTCTTGAGTTTTTGGAAATTACACAACTGGTACAAACTGATATACGAGTATTATTGATTTTACCAGTATAATCCTTGACGCGAGAAAGGTTTGTTCGTTCTTGAGTGACACAAGAAATGAGCGATTACAGTTTGCCTCAAGAGCCCTTATAGACGAGGCACCATGCACTGACAAGAAAATTGTCGTATTAAATTATTAACCTTAGTTTCAAGCTACGAAATGAAAAATTGTAGCTTTGTAGTACGGTAAATGTGTCTTCCAGAAGCTCAAGAACGTGTTTCATGGGTTATATTTGTTCATTTTTCCGGGGGACACACCCCTCTTCCTGAGGATGCCTCCCAGACCACCCACCATGGGGCGCCTTTGCGTGTACAGCAGGGCGGGACAACCCCCGGAGAGTAACACCAGTCAACTGAAATATGTTAAGAATGAGTTTTATAGTTATAAAACTCGTACTTAGGCTAAAGAAATTGGAGACTTAATTAGTCATTTTCGTTATTATTTATTAGCAAATTTCCACATTCATATCGCCAAAAAAATTAAACTTGTTTGCAGTTTTTAGCTACCCAAAACCTATACTGGGTAAAATAGCGAAATCTATGTCCATTATATAAATGCGTGAGTGTCTGCTCTATACTCTACAGGTCGCATTTTTGTCAGGACAAAATTTGTAAAATTTCATTTTGCTCCAGCGAAATTGATTCCCCGAAGTGACCTTTGCGGGGGCGTTTTCTCCCTAAAAAAGGGATTTTATGTTATACAAACTTCAAACTGTTCATGATCAAGTTTTGATCAAACATGGTGTATACACATATAAAACCCCGTCCCTAACACGTGTGACAAAAATTAACAAAACCAACATGGCTGAAACTATTCTCCGCTGCCATCTTGGTCCGACTGAATGGATTTTGTTGATACTTGGTAGATGCGTTAAGTATACAGTGCCATACATGTGTATACCTAGTTTCGTCGTTATCGGATCACATGTAAAGTTTTTATACTATAAAACACAGTTTTTGGGGGAAACACAGTTTGCACTACCGGTATAATAATTTAGCCTATACTCCTTGCCCGGTTATAAGAAATTCGCTAGGATTCGCGGTAGCGCTTGTAACTACGCGTCGGCTAGGTTTTTCTTTCAAGATCCTGCGAAATTATTGAGATTATTCCAGCTAACAGTTAGAATCGATTAACATTATCGATATAGAGCCAACACAAAGCAAGTTATGAGAACCGGCACAAAAGGGCTCGAAACACCAAAGTTATTTTCACCCAACTATGCAGAGAGCTCAGCATTTGATACACGACGTGACTGTGAAAACACACTTTGAGTTTGACAAAACAAAGCACATCGCCCGCTCCCACCCGTGCTCCAATGTGTTTATTATTTACCCTACTCCCCTTCCACAATCCCGACCACAAGCTAAATGGAATTGGCCGTTTGTCATTTATACGCGAATTATTTAATACATAATGCTCGCCGCGTTTTATTTGTCTGCTTACTTAAAAATTCTAAGATTTTTTGAAATTTCCTTGGAGAAATGAGATATTTATGCCGTCAGCATGGTAAGGCCCATATTCGGGACCGTGAAATGAGCACCGATCCTGACCACCAGACACGTTCTGAACATTTTTACAAGACTAACGATGTATATACGAGTGTTGAGTACTCTCTACAAGTCAATTTTGTGCCCGATTTTCATGACATTTTGTACCAATTTTCGTTTTTGAAAAAATCTCGGTCGTGTTCATTAGCCAGCAAAATCGTGCTACCGGAAGTATACTCTTTAGGGAGGGATTTTAAGAAAAAAAGGGTTTTAATGATCAGAACATTTCACCCTATTTTGATGAAATTTGAAATAAGTACGTATTTTGATAGTATCCATAAATGCACGCCAAACTATGAAAATTCATTAGTTTGTTTCAAAATGGCGGCCGAAAAGGTGTTCTTTTTGCTATAGAAGCCATATGAGTAGCCCGATTTCAATAAAATTTGAAGTTTGGTCACATTGGCGCATGTCGAGCCGAGAAGGGATAAATACGACAAGAGATGACAGCGCTATCTGTGCTTGGGCTGGCGCAATAATGTTCATTTTCTTGCCTCATCCATCTATGCGCAATCTACCTATTGTATAACATAATCTTTGCTGCTACTCACAATTGATTGTTGTAACGTATGATAACATCATAACTGCTTTCATTACCTTGTTCCCTATACCGTTTAATGGGTGAACACCTTGAACACAATGCTCTCTCTATTCCACGGTGGTTGCAGTTGATAAGTAAATAAACGCGCACACCAACTTCACTTTCAACAACATGCTCTGCACCAAACGACACTATGACACGTACTGAGACCTGAATCACCTGATGGAGGCAATTCTTGTGAACCCCAGTGATAGATGCGTCGGAGTACAGGTGCGGGCCACCGGGACGCGTGTTACCATTGAATCAGCACATTCCTGTAATGTACTGCTGCCTGAGAGTTATGTATAAACAGGATATACACCAGATCGAGGAATCAGCATTCCTTCCTCAGCTTTCTGCTACTGCTGCCGGAAGCTAAACCCACACACGTTGTACAGTATACAGAATATATAGCTTGACAGTTTCTTGTTTAGAAGGTCTAAATCGAGTTCGTTTGGCCGATTCATTCACTGTCCGGATGAGCGATACCGAATTCTTAAGAATGGTAAACCAGAATGATCTCGCTACGCCTGTGGTGCGACCTGCCTGCCTTCGTATCCCGACCAGCGATGAGAGTTTTAACTTTCAAGGATCTAACACTTGATTGCAGCATCTTCATCAATGCTGTGTCTGCCAAAAGGTTGGGGAAACACCTCAGAGTTTAAGCCGGAGGTATAAATTTGTGCTAGGCACAAAATAAACCGGGACAGCGAGAATTTGGGGAAACCGGCCCTGAACACCACATCATGCTGTAAACTCGGAATCCCTTCCTTCTCTCGCCTTTACGAGAGCGGCGACTACGACAGGACAAACTTGCATCTGGGCACAGTGCCAACTCTCAAGGCAGACCTGACCCGGCCTACTTATCATTTAGTTTTTGTTGTGTTCCCGTCGTCTCACACAGAGTGGGCTGGGGAGGGGAGGACACGAGGAGATAAGGAGATGATATGTGAGCGGGGGGAACAGACGGGAGGGGGAGACATGCGCTGTGGCGGGATCGATAACGGTTGGTGGGGGAAAGGGGGAGAGCGGTTTTCCACCCACATCCGAACTGTGGGGGACAGTCGGCACGGCAGTAGCGTCAATAGAAACCGCGATCGAGTAAAATGTAAGCAGAGTTTTATATTTAAAAACCCTTCCTCTGCTATAAAAATTGTTAGAAAGTACAACTTTATTAGCTGAGCGGAAACATCACTAGATTATTTGCTACAATCGCAAAAATGTGCCTAAATTAAAATATTGTGTACTACGACAACCTCTCTTCCACTTAACCTTGACCTTTACCTAGCGTATAGGTACTTTGCACGGTGCAAGTGATGACTGCGGGGATCGAATCCGCGCCTGAGCTCCGGAGTCGCGCGCGATAACAAACCGCCACAAATCCGCTAGATTACTTCCGAGTTCTATGTTTATTCTGTGTCCCATATTCTCAGCTCCGACGGGGCACAGTCACACAGACCCCTTTTACATCTTCACAGAATTACGTATTTAAAATGTTATTCTGCAGGCGTCCGCTCACATAGACGGCTCGGGGAACTGGGAAGCACATCTATGCAAAATTTAATTTAGCCAGCGCTTGATTTGATTATTGCAGGTTAAGGGGTCCGTATCAGTGGTCACCGCAGAGAAAGGCTGAGTTGACAAGAGTCATAGCTACTCCCGCCGTTCTGAGTTTTACGAAGGAAAATTATTGTATTGATTTTGCTGATTAGTTATTACTACAAAATAGTATTGATAGTATAGTTCTTTTGCTAATAGTATTATTTTATGTACAGTCCAAAACTTCCATAAAGTAAACTCTACTAATTATTATACAGTATATCCCAAAAGGGCCGTTTTGGGGCCTTTATCAAGGGTCAAGGGAGGAGGGTCATGACCCGAAACCCCCATTAACTAAGCCCCCGGCGACGTTTCGTTTTTCATGAAAACCACGGACGTCAGTAACGAAGTATTTACGCCAAAAAACAAGATACTCATCGCTGCGATAATACTATCGCTAGGAACAACGATCACCAACTTAATGCTAAAAGCGTCATTTTTTAACGAACCTTATAGGAAAAACGAACAATTCATTGTACGATACAGCGAAATTGATGAAAAATTTCATCTCGCGCCTCACTGGGGGGCAGCTATATTTAGCTGTACAGGCTTGTGCGCATGGGTGTATAACTAGAACTGGATCGCCTACCAGGTGAGGGAATCAGCGGGGAGTGCGAGCCTCCCCATACTCAACTACCCCGGACCCAAGAGATTCCAAAGTGTTTTACTTAATTATGTCCCCTTGCTTTAAATAACTAGCAATATCCCTACAAATGCTATTAAAACAATAGTTTTTAAATTTGATCATACAATTCCTTTAAAATTACTTTTGACATCTTCAGGAGAACTACTGTCAGTTATTTACGGTAAATCAATTTAAAATTTAAGACCTCGTCATTTCAAAATCAACCAATATTATTTGTATAACTCCTAGTTTCACCAACTGCGGACTATGTCTAACGATATGATGTATTTAGTGTGTTTTGTACTTGTATTGTGTTAGTACATAAGTTTTTTATGTGTCTGGGTTCATAAGAATAATGAAACCATAGACCATAACAACAATATTAAAATGCCCTTTTCAACTAGCTAATTTATCAAATTTCAGATAAGTTCTAAATAATTCGGTTATGTTTAACAATAAACCAATAAGTCGAAGTAAAGTTGTTACTGTAAAATTCAATAATGGGAGGGGGAAGTGGGAACGTATCACGGTATCAGCGTTTACAGCCGGGCAGATTGTATGGCTATATTTATAAGCCATGACTTGCAGCTATGTCGTAGGGGAGGGGGTAACGGCCCGGGTTCCGACAACAGTGTATGATCCATGGTGTAATACTGTCATTGACTTTAGAATTTAGATATACTGTAACCTAAAGTCAATTCTACCGTAGTAGGTGGGGAAGGAGAGGAGGTAGGAGCTATTCTACCGACACTGCATGCTGCTGTGCACAGTAGAGCGTGTAAAAACTCATTTAACATGCCATTGGCATAGACAGTAAGAAAAACTAAGAGAACCTAGTTTGTCCTAACTGTTGTATGCTGATGATACTTCACTCCTACTGAATAATAATATCAACTAATTAGAAGTAGCATGATGCTAACAGTTATAAACTATATTTAAAAACTATCTTAAATCAAATTGTAACATTAAATAGGATCATTGATGACCACAATAATCATACAAATTGGCAAATGTTAATTTCTTTGAGACCAAATCGGTATGGATTTATCATGAATTGTTTGTATAGGCCTGATGTGTGTGCAAAAATTGCATCTGGCATTGCTTTTTTCATAAACTTATGTAATTACTGTAAAACTCACACATCGAGAACTTACTGTCTAAATTTATTCTCATACTAGCTGAGAGTACCCGCGCTTCGCCTCGGGGCTTTATTAACGTAGCTCTGTGTGTATATATTTAAGAAAATTGCAAATTTAAAATAAACAACAACAAAAAGAGTTGCCTATTTATCCTTAGAAAACCATTTTAGTTTGCCTGTTACTTCACCATCTTCTCCTTATAAGTGTTGCCATTTATTTTGTGGATGTAGTATGGATATGAAATATAGCCAAAGATACACTGCGTGATGGGCTTAACCCTTAAACATAGTTTGATCGCCATACTTTTAGCCAGTTCTGACTTATAAGTGGTCCAAAACACCTAAATAACGTGTTCAGTGCCCACTTTGGTCCCCCGCAATTTATTTTTTGGTTGTTGTATGGGTCTGAAATACAGCAAAAGACACACTGTGTAATGAGCTAGCCCCTTAAACGAAGTTTCACCGCCCTAGCTTCAGTCGATTCTGAGTTACATGCGGTCCAAGACGCCTTAAAAACGTTACAGAAAGAAAGGAATTTTGCGCCAGGTCCGGTCTATGCAAAGTATATAAACACCAAATAACCAAAACCGATGGATTCTTTGCAATGTACAGACAAAAGTCTTATTTTATTTATATAGATAAGTGTTAGCTACCTTGTGAGAGCCATAGTTACTCCCGCCGTTCCACCCGTTTTTAGAACTCTCTTTGGTTTTTTGCAATTTATTTTGAGGATGTTATATGGACATACAATGTAGCTAGAGACACACTGAGGGATTAACTTAACCCTTAAACGAAGTTTCACTGCCATAGCTTCAGCGGATTTCAAGTTATAAAAACGTGAACAGTGCCCCCTTGGGTCGCTCGCCATTTATTTTGTGGATCGTGTATGGGCATAAATATAGCTAAAGACACCCTGCGTAGTGGGCTTAACCCTTTAAAGAAGTTTCAACGCCATAGCTTTAGTTGATTCTGAGTTATAAGCGGTCCAAGATGCCTTAAAAATGTACAGACAGACCGACAGAAATTTCTTTTACGCCAGTTTTGGTCTATGCAAAGTATATGAACACCAAATAACCAAAAACTGATGGATTCTTTGCAATGTACAGACAAAAGTCTTATTTTATTTATATAGATTAATTATGGAATTACTTTATGGAGAATGTGTTAAGGACACAAGCTCATGCATTTTATTACATTGCAAAGAAATGAATTCAAATTGTTTCAAGCGTTGTAGGGACCTGTTTAAAACTCTAAAGGAAATTATATCTTTTAGGTACATTTTTGTAACAATTACCTTTAGTTTAGCTGAATATTTATATAGGACACTATTTATTGTATTAAAATCAATTTGAAGACAAAATTTGTGGACTGAACCAGGACTCGAACCCGGATCTCTCACTTGCCAAGTAAGTATGCTAACCATTACACCAGCCAACGCACCTATTGATAGTTGTTTTGTCTCTTATAGTGGCCCACTTTTTTTAAATGTTTATGTTTCTTAAATTATTCAGGTAAACTATTCTTTTAAATATCTTCTAAATAGTATTGAAAACCTAAAATGAAAATTGTACTTGTATACTTTTTTAATGGGTTCTATATTTTCGTTCAGACAATCAGTAGTGTGAATAAACTATAGGCTACTTATTACTTATACTTACTTTTTTTTAAGTAAATACTTAGTTGTAGGTGCAAAAAATACCAGTAAATACTGAGCTAAAAGTTTTTACTTTTCTTTGAAGTAATTACTTAAAACCGCCCGCAACTACTTATTTATAAGTAAGTACTCATGATTTAGTGTGAATAAAACACCTGGTCTACTTATTTTTATAAGTAAATACTGCTCCGTTTTTAAGATATCTAATGACTTACTGTAAAATAGGTACACTTTTATCGAATTTCTTTTGGAAAAAATAAAATGATCATGCCGTCAGCATGATAAGATCAAGACCAGGGACCATGAAATGAGCACTGATCCCGAATTGAGAATTTTTTTCAAAACTTCATATACATTTTGTATACAGGGTGTTCATAAAAGGTTTTCACAAACTTTAGAATTAGGTTTATTAGTTCAAAATATGGAGAAAATCAAGAGTAACTGCTTTTGAAAAACGCTTCGTTTCCCAGATATCTGCAATTTTTTCACTAATTATTTTCTATTTCTAACACCACTCATTGGATTTGGTATTGAAACTCACAATACCCAAATTTGGAAATCAGCCATTGTAAAACATTCAGTTCAATTCAACCATAGTTTCACAAACATAAAATTGCTGAAAGAAGTTCAAAATTAACAAAATTTGGATGCATATAACACTTTTTATTGAAAAATAAACCATTTTTACACATAAATCCTTAGAATCAACTGGTCTGGTTAATTTCTTAGCATTATAAAACAAAACAGCTGACGTAACAAACAAGTATTTACTAATATTTAAGTCAAAGAAATACTTTTACTGAAAGTTAACCGCACGAATTTACTGAAAGTTATCAGTAATACCTTCACAGAAAAAGTACAAGAATATTCGCCTATTAATAAGTATTTACTAAACTTATTAAGTATTTACTTTACTTATTAAGTATTTACTTGTAAGTAATAAGTACAGTTTATACACATCACTGATTAGTAGGTGTCTAAATTCTTTCTAAACATATTCCCAGTTTTGAGAAACAACCAACTTACTCAGGCACCAAACCCCTCAACAGTTTTCCTTATCAAGTAAGGAGTATTGAAAACCAAAATACCCGAGGCAAAAGCTGTCAATCTGGCTTTTTGATAAAGCTTTCACTCCACTTAAGAATTCAAGAGAATGGAACACAACCAAGAGACAGCAAGAAAGCAAAGGCTATTTAATACAATATGACTCTTGTTCTAATCCCAAAGATTATGTATAACAGAAAATAAATAAATATGTCTAAGTATGCTTCAGCCTTCTTTCTCATTTAAACTTGAGACCAATTCTAGAGTACATCATCACAAATAAAACTGTTACAGTTGATCGAATAGTTTTTTTTATTATTAGAAACCTTATTTTTGAGCTAATACAAAATTACAATGGAAAACTGCAATCTTTAAGTATAGTACATAGTTTAGTCTTCTGGAATGCATAAAAACTTGTTTCAAAGAGTTGTTTTTCTTATCTTTTTTCCAGGAAAGGTCTTTGGACCCCTTCCGTTTTCTGAGAGAAAATATTCAAATTTAGTTTGTAGGCCTAAATGTTTTCCAAGTTGCACAGTTTTCCACAAGTGACAAAGTGTCTCTTCTGTGATTTCGCTGGCGTCTTTTCTAATTTAAAATTAACCTATTCTTAACACTGTAGTTTCCAAAATGTGTGAACGTTTTGCTCAAAAATAGGAAAATGTCAACATTAATCTTACTAAGCCTACTGTTACATATTCTTACTTATATATCAGTAGTCAACCTATCACTAATTTTGATCAAATTATATGAGTTTTCCTTGTATAATAGTGCACAGTAGTGGCTATGACCTTGAATTTCGTCCCATAAGAACAATGTAAAAACATGAATTTTCTTGAAACACTTCACGCCAACAGTTTCTATCAAATTCGTATTAAATAAAGTTTGTTTTAAAATGAATTAAGAGTTTAAGTGGCTCCGCTGAGCCGAATTTCTATTTTTTCATTTATGAAACCATTATATTAGTCCAAAAATTGAAGAAACTAACATTTGAATTTTCTTACTAATAGTTTTTAAACAAGTGGTCAACGAAGTCACTGCAGTACATTGTTATCTTTCAAATAAAACTTGTTCCAAAAAGATCTGATAAAAATTGTAGGTGTGAGGTGTTTTAGGAAATTCTTGTTTTTTTTTACATTGTTCTTATGGGACAAAAACAAAATGGCCGACAGGTACTGTGCGTCAAATCTCTAGCAATAAATCTAAAAGCAAATTTAAACTTGATGCTGCAAGGCTCAGACTAAACCCTCCTCCACCACATGACATGAATAGAGTCGTGTAAATACGCTACACGCGAAGGCAATATCACTGGCTTAGGAAGTAAGCCTGGGCCAAAAGTTAGTTTTGAAGCCAATAACGCAAAGTACCACAGGCAGGGGACTGGAGCTCCCGTGGGATACTAGGGTCTGATCCAGAACTGTGAGGGCGAGAGGGGGGAGTGTCATGCATCTTCTATGTACATTGGCAATCCGCGGCCGTTACACTACTCACAATCCAGGAATGATTCCACACTTACTTTGTTCGGAATGATTTTCGCCCGAAAAGGGTTGCTAAAGTTTTAAAAGAATATTTAAATGCAAATTTTTCTTTATTAGAAAACTACCTTTAAAATTGTGTTCTCAAAAATAGTTAAGGTTTTGCCCACCTTAAGTTTAACTTTGGAAGTTTCTTTCGCAGATTAGGCTAATTTAAACAAGTCTCCATTTGACCTATCTATAACTGCAAAGAGATTATCATTGAATATCATGAGCTTTGAAATCCCCTACACCCAAAAAAGTTAAAATCTGTGTTATCTGTCATCTTTTTTCTGACTAATAAACCATAATTAAAATAAAACTGTGGATTGTTGATAGTGGATATGTTCATTGATTTTACAACTTAAGCACAATAGCAATTAATAATTAGTACCAAGTTGATAGACTATATAATTACATCAAGTTGATAGACTATAAAATGGTACCATTCACATTATTAGTTTGTAGCTGCTTTTTCCGACATGACAACATTGCCCCTGGGCCATGTGGGCTTCTATTTTTATAAATAAAACCACTTCAACACAGTATTTTTCTACTTAAACTTTAACCCTCATTTCTGAAGCTATTAGTTGGCTTGGCTTATCAACATTTTTTTATGGAAAAATATATGATCAAAACAGTTAAAAAAAATATTTTATATACAATTTTGCAAGAATTTATTTTGGATTTTTTATAGAAAACGCTGTTTCAAGCTGTCTATGTTGAGATTTATTTCTGTCTGGTTAAGATACAAGTCACTTATTGGGGCAGTTTTTACAGCATATGATTTTTTCTACAGTTTTATTGATTGGAAACATTTAATGTCATTATAATTTTATTCTGAAAGTCTCTATCCAACAATAATTTTTACTAGCCTTCTATAAGATGTGAAATTAAGATGAATCAATTTTATTAACTTCCTCATCCTTCGTAATTGTTCTTGCTTTGTTAAGCCCAGAGGCACAGATTTTTGAACAATGGTGGCCAAAGTTACAGAGGCTGAGCTGTTTTTACAAAAATATCTCTCTTGGGTGAATTAAAAGTGAACAGTACCTGTCCCCCATTTTGTTTTTTGTCCCGTAAGAACACAGTAAAAACAAGCATTTTCTTGAGATACTTCAAGCCCACAATTTTTTTTAAAGTGCTTTTTAACCACTGAAGCCCTGACGTATTAATAGTAGAACTATAACTACGGTCTGACTTTTCCCAGCTGCTGGAGTTGTCAATCCATTTCACTATTACCCACAATCTCAACACATACAATTATTATAACTTTACTCATTCATAACACTAACTAAAAAATCACATTTGTTTACGAAACTAATAAAACAACTTAGTAAACACCGGTAAGATTCAATAAACACAGGTTATACAGCGCAACTGACAGCTGAATTCGATTGTGAAACAAAACTGTTCAGTTTTGCTTTTTTCCTTTATAGACAACGTTCAGTAAAAGTTTCTATTCCAACAAGTTCTAAATAAATCAGCTAGAAAGCAGCATCTACCGGGCAGACCTGGCGCATTACTGTAACTGACGCAGACCTATGTGAGCACACTAGCCATACGTTACTATAACGGTTTAAGAAGTTGAGGGTTTAAAGGTGACAATGTACTTCAATGTCTCCGCTGACCACTGTCCAAAATGTTATTAGTTGGAACATAAAAAGAAGACATTTAAATACAACGTTTCTTTATTTTTTGGATTTATGTCACAGATCAATAAATAAGAAAATAGAAATTCAGCTCAGCGGAGCCACTAAAATATTTAATGTGCTTTAAAACAAAGTTTACTTCATAAAAATTTGATGAAAACTGTAGGCGTGAGGTGACCCAAGAAAATGCATGTTTTTACATTGCTCTTATGGGACAGAACTCAAGGTCACGGTAACTACTTTAACACAATTTTCCAACATGATTGAAATTAACACAGCATTGATTAAAAATAATAAAGTTGACAATCAAGAAAACGTAAAAAAATAAATGTGAACAAAATTGAGCTACTGGACTTATAATTCCAAAACAGTAAGACTAGTTGAGTGCCCAGTCTTAAATTAAGTGGCCACAAACTTAATTAACAAAATTCTTGTTTTAATGCTTGCAGTTATGTACAGCAGTCTATGAATTTTTGATCACTTTACTGCTGATGCTGTAATACAGCTTCATGGAGGTCAGGTTTTGAGGATGATATAGGTCTAAAGCGGCTCAGATAGTCTCAGTGATCATCTGATGATACCGCATCAACTCCCACCATTGTTTAGACATATCAGACCATCACCTGCATGGTTCGGAAGTCACGTTAAGCCGTTGGTCCTTGTATTTCCATTGGTCATTTGGCTATTAATTAATGACCCCTTCTAAGGAAGAGTCTGCCTTAGTTTGTAACAAGACTACACCTCATAACTCATTAATACCACTCATCACACTCATCCGTCACCACATATTTGCCTTAAAATACCCTCATGAGAGTGGTCAGCATCTCAAATAGTGATAGTGATAAAACTCTTAAATTCCCAGCCGAGGCTTTTAAGCCCAAAGTTAGTTGTCAATAATTTCGGAAATCTCAAATATTATAGACATTTCTGTGTCTCTCTTGCCCCATGCAAGGCATTTAAACCCAAAAAGTGGCTACCTATACTTGGATACTTGTTGCCTTCGTCTTTGATTGTACATAACAAATTGGCTGCGTCATGGAACTAACTACAAATTTTTATTGGAGGCTAAAACCCACTGATTGAGATTGGCTCAATCTGTAGCTCCTGCAGCGAGTACAACGGCCTATCAACCAGGTAGTCCTCATCAACTTCAACTCATATAGTTTGGAAACCTCAGGGGAAAGTTAGGATTATGAAAGGATCAACAAAAAGTATCAGGGAGAAGTCACAGTCACAACTTTCGGGTCTGCTTTACACTTGCTTCGTCACAATTGTTAATGTGTACGTAGATATTATACTAATGACAAATAAAGCTTCTTGATTCTTGGCCAATTATGTGCGCGGTTAATCCCAGAACCACTGGTCATATTGAAATGGAACATTTACGTTATATTATGGACACATTACTTTTACACAAAATAGTGGCACTTCTCCCGAAAATGGATAAACTATAATGAATCCGGGACAAGCAACCGTCTTGGAAAACTTGTGACCGTCTCAGAAAAAAGGTATTTTAACCAATGGATGGTCAACTTAGTCTAGGCCTACCGCCTACCTGCTAGCCTCTCTGCAAAATATTAGAACTATCCTTTCAAGTGTGACACACCGGTTTTATAAGACTTTGATCTGAAAACTACTGTGAGATAAATTCTTCAACGTAGACTTGTCTTTCCTGCTAGTAAATAATGGCAGGGCACAAATTCCAAAGCTTCTGGGATAACTTTCTAATGCATAACCAATCACACAAACTAAAATCGGCTACCATTGTTCAATAAATAAATAAATACATACCTAACTTCTAATTTAAGTTGCCAACTGGCAGTTGTTTATGGTTTGTAAATTAAGATTCATTAAAATCAACTTAAATTAAAAATGTCCCAACATATTGTTGACTCACGTAGTTCGACTTTGAGGTTATAATTACTACCTAGGGCTCGTTGTACTGAACAGCTATATAGCCAAGTTCATAATTTAGCTTATAATTATATTATTGTCGGAATGAAATAGACAACCTAGGTTATACATTTGTACCCGGATACTAATACGACGTCTCAATTCCATTTCAATAATATACAACGATTGTCAACAAACTCTTGGATTTTGTCTTTTGAGGTTATGGTCACAAACTAGGGCTCACGCTCACAATAACGAAGACTTATTTTGTAATAGTTTACGGTAGTAGAGAATTGCTCTAGATGTGCACTAACCAAACAGAAAGGTACCCAAGATATAATTAAACAAATAACTTGGACGTTAGCCCTACTTACGTTCTCACAAAATGTCGAAGGGATAAACAAAACACGCCGACGATCGCAAACGGCAGACCAAAAGAAGAACGCTCAACAAAACACAGAAACTAATATGGCGACTCGACCTGCGCTTTCTCTTTGGTAAGATGGTCATGCGCAATAGACCAAAACTGGTTACAGCCAATGGGAGGGCTCGTAACAGTTCCCCCCGCAGGGACCCGACCAATCACACAATCGCATTCCAGCCTCTAGCCTCTTATTTCTATGGAGACTAAACTCTTTGGAAATGGAAGTAATCCAACCCCACTGGCGGGAGTAGGGCTTTGTTTTTCTCCAGTTTAGATTATTCAACGAAAATGTCTGTCATACTCGTCCAGCCGTCCCCACTTCCATTTTATAAGGGACAATTAAAATTTTAAAATGGAAGCAACGCCGCAACGGTACATTGTATATAATTATTTCAATATAGTTGCAACGTCGACCTGTGATCTGCTGGCACTGCTATTTTCAAAGACAATACAATATTAGTCTCTGTTCTTGAATTTGTACGATGCATTTTCAGGAATCAGGAGCAATATAAGTTTACACTTAACCTGCGTGGGTGCGTGTAGTACAGAATGATGTGCACTGAAAATTTAAAAAGAAAACACTCTCAATCCCAGTTGGTTGAAAATTCGGGTTGCTTGTCATTTTCTCAACTTGACAGAAACTGAGAAAGGGTTCGGGAAATGACAAAACATGCGCACCGCAAAGGAGAAAACACGTTTACTTATTTTCCGTACTGCAGTTATAGGTGTTTTGACACTGTCAGCGCTAGTGTTTTGCTACGTTTTATAATTTTTATAGTTCATTATCAGCAAATGATGTTTGCTACGATAACTTTTGAACAGTTGTAAACGTTCAAACGCAGTTTGACACATGTTATTGTTTTGATGTTTAGCTATAAATATGCACTCATTTCATAATATGAGCTTTTGATCATCTGCGCATTTTAATCTATTACGTATATCGAATTCTAATTTAAACTATATGTGTAAATGTTGTACAAATTGGACCCATTTCCCAAATTTTACGGGTCTATAGCTTAAATTTAATTCTGTACACACCTACCAATCATTATAAATGTTCGTTTCAGTTGTCTGTCATTTTATTTTTTTACTGTGCGTTTTGTGGCTTTATGGGCGGGACTATGAGTTGTTAACCCACTTGGCTACGCAATGTCAACTTAAGATAGCACAGTACCAGTCGGTCTTGTTGTTTTGTCCCGTAAAAACAATGAAGGCAACAATTTTCATAGAATCTTTTATAAAAACAAGTTTTATTTGAAAGATCACAATGTATTACAGTGACTCCACTGACTGTGTCTTTTTAATTCTACTGGTTTGATAAAAAAAAAAATTATAATTCCAAATGTCTTTAATTTTTTTAATTATGTAAGCTTTGTAAATAAGAAAATAGAAATTCGGCTCAGAGGAATCGCTAAAACAGTGACTACAAAGTTTATTTCATACAAATCCGATAAAAATAATTCAAGACATGAGGTGTTTAAAAAAATATTTTTTCACATTCCACTTTATCTAGTGGAAGTGGTCCAGCAAGTTCCAAGAGAGGCGGTAAGGACAGAGAAATACCACAGATTACCGAGCGTCCGAGAGCTATTCTGTGGAAATACTTACGTTGTCCAACACTCGCACTACTTAGAACATGTTTAATTTAGCGCCTGCAAGTTCAGAATGGCAGGCACAACACATCACTGTACATTAAACTGCCGTTCAACACATCACGGCGCTTTACGTCTTGGAAATGTTCATGTTCATAATATAAACTTATCTTATTTGCTCAGTACTTATCCGTTATTTTGTTTTCTGTCCCATAAATACAATTTAAAATCCAGGCCGACACGCAGCTAAGCGCTAAAGCACCGCTGGCATGAGTGAATCGAATTTCCTTTGCAATTCGTTACTCTAATCCGCTCCACTCACAGCTTCGCTTTGACCTTCGGCCTCAGTATTATGTTTTGTTACGACACTGTTCGCTGTTTTGTGTTGTTCACTGCGCTCACATCCTCGCAACGGCCTTCGGACTCCGACATACGGCGTTTTTTACCGGAAGTTATTCTACATATTATAAAAGAACAACATATTTTAATTTCAATAAAGTCGGACTATTCATTCCGCCGTTATAGCGAATATTACGTTTTTGGTCGTCACTTTTAAACGTTCTGATGGATTTTCATAATATTTTGGTATATTGACGTAAAATAACAAAATACATATTTACTTCAAGTTTTATGGAAATTGAACGAAATTTAATTGTTTAGATCATTAAACTTATTTCCTGTAGTCCGATTTTTCTGGTTAAGAACTTGACCGAGATATTTACAAAAGCAACATTTGTACTAAATGCGACCTGTACAGATGATGCACATACTGTATATACATAATTATGTATAACAGTTATGAAAAAATGCTCAAAACGTGTTCTGGAGGTCAGAATCGGTGCCCATTTCATGGTCCCGTGCCTGGATCTTACCATGCTAACGGCTGGAATATCTCATTTTCCCAAAGGAATTCGATAACAAGCATTTTCTCAATACTGTACATTGTAATGACTTTGCATACCATTTTTTTTTTAATTCTATTACTTTAATAGTAACATTAAAAAAATATATGAAATTTCGTCAAATTTTGGATTTATGTCACGATTTTATAAATTAGACAATGGAAATTCGGCTCAGCGGAGTCACTAAACATTTATTACACTTTAAAACAAAGTTTAATTTATAAAAATCCGACGAAAACTGTAGGCGTGAGGTGCATTCGTCAAATTTTGGATTTATGTCACGATTTTATAAATTAGACAATGGAAATTCGGCTCAGCGGAGTCACTGAAACATTTATTACACTTTAAAACAAAGTTTAATTTATAAAAATCCAATGAAAACTGTAGGCATGAGGTGTCCAAAGAAAATGCATGTTCATTGTTTTTACATTGTTCTTATGGGACGAAATTCAAGGTCACGGCTTCTACTGTGCCAACTGTACTCTATAGGTAGAGGTAACCATTGTACTCGTAAAATCTATGGATATTTCGTGCTCTTGTACAACCCTTGGAGCTATTTGATTTTTGAATCCACCACCCTCGCAACGACCCCTCAGACCTATAAACCCTGTCCGTCAAGTCCGATATCCAAATGAACCCCTGAGCCAAGATGGCCACCACATGGGGCAACATGGACGCGGGCTCCTGTCTGTTTTTGCGTCGTTTGACTCGACTCTAATGACGTCACTATAGTCTAACCTACCCCAAGCCGCAGGACAAAGGGTGTCGGAGGTTGTCGCCCCTCTGGTCCCGGGGCAAAAAATGGACCCGTTGTCACGCTTTCGAGGGAGAAAATCAATGCGTTTGAGACCTCCCTTTCTGCTCCGCGCGGCAAGCGTATGTGACGCCTGCATGGTGGTGTGGTGGCTTGGCCTAATTTGGAGCTCAATTTCTGCTGCAAATCATCGCAACATGCTGGTCCAACTCCGTGTAAGCCTCTACAGCCGCGTTTACACCAAAGATGATTACTAAAAGTTAATCTTCTCAATTGAAGAGGAATTTGTAAATTGTATTGTTAGTTGTCAATGTCTTCAGATTGTGAGCTAATAATTTTAAATCTGATTGTGGGAAGCTTTTACAGTTTACTTTCAATTTTGTCAACTAATGGTATGTTACATGTTCTAGCCGAACCATGGCCTGCAAACTTGAAACTTCATAAACACAAAATCTTTCTTTCTTACTATTTTTTCTATCTTAATATTCTTTCTTTCGTACTATTCCTTCTATCTTAATACCTATTCTTTCTTTCGTACTATTCTTTCTACCTTAATATTCTTTCTTTCGTTCTATTCTTTCTATCATAATATTCATTCTTTCTTACTATTCTTTCCGTTTTAATATTCTGTCTTTTTTACTACTCTTTCTGCCTTAATATTCTTTTTTATTACTATTCTTTCTGGCTCGGTGACCTCAGTATTCTTCCTTTCTTACTTTTCTTTCTGTCTTAACATTTTTCTTTCTTACTATTCTTTATGTTTTAGTATTCTTTTTTCTTACTATCCTTTCTGTCTTACTATTCTTTCCGTCTTAATATTATATTCTGTCTTTCTCACTACTTTTTTCTTTGTCACTAATCTTTTGTTGTTACTGAATTTTTCAATGGTGAAGCTCTGTGACTTACTACAACATAAATAAGTTTGTTAAATAAAACAAAACTCAAATATATCATAAACGTTTTAAAAATTGTACAAAAACACAATGGATACCGATCCGATTGATTTTAGACACACGATGGATGATAAAATAACTTATTTTAAACATTGTAGTTTTTCAAATTAATTTATATTTTAAAATTTGGTATGAGAATAGTCTATACAATTTACAACATCTAATTTTAACAAATCACACTTCTTGAGATCATCAAACCAGACCGTTATGTTTATACAGTCCTCTAACAATAATAACAGTAAAAATGTATGGAATCAACAATTTTTTTATAAAGTTAATGGTACGCATTATGACATGGTAAAGAAAAGATAGTAGAATCTATTTGCAAGAAACATAACACAACTAATTTAAATTTAAAACGGATGTTATTTAATTTAACAAAACAACATGGGGTTTAACAAAACTAATGTGAATTAATCAACATCAAAGTACAAATCATAATACAAATTCTATTTTGATCTTACGCTGGTTAGTTCCAACCAATATAGATTTGTCGAAAATCACACTAACTAAATATGCTGCATTGTGCATGGATATAAAACATATTTATACCTAAAGTTACAATATTTGAACTTTAACGATTGCTGGTAACAATGCTGTTGTAAGAACTAAAATTAACGACATTGCTACGTATTATTAACATACAGGGTGTCCCATAAGTTAAGTGCCAGACTCTGGGAAAAGGTTATATGGGTCAAAATGAAGAGAAAATCAAGAATAAAAACGTTTTTCCAAAAACGCTCAGTTAACCAGATATTGGCCATTTTATATTTGTCACTAATTATTTTTTATCTCCCACAGCACTTATCGGATTTGACTTAAACTTAACATACATTTGTATCTAAGTAAGATTATTTAGGGAAAAATTACCAGCATGATCTAACTTATCATTTTAAAACAGTGGCTATTTTATGGTATTTTTAGGGAATTTTCGGCGTTACACCTTAAATAGCGAATAAACGGTGGGTTTTCGATAAAATGTAAAGAGTAACGTTTTGTAGCACATTTTATTATCTATCTATTGACACCAAGGTCAAAGAAATCGATTAAGAATCAACAAAGTTATAGTGGAAACATCAAGATAATAAGGTGGAGAGTTGTCTGTTTTCAGCCAGAGTTTCCACTATAACTTTGTTGATTCTTAATTGATTTCTTTGAACCTTGGTGTCAATAGATAGGTAATAAATTGCTACAAAACGGTATTCTTTACATTTTATCGTTAAACTCACCGTTAATTCGCTATTTAAGATGTAACACAAAAATGCCAAAAAAATACCATAAAATAGTCACCGTTTTAAAATGATAAGTTAGATCAAGCTGGTAATTTTTCCCTTACTAAGATAGAAATGTATGCTAAGTTTGAGTCAAATCCGATAAGTAGTGTGGGAGATAATAAATAATTAGTGACACATATAAAATGGCGAATATCTGTTAACTAAGCGCTTTTGGAAAAAATGTTAATTCTTGGTTTTCTCTTTATTCTGGCCCATTTGACCTTTTCCCAGAGTCTGGCACTTTACTTATGGCACACCCTGTATAACGATCTTTAACATAAATATATTATATATAAAAATTTACAAATGAGAAGGCACCATTTTTTTAGAAACAACCTTTTTCAAAGTTTAACAACTACAATAAGAGACCCATTTAATCTATTTCATTCTAAACGATTTTATAAAAACATTTTAATTCACAATAAAGATAAGACGTAGGGAGTATATTCTCGCCAGTGTCCAATAAGTTCAAAACAAATACAAAAATACTAACTGTTGTTGTGTTTTTGCAACGCTTTAATTATTTTTTCAGTAGAGTGATACGAAAAATATCTAATGAATCAAAGACATGATGAGTTATTGAAGATACGGACCCGTATAGCTAAACATAACATATAGTATAAAATCTAAAAAAGATATTCGATTCATTTCAACGCCTATAATTGTAATCTAGCCATATTTTTCAACCCATATAACGCACCTCTATACGGGCACTTGTTTTTTTTTTCTTTTTGTCTACGCCAATGGCATTTTAATTTGTTCTTAAACTAGGGTTTTGTTGGCGTCACAGACGCTTTTAGGGAAAGCAGTCCTAACCCTTGTGCCTGCGCCGGGAATTGAACCCGCGACCTTGATGTGCTTTGCAAGCCGTGACTCTACCCACTGAGCCACGGACGCAGGCATAGGGGTTGTTGAGCCGGGGTAGGGTCGTTTGGGGGTTTTGAAATTCTAACCTATGTTGTATGGTAACTAATTTTAAAGTGATTTACTTGGGGATGGTTTTGCCGCAAATTAAACTGTTCACTCTTTGGCCTTGCTTCGGAGCAGCACCGGCACGATTCCAACAAAACGCCATTGGCATATAAAGTAGAAAATACAAAAGAAAAACATGACAGCATATACTGTATTTAATTTTAAACCTATAATAATAAGTCTGCTACGTAGGCCTATGTGTATAAAACCAAAACTTGTACCTTTAGCAAAAAAACTAATTTTATTTCAAAATTTAAAATTAGTTTTTTGTATAAAAACATATATTTTGAAATAAATACAGTATTTTACGAGTATTTTGCACGGGAATTAAACGTTTTGACTTTATATGGTGCGTTACTAATGGCTATATAGGCTACTTTTACAATACAACATTTCAAATTTTTAGTACATAAAAATATTTTTAAAATGTTTCCAAGTAAAATCCATCTCGACAGAAGAACTCCCGGACTCTATCCAGCCACCTTTACATCGAAATACAATTTTTTTTTATTTTTGAGCAAGTAAAAACTTTTCATATTGTCCAAAAATATCTGTTTTAGAGCGAGATTACAAAAATATCTCTAAAAGATGGTACGTATTGTAAAAACTGTGCAAAATTACTATTTAACATGTGACTATTGTGAATTAGTTCTTTTTTTTTAATATTCAGAAAAAAATGTGTTCTCTGATCCTTGGTATACCTATTGAATAGACCTGCCACTACTTCACACCAACAAGGATATTTCTACAGATTAGATCAGTAAACAACCTAAATACATAATCTGTATGGTTAGCCATGACATTACAACAATAATCGAGAAGTCAAACTTAACTGCAAAATTTTCACTTTTTAATGCACAACAAATTGAGAATTATAACAACAAAATTGTAAAGTTTGTTATGTTGCAAATGGGTTTACACTTAGTCCTAGATTGTGTTTACAATATTTTAGAAATATGTTTAATTTTTGTATTAATGAATTCTTGGACGACATTTTTGCATAAAAATAAAACTAATTTTCCGCAAAATAAAAAAGAACACTGCTTACAGAAAATCAAAACAAATTCAACTGTATAACAAAAAAGTTAAAACAAATCAATACAGAGGACCACGCCTAGAGAAAATGTATGTAATAGAAAGCCTAATAAACAGCACTAATGACAACTGAATAGGTCTAGCACGAAAATGTCAAACCAATGATATCAATAACACCGACAATAATATCAGAATAACTGTGCCGTGTGAGTTTTTCCAACTAAAAGAAATCATAATTTAAATCTTATAATTCTTTTGGTACTTGGTCTACTTATTGCAGGTAGCGAAATGAATTCCCAGTAAAATATCAGTAAGACAGTAACACAAAATCATCATGACGTAACTTACGTTTCAATTAAACCGTGTTTTCTTCTCGAGCGGCTGCCAATCACTATCTTCAGGTTCAGTTTTGATCTTCTGTTCATCTTCGTTCCTCTTCATCTCCTGTCCTCTGAGGTAGTCCTCCATGAACTCTACGGCGTCTGTGGTAGAACGGATCTTCTGCAGAGAGTTGTGGAATTGGTACAAAGATGTCAAGTCCGGACGAGAGGTAATAAGAGAATTATTTAAAATCTTGACCACTTGGTCGAACTCAAATTTGATTTTCCTCACAATAAACTTCTGTTCAGTCATTTTTTCATATCCATCTATAGTATTACAACTGATGACAGTTTCTTTGCTAGTCGACGTGGCTTGGCTTGTTTTCAAAATTGCTCCAAGTTTTGGCACGAGTGTTGTTTTCAGAAAGGGATCGCTCTGATCATAGTTTGCTAAAGGATCGACTATGGGTTGTGGCACTTCTTCATTTCCTATGGGACTACCGTTTACCGTCACCAGCTCAAAAGGACTGTCTCCGGATGACTTGCAAGTTTGAAAAGTGTTTTCAAAATTTAGCAGCTGTGTTTCACTGTTTAGTCCCACGTCCACTTGAGATTCACATTTAATAGTGACCTCGTCCTTTATTTGAAAATCATCTATTTCCAGGTCAGAGTTGAAATCGTCCTTATTATCAGCACTTTCGCACTTGATCTGTTCGATGAGAGCTTCGCATACTTCAGTTTCTGGGTTGAAGGCTGGCTGAATTTTCTTATTCGAGTCACAGGCAGCTGCTAAGCTTTTGAAGAAACTGACCTCTTCTGACGCGGTCGGTTGTGATACTGGCCACAGGTACTCTTTCTGGATGGCGTTCAAGTGACCACAAAACCTTCCAATATTACCGTTCTTAGCACAGTCACAGGTGGGAACAAGGTCAACGTTCACTTTGCATTTTGGTAACATCAACTTTTGGTCTGAAAACGCTATCTCAAAATCATGTTCACTAAGCCTACTGATAGTAATACCTTGAATTGGTTGACAGAACAGGGAGAAGTGAGAGCTTATATTCAGACCGTTGGCGAAATCTTCTATTCTCTTCTTAAAATAACATTCCAAAGTTATGCAGACTATTTCGATCCACGCTTCGTCCGTAAAGTTTTTTCCTCTTTGAAGAATAGCGTCTCTGAAGATACGAAGAGAAAGATCGCTATGAATAAAGGAGTCGTTCTCCTTGTAGTACTCCTCGCGGTGTACGTGGGACCATTCCTCTTGTCTGGCCCACCAGGCACCTATTTGTAATTTTACCAACCCAAACGCAGATATTAGCTCATTCAAATCGTTATAGCAGCTCTCCAATTCAGACATCGACTCAGCTTTTATGAGTTTTCTGAACTGTGACAATACAGCTTCTGGCTTGAAACCTTGAAGGGCCAAAATATTGCGAATGTGAAGAAATTTCCATACGGAGAGAATGACAGAACTAGAACTCTGAAACACAAGCGACGTGGGGAAAATCTTTGGGATGGAGGTTTGCAGGTATACGCTATCGTCCATATCATGGAAAGCACCCGGGCAGAATGCCTTTCCGGTGATGTTCTCAATAGAATCTTTGAGCATTGCGAGACTCTCTGTGTAGTCCTCTGATTTTTGTAACACACACGCGATAGGGAGGGCACCGATTTTACTGGGTACAAAGAAACAAATTAGGTACTTTACGTGACATTCAAGATCAGGAGAGGTTTTAGACGTAACAATCAACACCGAGAGATGTTCTTCGTCAGCTACTTCTTTAAGCATTGCCACCATCAAGGGAGTGATGATCACCACATCCAACGTAGACTCGTTCAAACCGATGAAGTTTCCATGTTCTTCGAATTGGGTTTTCTTTGCTTGGAGTACCTGAAGATGAGACCTTGCAGATCCATTCTGTTCTTTTTTTCTCCATAAATCGTATAGGTAAAGTAAGTGTCTGCTGGAGATGGTAGCTGTTGAAGCGTCTGCCAAGTTTTGATGCGAAATTTTCAAATAAGAAGACGATCCGGCGAGAGAAATTTCATGAAAGACTTTGGCCACACTGGGGGTCAGCCCCAACCTGAAGTAAGATTTGAACAACTCGTCTGCGTTTTTAAAACTTCCCAAATTCATAAAAACACCAACACACTTCACAGGATGGGTGTGTTTAAATTTGATAGAAATCAAACAACTTAAGTTATTCTTTAAGTTAACGTCATTTTTTATTGTGTGTTTGTTGATAATCTTCCATTTAAATTCAATTTTAGCGTCACACGACTCCATGCCAGCTGGAGGTTTCGTCTTATTCTTGTTTGACTTTTTACACAGAAAAGTCTTTTTGAAACGAAATCGTACACAATCACCTAGGCGCTTGCCTGAAATCCAATCGGTGCCTGTCGATGAAGAAAACTTATCGATGAAAATAGAGCACTTCTCATCGAAATCCAATCCCGGGAGTTCACAGTAAACAAGCGTGTCAAACGTCGCGTCACCTTCTTGAAACAGGTGCACATAGAAATCTGTACACGCAGCGCTTAAGAATAATATAAACCTGCTCTTGTCCCAACTCATCATAAACACAGATTAACAAAGTTACACAACAGCTGACTCGAGTGGCACTGACATATCGAGCGAACAACGGTTTGCAACTGACTAACACACTACACAGACACACAGTACACGCCAGTTCGGTTGGCACTAGTGGTGGCGCGGCCTTGAGCATTCCTACTACAAACCCGGTATCAGTCCAGCGGTTGGTAGACTTGAAGGTGGGGAGGGGAGTCTACTGTCTGTCCGGAAACAGCACGCAGACCGGCTTTCCGTATAGTCAAAGAGGCTTTCATGCCAGTCGATGCCGAAATGCGTGCTTTGGATTTGGAATTCATATTTTGCTATCGACTTTTATCTACATTTTTGAGCGAAATTTACATATTTTTCTAAACTGCACCAAGATTTTTATAGGAAATATAGTTATTTATTTTTATCGCCATATAGAACAAAACGTTCTAGAACTAACGGACTGTATAGCCTTGTGAGAGTTCGTCACTACATCACTATTTGAGATGCCGACCACTCTCACAAATATGGTATTTTGTTTGCGACTAAACTGTTTGCAGTCCCAACACCACCTGAGCAAAGTGGCAAACGGTTTATAATTATGTGTGTGTTTTATATATGATCTGTAGAAATTAAAGATCCTCATAATCATAAATACAATATTAACGGCGGAAAATCGAGAACTCACCCACATATTGGTCTGACAGATTGGATTTTATGGTATTCTTGTTAAGTACGGTACCATAAATTTGTATCCGACTCTTCGCATTCTATCGATCAAAAAGATTAGAACTAGCGTCTACAGCGGATATCGTAATCAAACTTACTAATGGTTAGGCCTCTATAAATTAGGTTCAAAACCAAAACTAAGCCAAATAATAGACATTGTCTCTTTTACTTTCAGCGATAACAAATTCAAACCCATAAGACACCAATGATTGGCCAAAACAAAATCTAGGTTACGAGAGCGTCGACCTTGAGTTCTGAGACTGGGTTTGGGTGGGAGGGACAAGAGGAGAGGATACGTGTAAAAAAACACAACACATCTGTCCCACCGTAGGTTGGCAGCCTGCTACTACACTACATTTCCCGACCACTACATGCATGGCAAGCTCACTGCTCACTGCTCAACCAAGTGAAATTCATGTCAATTCATACAATCATTACGATGCAAAGACAATGGTATCACGGATTATCTATGTGTATCACTGAAATACTTATTGTAGACCTGCATTCACTGTAAGCGGATTAGTAAATTTGCAAATTCGTTGTTTGACGTCTTTGAAAATAATATTTACTAGCCTTCGGCCAGCTGGGGGCAAAGCCCCCAGACCCCTACTACGGCCTCTCGGTTTGGGTATTCACTTCGCTAATGACTATACTTTTTCAGTTAGGGTATTTCCTTGAGAATTGAAACTTATACACTGTTATTGTTCTTATTTGTTGATGTTTACATTTAATACTTTGCCCATATGTTATATCTCAAGCTAATTTAAATTCTTAACAGCGTAAAAAAATCGTTTGTCCACGCATAACTCCTCTTAGATGCAACCGATGCAACTAAAATATACGTCTAATGATATCTCTAATGAAAGAGCATGATTCACTGAGTGTTCTTAGACCAAAACGAACAATTCATCTCAGTTATATCCTGAGATATGCGTCAGGACAAAGCGAAGGAAACATGGGAAAAAGCCTTTTTTGAGTATAACTTGAGAAGGGCGAAAGTTAAGCGATTTTCGATGTTTGATGATGAATCTATGCATAAATACCTTTCATCAAAAAAATAAAATCGGCCTGATAGAACGGTTGCACTGACTGCCATTAGATTTTTATCAATTCTTTTAATATACCTCCCCTAAGGGTCTAGCTAGAATATTAGTGGGGTTTCATTTTCTGTGACAGAGTAAATTTCAGGCGAATTTTTTAGCGAATTGTATGTTTTGATTAATTTGTATTATATGGCAACGAAATTGGATTTTATATTATCACACTGCTCGAATATCTAACACCGAAACTATACCGACTATCGGAACTGACATTGAGATAGGGTACTGTACTGTTAGCTAATTTCACACATTCCTTTTTTGACGTATTTGAAAATAATATTTATTCCCCTAGAGCCTAGAATATTGGTGGGTTTCATTTCCTTCGACAGAGTACATTACAAGCGAATTGTATATTTTTATTATATGGCAACGAAATTGGATTTGATGTTTTCACATTGCTGATTGCTCGAATGTGCAACACCGAAACGATACCGAACTACTGGAACAAACACTAAGATATGACACCACTGCCCCGAAGTACTTATTCGTGTTTACGAACACCAGTAAATTATCGTACGACAGTTCACCACAAACATATAATTCCACTACAGAAAACTATTTCTAATTGGCGGGAAAGATAGCGGGAAAAGCACTATAGGCAGTTGGTAGCAATGACGGCGTCGTCTACCGGTTCCGTGGATACAAAACAGTAGACACAGCTGATCGTAGGCCGGAGAGCGAGTGACCTTGAACCTGGACGAGTCCATTCCTCTCTGTAGGGGAGGACACCTCCCCTTACCCCTCTCACTCACACACACGCACGGCACTGTCACTTTCATTCATATGATTTATTCCCCCCTTACCTCTGGAAATAGGCGAAGTGAAACTCGGAGTGCAGTGTCTTCTTGGCAACCGTGCAGAAGTCTGCTACTCTGCTTGGTAGATACGCCTTTTCGTATTTACCGAATCGGATAAAAAATGTCAACGGATGTTTCCTAAAATAAAATTTTAAAAATCTAGTTCTATACCGCTTTATTCTTTATTACGAAACACGAATTTCCTGTGGACAAATGCGATATTCATGCCGTCACATGGTAAGACCCATCAGGCCCGGGACCATGAAATAAGCACCGATCCTGACCCCCAGAACACGGTTTGGCTTTTCTTTTCTTCAAAACTTTATATACATATGTATGTACTCTCTGTAGGTCGAACCTTTTGTCCGATTTTATTGAAATTTGGTACAAATGATCTTTTGTAAATATCCCGGTCAAATTCATTAATAAGAAAGATCGGATCATCCTTTCGGGAGGGGGGTCCCTAAAAAAAGGGGCGGTAAAGCGGTCTAGTGGTAAATTTCATCGGATTTTGATGTGACTTAAAATAAATATATATTTTAATAGTATACATCAATATACCAAAAACTATTAAAATCCTATGAGTCGTATCAAAACGGCGGCCAAAAGGTGAGTTTTTTCAAAATAACTCGGAATGAGTAGTTCTATTTCAATAAAATTCAATGAAAATGTGTTATCGCTTTAAGATGTGTAGTAAAACTTATAGTCAAAGAACATCTCAGTCTGAGGCCGAAGGCCGAAACGAGTCCGTTGGCTGAGCTCACAGCTTGTGCCGCCTGTGGTCACACAAGAGGCCAAGCTGAGGCCGAAGCGAGGCTGAGATACAGTGACAAACTTCAAAAGAAATTCGATCCACTCAAGCTAGCGGTGCTTCAGCGCAAAGCTGCATGTCGGCCTGGTTTATCTTTCGGGCTTCGTCAAAGATACGATTTATGTACTTTGCCCACTGTACCATTCAAGAACTCAGGGTTTTGGGTAACATAAGCATTAAGCAGTAGAATCAAGAGTTTAGGCACTTTGTCTCTAGCATGACAAGAAATTGACTACTGCTTCGATGCATGCCATGTTACCAGTACATGTTGCTCATAAGAGTGTGCAGTAGAATCAAGAGTTTAGGCACTTTGTCTCTAGCATGACAAGAAATTGACTACTGCTTCGATGCATGCCATGTTACCAGTACGTGTTGCTCATAAGAGTGTGCAGTAGAATAAAGAGTTTGGGCACTTTGTCTCTAGCATGACAAGAAATTGACTACTGCTTCGATGCATGCCATGTTACCAGTACGTGTTGCTCATAAGAGTGTGCAGTAGAATCAAGAGTTTAGGCACTTTGTCTCTAGCATGACAAGAAATTGACTACTGCTTCGATGCATGCCATGTTACCAGTACGTGTTGCTCATAAGAGTGTGCAGTAGAATAAAGAGTTTAGGCACTTTGTCTCTAGCATGACAAGAAATTGACTACTGCTTCGATGCATGCCATGTTACCAGTACGTGTTGCTCATAAGAGTGTGCAGTAGAATCAAGAGTTTAGGCACTTTGTCTCTAGCATGACAAGAAATTGACTACTGCTTCGATGCATGCCATGTTACCAGTACGTGTTGCTCATAAGAGTGTGCAGTAGAATCAAGAGTTTAGGCACTTTGTCTCTAGCATGACAAGAAATTGACTACTGCTTCGATGCATGCCATGTTACCAGTACGCACTTTGTTAGCTCATAAGAGCATGTGCAGTAGAATCAAGAGTTTAGGCACTTTGTCTCTAGCATGACAAGAAATTGACTACTGCTTCGATGCATGCCATGTTACCAGTACGTGTTGCTCATAAGAGTGTGCAGTAGAATCAAGAGTTTAGGCACTTTGTCTCTAGCATGACAAGAAATTGACTACTGCTTCGATGCATGCCATGTTACCAGTACATGTTGCCAAGAGTTTAGGCACTTTGTCTCTAGCATGACAAGAAATTGACTACTGCTTCGATGCATGCCATGTTACCAGTACGTGTTGCTCATAAGAGCAGTAGAATAGGCACTTTGTCTCTAGCATGACAAGAAATTGACTACTGCTTCGATGCATGCCATGTTACCAGTACGTGTTGCTCATAAGAGTGTGCAGTAGAATCAAGAGTTTAGGCACTTTGTCTCTAGCATGACAAGAAATTGACTACTGCTTCGATGCATGCCATGTTACCAGTATACGTGTTGCTCATAAGAGTGTGCAGTAGAATCAAGAGTTTAGGCACTTTGTCTCTAGCATGACAAGAAATTGACTACTGCTTCGATGCATGCCATGTTACCAGTATACGTGTTGCTCATAAGAGTGTGCAGTAGAATCAAGAGTTTAGGCACTTTGTCTCTAGCATGACAAGAAATTGACTACTGCTTCGATGCATGCCATGTTACCAGTACGTGTTGCTCATAAGAGTGTGCAGTAGAATCAAGAGTTTAGGCACTTTGTCTCTAGCATGACAAGAAATTGACTACTGCTTCATGCCATGCCTCATAAGAGTGTGCTCTCCGATTTGTATGAAATAATTAAATTTGTTTTAAAGTGCAATAACTGTTTTAGTGACTTCGCTGATCCGAATTTCCAATTTTTCTTTTGTAAGTCCGTGACATAAATCCCAATATTGAAGAAATTATGAATTTCTTGTTTTTACTCGTTAACCAATAAAATGTTCAAAAATGTGGTCAGCGGAGTCACTGTGTTACATGGACATCTTTAAAATAAAACGTATTTCAAAAGGATCTGAAGGAAATTGTAGGTGTGAAGTGTCTCAAAAATGTCCTGCTTTTACATTGATCTTATGGGACAAAAAATTGTACTATATGGGGCTGACAGGTACTATACACTCAAAAACTACAATATCATAATTTTTAGACCTTTGTCTTTGTATCTACATGATTAAAATCACATTATCGAATAAAACTTGCCAGTAATAATGGTATGAAATCTGTTCTTTCATTTTGATACACCCTGTATATGTACAGTACAAGTCAAAACAAAACTTGACTTACCATGCGTGACCTATACGCCAACAGATTGGATCCTTCGGTTCTGAATCTAGTAAGCCCTGTCTGAAACAAGCAAACAACACCATATGTATAGATATAGAATCATAAATAGTCCACACAAAAAAAGTTCAAACATGTAGAGGGCATTTCCAGTGTCCTTTTGCCCCGTTACACTTTGTTTTAAACGGTGACTGGTACATGTAAAAGACTAACAAAAAAAAAAATATTAAATATTGGTATGTCATGTTGGAAGTGTTATTTTGGCAAAATACAAGGTCAGCTACGAGGACAAAATTAAATAGAAAACACCAAAGATAAAGTAAAAGCTCAGACCATCTGGTATTGGTAACACCAAATTCAGTTCAAAGTGCTGGCGTCTTTTTAAGTTAAAAATAGGTTACGTCCATGGAGTGAGCCTGTTCTATGATATCCAGTTTTGTAGTTACAACTTAAAAATACGCGTTTTTAGAAGTAGGACTACAATTAAATGTTGTTTTTTTAATTCCAAATAGTACAAAACTACTTTATATATTATGCTACTCGGCCCTCGCTTGAGCTACACCCCAGACAGGCCACCGCTGTGCTCAGACATTTTCGGCCCCATGGCCTCGCTTGATAAAGACAGGCCATTCGCTGTGCTCTTGACATTTCTCGGCCCACGGCCTCGCTTGATAAAGACAGGCCATTCGCTGTGCTCATGACCTTTCTCGGCCCACGGCCTCGCTTGATAAAGACAGGCCATTCGCTGTGCTCATGACATTTCTCGGCCCACGGCCTGCTTGATAAAGACAGGCCATTCGCTGTGCTCATGACATTTTTCGCTTGATAAAGACAGGCCATTCGCTGTTTCATGATTTCTCGGCCCACGGCCCGCTTGATAAAGACAGGCCATTCGCTGTGCTCATGACATTTCTCGGCCCACGGCCTCGCTTGATAAAGACAGGCCATTCGCTGTGCTCTTGACATTTCTCGGCCCACGGCCTCGCTTGATAAAGACAGGCCATTCGCTGTGCTCATGACATTTCTCGGCCCACGGCCTCGCTTGATAAAGACAGGCCATTCGCTGTGCTCATGACATTTCTCGGCCCACGGCCTCGCTTGATAAAGACAGGCCATTCGCTGTGCTCTTGACATTTCTCGGCCCACGGCCTCGCTGGCTACCGTTCGCTTCGCTCACGGACCACGGTGGCTTGATAAAGAGTTTATGTTCACGGCTAATTTCCAAGGTTTTATTAAAGACTTTAAGACCTTAGAGTGCACAGTACCTGTCGGCATTTTTTTCTTTTAATGATAAGAACAATGTAAAAACAAGCTTTTCTTGAGACACCTAATCCCCGCAATGTTCATCAGACCTTTTCGAAATGGGTTTTATTTGAAAGATGATAACGTACTGTCTCCGCTAAACACATTTTGATAATGTTATTAGTTTAAACGTAAAAACAAGACATTCACACACAACGTTTCTTCATTTTTTGGATTTAAGTTCCGGTTTGACAAATGGGAAAATGGAAATTCGGCTCAGCGCAGCCACTAAAACATTTAATGCAATGTAAAACAAAGTTTATTTCATAAAAATCCGATGAAAACTGTAGGTGTGATGTGACCCCAAAAAATGCATGTTTTTACATTCCTCTTATGGGACGAAACTCAAGGTCACGGTCACTACTGCGCACTCTTTAAACGCGTTCGTGTAACGTGTGTGGATAGTGGACTTAGCTGCCTTTTTCCGTTAGCCCTTCATGTATACAATGTACAAGCACTTGATGCAGACATGACTGTCCACAGACTGTATGTAGCTCGTATGAGCGGTACGGCGTCGGCATGGCACCAACTCTTTCTCTCACTCTTTCCCTTTGGTCCTGATATGCTAATTTTCCCCACCCGCAGCGCTGCAATTATCCCCACCTCGCCCGCCATTTCTATGCTGATTTATTTCATTCGGTTCCTTTTTCCGATCCATTTGCGCCGGGGTCTCCCTTTGAATATTTACGTTTTTGTGAGCCACTAATATTTTGTGCTGTAGGTATTTGTGAAATTCCCGTTCGGGAAGGAATTTTAAACAAAAAGTGTCTGGACATTATACAAATGATGCGAACAAGTTCACTAGACCGAGCGAAGCTCTACCACCGGGCACCGGCCTGTTTCACCTGCAATCTTGACGTAACAAAGTCGAGTTTTTATTGATATTTTTTACCTGTGCTAAGTATTTATTTATCGAAAAGTCAGTTTACAAATATTTTGTTAACTTTGAATATGAAAATATAAATTATAAAATATTGGTGAAATGAGAGTGAATAACAATACAAGAGTGAGTGATGGACATAAGCCACTGGTAAAAATACAATACTTCTTAGTTTAGTCTATTTTCCAATTATTGTTTTATTTTTATGAATATTTTATAATATGGGTAAGTGAGCAGATTCTGCAATAAACCCTGCCACAGAGCATTATTCAACAAATACTCTTTTAACTTCTTTTTGAACAAAGCCAATTGTGGCATTGAACATTTTATCTCGATGGGAGCATGTTTAAAAATTGTACACCAGCTTGCATAGGCAATATCTGATATGTTGCAATCTATGGCTATCTTTTCTAAATGTTGAATTTGAGCGTGTGTCGTGAGACTGAGAGTGAATATCTTGGCCCTATACTGAATTACACTTCGAAACAAAATATACAGCAGTTTCAAGAATACATAAAGAGGCTAATATAATAATGTTTAGATTCTTGAAATAATCTCAACTTCTTGGTGATAGATTGCAAAATATAACTCGAATGACCGATTTTTTTAGGATAAATGCAGCTCTTAACAATTTTGTTTCAGCACAGCTACCCCAAAATATAATTCCATAAGACAAATGGGATTGAACTACTCCGTAGTATTTTCAATTTTTACTTCGTAGTAGACTACTTTAAGAGCATCTATTGAAGATAGATCTCTTATCTGTCTTAATAGAACCATTCCAGAAGACATCTTTCCACTAATATGGTCGATTTGGCTATCCCAACATAAGATTTTATCAATATACAGCCCTTAATATTTTGTACAATTGATTTCGTTAATTAGATGTTCTCCTGATGAGGCCAAGGTCTAGTCATTATTCATTCATCCAGTAGTTAGTACTGTAGTACAAATAAAAATTTATACAGCTACTTTTCCCCAGATTTGATTTGAGGTTCAAGTGTTGATAATACTGGACACATGCATTTAAATTTGTATTACTCGATTTTTCTAGTTTTAATTTAATGACATATTATCAGCGTACTGATTCCCTTTCATTCTATGTCCCTTTGGTCACGCCGATCCGTCATTTTTGAAAGTTTGAAAACAATTTAACAACACTAAATAAAACCTGCTGTTGTTCTGGCAAAGTAACAACTATAAGTCCTTTCTTCAAAGTTCAAAACTGTGTACTAAGAATAAACAATGCTGTTTTGCGAAACAATTCAAACTTAACTCAATTAAAAATCGAAATAATTCAAAATGTTGGTCAATGGTCCACGATTTGGAGACATCAAACTCCAAACTACCCGAGGGGCTTTCTTAAACACACGAAGTCACACAACACATCTACATACATTATTAATAGCTGATTGGCAGCACACCTTCTTTTATAATAAAAATAAAACTATTTTAATTTTTAAATACAAGTTATTTTATTTTTATTATAAAAGAAGGTGTGCTGCCAATCAGCTATTAATAATGAATGAACCACCTTCAACACCATATCGACAAAAACTGAGACATCTACATACTTTTGTTTTTCAAAGTAGCCTGTCGTTTAAAACATCTAGCTACAGTGATTTCATATTTTTTAATTTTACATTACAGGACCAAAATTTAGACTTTATTTATTGATTGACTACAGGTTTAGGGTACAACATTTAATTTTTATGCTTCAAAAGATACAGAGAGTCTGCGATGTTTTGAATGAATATTTGTTTTGAATTGGAGTAATCAAGTCGTTCATCCAAAAGGTACTCTAGGAAAGTGGGACAGGCAATGACGCGCATGTAGCTCAGAGAGCGCCATAACAAACCTCAGTGCAGCCAGTGCATGAAACGTGCCGTGCAGTGTGTTGGCTACAGGCAGCAGGGCCAATGACCTCTCTACAGGAATCTCAGATCAGCTGTTGTTAAGTAATAGCTGGACCTGCTCAGCTGTTTTATACTTCTCCTTCCACTCATCTCCGTCTATCGCTTCCCCACCCACTCCGGAGCCCGTCCCGCCTTCTCCTGGAGAACCGAGCTGTCCTCTACTCCTTCCTTTCGCCCTTAGTTTGGTACCTTTTTTACTCGAATGGACACTGGCAGAGTCATTTCTCTAGACAAGGACATTGACATACACGACCAACCAATCGTCAACAAGTTGACAAAATGTTACCTTGTTTAAACAGTTTGTAACGTCCTCTCCTTCTTGGTTCCTTCACAAAAGTTTCAAAAACTACAGCAGACACGAAAAAAGATACATCAAACTACAATTATTGTGACAAGAATATATTAGAAAACCCATCCCCTTCTTTGGCTTGTTCTCTCATTAGGCTCAAACATCCAAAGGTTGTGAAAACACTACACCTTTTTGAAACTATCTAAATTTTTTTTAACAGTATGTGTAAAACCATCTGATATAAATGGAGTGAGTGATTCACGTCTATTCCCATAAATATAGATAGGAATTAGTATAGGACCAAATGTGAATCCTGAGGGACACCACAGACCTTTTCAACTAAAGACAAACACACTGTATGCCAACCCTTGTTCTAACACAATTTTCACAACCGCCAGAAAAATAAAACTACTCTTTCCAAGTCACCATAGAAACAGCGCAAAATTATTCCACATTCTTTAAAATTTCTCGTAAGATGGCGGATACTGGGCAGCAAAGCCTGAGTTCCCGGACTGTGATGGAAATGGTGTGCGACACTCTCAGGGAGCTGAGGGACAGTGAGGGGGTGACGCCTGCCATGGTCCGGCAGTACGTGAGGCACAAGTACGGGGCAGAGCCCAAGGGAGCGGTAAGCGAGAGACGTCTGCGCCTGGAGCTGCACAAGGGAGTCCAGGAGGGCTTCCTGGTCACCAAGAGCGGCAGGTGGGTCCTTCACTTTATCATTTTTTTTACTCAAAGCCGCGTTTGCGCCACAGTTTTTTGTGACAACTTTTTGCCTTTTCTACAAAATACAGCATCTGCTTCGGTCTTCCTCTTCTACTAGTGGAGATACAAATCTTCCACTAAATTATGGTTTCCCGCGGAGTCGGTAAATATCATAGAACGTGACAGCTAAAAGTGGAAAATTTTATGCTGCGCGCCTTGCGCAAGCAACTTGTAGAAAATGTAGTAAATAAATAATATTGTTAAAACAGTTTTGTGTCAGAAAGGTTTTGACACTCCCGTTGCTCCTCAGCTCACCACTGAAAGGATCGACGTCATCTTCTTTGAGATCAGTTATCATGTCACACTGACATTATACCTACGTATTTCTAGTCTTCAACGAGGTTATCCCCAATATCTACGAGGATTAGCGGATCCATGGCGGATTGGTATCGCACGCGACTCCGGAGCTCAATACTTCGGTGGGGCGAGTTCGATCCCCGCAGTCACCACTTGCAATTTGTAATGTGACTATACGGTGACGCTAGGTAAAGGTCGAGGTTGAGTGAATGAGTGGTAGAGAGGACTTTGCATTCCTAACGTCACCTCGTTAAAGAGGACAAACTTTACTCTTTTTGACCTCTTGTACAGTGGCTGGCTAATGGCTATGAAGAACAGACAGCCCCGGCAATAATTGCATCTTCTTCGTCCGAAACCCTTAACCCTACTGCCCAAACCTTTCACGCCAATTTTGTAGGAAAAGGTTTTCATCTTAGAATACCTACTAATTTTGAGAGGAGCAAATTTAAGTTTTCTACAAAACAATCTTCTATTTGTTACTGTAATTTAAGAGGATCAAATTTTTAAGTTGGTTCAATTTTTAGTTGGTAACTTTGGGGTGAATGCGGCTTAATTTATGTATTTTGTAAATATCCCCAATAAGTAATTAAGGAATTGGACAGGAATGTCGGAAAAATAAAACGAAAGTCAAGGCATGAATTAAATGATCTAGTGAAATAGTCACTTGCAAAGTTGCACTACAACAAAGGAAACTTTGGCCCCTAAATTTAAACCTGTAGGTCCATTGTTTGAAGCATCAGTTTGTTTTTGTTTGGCGATGATGCTAGTTGCAGATGTCGCAGGGGATGTGATACAGTTAACATAATCTTAGAAATAGCCAAATCCTACACATTCGTGGTAACTGGTTATCACAAATTATCAGGGTCAGGTTTTGAATGCGAATTATCCACATTTTTAAGAAACAAACTGTTTTTTACTATTAATCAAACCTTTACAAAAATATTGATGATTTTTCTCTACCTTAAACTATATGACATTTAGAAAGACAAACTATTGTTTCATTAATGTACAGGGATGGTAAGGTCAACATTTTAAGGGTCTCAAGGAATTTTTGCAAGAATATCTGTAACCTAGATGACAAACTATTCTTATCTTAGAAATAGCCAAATCCTACACATTCGTGGTAACTGGTTATCACAAATTATCAGGGTCAGGTTTTGAATGCGAATTATCCACATTTTTAAGAAACAAACTGTTTTTTTACTATTAATCAAACCTTTACAAAAATATTGATGATTTTTCTCTACCTTAAACTATATGACATTTAGAAAGACAAACTATTGTTTCATTAATATACAGGGATGGTAAGGTCAAACTTTTAAGGGTCTCAAGGAATTTTTGCAAGAATCTCTGTAACCTAGATGACAAACTATTCTTATCGCAGACTTTTGTAAAATAAAAGTCTCAATATTTTAATTTTGGAACAATTTCCCCAAAACACTCCAATTTTGTAAAGATGCTCCAAACGACAAATATTGGCACGACCTCCTACAACTGACTTAGTATACCTTCATAATTCAAAAAACGTAAAATATACTTAAAATTTTGACTTTCAAAAACATTTATTTCTAGGTACAATATAAAAAACGTCATCTACAAACAGAAAAAACTAAAGAAATCTCCATCAGGTAGCACCGATCCTTCAACCCCAAGCCAAACCACCTCCAACTCCTCAGTAATGTCTAAACCGCACGATACGGAAACGTGCGGATGTCCTTCCAAGAAGAGAAGGAAAAGTAGACGCTGCAAGAAGCGGCGGTCGAGACGGCGCAAGTCCAAGGGATGCCGCAAAGGGAGGATGGTGTGCAAGAAGGTGTGCAAGAGAGTCGGAGGAGGTCCTAGCCTGATCCAGAGACTCCTGTCCTTGCTCACCATTGGCGGGGGGAAAGGGAAATGCAAGAAGTCAAAGGTGAAGAAGAAGTTCTCCTGGGTACGAGCTCACTGTCGGAAGAACCCCAAGAGGAAAAGGCGCAGATGTTGAAATTGTTGAGATCTTTACTTATTCAAGCGTAATTTATTGGTATTAAATTAAAATTTTTGTTGGGTGTACGAGAAGGTTTTATTGTTTGAAAGGTATACAGTAGCTCAAAAGGGTCTTCGGGCACCCCTATTTAAAAAAAAATCAATTTAATCTAAATAGGCTAAGTCAAATTGTAGGGTAGAGCCTCAATATTGGATTTATATAGAAAATAAACCAATTTTATAAAATTCGAAACCAATATTTAGTAAATTTTAGGTGGACAAAGCCTTTTAATATCCAAGATATTATCATCGGATCCTCTTGTTAAAGACTTTTTAAGTATCACATCCTCGTAAACTTATTAACAAAAACTCTGTATTTTTCAACTATAAAGTATATGGCGCCAAATAAAAAAAACACTGTTCTAAAACAACGGGAGAGTTTATGAACTCATCAGGAGACAGCTTCTTATTGGAATTTAACAATAAATTCAAATTTGAACACAAATAATAAAAACAAATCGATTATTTGTGATCAAACTAGAATTTATTAGTTGCTGAGAGTCTCTGACGATGAATGCCATGCATTTGAAAGGCCTCAGGATTAAACAATTTTATTCTTTATTAGAACATTTTTTTAAATTTCTTCTTGAATTTATAATTTATGTTCGTTGACTTGATTTGATCCTTATCTTTTACTACTCGCAAAACGAATTCTTCATCCTTTAGTTAATTTTTTATAGGAGATAGAGCTATTAATTTCATCGCCGTATAAAACGTCAAATGACAAAACGACCACATATTTAAATATTCTGCTTGTATATATTATATTATCACACGATTTGGTCATTCCAATCGGGCAAACTCGAGCATGTGGAGCCGAGGGGGAGAAAGGCGGCAAGAGATGGCAGCGCTATCTGTGTTTGGGCTGCCGCACAACTATGGGATTTTCCTGCCTCAGCCATGTTATGCATCTATGCACAATCTACCCACCATAACATTATCTTTGGTTCCACATTTCGGCTTTCTCTAGAAGAACATAAATAGCTGTCTGGGTGTTGAGCTGTTGTGCCTTTGCCGGTCAAACCAGTTTTCGCTCCGGGGGCGAAGCGGACCCTCCAAAATAATGGCTTTTGAAAAGACTCTTTGGACTCTGGGTAGACGCGCGGGACCAGGTTCGTGAAACAAATAATTAAAACATAACTTTTCCTGATAGTTATACCTGTATTTTTACTAAAGATTTTAAGAATTTTGAGCTTTTAAGCTTAAAACACATACATTAGTAATATGACCGCCATTTTGAAAACAAAAGTGATCATAGTTTTAATTTATTTTTCAACTGTTGAATTTGATTATACCAACTAGCTTGCAAAGTTTTGAGTTTATACCTAATTCTATCTCGGAAATAAAAATTATTTAGTAAAAACACAATATACAGACAGACGGAAAACTAAGCGAGATAAGACTATGAGTTATGGGAAACTTTTTTTATATTTTAACTTGATAAATCACCTGGTGAAGTTTGATCTCCTAATTACTGGACACTCTGTATATGATTTGTAACATGAGTTCTGAAACTAACCAGGGTACGAGTAAATCAGCCGCTATCAAACTAATTTAGACACATTTTGGAATTTTGTTTTAGACTACTAGAACGCTACCAAGCAAAGGTTCCTGGCCATTTTGACTTTGTTTAGTAGCGAATGCACTTGCTAGAGGCTTCACGCTACTCATTCAGTAGCTGTGAACCCGTGCTTTGCCACGAATAAAATATTATAGTATCATGACTTTTAAGTATTTTTGTACAATGGCAGGCTGTAGATCGGGTACTGGCATCAAACTATCGATCCTTACACCTGTTCCTTCATTTTGAAAGTGGGCTTTAAGTTTCCAGCTGACGTACCTTTTCTTCGCACGGTTGTGTTTAATGTTATACGTCGGTTTTGGTCTTTACAAAGTGTAAGAAAACGTAATAACCAAAAACTGATGGATTCATTTCAATGTACAGACAAACGAAAACCAATAATTAAGTGTTTATCGGTGTTTGGATACCTTGTGAGAGTCTTAGTAATCACGCCATTCCGACGTTTTCAGAGCCCAGTTTGGTTCCTGACCATTTATTTTGTGAATGTTGTATGGATACAAAATATAGCTAAAGACACACTGCGTAATGGATTAAATCCTTGAACAAAGTTTCACTACCATAGCTTCAGCCGATTTTCAGTTCTAAGCGGTCGAATATGCCGTAAAAACGTGTTCAGTGCCCACTTTGGCCCCTCGCCATTTATTTTGTAGATGTTGTATAGGTATAAAGTATAGCTAAAGACATACTACGTAATAGGCTAAACCCTTAAATGAAGTCTTACCGCCATACCTTCAGCCGATCTTGAGTTATAAGCGGTCCAAGATGCCTTAAAAACGTTACAGACAGACCGACAGGAATTTTTTTGACACCAGTTTTGGTCTTTGCAAAGTATACACACACAAAATAACCCAAACCGGTGGATTCATTGCAATGTACAGACAAAAGTCTTATTTTATTTATATAGATTTGTTTTATTTTCTCTTTCTATTCCGCTGGTTTTGCCTGGGTTTTTCCGTGTGATGAAGTCATTTTTATCGTTAGCAAAGGTAAGAAAGGTATGAAATCTTCTTAAGTATAGTATTTTATTGAAACAGTAGTGTAGGTTTTAAAAAGATTGTTAGCTTGTCTTGAGTTAAGCTACATGATTCTACATGTAGCAAATCATTGCAAAATGTATTTGGAAGTCACTGCGAATAATCGGTGTTAGGTGGAACAGAACATTTGTAAAATTTAATTACCAAATAGTGGGGTTTAGGCTTTAAAAAACTGAATTGATATCGGAATGTGTTTAATTTATTTGCATATCATACAATATACAACATGCAAATTGTAATATTTTGCAATGGGGGAGGGAGGTTATTCAATCGTTCCGTCGTTGGTGAGCAAGATGATCACGACATTTCGGGATCTGACTTTTTCTAATGTTATGTTTTCGGTTACTTTTCACCTGAAGACGAGATCAGATTGCAGATGCCGAAACGTCGTGATCATCTTGCTCACTAACGATGGTAAGTGTCCGCAATGATAGTTTAAAATCTGAATTATGTTGTTGTGTTACATTTATTTTTATATTGTATTATCAATTTGGATCCAATCCGTGCCTAGGAGTAGGACTATATTTTGTTTCTTCTCCTGCCTTCAGACTGTATGAATACATATTTCCTGTCAGTACTTTTACTTAACAAGCTAAAGAATGAATATTGCATCCAGAATTTCCATATGGGGAGCTTGTTCAAATCATAGATTTATGAGGGTTTTTATTTTGCAAAAGAAGGCAGTCCGAATCATTTTTAAACCAAGGTATCGAGAATCGTGTAAGGAATGTTTAAAACACTGATATTTTAACGCTTCCTTGCATGTACATTTTGGAAACAATAAGTTTTTGTTCAGTAAAATGTCATTTGGATACCGGAACAGCTTATCATTCTCGCAACACTAGGTACGTTATTCGTTTTCGGAATATCTTTCATAGGCTGCACATTTACGAACAACTTCCTTGTGTAGCTGGAGTTAAACTATATTATGAATTACCTGAGGGTATAAGATCAGAGACAGATTTTAATTCTTTTAAATGCAAACTAAAACAATGTATTTTGAACAATTCATTTTACAGTGTGGATTAATTTATGATAACTGTTCACGATGGCCACTTCCCGTGGTTTAAAAGCTACGTTAAGGCGTTGGTCGTTGGGCTATTAACTAATGACCCAATCTGGGGAACAGTCGGCCCTATTTTGTAACATCGGCACTAGTTTGGCCCTCATCACCCATCAAAACACTAATCACACTCACAATCATTCCATATTCACCAAAAATACCCTCTAAGAGTGGTCGGTGTCTCAAAGCAAAGTATCAAAAGTATGGATGTAACCTAAAGTAATTATAGAAAATAATAAGTTCATGGAGATATAAGTCTAGTTTCAAATAAGTTTAGAATTTATTTAATCATTACCATTATTGTACTTTGGTCCTTTAGGCCTACTCCGGTACCGGAGATTTTATCATTTCCAAATTCTCTGTAAACCTAATTTAAATTTAAAATGAAATGTCAACACAGTTCAATTGTACAATGCCAATAAATGTATGTTATGTTATGTATGAAATGGCTATGGTAACTCATCGTGGCGGATTGGTATCGCGCGCGACTTCGGAACTCATCACTCCGGTTACGAGGGTTCGATCGCCGCAGTCACCACTTACAATTTGTAATGTGACTAATACGGTGACGCTAGGTAAAGGTCAAGGTTGAGTGGTAGAGAGGACTTTGTAGTCCTAACTTCGCCTCGTTAAACAAGACAAACTTTACCTTTACCTTTTACCCATCGTAAATAGAGTACCAATCACTAATCAGCGTAATTCCTCTCCAAAAACTTAATGCAAATGGGACCGGATGTAGTTTGAGCATTGTTTTAGCCGAAATCGCGATTCCATCCAATTAGAGAGTAATCTCCAGCTTCCCGCTCTCGTCTTGAAGTGTCGCAACAACCAAACCAATTTGAAGCAACTGGATTCTACACTACATTTCTCTCTCAGTTGGCAGCATTGGTCTTATACAAGAAACCCTCTCCTAAAGTCTTGGACAAACCGCGTAATGTCTGTAATTACCAATTTGCAAATAACAAAAAATGTCAAAAAATAAGACTTTTTGTAATACCCATTTAAAGATTACGAAAAAAATCAGGTTTAAAATGCCACATTTCACATATAATCTTTTAATGACAAATTTTTCTTCATATAAGATTGTGATGTTACCCTCAGAATATTTTCAAAAAAATTTGTCTTTTTAAAAAAATGTATGTGAAATGTGGTATTTTAAACCTAATTTCTTGTAATCTTTACATGGGTAAAATTACAACAACAAAAACTAGTCGAGATAAAAGATTTTTCTTTGCATCGTTGAATTTGTATTAAACTCCGTTTCTTTTGAGGTGCCACAAGGGGGGTTTGTATTTAAAAGATTGGGGGCTAAAAGTATGTCAAAACAACCTTTAGAACTGTATAAAAACATTCCCTACAGGATTTTTTAATTATTTCCTTTTTAAAAAGTTAAGATGGGAGGGAACATTTAAAACTCACCCCGTATACATAATTATACAGGGTGTGGGTGAACTCTCTGGACATACCTTGTGGACATGTTCCTTGGTAAAAAAAATAGTAATATGTGCGGATGAATATTTTTACAAAAATAATTATGACAATAAAACTAATGCAGTCAACTGAATGTCAAAAGTACATACTAGGATTAGTTTCGAGATTAAGATTTCTTCTGGATCAGGACATATTAGATCTAAAACCAGCTGATATTCACCAATATCATGTTTTAACTGTTGTTGAGCTCTAGGTCTGTTTTTCACCTAGATATGAAATATATTTCAACGTACAACCGGGGCCTACTTTAATACTTTGCTTTGTAAGACACCGACCACTCTTTTGAGAGTATTTCAAGTTGAATATGGAAAGATGGTGAGTGTGATGAGTGTTTTGATGGATCATGAGATTTAGTCTTGTTACAAACTAGGGCCGACTGTTCCCCAGGTTGGGTCATTAATTAATAGTCCAATGACCATTGGAATGGACCAACGGCTTGAGAGTGCACAGTACCAAATAATAATAATATATTTGCTGTAGACAATACAAAGTATTGTGTAGCAAAAACAAAACAAATTACAATACAATGAAATTAAATATTCACACTCACTCACACTTACATAATTTCACACTCATTCCACATTCACACTTAACATCAGACCTGGCTTTAGGGAGGGGGATTAAAATGCGATTCACAGAAATTAGTTGTCCGTAAGATCATCTATGATGAACTCATCCACCGAGTAATAAGCTTTGCTTAGCAGCAACCGTTTTATTCGAGATTTGAAAATTTTTAGTATGACCTGACGGCCTTTTGTTTTTGTACCATAAGATCAATGTAAAGGCAAGCATTTTCTTGAAACACCTCACGGCCACAATTTTTACTCTTTGAAATAAGTTTTATTTGAAAGATGACGATGTACTGCATTTGCTCCGCTGACCACTTTTTGAACATTTTACTAGTTTCATATTAAAAACAATAAATTTAAATACAAAGTTTCTTCAATTTTTGTATTCATCTCACTGTTTGATTCATAAGAAAATGAAAATTCAGCTCAGCGAAGTCACTAACACATTTAATACACTTTAAAACGTTTATATGATGAAATCTGTAGGTGCGAAGTGTCCCAAGAAAACGCATGTTTTTACATTGTTCTTATGGGACGAAATTCAAGGTCACATCCACTACTGCGCACTCCTAAAGTGACTTCTGTACCACGAGGGAGTGTCAATCGCTTAAAAGTTATCGTTGTGAAGAAAGCAAGCTCTGAGAGAGATTTTTTTTAAGTAAAGAGATTCTTCTATAAATTTCCGCGAGTCCTATCATATTTATTGTTTAGGGCATTCCTCCATTCAGTATGAACTTTCTCAGTTTTCAATGGGGGAGAAACGAAGTATAGGCTGACGACGCCTCCGGCGAGAGCCTCTCGGATTAATTATATTTTAACGAGCTGAACACCGGACGTCGAGGATCATCCGAGCGGCAATTTCCAAGAAAATAAACGCGAGATCGGTTAATGATCAGGCTTGACGGAAAACACGGTGATTATGGTAAAAACGGACCGGTACACGCGGGCTACAGGCCGAAGAGTGCAGAGAGAGAACAAAACACAAACGGGGACTGAACACCTGCCCCCTCTCACTCACTCACTCTCTCTCTCTCAGCGCGAAGAGGGGAGGAGGCCCTCGGGTCCTTTGTCGTGTCGAGGGTTAGGGCGAGGGTCGGAATTGATGGAGAGGAAAGAAGATTGCTTTTCAGGAGGGTCGCTCCCTCGCTCGCAGCATCCATAGTAATCCCATGCCCCTTTTAATTATAGACCGCCGGGCCCGGACCGCTGGGATTGGTTACGGAGACGCCTGGTGGATAGCGCGCTGTTGCCAAGTAGAACGCACGATGTGGCAACGTCGCACACATACGGGACGGCAGAGCGGCAGTAAAACAACAACGGGCCAATTAGAACAGCGACAATGGAGACGAATAAAAGTGCTCGAAAAACGACGTAATAATGTGTTTATAGTGCGCAAGATTTAAATAGTTCGAGTCATTTAAGTTGCCACTTATCGCAAACAACTCTTCAAGGCTAACCGCGTAATGTCTGTAATTACCATTTTGCAAAATAACGTCTAACTATAATTGGATGAAGGTCTCCTAAAACCCAATTAACACGGAGTGCAACACAATTTCCCCACCATACATTCTTTAAAATTTTTTTATTAGGAAGAACAGTTCTATAACGCCGAAGTATTCTGAAACCATCCTTTCGGCATGCACGTTCTATGAAAATAAACCGGTCTAATTAAATTATAAAGTAGACCATGCAATAAATATATACCCAACACGATGTTACATTTGTAGTTTTAATTATTACAAATCAAAATATAAAGATTTTCAAAGCTCCAACGAAATTTGACTTTTTGCTGGATATATTGACTGAGACTATTGATAGTGCACAACACCTTGGATAACAGATGATTCTTTTGCGAAACATCGTTATAATTAAATACACACATTTAGTATGAGTGAAAAATCCAAGGGGATGCACCGGGACTGACTTCAGCGCCGGTCGACCTAGTGACCTACTTTCTGCTTACGTTCGATAAATCTCACTTTAGTTGAGATCAACAATACAAGGCAACAACCTTTGGCTTATAATCGTGTCACAGTTTCAAGACTGCAAACTTGTGTAATTATTTGAGTCAATTTACCAACAATAGGCTACATGAAGGCCTATACCATCAGTAAACACACACACATAGGAAAAACATAGTGTAATTACCTGTGAATTATTTATCCAATATATCCAAGCACAATTCGCACTTCACTCTCGATAAACCAAACTATTTCCGACAAGAGGACCGACCTGCGACTTTACTCTAGTTGAAACAGCTGCACTGCTCTTCACTCTTGCGATCGAACAATTGTCTTCCGAGCGTGTCTGGCAGCGACCAATCAGAGCGGAGAGCGCTGCTACGTACGCGCGCTGCGATTGGCGGTCGATCCCAGAGCGCATAGGGGGAACTGGAGTTGGACTCGACACTCTGGCGGCACCGTCGCACAGGCGACTACCAATGGCGAGAACAAATGTGCGACCAGGTGAGGAGGAGGGGTGTGACGTCATCGCTAGTAACATCACAGGCCCCCCGCACCGGCATCGTCCCGAGGTTAGAGACCCCATTTCACGATGGAGAAACGTTGTTGCTGTTCAAATTCGGTCACTAATTCTCAAAATGGAACATGAAGTGGACGGATAAAAAATCCAACCGGCTAAGGTCATTGTAGTTCAGCACGGGGCTAGCGTGTAAAATCCCGATTATGTGAAAATGTGATTACTTCAAAATTTTAAAAGGAACGGCCACACACGGAAACAGGCGAACCACGAATTGGTGTATGAGATTTGCGCCGGCAACACTCGGAAACATGAAAGCCACACATTTTTGTATGGGATTCAGGCTGGCAACATACGGAAACGTGCTAGCCAAGAATTGGTGTATGGGATTCAGACTGGCAACACACGGAAACAAACATGCAAGCCACGATTTGGTGTATGTACGGACTAGTAGCTCACGGAAACAGGCAAGCCACAATTTGGTGTATATGGGATTCAGGCTGGCAACACACGGAAACAAACATGCAAGCCACAAATTGGTATATGGGATTCAGGCTGGCAACACACGGAAACAAACATGCAAGCCACAAATTGGTATATAGGTTCAGGGGCACCAGGAAACAAACAGGCTTGGCAAGCCACTGGGATTGGTACATGGGGATTCAGGCTGGCAACACACGGAAACAAACATGCAAGCCACAAATTGGTATATGGGATTCAGGCTGGCAACACACGGAAACAAACATGCAAGCCACAATTTGGTGTATGGGATTCAGGACTGGCAGCACACGGAAACAGGCAAGCCACAAATTAGTACATGGGATTCAGGCTGGCAACACACGGAAACAAACATGCAAGCCACAAATTGGTATATGGGATTCAGGCTGGCAACACACGAAAACAGGCAAGCCACAAATTGGTATATGGGATTCAGGCTGGCAACACACGGAACAAACATGCAAGCCACAAATTGGTGTATGGGTTCAATTGGCAGCATTTTGAGGAAACAAACGGAAACATAGGCCAGAAATGGTAGGTTCAGGCTGGCAACACACGGAAACAAACATGCAAGCCACAAATTGGTATATGGGATTCAGGCTGGCAACACACGGAAACAAACATGCAAGCAAGATTTTGGTATGTATAGTATTCGGACCAGTAGCTCACGGAAACAGGCAAGCCACAAATTGGTACATGGGATTCAGGCTGGCAACACACGGAAACAAACATGCAAGCCACAAATTGGTATATGGGATTCAGGCTGGCAACACACGGAAACAAACATGCAAGCCACTGATTGGTACACACATGGGATTCGGGCTGTTACACGTGTAAGCTCAAACATGCAAACCCTGCAAGTGGTATGGGGTTCAGGCTGGCAACACGGAAACAAACATGCAAGCCACAAATTGGTATATGGGATTCAGGCTGGCAACACACGGAAACAAACATGCAAGCCACGATTTGGTGTATAGTATTCGGACCAGTAGCTCACGGAAACAGGCAAGCCACAAATTAGTACATGGGATTCAGGCTGGCAACACACGGAAACAAACATGCAAGCCACAAATTGGTATATGGGATTCAGGCTGGCAACACACGGAAACAAACATGCAAGCCACAAATTGGTATATGGGATTCAGGCTGGCAACACACGGAAACAAACATGCAAGCCACGATTTGGTGTATAGTATTCGGACCAGTAGCTCACGGAAACATGCAAGCCACAAATTGGTATATGGGATTCAGCTGGCAACACACGGAAACAGGCAAGCCACAAATTGGTATATGGGATTCAGGCTGGCAACACACGGAAACAAACATGCAAGCCACAAATTGGTATATGGGGTTCAGGCTGGCAACACACGGAAACAAAACATGCAAACCCTGGGATTGGTACATGGGATTCAGGCTGGCAACACGGAAACAAACATGCAAGCCACAAATTGGTATATGGGATTCAGGCTGGCAACACACGGAAACAAACATGCAAGCCACAAATTGGTATATGGGATTCAGGCTGGCAACACACGGAAACAAACATGCAAGCCACTTGGGTGGTATGGAGTTCAGGCTAGCAACACACGGAAACAAACATGCAAGCCACAAATTGGTATATGGGATTCAGGCTGGCAACACACGGAAACAAACATGCAAGCCAAGATTGGTGCATGTGGATTCAGGCTGGCAGCACACGGAAACAAACATGCAAACCCTGAATTGGTATATGGTTCAGGCTGGCAACACACGGAAACAAACATTACAAACCCAAATTGGTATATGAGTTCAGGCTAGCAACACGGAAACAAACATGCAAGCCAGAAATGGGTATATGGGATTCAGGCTGGCAACACGGGAACAAACATACAAACCATTGAATATATGGGTTCAGGCTGGCAACACACGGAAACAAACATGCAAGCCACAAATTGGTATATAAGATTCAGGCTGGCAACACACGGAAACAAACATGCAAGCCCAAGAATTGGTATATGGGATTCAGGCCCCAACAGCTTACACAGGAAGGCAAGCAATACAGGTTGGTGGTATATGGGTTCAGGCTGGCAACACACGGGAAACAAACATGCAAGGTCACAAATTGGTATATGGAGTTCAGGCTGGCAACACACGGAAACTGCACAAACCAAGATTTGGTGTATAGTATTCAGGACCAGTAGCTCACGAAACAGCAAACCCTGGGATTGAGTACATGGGATTCAGGCTGGCAACACACGAGCAAACATGCAAGCCACAAAGGGTGGTATACGGGATTGGCAATTTTAACTTGGTATACGTCATTTATAAAAGTGAACTTTTAATCTTGGGTGATTTTAATATTCCTATAATTAATGGCACAGAATTTGATTTTCCGTTGCTAGATCCTCAGCCAGTATTATCAATCATTTAATGTAATGAATATAACCTTTCCTCTTTTAATAATGTACTTAATTTCAATAGCTCTACCTTAGATTTAGTTTTGAGTAGCATAAATGATACAAGTGTTGAAAGAAGTGAGAATACTTTTTGCCAATAGATGATTATCACCCTCATTAGTTATAACATGTGTAGTAAATGTTAGTACACCCTACAAACAAAATTTTGATAAAGATGTCAATTTGGAAAGAATATTATTCATTTAAGATGCAAATTTTCTTGATCTGTATTGCAAATTAAGAGATCACAATTGGGGTGCTATGTACTCAATCACCTGCGTAAATAAATGTGTGGGTATTTCTATAAATCATTTCTCGTGCTTGAATGAATGTGTTCTAGAAAGAGCATACGGCCAAAAGGTAAATCCTACGTGGTTTACATCTGAAATTATATCAGATCTAAAGCTTAAGAACAAGTTTGCCAAGAAAAAAAGAAATACTCAAACACCATAGTGAGATGTTTAAGCGTATAAGAAAAAAAGTTTAAAGAGAAAATTAAAGTTGCACACAGTAGTTTTATTTCTAATATAGAAGAAAATATTAAACTGGATGTAAATAGTTTTTGGAGTTTTATAAAGTCAAAGCAAGATAGAAATAAATCAGATATTAGCTTGTTCAAGGATATGACATGTCTAGGCAACACATACACAGGAAATGATATACCAAATGCTTTTGCAAGGTATTTTTCCTCGGTGTTTGATTCAAGTACAACTAGTAATTACAATTGTCCCCCAGCATATGATAAGTGTCCTTCAGAGAATATTGATCTTGTATATTTTAGTCCTCATGATGTATTAGGTGCAATAAAAATAATGAAATCAAAGGGTCGTCTGGCCCAGACTGTATTCCAGCATATATTGTTAAAGGCTGTGGAGATGTCATATGGAACCCTTGTGTTATATCTTTAATCTGTCAATGTTGACTTGTGTGTTTCCTGACAAATGGAAAGGGCCAGGGTAACCCCCATTTTCAAATCTGGAGAGAAAAGTAAAATTGAAAACTATCGTCCTATTTCTCTGTTGAACTCCTTTGCCAAAGTGTACGAGCTTCTTTTATACTTTCAGATTTTCTGGTCAATAAAGTCTAAAATTTGTTTACAACAGCATGGCTTCCTACCAAAACGTTCGTCAGCAACCAATCTAATGGAACTCTCTTACAACATTTCACGGGAACTCGATACTGGTGGTAGATTGGATGTAATTTATACTGATTTCGCTAAAGCATTTGACAAAGTAAATCATGACGTACTATTAAAAGTTATCTTGCTTAGGATTTTCATTGAGTGTTTGCCAATTAATGGCCTCATATCTACAATCTCGTAAACAATTTGTATCAGTTTCAAACTGTAACTCAATCGTTTATACAAGCACATCAGGTGTGCCTCAAGGATCGAACTTAGGGCCACTACTATTCTTATATTTAAACGATTTACCTTCTTATTTTACTCATTGTGAATGCTTATTATTTGCCGATGATCTTAAATTGTATAAGTCTATAAAATGTCCACTGGACAATCAGTTATTACAGGAATCAATAAACCAACTTCTAACTTGGTGTTCAAACAACATGTTGAACCTAAACGTAAACAAATGTTTTCAATGACTTATTCACGGAAAATAAACCTCATCCCTGGCAATTACGTCATAAATGGCGTGCCTTTAAAATCAGTAGCCAAATTCAAAGATTTAGGGTAGTGCATTGTTTATGCATTGGTATAGTTCAGTGTTCATGTTCAGTGGCATCAGATTACATGTTCATCATTTCATATCATGTTATCATTTGCTTTCATATAAGCTTTTAGGATTTCTGAAAAGAAATTCACGCTACTCATAGTGTTGAGACTATTTTAAAACTATACAAAGCACTCATGAGAAACAAGTTGGGTACTGTTCTGTTGTTTACAGCATAAGAGAGCGAAAAGTTAGAGGTAGTTCAAAATAAAATATTAAGATTATTTCAAACAATATATTTTTTTGTCCATTTGATATGCCTTCTGTACCAGAAATATGTTCCTTTACCAACCTTATCAAAGAAGAGGTGTCTTTAATGACATTTTGCATAAATTAGTAAATGGTTTGATAGATAGTCCTTATTTTGGGTAGTATATGTTTGAATGTTCCTAATCGTACTTTAAGAGATTTTTCTTTATTTTCACTACGGTGTAAAACCGTCTCACATTATAATTTCCTTTGTTTAAAGCCTTAGGTTTTATGAAATATTATCTAACTATATATAGATAGCTTAAATGGTTTTTTTTTTAAAGAAATATAGCAATTTATTTTTTTAATGTTTATGTTTGTCACTACTTATTGTAGAATTAAATTATAGTACTTTATTAGTTGTGAGTTAAGTGAAAGTTCTGTTAATTTGTATCATTACATACAGTGTAAATTTGTGTCTTAGTTTTATTTTAGCTGAATATGCCAGCAAATTGTTTATACATATAATTTAGTTTAGATGTTATACTATTATAATTTGTATTGTTAAGATAGCTTTTTGGGACATTACGACCTGTAGCTGTCATGTAAAATACTTGAATAAATAAATAAATAAATAAACAAACAGGTAAACCAGAAATTGGTATATGGGATTCAGGCTGGCAAAACACAGGAAACAAACATACAAAATACAAGTGGTGCATGGGATTCAGGCTAGCAACACACGAAAACAAACAATACAAATATAAGTGGTACATGGGATTCAGGCTGGCAACACAGGAAAAACATGCAAGCCACAAATTGGTACATGTAGGTTCAGGCTGGCAACACACAGGATCAATCATGCAAACCCTGTTTGGTGAGATTCAGGCTAGCAACACACGGAAACAAATGCAAGTCACAAATTGGTTATATGGGTTCAGGCTGGCAACACACGGAAACAAACATGCAAACCCTGGAGGTGGTGATATGGATTCAGGCCAGCAACACACGGAAACAAACGTGCAAAGCCTGGGATTGGTATATGGGTTCAGGCTAGCCTGGAAGCTCAAACATGCAAACCCTAAAATTGGTATATGGGATTCAGGCTAGCAACACTTACGAAACAAACATGCAAGTCTAGAATTGGTATATGGAGTTCAGGCTGGCAACACACGGAAACAAACATGCAAGTCTGGAATGGTGGCATATGGGATTCAGGCTGGCAAGCACTTACGAACAAACATGCAAACCAGGGGATTGAACATATGGGTTCAGGCTGGCAACACGGAAACAAAGTATGCAAACCAGAGTGGTATATGGGATTCAGGCTGGCAAACACTTACGAGAAACAAACATGCAAACCCTGGAGGTGGTGCATTGGGTTCGGGCTGTGACCCACGGGCTCAAACATGCAAGCCACAAATTGGTACATGGGATTCAGGCCTGTGGCTTACTTTGAAGAATGGTGAAACCACAAATTGGTACATGGGATTCAGGCCACGGCAGCACGGAAACAGACAAACCACAATTGGTACATAGCAGTTCAGGACAGGCAAGGACAATTTTAAGATGAAAACAATCGTGTGAAAATAACAGAATTTATAATCAATCACACACACCTTTATATAATTTTATGTCAACATTTGGAAAATGAAGCCAGTAACTGTTACATACAATTCTTCCCAGAAATCTCAAGAGTAATGCAGTTAGAGACTATACATTATAGGCTATAGCCTATTGGAATTTGTCGTACATCAATGTTCAAACAATTTAGTTTTCTTAATGACCGCGTTTGCGATGTTTTTCTGATCAGTGTCACTAACAACATTTAGTTGATACAGTATGCCTTTAAAATTACCGTCAGGTCGGTTTTACTTTTAACTTAAGGCTTCCGTTGTACCAGGGAAATTTTCTTGTGATTCACGGTAGCGCTTATAGGCTGCAATATTCTGAATTTTTAGTAACGTATTTAAAATGTTTGACACGTTGATAATTTCAGAAAATTTGGCTATTTATGTTTGGAAGATGTAAAATGTTAAAGAATATTAGGAAGTATAAAACCTCAAAACATATAGCCTACCCTTATACAACATTTTAATTCACACTGACTAGTTTCAGAAAATTATTATATTATCAAGTGTGTGTAATTTCTTTAAGGTATTTTACACTTATTAATATCGAATTTCCTTTGGACAAATGAGATTTTCATGCCGTCAGCATGGTAAGATCTACCTCCGGGACTATGAAATGTAATCCTAACCCCTAGAACACATTTTGAGAATTTTTTTCAAAATTTATATACATGTATATCATCTCTACCAATCGCATTTTTGGTCCGAATTTCTCCAAATTTGGTACAACTGTTCCTTTAGTAAATACGAGTATTTCGGTCGAGTTTGTTAACCAGCTAAAACGGACTACCGAAACTCCCCTTTTGGAAACTTCGGACGTATATCAGTACATTTGTCCAAATTTTATGAACCTTTATGAAAAATAATAATTTGTTTATTATACATCAATATTCAAAAAATTATGAAAATCCGTTTCAAGTCGCTTCAAAAACATCTTTCACTATAACAGCGGATTGAGTGATCCGATTTTATTGAAATTTAAAATGTGGTTTCTTTATACGATATGTAGTATAACTTCCAGGAAAAAATGCCATAAGTCTGAGGCCGAGGCTTGAAACAGGATGTGAGCGCAGCAGCGAACATCGCCAGCTACGTCTGGGAGACCGAAGCTTGAGTAGACAACCTCATGCTTACTAGGCCAAAGCGTAGTGAACAGCCTCAAGTATCGCTGAGGCTGAGAAGCGTAGTGAACAACCTTGGCAGTGAGGCCAGAAGCGTAATTAGGAACAAGCCTTGTAGCTGAGGCCAGAGATGTAGTGAACAACCTCTCAGCACTGAGGCCGAAGCGTAGTGAACAGCCTCGTAGCGTTGAGGCCTGAAGCGTAGTGGTACAACCTCGTATGCTGAGGCCGAAGCGTAGTGATTGAACGACCTCGTAGCGTTGAGGCCGAGCGTGTGAACAACCTCAGCACTGAAGAGGCCGAAGCGTAGTGAAAACAACCTCGTGGCGTATCGCTGAGGCCGAATTGAGTGAACAGCCTCGTAGCGCTGAAGGCCGAAGCGTAGTGAACAGCCTCGTAGTACTGAGGCCGAAGCGTAGTGAACAGCCTCTTAGCATTGAGGCCGAAGGTCGAACGATGCTGTGTTTAGATAGAATCAGAGTAACAAATTGTAAAGGAAATTTGATTCACTCATGCCATTGGCGCTTTAGTGCTTAGTTGCGTGTCGGCTTGGTTGATTTTTATCTTCTTGACTAGTCGTGTGATGAATTCAAATGTTATCGCGGTACTTCTAAGATTTGTTTTATTTTTTAATAATTTTAAAAATAGCTCAATTATACAGTAGTTTTATCTTTTCTATTATTTTAAAGAAGTATTTCTAAAAACGCGGCTATTCTACAGGGTGAGTTTTATATATCCCTTATTTGACAGTTTTATAACACCTTAACTTTTGAAAGACGACAAAATGTTTAAAACCCTTTGGGAAATGTTTTTGTAGGATTATGAAGTTTGTATTGACGTAGGCTATTTTGTGTAATCCCAAATCCAGTGGGTGACCCCAACATTTTAAACTGCAACCCTCTTTGTAGCTCAAAAGAAAAGGAGTTTTAATATAAGTTCAATGACGCAAGTTTTAATCTCTACAAGTTGTTTATCTCGTTTTTTTTGTAATACTTGTTTAATATATTGCAAGAAATCAACTTTAAAATACCATTTCACATAAAAATCTTTCTCACAAATCTTTTGAGGGAAACATCACAATTCTATAACATAATACCATAAGGTAATTCCAAGAATAATTTGTTATAACAATTTTTTATGTGATATTTAGCATTTTAAACTTGATTTCTTGTCATCCTTAAGTGGGTATTACAAAGGAACGAGTGGAGATAAAAAAATCTTCTCTGCGTCGGTGAGTTTGTATTAAAATTCCCTTTCTTTACGGTGCCACATAGGGGAGGTTCCGATTTAAAACATGTTGGGGCCCCTCCCCCGCCTTTGGGTGATGGGTGGGTGACGCAAAGTACGTCAAAACAAATTTCAGAATCATATTAAAAAATTCTCCAAAGGGTTTCGAACATTTTTTTTTTAAGTTGGAGGAACATATAAAACTCACCCTGTATATTATTAAATCATTATTTGAGATGCCGACCCGTCTCATAAGGCAAATATGTGGTGAAGGATGAGTGTGATGAGTGGTAGTGATGAGTTAATTAGGAGGTGTAGTCTTGTAACATATAAGGCCGACTCTTCCTTAGGATGGATCATTAATACCAATGACCAATGGAAGTGTTTATAGGAAGATATATATAGGATTCTGTAAATATCCATAACATTTACGTTTATGGCCACCATTTTCAAAGGAATTGATGTTTTTTTTTAAACATGTTCCACCATTATGTCGGAAAAGTAAAAACAATTAAAGATAAAAAGGTTGTACAACTCAAACAGAATGTCCAATTCTAAATGCTGAGATTTTAACCTTTGACCTTTAATTTAAAACACACTGTGTACACAAATATGGTTTGTTTCAACTTATATATGAACTCTATGGGTACATTATATAATTCATATTAGCCCCAGGATAGTATTCAACAATTAATGGGTATTACCTTTGTCACTATCCTATTTTGTCGATGGACGACGCGTTTCGACCTAATCAGGCCATAATCATGTCTTCATCCGCCAGTTGGCTTCGTCTTCACATTAAACGAAGACATGATTATGCGCATGGCCTTTCGCATCCAACTGGTGGATGAAGACATGATTATGGCCTGATTAGGTCGAAACGCGTCATCGATGAAGTAAAATTAATGTACCCATTAATCTATGGGTACCAAATTCAATTCAAAATGCTGAGATTTTAACCCTTGACCTTCAATTTAGGACACACTCTGTACGCAAATATGGTTTGTTTCAAGTTCTATGAACTCTATGGGTACAACATTGTTCTTTCAACGGGTGATAGGGGAGAGTTGCCTAGATCGTACCACCTCCTTGATCGTACCACCGCTAGTTTTAATATTTTGTAGTTCAACTAGAGTATTAATTCTAGCAGCAAAATGTGGTATCTCTAGCAGTCCGTTGGATGCAGCAGAAGTTTCACGTGCCCAGTGATTACCGTTAGTTTTTTACCCAGTTGAGTTTGTTTTTGGACTTTTTGATGTAACTTTCAGCACCTTGCTTCCTAGGGCTACAGATCTTTTAAGGTATGTGTTATCAGCAATTAGTGAATATCATATCTTATTGTACTTAATGAGGCTTCTAAAAAGTACCAGGCCTAGACTGCAGCGTTTTTTGTAGGTTAGGTTTCACGAGTTGTTATAAAAAAGGTCGAGTTGCCTTCGTCGTACTCCTTGGAGTTTCCTTGATCGTACCGATGTATTTGTGTTGAATTGGCTTCCTTAATCGTACCGGTCACTTTTACCGTTAATAATATTCACCGTAATCCGTTTCAGAACCTTTCATTCGCATTATTAGCGATTCGTTCAAACCTCATTCACATTTTGTGTGTTTTAGATGGCAAAAAGCATCAAGCTTTTTGGTGGTTGAGCCGATGATTATATGCATCGAGCTCTCCACGACATAGGAACGGTGATAAGGGGTTTAACGAGTGCTGTCGGCAATATACTCGTAACATTCCAAAACCAACCTCCAATCGTCAGAAGTTGAACAAATCTGCTAACAGAGAAAATAAAAGATTATCGGGAAAGAAACTACGTTACCGGTAGAAATTGAAAATGAATTGGTGGACCACATTATAAAATTTGAAAGCCTCCTGTTTGGTCTTACAATAACACACGTCATTCATGGGTGCAGGTGTGTAACATAGTTGTGGGTCTCAAAAGTTTCTGTGTGTAAACTGTAACTAGATCTAATAGTTATGTGTACAGTTAAAGATCCATTAGTTCGTTTCTATGTTCACCACATATGTTTCAAAATAGGTTAGTACTCGTATAATTATGTAAAATGTATACTTCTTAATTATAACGTTCAATTAATTATGTATATGTGTTGTATTATTAACCTTGAGCCATAAGGTCCCATATTTGTATAACTGGTACGATAAAGGAACCCCCTGGTACGACGAAGGAAACTCGATGCCTTGATCGTACCACTTACAAACCTTTACTAATTGTCAGTTTTTAATTACTTAATAACGTCGTATTAATGCCAAAAAATTAATTTAGATAGCTGAATAGATATTAAAGGCTGTGTCATAATTTAGAAAGTGGCTCATGGCGAAACACATGTATTGAAAATCAAAATCTGAAAAGTGGTAAGAACAAGGCAACCTTCCCCTAAATAGTTTTTCCATAGTTGAGTTATATACATATTAGTCCCGCCTTTTATAAATACAAAGGCTGAACGAAAAGCTTCAAACCAGATTCTATATGGAAGGGAAATTTGAAAATACTTGTTATGGTAATTATGACCTAATCAAGGAACAGTCGGCCCTAGTTTGAAACAAGACTATTTTCATCATTCATCAAAAACACTCATCACATATTCACCATCCATCCTAAAAGGCGGCCGGATAGAGCGGCCGCAGGTCAAACTCAGAGTACCGCTTATTACGTGCGATAAAAACTATACGAACGACGTGTTTAGCAAGTTAATTAACTAAAAGGGTTTTTTTCTCTGGAAGCATAGATATATTGATGCTGCTTCATATATAAACACTAAAACCCTTACTTTCATCATTATTTGAGTTTTGTAGGCCTACTTCTAAACTAAAAACTCGATTTTTCCATATACGAACAGAGTAGGCCTATGTGAAATTCAATACTTAAAATTATTGTAAAACCAAACTCAATGTTATCTTTTTTATAGGCAGCAGCACTAATAACTCTATCCTTCTAGAGAAAAACTTTCCACGTTTTAGTTCGTTACCCTACCTAAAACATCATTTGCAAATTAGTTCATGCTGTTAAGTTCCCTATATCCCATTTGAACGCCGCTCGAGCTCTACCCGGCCACCTCTTAAAATGATCTTTTTCTACCTAAGAAGAAAACAAAACAAAACTTTATTTCCCTCGGAATGAAAGTGACACTTTAGCGCGTAAATACATGAGTCGCAGTGTCGGGCAGCTGTATTTAAAGCAAAATGACAAAAAAAGATAAATGAAAAATTTCAGAATTTCAATTGAGAGTCGTGCAAGCCAGCATTCAAAAATTTGAAATTGTTGACACTTCCCTGCCTGTACATCCTAGAATCGCCCCTCTTTTTCAAATTAAACTGCGACAGCTTAGAGGTAGCGATTTACACGCTTATGTCACAATTAGAGACAGGAGTGATTACTACCAGACTGGTGGTTTGGGGCATTCCAGACATTGCCCTCTTGAGGCAGGGGTGCATTTCTCAACAGGATACCAAATTCAAATACAGGTGCTCATATGCCCCTAACCGATTGAATTCAATGACCTAAATATCTCTAATGCTATTTTATAAGCGTCTGATTCTTGATTCAAGGGGCGTCAGAGATCTGGCAGGAAGCTCTTTAATTCAAATGTGTAACACTATTGCAAGAAAAACTGGCTTAAAAATGTTTTGGTCGCAGAAGCGTTTTACAGCGCTGATGAGTGTTTGGCACACAATTGGGAGATCTGATCACACTTCACACTTATGAATGAGTGAACACAAATCACAATGAATGTTTGAAAGAGTTCTAGATGTTTGAGCGAATGGAAAATTTCAATTATATTCTAACCGACGATTGCCATGCATTGTGAACATGTTTATGCAATAAATCATTGATTTGATTTCTCTCGGTCAACTATTTTCGGGCTGGAAGTAGGTCCAAATTTTCTGAGTTCATTCAAACCTTTTCTGTGTGAATATTGTTTAATTTTAACTATTGTACCGCGAATAATTTACTCGTGCGAGTGTGCGGTGTACAATATATCGAACAATGCCTCCTCTATTCATCCAGACCCGCGACAAGCCAAGTCCCCTCGCAGTCCATCGTCACCTTCGGAAATGATTGGTTCTACCATTACATTGCCCCATGCGTTTTGACAAAGTTCTCCAAACAAATCTCTAATTTCATTGTGACGTATTGTAAAACTTTTCAGGTGAAATCGAATTAGAATATTCAATACCAGACCTTTTAATGACAAAGCAACTATCTTTAGCTACATAGGCCTACAAAAAATAATCATACTTCTTTTCTACATATAGAAGGATAATGGCCCAACATTTGAAAGGCTTTGTGTATAATAAAGGGATTTTACTCGTCGTAATAGCGTTTGACGATCTGAAATTATATTTCACTGCACTATATTCAGCAAGTCCAAAAATATTACTATTATTGAAGACTCTAGTGGACAGTAAAGGTCTTATTTATTATGATTTAACATAGGCCAGTTTTATCTGAACGTATTTTGAACATTTCAGAAAGATTTCGCCGACACAACTTGAGTATATCACAACGAAAGATTACACCAGAACGCTTTAAATCATCTCAAGGAGTTATTTTAAAACTCCCGTCTTCTTTCTTGCTCCATTACCACTGGCTTAACTTGTATGAGAAAACTTCCGAATCGGAAAGGAAATACTCGTTCCATTCTTACATCGCAAAGCCTTTGTAAAGCAAAACTCTAAATATCTGTTGCTAACCAATTTAGTAGAGCTCCTTACTGGAGTCACAATTTTGAAGTTGATTAAAAACAAAAACGTTCCAATACAACTTTTTATAATCGCTTTTTGTTACTCAAAAACGATGAAAAAGTCCGTAATAACCTTAGAAATTGTACCGGTGACAACAACAAACTTCAAACAAAGTGGGTGCTACGGTCTGTAGATGGAAACATTGTTCTCGAAAGACCTCACAAAACTGAAGAAGTTGTATTAAATTTTGTGTTTTTAATTAACTATAAAGCTATTGCACATCTTTCAAAATACTAAACCAGGCCGACACGCAGCTAAGCGCTAAAGCGAAATGTTCTTGGCCTGCTATGTGACCATGAGTGTTACGAGGCTGTTCGCTCTACTCAAAGCCTCGCTTCGGCCTTCGGCCTCAGATTTACATGTTCTCTTACAGTAAGTCTTCTGATGAAATTCACTGTTTTGAAAGTTTTAAACACCATTTTATTTAGAAAACTCTCCTCCAAGTTGGCTGTAATTGACCTGCAGAGAGTATACACGTTTTGTACTTAGATGTGTGGTTTGAGTCCCGGTTCGGCTCACGCCTTCAGATTTCTTTAGTCATAAATGAGCTATTTAGCGTTTATACAAATTAAGATATAAAATTAGTCATTAGATATAGTGTTTAAATTACGCGTTTGTAATATTTCCAGCTTGTTTATTTAAATTAACTATTGACAGTCACAAGTTATAGATAAAATTTCAGATTTAAGTACTTTCTTTAAATTTGAAGGCAAATACGAGTATGTGGGTCAGATGGTGTAATGGTCAACATAACCAAGGGAGAGACCCGGGCTCAAGTCCCGGTTCGATCCACAAATTGTTGTCTTCAAATTTCTTTAGTCATATAGACTAAATACATATGTACGTATACACATTGACAAATGCTCAAAACGTGTTCAAGTCGCTAGGAGTGACGGTCCTGAGCCTGGATCTAACCATGTTGAAGGCATGAATATCTCATTTTTCCAAAGGAGATTCGATGAAAATGCTCCAGCTGGCATGCAAGTAATTTTTAAAGTGTAAACCTAGCTTTAACTATCACGATACATTTTTTCTGTTTTATTACTACTTACTATTGTAAATAGTAATGTCACTCAAGTAAATAATAAAGTATATTAATGGTCAAACGTCATGACAACGGAGAGGTTTAATAACGTCCGACAAGAACTTTATCCAGTTGGAATCAGATGTCAAAACGTCGAGACCACAGATGTCCTTTGTCCTCTCTTCCAGTCTTGGAATTTCATAACAAACCCTTAACATTAGCTAATAAAGATACAGTAACGCATTAGTCACTCCTTTCATAAGTTTTTGGTGGCAACTCATTTTCTTAAAGAACATATTTAACTACAAAAGAAATAATTTCTTGAAATGGAGATTATTGGCAATACTTAAAGAATACAATTTAAATTACAAGAAGGCCAATAAAGTGTCGTATTTTTAATAGACACTTTATTGAATTAATTTAAATTGTATTCTAAAAAATAGTAATGGAAAATACTACAATTTGTAGCCTGGAATATGACGAAAGCCCAGTTCAAAAAGCCCTCCTCTAGCCAATCCCTTTACTCCGACAAAGAGTGATATGAGTTGACTTTTGATACTGTATTTTTGTATTTAATTGTGTGCTTTTCTTGCTCTTTTCTTTGTTAGTTCAGCACATACGTACCATATTGGATTATTCACTTTTTTGTAATCTTTACGATTAGTGTAAAGGCCGGAACTCTTATTCGGCCCTTTATACTACTGACGTGCTATAGCATGTAGGCTTGTACATTTATACGCTCCGCATGTATGTTCATGAAAAATAAATAATTATCATTTGCATATATATAAATTTAAAATAAAAAATACTGATTTGGCGAACTAAGTTGTATTACCACAACATGTTTCGACCAACTTAAATCCATTAGCTTGTGGTACAAGTAGAGAAAAACATAAGTAACAACACTGTACATTTTGAGTTTTAAAAACTCAAAATAAATCAATGAAATAAATAAATTATGTGTTATAGATTGCAATTTGGTGCTGTGCTCATGAACTGGAAATGTTACGTAGCGTTAAAGTTTAAAAAGACAAAAAGTTATATACAGAGAATAATATGTTTATGCGTGTTATAGTTATTAGTACAGATAAGTATAACTATAAACCAAATTAACATCACAGTTAAAACAGTAATAAATTCAGAAAGATCATATAACATTGTCACCAAACTTCTAAAACATAGCTCTGCAAATAGAGATAGTCCCAACAGTTAACCATCTATGCCGATAAAAAATACTTTTAAATTATACTTTTGATTTATATTTTAATAGCCTTACCCAACCATTATTATAAATAACTTTTATGGTTACTGTTTCTAATTAAATAATTAACCAGGCTGACACGCAGCCTAGCGCTAAAAGCGCCGCTGGCGTGAGTGAATCGAATTTCCTTTGCAATTTGTTACTCTAATTCGCTAAGCTCACATCCTCCCTTCGGCCTCAGCTTGGCCTCCTGTATGATCACGGGCGTTACGAGGCTGTTCGCTGCACTCACGTCTTCGCTTCGGTCTTCGGCCTCAGACTAACGGTTTTTTTTTGCTATTCGTGTTCTGGGAGTTACGCTCCTGAAAGAAAATTTGATAGTAAATATTTTACTAATCGTAACAATAAGTTGTTACCATTATTTTAGAGAACGAAGTTGTTCTACGGTACAAAATATATATCACCTTCAAATATATCTCTGTTTACCCTAACAGCTGCAATATCACCAGTACAGATCCAAACCCAAGCTATACGAGTTGAACTATTAATTCAATGGACCGAGAACAACAAAAGAACTTATCGCTGACGCCGACACAAGGGTGTGTTTATGTATTTCCAGTGACTGAGCGGAGGAAGTGTGGTTGTATCACTGTGAAGGTCGAGGGGAGACCTTGATCAATACCAGGGGATGAGGACTGACCGTCACGGGGATATAACTCGTCCTACAGTAAGGAGAAACCCACCTTGCAACGTTAGCCCCAAAATGACTTTTTTGTATTTCTGCTCTAAAATTAGCTACTTTTAGACACATGTGTTGACGAGGTGTTGCAATTGTGCTCACAAGGAAATAATAGTATATTTAATCCCTAGGTCCTTAAGTGACGCTTTTTATACGAGGTCAAGTTAACGTCCGAGGCGCGTTCGAGTAACGTTTTGCAGTAAAACTTATTATTTGCACGGTTTACACCGTGCCTTAGATCTTAGTGATGACACCGGCCGCAATAGCTTAAGAGATAAGATTATTATCCATCTATTGACAATACATTTGGAAATATTGATTTAGGGAAAATCTGGTTGAAAAATGCGACTCATACGTTGTCTTTTGCCACTGTAAATTTGTTGGTTTTCAATCAATTTTTATGATATTGGTGTCAATAGAAAGATATACGTAATAAAACTTGTTACGAAAGGTTATTTTTGTAAATCTCACCGTTTGTCCGCAAAATAACACACGCACAAAACCATAAAGCAGCTACTATTTTAAAATAGTAAGTTAGATCAAGTTAGACGTTATTTTCCTTGAATGGTCTTACTTAAATTATATAATGTTTGAGCAGTGCTACAAGTAGCGCGGGATAAAAGACATTTTGAAAGAAACAAAATGAAACTTATCCAGTAAACTTAGCATTTTAGAACCCATTTTGTAAGAGTTTTCATTGTTTTACATAAAACCCTACCCCTGACGTTTCTTACCATATTTTACAATCACCCTTTATAAAGAACAATGTTTGTGAAAGCCCCAATATACACCTTATCTGTGAGTGCACCTAACGGCAGTTCAATATTAAAAGGGTACGCAGCGGAACCACGTATGTCACTGGAATGTCCGGGGGGAGCTTGTATCAATAAAGGGTAGTGGAGAACCCTCGCTTTTTTGGCAATGGTTTTTATGAAATAAGATGAAGGTTCTGTATATTATTGCTTAAGCCAATGAATTGGATTGAAATTGTAACTGGACGATGCTTTTGTTTCCCCCGAACTATTGACAAGAATTTGAATGGGTTAGGACCGTTTGAAAACAAATTAATATTAATACTAACTTTGAATTAGGAACTGCACATTTATTGTGAATTCAAAGACAATAGTATTAGTACAGAAGGCGTAGACACGAAGCAAAGAAGGTAAAACAATTTAAAAGAAACAGTTTTTATTTTCCTGAAAAAAACTTGTTTTTGACATGTGCAAGGTGATGCTTAAGTTGAACTTTTATTTCTGGGAAGAAGAGGGGTTTTTCATTATTCTAATTCTTCGAGTAGAAATAGATAATTTTTATGGTCTTTATTTTGAAGGAACATCAGTAGTCTCAATGAGTTTCACATATCTTGAAGAGCTGGATCGTATTAGGTGATTTAGAATTTCAAAAACACCAAGCTGTCTAATAATTCAATTTAATGATTAAACTTAAAATGATTTTGAATTTATCAATAAGTTTGCTTTTAATCTCAACATCCAACTATTAGCAAACCGTAACTGTTGTTTCTTATTAACTATAAAACCAGGGTATTGAGTCTAAAAGACGGTTTACTTTCAGTTTTATTTTATTATAAACATTAATTGATCGGGTAAACTCAGACCGTACTGCTACTTTTGAAATATTATTCAGCAGTTAAAAATGTAAATTCCACATTTTGGTTTTGTTGCATAGTTTACAAGTTTAATTTTTTCAGGTGTCTTGAACTGAATAGAACTTAAATTTAACCTAAATATCTTTTAAACTATGGGCGTCTTTTAAAAACCATTTGTGGTGGTATAGACAAAAGAGTTTTCGTCAAATGAGAATATTTTAATATATTAAAAGCTGCTTTCAAAACAGTCCTAACTTTGTATAGGTCTGGATAATAGTTGTTAAAATACTTAGGGCAGTTTTGAAATTCCTCTTTATTTCTTAAAATTCATATTCGCAACATTTAATCGCGAAGCCTTGAACAGAAAATCTCATTTCTCACATCAAACTCAATGTCAATGATGCTTTAACAGTAGAGAGGCACAGTAGTAGTTCCCCTTGAGTCATTGTTGTATCCTAATGTTATCCTCCCTTGACATGTTGATCTTAGCCCGGGGTGAGAGAGAGGGTGGATGAGGGGTGTCTTTCTCCCCCCTGACCATTCTCTCACCAACTTCCCCCAGGCCAGGTTTGCCAGCAAATCTCTTATATCTGTTAATTACTTCTTTCTACGCCCTGTTTACAACTTCCTTTACAGCTGTCTTCTCTAGTTTATGGGATGTTATTGTTATGAGGTTTATTTTACTAAATTCAGGAACTTCTTTAGAGTTCTTGCATGGTTGCAAAGATATACAATTCGCAAGACTACTCATAACTCCATTGCTAATTGTAATTAAAATACTATTACACATCTTTTCCATCATTTTTTAGTGGACAAGAAAACACTACGGGTCTAGGGGTTCTTTTCTTTCGTGTTTGCTGAACAACAAAAAACCTAGACCGTAGTGTTCTTCTCGTTCACTGAAAAACTATGGAAATCGTTCATAATAGTATTTTAACCTTAGATGTCATATCTTTAATTCATATATACGAGTACTATAGTATTTCTATTCTTCTTTTTAAGTAGATTAGTTAAACTGTCTTTCTCTTGTTAGGACCTTCACAAGTAAAACAACCTTCTCCACGGCGGCAATCACTTTAAAATTCAAAAACTGTATCACGTTTAATCAATGCAATCAAGTTCTTACAGTTTGTATAGAAAGATACCGTCTATACAGTATTTACGTCGAAGGACATACGTATAAAACGGTATATTGTTACGAAGCTATTGTGATAGCTATTGGTTAGGGGCAGAGTTGATTCACTTGCAGGTTATATGTAGACGGTTATAGATGGCTTGGGTTAGCTTTGATCAAGACAGGCTCCAGGCCTTGTCTATTTAGTAGATAGCCTCTATCAAACCACTCTCGAGGCTTTTAGACTGTATGCCCTCTTGACCATTAGCCTGGCATGAGTTCGTAACATGATGTTGGGCAATTAGTATTACGTAGCCTTGACGTTTAGGCTTTCGCAGCCGGTGTCAAATCAATCAATGACTGAAGATGGTACTCCACAGCCGAAATATCTCAACCTAATTATGAAGTTTGGAAGCAGTTTGAACCGGAATAACTAGATTATAGTATAACGTAAGTGTACTAGTGAACTCGAAGGTTCAATATTGTGTTTAATGTATTTTTCGGGATTTTTGATATTTTGCTACCTTTGAATTAGTATTCTCCCTAATAGAATTGGGTTTGAACCGGAATGTAATTCATGTACCCTTGATGTTGGTAGCTCTGAACATGATCAAATTATTATTTCGTGGTGTTTTATTTGTATTGTTATTTTCATATTCGAATCTATCTCCCTTTCAGAGTCACAGCCAATCATTGACTGAAGATTGCTGCGATACCAAAATATCTCAAGTTAATTATAATGATGTTTTGACGCGGTGTGAAATGGAAGAACTAGTTTATAGTTGTGACACGATCCGTGAAAGCCCATGAGATAAACCTTTCAGTCCCACTTACTATTATACATCCTCACCCACTCTCAAAATGTGCCAATCATGTTGGAAACTGTTGGTAAAGCACTTCCCAATTATGATATTAGTTGTGTGTGTAGTTAATTTATAGGTAATACTATAAAGTTAATTTACATGTGTATTAAACATTATTTATTACTGGTTAAATATAATAGCTTCACAAAAACCGCGGAAAAAAGTTCAGACAGATTTGGTATATCCATCAATGTCTGAACAGAGTGCATGCGATGTAGCGTGGGCAGGCGCACGACATGATGATAAGCATTTGTATCATGAACAACGAAACCGAGGATAATACACTTTCAGCCTTTATAGCGCAAATAGTACCATTAAACCAGCTGTTCAGGTTGATGTGGTTTGAAATAAAATTATGTGTTACTCTAATTCACTAATAATTGAAGCTTTAGTTTGCTAGGCTCGCTTTGGCCTTCGGCCTCAGACTTATGGGATCTTTTACTGCAAGGTTTATTACATATAATGAAGGGAAGACGCATTTCAAGTTTCATTAAAATCATACTATTCATTCCGCTGTTGTATCAAAAACAGTTTTTAACCACCATTTTGAAAAGACTTGATTGGTTTTATAATTTTCGTAAATCTACGTATAACATAAAAATACATTTTAAAATTAAAAGAAACCATGTTCCCATCTACAGTGGTGATCTATTGATGGGAACATGGTTCTCGAAAAACCTCACTAACTAAAAGGTTTTTATTGGATAATTTGTGTTTCTTTCAAGTTTAAAGCTATAAATCCAATAAGGAGTTCTACTAGATGTATTAAATACATATTTACTTCATATGACAACAATCGCATGAAATGTATTGTTTTAGATTATTAAACCCACTTTTGGGGAGATACCCCTAGCCATCCGATTTTGCTGGTTGAAAAACTTGAGATATATTTTTGTTAATATTATAATCATCTAGATTATTACTATCAATTGTTATGACAGTTGACAAGAAAAACGACTTGTATCGATCTACATATTACGTAATATGTGTATAAAGTTTCGAAACAATGTTCAACAATTTTTCAAGAGGTCAGAATCGGTGCTCATTTCATGGTCCCGAGCCTGGTTCTTACCATGCGGGCAGCACGAACATCTAATTTGTTCAAGAGAAATTTGCTAACAATACCGAATAATCGTGTATTAGAAAAGGTAGACACACAAATGTGTAAAATACCCTTCAGTACTCTGACTGAAACCGTGAATACCGGTGAGCCAGGTTGAAGGGTGAGCTTATAATTAATTATTGGCACACATCAGACACAGCTGGGCCGATCATTGTTTATCTTCTCATTGTTATATGCGACACAAATGTGGAAACTTAAGCCGTCTATCTCTCAGCTGACAGTGAGATACTGTAATTCCAACACTCGCTCTCAACTCAGCCCATCTCAGCAGTCGTGATGTGCTTGAAAATTTAAACTTTTTATTAATCATTGAACAATTTAATTTGCATTGGTATAAAAAGAGGTATGAGAATAGACAACTGCAAGCCACTACAGTACATTTTATTTCAATAACTATCAAATATTCAAATATAAATTAAATTAAATATAAGTCAACAAATCAACAATTACTTACTGTTGGAGGGGTACTCACGGAGAAGGGATGTTGAATGTAATAGAAAATAAATGAAAACCAAATACCCTTTTATCATCTTTTACAAAAATGATAAAAGGGTATTTGGTTGTCACATATTGTCTACAACAATTACTTATATACCTTTGATAACAATTTACTATAGAACACCAGATTTCTGAGTGGTCTATAAATTGCTGAACACTATAAAACTATTGTTGGTAACAAAATAATTTCTTAGTTCATTCCTAACCGATTTATAATGTTTAAACACTTTTCATTGTCTTCGGAAGCTTTTTAAGTCCAGCCTGAGATGATAATTTTTTAATGATTTTATTCTGTGATAATCGATTCTATAAATGGTTAAAGAGTATCATGACTATTAATATCACTGCCTTGTACTAAACAGCACTTATTAAGGCAAAATAAAATTGAATCATAATATATTGTAAAACGAAGGAAAGGTTGGAATGTCTAATTGTTCTAATAACTGCAAGACTAGTCCCTGGCCTAAAGATTGCTTAAAATTCTAATGCCATATATCTTTCTAATGCTGATCTTTTCTTTAGCACAGTTTCCCCACACACATATTATAAATGGGAACTTAAAACACCGTAATAAGCAATTTTAAAACCCTCTTCGAAGCAATACCCAGCTAAATTTAAAACAAAGAAAAAATCCTGATGAAACCCTATTACATAACATGGAACTATTGAGATCTTCCATAACTGAAAGCTACGAGTGACTAGTAGCAATTAAACTACAGAAATTTACTAACGACCGGTTGACTCCCTCTAGTACATTTAGTTCAACTATTGCCTCAACTGAGCCTGTAACGATGTATATATGTGTTTGTACGTGTGTGTGCTTGTGGGATAAGCCCTGGTGGGAAACAGGTGGCAGGCAGGTTGAGATCTTGATGGGGCTTGAATAAAATATGACAGACTTGAAGCCCAACCCCACTCACCTCAGCTCTGTCTGTTAACACCGGATGTATAACCATTTAAATGCCAAATGTCAAATGTCACTTTGATCTTATGTAAGTTATATGTCGCGTAATATTATGTTTAGATTGCCATGGTCTCTTGATGCTTTTTTAGAGTTCATCCTTTGTGGTTGCTGATATATTCCCAAGTCTGTCGTTTAAGAATACAACGTTACACTGTTCTACGTGTATCCATGGATCAATGGCGGGTTGGTATCGCACGCGGCCTAGGAGCTAATCATAGGCGTTGTGTTCAATATCCGGAGTACCCCTCTTACTATTTGTACGGTTCGGTACGGTTCCTCGTGTAGGTGACTATACGGTGGTACTAGGAAAAGGTCGAGATTGTGTGGTAGAGAGGGCTTTGTAGTCCTAACTTCACTTCGTTAAAAAGGATGAACCTTTACGTTACAGACTAAATCTAAATTTTTCTCCCTTGTTTGGACGATTAAAAATGTGATCTGGCCCTGCTCATTCACCATCTTGGTATTTCATAATGATTTTCTTATACTCATTGATGTAGAATTGAAAGCAAGAACACTTTCGATTATCTGAATTAAATACAAAATACATTCTTTCCAACTTTCAAGCAAATTAGCCTACAAAGACGGCTGAAACTACAAAAACAAAAACTCTCATAGACTAAATACTAAACGGTCCAAATGGTAAGTCAATTTATTAAAATCAGAAACCTTGGCTCGGTTAAATACATTATTGAGATCAATGATACTATAATTTGAAAATTCTTTAGCAGTAACATGAATTGTAGCTGAAAAACTTCACAGTCGATATTCGCGTAAATAGCTCGTTTAATTTTCCATGTGTCCAACTTTTGTAACTCTTTGTAAACATACACATACTTAATGTCGGAACGTATATGTTCAACCAAAATACAAATACTTTAAAGTTGAATTTGTTGCTGGATCTTACAAGATTTTGATATACCATTTTGAGTACACATTCTTAAATGGAATATTCAACCAAAAGACGAAGGCTTGAAAGTTGCAATTTCTGTTTGAACCTACCAAACTTTATGTCACCTCCTAAAGTGTTTATGTTGACCTCATAGTTAATTTATTCAACAATGTCATAAAGAGCTCATTAGGGATTGCCTCATTTCTACTACATTAAATCACTAGAGTATCAATATCTGTCATTATCAATCCCTCTTGATGGCAAGAAATATCCCAGAGTACACAAAGCGAGGCGTTGTGCAGTTCTCTGTGTGATGATTTATCAGCTGTGATGACAAACGACTCACCTCACTCTCTCTCTCTCTCTCACCCCTCTCTCTCTGTCAGGCACATTCAGAGGTATCACACTTCAGTTGAAACATGACTACAACAAAATTAATGTGTGTGCTTGAAGTATGTGGTCACATTAGAGTATGTAGGACATTTGCAAGGCTAGGAGCTCGGTGTAATATTTGGAAGGGTACTTTACTGGCACACACTGTCGCATTCATTTTGCCTAATATAGCAATAATTTGGTCTATAAGACTAAATCTATAATTTAATATACAGGGTGAGTTTTAAATGCCTCCTCCTTAACTTTTTATAAGGGAAATATTTTTTAAACCCTTTAGGGAGTGTGTTTATATAGTTCTGAAGTTTGTCTTGGCGTACTTTGCGTAACCCACGCACCATCCAAAGTCTGGGGGAAACGCCTCCCATATTTTTCAAAATCCAACCCCCCTCCTTCTGTCACCTCAAAAGAAAGGAAACTTTAACACAAATTCAACGACACTAAGAAAACTTTTCTATCTTGACTCTTGTTTTTGTTATACCAATTTAAAGATGATACAAAATCAGGTTTGAAATGCCACATTTCACATACAGTACAATTTATTTTGAAGAACATTTTGTAGTTCAAAATCAATTGTATGTGAAATGTGGCATTTCAAACCTGATTTTGTGTCATCTTAAATTGGTATAACAAAAAAGAGTCGAGATCAAAAATCTTCTTTGCGTCGTTAAATTTGTGTTAAAAACTGCTTTCTTTTGAGGTGCCACAAGGGGGTTAGTATTTAAAAAATTGGGGGCCCTCTCCCCCGGGTTTTGGGTTGGGGGTAAGTGACGTCAAAACATACTTCAGAATCCTATAAAACATTCCTCAAAGGGCTTAAAAATATATTTCTTTTTTCATTAGTTAAGGTAGGGGCTGGAATTTTATGCTCACGCTGTATATTGTATTACTTATCCAAGTAAGATGAAGATAGAAACAGCCAAACAGATTGTGGCTGGTATCACTCAAACGGAAATTTTGGTAGAAACACATGTGAAAAGTGTTTGATTAAAATTTTGGAGGGAAGTTACTACAGCAGTTACTAAGTACTGTACGTCTGATGAAAGAAAAAGAGCTGAATCCTAGAGGATGAAGCATGTCTGGTCAGAAAACCCAACTTTTCAAAGTTGCGCTCACGTACTCTGCGTGGTCCGATTGAGCCTTTAGGGGCATAATAAAAACAATATCAAGTGAACATTTGAGATTTTTGGAACAGATTTTGTGTACAACATAATCCCAAAAATAATTCTAGATTTAGCTTAAAATCTTTCTTTTAATATATTTTTATTCACGCGAATATCAACTTTGAAATTATTTTTAACTAGAACTTATTCTAATTTCCAAAAAAACAGTTTTATTAGTCTATTAATAAAATACTATAGCCTACATATTTTTAAACTGATAGTTTCTTAACAGCAATCTTTTTACTTGGGTGTTAGCTGTCGTGTCACTTTGACAGAGGGGATGAAGGGCCAATAGAACCAATGGTTGGGTTTAAACTAAATTTATCAGCCTAATCTGAACGCGTCCAGACTGATAACTACTATTATCTTATTCCACTCACCCCTCCCTTTATCTGGAGGTAGGCGTCCTTAACATAGATCTGGAAGCATATGTAGCCTTGTTACAAACCTTTGCAAACTAGGGCCGACTGTTCCTCAGATTGGGTTTTATACCAAGTTATACACCTATTACTAACGTTTTCCTTAATTAAAAACAATTTTGAACGTTAAAAAAGTTATTTCTTTATAGAAATACTGTGTTATATCAATTAATTAAAGTTTGTTATAATTTAGACATGATTGAGATGGATGTTTGACCCTTATATTTTAATCTAATTCTAAAATTGTAAATTACAACTAAAACGTAGTGCTTATATTATTTAAATGTAAAAAATCAGTTAAAATAACTTGAAGGTTACTTATTTGAAAAGTATGGAATTTCCTAGAACTGGATGTTATTGCTCACAACCGACACACATTCAGAAAATATAACTTATGTATCAATATAACTTAAACTAATCCCAAGTAAGCAATTTTACGAATAACATTAATACATATTGTAGTAAGATTAATTTTCTGTTAGCAACGTATATTGGGTTACTTGGTAAAAGTTGAAAATAGTCGACGAGTTTGAAAAAACAATTGTTGTTTTATACAAAAAATGTTTAAAAACAAAACAACAAAAAACACTAATTTTACATGTTTAGCAACTAGTACAGTAAATACTTTGAGCTGTCAAATGTTAGTTTAAAACATTAGTATATAAATTGATTTAAAAATATTTAAAACTTTGTGGCGGTCGAAAGTTTTTACATGCTCATTCACAGAAAAAGTATAAAAATCATTTTGAGATACAAATTTTCGGAACTATTTATAGCACTCCAAAGTTAAAAGTACAACAAATACAAAATATTATTTTTTCTAATATTTAAAAAGTATTTTTATACAAAAAAGGGGGAATTAGATTGTTTATGAGAATAGCCCATATAGCCCCTATTTGCTCAAAACATAAATAGTAAAAGTATATTTATGTATTGAAATAATTGTATGTCAATATTTCTATCGAACTTTTTCACGCTCATCAACTTATAACAGTTAGAAAATTCTCCAATGGCAATAGATTTGAAAAGACCAAAATGTATTAAGCATTTAAGCTATTTTTTGTTAAATTTTAATGAATGCTAGTTTTTATTTAAGTACCACATGTATATAAACACATAAACCAAGTGTCCTTTAATTTTTAACCCTAACAGACTTTTACTCTATTGTTGTTTATACTTTGCAGATTTTCAGTGACAAAAGCCTAATTGGCTGAAGCCACAAAGCCTAAACATGTTCAATAGCAGACTAATGAGCTTGTTGTGTTCATAATGAGCTACAAACTACGCACTTTCCCCGAACAAAATCAAACATATTCGTGTACACAATTAACTCACTTTGTTTCCTTGTAGTTTTAACACATTCTGTGCACATTTTATAGCTGAGAACGGAATTTTTGTTAAGTTATTTTGAATAAAATTTTATAGTTAGTTATTTTTAAAGTACGCATTGCCGGTTGGATAATTTGTAACAAATATCATACCAAATAAAGCCAACAACAGCATTGTTGTCGAGTTGCTCTAAAATTATGTAGTGGGTTTTGTCATATGCACAGACGTTGTAACGTTGCTATTTTATTTCCTGGAGTATCTTAAAACTTAGGGTCTACATTTACCTGCAAAAACAGAAACCTCATATGAATTGTTGAATACTACACGGGGTGAGTTTCAAATGTCCCCACCATAATTTTTGAAAAAGGAAATATTTTAAACACCCTTTAGGGGATGTTTTATAAAATTCTAAAGGTTATTTTGACGTACTATGCGCCATCCATACCCCACCCAAAAACCGGGGAGAGGCCCCCTTAAATATTTAAACTCAAAGCCTCCCTCCTTGTGGCTTCCAAGAGAAATGAAATTTCAATACAAATTCGACGGTGCAAAGACAAATTTCTTATCTCGACTAGTTTTTTGTAATATCCAATTGTAAATTAAATAATAATTAATTAATAAAAAATTAAATAAATTGTATGTGATATGTGACATTTGAAACCTGATTTCATGTAATCCTTACATAGGTATATTACAAAAAACTAGTCGAGATACAAATGTTTCTTTGCGTCGTTAAATGTGTATTAAAATTTCCTTTCTTTTGAGGTGACAAAAAGGGGGGGGGGTTGTATCAAAATAATTTGACAGTTGGGTGACGCAAAGTACGTCAAAACAAACTTCAGAATCCAATAAAAACATTCTTCAAATGGCTTTTAAAAATATCGTCCTTTTCAAAAGTTATATACAATATACATGATATACATCATCCTATTATTTAGTTTTAATTAAACATCTTTTCCTCTGCCACTTAGTAGTGGGGCTTATGAATGAACTTTTAATAATGAGTCTTAAATGAAGAAGACTATCCCTGTTTACATTAAAATTCAATACTTATTATGAGTAGAATTGTATGACGACATTTTAACTCTTAATAATATGGAAAATTGTGACAACTCAACAAAGTTTGAAAGCAAACCTTAACTCAAACGACTTTGATAGCGTAGAAAGCCACAATGTAACATCAGGCGGGTTTCTTTGTTGGGAATGACATCCATAAAGCAACCATTAACAAAACGGCCGAGGAAGTTTGCATGAGCAAATGGTTTACGTGTTTATGGTTAATTATGAAGTTTAGAGCTACATCGTTCGACCACGACATCTGTCATGTTTCCGTTCTTGAAGACTGAAAGATTAGTTTGAATTTTTCAGCTAGTTGAGACTTGCTCTTTTCTAAGTAGTTGTGAGAGTAACTTTACACGTTAAGAGTGCGCTGTAGTGGCCGCGACCTTGAATTTTGTCCCATAAGAACATTGTAAAAAATGCGTTTTCTTGGACATCTTCAACGGATTTTTAAAGTGCACTTTTTAAATGTTTTAGTAACTCCGCTGAGCCAAATTTCCATTTTATAATTTATACTACCGTGACACACATCCAAAATTTACGTACCCTTTTATTTTATTTTGATTTGTTTTACTATTAAACTAATAGTTTTCAAAAAAGTGGCAAGTAAATTCACTGCAGTACAATGTCATCATTCTAATAACACTTATTTCAAAATGATCTGATAAAAGTTGTAGACGTAAAGGGTTCTAAGAAAATGCTTGTTTTTACATTTTTCTTATGAGACAAAACAAAATGGCCGACAGGTACTGTGCAATCTTAAGTTCAAAAGCTATTTCAATCCCATATGAAACCTTTCAACGTTAATCTTTTTCCTCTTAACATGAGTGACCAACTCATTGTAGTATATTACTTAAAAAAACAACTGATGTGTACAAACTTGCACTTAAAAAGTCCTAGTAATTATTATATTTGAAGAAAAACTGGGACACCTATTAGAGTATATTTACGAAACAGATTCATTAACGTTTAAGTTTTATTTATTTAGAGTCTTTTAATTTATCGACATGATTGAGTCTAATAACTAAATTAAACGGTTACACACTAATCGAGTTAACTTAAAAGATATTTCTACGACTTAAAAGGAAAATAGCATATCATGGTATTATTTATCCGGATCTAAAATATGGAACGTGTTTATGGAAACTGTGTCGGATCCTACGAACGGATTAGGACCAAACATACGATTTATAGGGCTGCAAACAGTTTAGGGTTCGTGGTAGACCCCCATAAAAAAGGTAACATGAAAATGTAATTATTAAAACTGCTTTATTGCTCAAAGGAACTCCCAGCGTTTAGCACAAAACAAAGCAATGACCTCGGCACGCAATGTTCATGTGCTTGGTAGCTAAGAAGTTACATCCAAACCAACTGTTTAGCATACCACAAACTCATGTAGTTTGTTACGATCACGTTACTTCGTTAACTCTTAAGTTTGTGATTTCATGAAATACCACTGTTGCTTAATATAAGAACTTCCAATTTTGTGTAACCTAAACTAGTATGGGAATGGTCCCTGGCTCTGTGCCGTGTTGCGACTTTCTTTCGTTGTCCTTGGGTGGGTACTGCAGCAGAAAGGCTCAGAAATAAAAATGCTGGCAAAGAAGGGATGGCTGCCCGCTATTCCCTCAGCGGCCCTAACAGAGCTTCGAGATAGACGGTCTTTTGATGGAAAAATTCTCCTGGTACAAGTTCCTTCCTTATCTATTTTTAAATATTTGATTCTTCAGAATAGGCACAACCTCAGGCTCGTGATGGCATATCTTACTTGACATGGTCAGTTCAGAAAAACCTTGCAAAGCTGGGTCTTCACCAAGGTGATGCCAGCTGCAGGAAATGTGGGCAGTATGAGGAGATTGCCAGACGTTTTCTTCTGGAGTGTGAACCCTTAGAGCCTAAGAAGAGGTTCGTTGCCAGATGCATGTTTTGGATCATGCTCTGGGAAGCAAATCCTAAGGCTTGTTAAAGGCATAGGTATCCCCTAGCAGATCATATTCAAAGAACAAATTAAGCCTCAAACAGGGTATTTCGTTCGGAGTCTCGAAACTTTCTCCATCAATCACTGTAATATAACCGAATGTAAGATACGGTTAAAATATGCATTGAGCGCAGTATGGCTTTGCTACAAAAGCAAATAATGGAATAGTCTACGTGTTTAGAAGTTCAGCTTTACCGTTCCTGAATGTCAACCACGCTATCTTCTATGTTTCCATTGCCAGACTGTCAGGTTTGCTTGATGTGCAGACAGTTTTGAGGTCAATAATAGAATTTGTAACTCGTGTTTCAAAATATTAATAACACAAAAACATCAGAATAAATAATATAGATCCAAAAATGTAACCAAACAAAGATGCGCATAAATAAGAATCGTTGATGTTGCTATATCAACAATAGTGCCGACTTTGAGTTGACTTGACATTTTCGCCGAATTCATCGATCATCGAAGCGTAGTTCGTTTTAAATTACTATATTTGTAAAAGAAGTAAAACGTTCAGGGTATAGTAAAGTGTCTTGCAAAATTAACGTCAGCTCGCTTTACAAAATTTTAATGGTTGGATTTGATTGAAACTGAAAAAGGAGTTTTGGTTTCAATTTGTAGTTGAGTTTTGTCCACATAAGATAGAATGCAGGTGATAGAATGTCACTAATATTTTTTTAAAGACCCCAATTTTGACATTTACAACACCTGTTATACCAATGCACTCCTGGACAAATTAACGCACCACTGGTAAAATGTCAGACAATCCATAAACAAAGATTAATACCATCCATTTTCTTATAGTTAAACTATGTTGCATATTTCTTTGTTACTGTTTAGTAGAATTAAATATTTACTTGCTTTCAGCCCGCAAAACGTCCAATTTTGAAATAAAATGGATTATTAAAACTATGATAAACAAATTAAGCGTTGCGTTAATTTTGTCAAGGAGGGAATTTTTAATAAGATTATATTCTTAATCAGTCGTTTTATTAATGAAGATTCTATTATAGAATAACTAAAGTTTTCAAAGTCCCTAAGGAAGGTTGTACATGACGTTTCTGTTTTTTATTTACTTCTCTGTTTTCATTTTGTGCCTAGTTGTCTCATTGAATACAACTTTTTATATCCCATCAACCGAAATAAAACTATTATCGGATTTTAAAGGGGTTATTTTTATCATTACTTAAAATATAATAATCTGATGTTAATATTTTATTTCCATTAGCTAGCCAAGGTATTGTTTGTCTAGTTTCATGAGAACTTTAAAAACTCCTGTCTTTAACAAGCGTTACAGTTTCGTCCTTTGGGACGAATGATGAGATGGTGATGGTTGCCCTCTGGGGAGCGGTGCTACAACCAACTGACTTTTAAATTGTCTGAATTAAAGAAGCTCGTTTTTCTTTTTTCTTCGAAAAGCTTATTGATTAAAACCCAAGAAAGGGTTAGGCCAAACCCTTAGTCTATCCCGTAGAATTACAAATTAGCCTGGAAATATTACACTTAAATAAATGCTCAAAATAATTAGTTTACACTTCATTTAGCATAAACCTTTTCGTCCTTGAAGTAAAAGTAAGGAATTAGAGGGAAGAAAAGGCGTTAGCTAAGCAAGTTGGAGAACTCCGATAACAGTTCTTCCTATTGAAAGAGTTCTTTTTATAATCAAGTGCTCTTGGCTTCTTTTCTGCTAGTAATTTCAAACTTTCAATACAATTACTGGACAGATCAGATTATTTCTACTAGAGAAAATACCTATTAGTTACTAGCTTCGGTCCAAATTCGTACGCTCACAGCCTCGTAATTCCTGTGGTGAAAAGGAAATTCGCTTCACTCGTGCCAGCGGAGCTTTTTTACTAAGTTTCAAGTAGTCACATTGTAGCCCTCTAGTCTGCCCTAGTTGGGCAATGATTTGACTATTTAACTTATAAACTTTCATTCGTGATTCGAAAGCATTTGTTAGTTTAAAAGTATTAATTTGTCTAGACATTTCCGTTAATGGCGCTTGAATCCTACGAACACTAGATTAATCTCCTTAACTTAACTCTTAGGCTTTCGCGGCCGGTGTCACAACTATAATTTATTTCTTCCGGTTCATACCAATCAGCCAATCAGGACTGAAGATGGAACTCCACAGCGAGGCCGAAATATCTCAACCTAATTATGAAGTTTGGACGCGGTGTGAAACGGAAGAAGTAGATTATTATTCTCCTACTTGTGGTATTTCCCTTCTTCAACCAAAACTATGATGTAGGCTACAGTGAAGACATAAATTAGATTTTCGCTCATAACCTGGAAATTTGGAAAAATGCAATTTCTATGCTATGTGCAAGGTTATGACATCGAGGCTCCTTGCAAGTATGAGTAGATACTCTACAAATCCGATTAGTGTATTAAAAGTATGGCATTTACATATGCGGTATAAATAATGTATCTAACTAACGTAATTTTATTAATTTAATTTTCCAATCCAACTTGGGATTTCATCGTCTAGATTTGTCAAATCCTATTGGCGTCCTGTGTATTATTTTTGGGCAGTTAAATGTGATATGTTTGATAGTTTGGACAGTTGTGCCACAGTCCACTTTTGCAGAAGGTCCTCCTGATTTGCAGAAGGTCTTATCTTATTTAAGGTTGCCCATGTTCTTCTTGGCAGACAGGAGTTCTGTTTTTAACCGACTTCAGAGACACGAGGAGGTTATACAAGTTGACCTGCGGCGAGTTTTTTTTATGTCTGTTCACGAATTATTTTTGAACGCGGCCATCGTTTTACGCCCAGTTTGCGTTAATTGATAGATCTTGACTCCTTAGTGGTCCCATTTATCGTTTACAAAATATTGGAATTTATTCTTGATGTGCTCATTTATTCCTCTCTTCTAAGTATGCATCGTCCGAGTTTTAATTATTAGTTTTAAGGGTTCGGTAGAGTTTCGCTGGCGGGTTCTTGATTTTAGTCAATCAAACGTACAATTACGGCTAGGAGACCAGTGGCGGGTTGGAATCGTGCGCGACGCCGGAGCTCATCACTCCGCTGGCGTGTGTTCGATCCCCGCAGTCACCACTTACATTTGTAATGTGACTACATGGTAACGCTAGGTAAAGGTCGAGGTTGAGTGGTAGAGAGGACTTTTTTGTTCTAGCTGCGCCCGTCAAACATGACAAACTTTACCTCTTTTATACTGTCCTATGTCAAAACTGATTGGGAGGTTTGGAAAATTGGGTAATATTGTCAAACCCTTTGCTATACTAAGTCAACCATGAGCTTAATGACGTCATTACGTGTTGTGTTTGCATGTTTCAGACAGAGGGCGCTGCACACTCACCATGTGACCGGGACACACCCCCTGGCGCGGGATGTCCGCACTATGATTACTGCCAATTCTCTCCTCATCCTCCTTTTGTTCACCATTGTCTCAGGTAAACAACACACCAACAACTATACGAGTATAACGTGTGTAGCTTTGCAATACCGTATCAAAGATGAAGCTCTTGTTAGAATTTAAAACCCCCAAATTGGCCTATTTTTCCAAATGTTGTTACAGGGGGTTTCGCAGGTTTAACGCAATGTTCATCAAGCATTGACTGAATTTTCAAAGTTAACTGACTGAGTCTCCACAATTATTACTAAGATACCTACTTTCAACGATAGGATCTCACTTGCCTACCTGTTCCCCGTCAAACTAAAAAACTCTTCAAAACTGCCAAGATTGCTGACACATTACTAGACTATATTCACTTTAAATTTCCTACATGTTTAGTTTTATAGGGGGAAATTCAACAGGTCAAATATTTCTACTTTTGAAGTAAAGATTTCAACTAAAATACTGATTTTATAAGTTTTAGTAGTTAGAAATGATAATCCAACTCATGATGGCCTTTCCGCTACAAAAAATAGAGTCTTAGTATTGAAAGATGACATAGTTATTAAATTCTATCTTTAAATTATGAAAACCCCCATCGCAGCTACCTCCCAACCATCCATTTGTTATGTTTTATAAGACAGCAAAGTTTTATGAGATCCCTCCTCTTTCGTCTCAAAGTTATATGAGTAATAATTGAGATAGAAAACCGGTCCTCTTATTTTCGGAAACATATCTTGAATTTAAAGCTTAGCTATAATCGATGTATAATCACTTATTAAATACGATGTTACTGTTTAACTCTTAGGCTTTAGCGGCCGGTGTCGCAACTGTAATATAGTTCTTCCGGTTCATACCACGTCCAAACTTCTTAATTAGGTTGAGATATTTCGGCCTAGCTGTGGAGAACTATCTTCAGTTACTGATTGGCTGAAAACAATCAGACTGTTTTAGCCAATCAGTGACTGAAGATGGTACTCCACAGCGAGGTCGAAATATCTCAACCTAATATGAAGTTTGGACGCGGTGTGAACCGGAAGAACTAGATTATAATGTTCCTGACCACCGCATGTATTTCAAATCTTTCTCAGAAGGAAACTGTAGGTATCTTTCGCTCTTGCACGCATAATTCCAAAACAGCACCCTGCAGTAAACCGAAGAGCTTTTGAAAATCAAAGAAGCCAGGAGGTTGAGCGCTATCAGCCTATCTCCTCCGGAAACGCGGGAAAATGGAGCTTGTTTGGCAATGGAGGCAGCAATATCAGCTGATGAAATTTTCTCCCTTGTAGAAATACGAGTGATATCAAGTGACTATCGATTGCAGACTGGGACTTTCAGGAAATGGAGTCAGCTTTTCTTTATTCCATTCCTTTTAGCCAAAGAGAACGGAATTGAATTCACGCTTTATCCGTAAACAGCAGCACTTCTGAGTCTCCATTCATGTATGATACATCTCGGTCGTGCAATGTCTTTGAGTAGTTTCAAATGTACTCACGTTTCTTTTCTTGTAAAATCCTTTGCTTGTACTGAATCTTACGAAATGGCCGATTACGTTTCTTTTGCTTGTTTAACAGTGAAATTGTGTTGGTATCAAATTAAACCTTTAAGTTTGAACTTATTCAATTCCAAGCACTTCAGAACCAGGTTTAACACTAAGTGCACTTCGATTGTTATTTCATTTCATAATTTATTGAGAATTCATGAACACGTGAATTACTGAAAGTTTAACTTGTTTTTTTGTAAAAGCAACGCCGTACTGCTGCTCATTAATGATAATAAATAGACTAATGAAGATTAATTAAATCGTTAGAGATTCATTTTACACGCACGCTTAATTAGCATGCTTAACTATTTTGTTCGTTGACATCTAATATATTTTTTGCTCATCGAGGTGAGTTCAAAATCACAAAGTCTACATTAACTAGGTGTCCGCGAAGTCCGACCCCCCTCCCTTTACTTTGAATGAATGAACATTTTTTAACGTGTGGCCCCTTTTTTGAAAGTGTACATAAAGACAAATTCATCGATACCATACAAAATATTTAGGTTGCCCTGTTCGAAATGACGACACAGAACGTGTTTCATTATTTGAGCAAAAAATGGACCCTTTGCCATGGTTTTTCAAATTTTTAAGACAAAAACTACAGATTTAGTTTTTTAGGTAATAAATCCTTTGAAATTATATGCTAAAAATTTTGCATACTTGAGAAAATTTCCATTTTGTTAAAAGAATTGTAAATCAAATTTTTAAGCAGTATCTTGTTTCTCAAGCTGTACGCTTTGATCACCCAGAAACTTAATTTGTAACCACTTTTCAACATTTTGGAAACGATAGCGACGTCGTCCATGTATCTGCTTAAACTATGAAACTCGTGTTGGGCCGCCACTTTGAATAGGGACATCGTAAATGTTTTAATGGTATCAATAAATTTCTCTTTTCATACCCTTTTAAATACGGGGGCACACGATGGTGCAAATTAAAATGTCCAAGGATCACCCCCAGCATTTACCCTCATTTCGATGGGGGGGGGGGGACAAACACCCAAATATGCCAAAAAGTACTTCTGCAGTTGACCTTTGGTATATAAGTTAATAGGGGTCAGAATTTTTGGACACCTTGAATGAATATAACTTTTTGCTATTGGACTCAAGGAGCTATGTTGGGAAGCTCAGAACTCCACACAGTTTTTTCTACGTCGTTCTCTTCGGCGAAAGAAATGAATAGCTCCATTTCCTATATAAGTTCGCTAGTTATACATAAAAAACTAAGATACATAAACAATTATCCAGTCTCAGCCAGTCAACCGCATACTGAGGATGACTCTCCACAGCCAGGTCAAAACGTTTAGTATTTATATTTCAAATGTGACGCGGTGTAAGCTGGCCTTAGATCTTAGTGAAAGCTTAAGAGGTAAGATGACATAAGCAATTGTTCAATGTTGCAGAGTACACGATGTGCCTGTGCGCGGAGATAGTGACACCACGTGACTACACGGCTCTCTCGGGGGACTTGCAGCTGGAGGTGATGGGGGTCTCCTCCTACTCTTGTGTCCAGTTGTTGGAACGCAGCCTTTACCAACAGGTACACCAACCTTCACGTAGTTTTCCATATGAACATCTCATCTTGAGTACGGTCAATTTACCAACCGTAAACACCAAAGATGTTTTAGGTAATGAGCTTACTTCAGTCAAAAACAACTATATAGTAGGTAGATAGCGCATATATGACGTATGGCTGAGACAGGCATCTCAACGTAGTTGAGACAGCCCACGTACAGAATGCGCTGCGAATGAGTCCTTTAAGAGTCTCGATTAGAGCAACTGATGCACGTGCAGTTTCGGCTGTTCTCGGCAATTAAACGCCTCGGTCACTTTCGGGTCGTCAGCATCGGGTAAACTCGAGCATGTGAAGCCGATAGGGGAGAGATAGCAGTCCTCGCAGCGCATTCTGTGCGTGGGTTGCCTGAACTATGTTGAGCTACCTGCCTCAGCCATGTGGCATCTATACGCTATCTACCTACTAAAACATTGTCTTTGCTTCAGTGGTAAAAAGATTTTGTTTGACCATCACCTTACAAATAATGTTTGAAAAGGACTTGCTAGTCCTAACTGAAACGCCTAAAGAATGACAGGTATCATTTCACCCCTGTTAAACGCATTCGTATAGCATACGTAACTCTAGCCTATGACCATGTGCGTGTGCAGGAGGATGGTGCAGAGTACGCGGTGATGGGCTCAGCAGTGGTGCTGGGGTCGCGGCACGCGCATCCCTCCCAGGTGTTGAAGGCGGTGTTCCCCTGCGGCGTGATCCCCAGGGGCGGCCACTACGGCCTCAGGCTGACCACGGAGCAAGAGGACCACCAGTGCCTGCCCAACCTTGACGACATGGAACCGTACACGAGCCGCACCACTGTGAGAGGCAACGAAGCCACGGAACCTGACATGTTCACTGTTACCAGACATCCGGTGAGTACGCAGATAATTACAAAATATGTATAAACGTTTATTTTCTGTAGGTTTTGTTGTTAGTAAAAGATAATTTTATGATAAGTAAACTGCGCATAGATGCCGAATGTCTAAGGCAGGAAAATCAGCATAGTTGCTCTGGACCCTTCAATTTACTACTACCAACCCAACAAAGGTGGATTTAATTCAAAATGTATATTCAAATTCTTTATACACATCATATTATGTACAATTCGATACAAGTCAGGCATAATTTCTTAATTTAAATTACAACTGTTTCTTATTATTATTCCTTTGTTGTAGACGGACGAAGGCATAGTACCCCTGGACGTGAGATGGCCTAACGTGACGTTGACCATGGAGCCTCACCTGATACAGACGTACCCTGAGCAGTCAGTGGTGGCTCGGGTACAGTTCCAAGCCACTGCGTGTGAGCCGGCGATAGGTTCCTTGGTACCGGAGACATGGCTGGACCTGGTGTACTGCGGCCACTCTCCTCTACTGTGTGCCAACTCTACATTAAAACAGGTTAGCCTGTGAAACCTTTTTAAAAATTCAAACATAGCCGACGTGTTTCAAGCGCTACCTTGAATCATACTGAATTTCCTAGAGGGTTAAGCATAAAAACTGTGTTTATGAACCGATTACATTAATTTTAAACTAGTTTTAACACTTATGATACCTCACCCAGCATGTGTATTAAAACCAAAAAGATCCATACAGCCAGACCAAGATTGTGACTGAAAATTTTTTTTAAAGCCATCTGTGTCTGGCTGAACGGATTTAACTGATTTCTCAAAACACACGTCAGGTACGGTGCATTAAAAGATGTATGTACATTATAAAGTTTCATTGAAATCGAATTCTAAATTCAGTTTTTGTTGGCTGAAAGCCCTTCTTTGGGGGTAACGACACCCCCCCAACTTTCGATTGGCCCATTTTTGGTGTTTCTTAACCTAGAGATTTTCAAAAAGAAAATTTGTACCTAATTTCGTGAAAACTTAACCAAGAATGGTACATAATGGTCAAGGTTAGTAGAGGGAGACTCCCTCTACTAACCTTGCATAATGGTGACCTGTAAAGTGGTCACACATAAGGTATGCCATTTGACTCAGCAGGTGTTGCGAGGTTCAAGACTGCAAACAGTTTTGTTCTACAACTTTTGTTCTATTTTCCGATATAAATGTACGAGTTACGGAGTGTAGTGTACGTTCTGCATCCCAGCAAATGTGTGTAAATGTATTGATCACTAAAATACATGTACCAACTATGCAATTTTTGAAAGTTTACCGATGGACTGTGAGTGTTTTTGTTATTCAGTTGCTGTACTCGGAGCAGATCAGGGGCTACCCGACACTACGTGAGATCTCACTGCCTTGCAACTCCTTCGGCCTGGCGGGCCACTACGCGCTGGCCCTCCGGTCCACGCTCATGACTACTGGTCCGCTCATCACCTTCACCTCCGCCGAGAGCACTATCAAGGTGAGCAAGCTTAACATTTGTCCAATTCACTATTCACTGTTTGAGATGCCGACCACTCTCATGGGGGTATTTAAGGCAAATATGTGGTGAAGGATGAGTGTGATGAGTGGTAGAAATGAGTTATGAGGTCTTGTTACAAACTAAAGCCGACTCTTCCTTAGAATGGGTCATTAAGTAATAGCCCAATAACCAATGGAAATACAAGGACCAATGGCTTAACATGGTTTCCGAACAACGCAGGTGATGGTCTAATATGTCTAAACGATGGTGGGAATTGAATGCGGGTATCATCAGATGATCACTGAGACTATTTGAGCCGCTTTAGACCTGTATCATCCTCAACACCTGACCTCCATGAAGCTGGATTACTATTCCTGTTTACATGGGCCGCCAGCCGAGGAAAAGCTTACCTGGCCAAACGCAGCCTCAGGCTTGTTGTGCTAACCAACAGGTTGGGAAGGATATTGAGCAAGATAAAGGAAAGATTGGGTCTGCTTGGGCGACTATTTTGGCCTTCGACTAGGATGAAAGGATTCTTTGATTAAAGTTTCTTGTTGACGATGGGAGAATTTCAGAGTTTAAACTATTATTGTGGACACTTTCCATTGTTAGTGAGCAAGATGAACACGACATTTCTGAATCAGCAATCTGATCCCGTCTTCAGGTGAAAAGTAACCTAAAACATAAAAGGATTGGTTTTTTATCCGTATCTACCCAAATAATTCGTCACCATACTGCTTCACAGAGATCTTTTGTACTCAAACCGGAGGTAACCAATACAACTCACTCTCTCAAGCTTATTTCGTAAAAGTAACTATAACCTAGTTCTGCCGGTTCATAAGGCGTCAAAACATCATAATAGTTAGCTTGAGATATTTCAGACACGCCGTGAAGTAACACCTTGTTTTTATCCGAGAGTAGTCCGATATAAACCGAGTACAGTTTTCATCGGATTTTTATAAAATAAACTTTTTTAAAGTGTACGCAATATTTTAGTGACTCCACTGAGCCGAATTTCCATTTTTGCATTCACAAGACCGGGACATAAATCCAAAAATTGAAGAAACGGTGTATTTAATTTTCTTGTTGGTTACTAGTCAACTAATAGCCTAACATTTTCAAAATCAGCGGAGTCACTGCATTACATTGTTATCTTTCAAATAAAACTTATTTAAAACAGATTTGATGAAAATTGTAGGCGTGAAGTGTTTTAAGAACATTCCTGTTTAACATTGTTCTTATTGGACAAAAATCCAAATGGCCGACAGGTACTGTGCACTTTTAATGACGCTCATGAAATCTCATATTTTCCCCCATTGCTAATGCCAAACATGAGAGATCGAGCGTTCATCCATCAAACGCTCCATGACGGAGTGTCCCATCCATTAATTTATGGAGGCTCCCCTATTTATTGGACCGTAAGCACGAAGCACCATCATCGTTCATAAATCTTTGTTCTGGTCCGTGGCGGAGGGGTGGCTGACTTCTGAAGCTCGTGTGATTTTGCCATTAATCTGTATCAATCACATGCTTCAAGTCTTTTGATATTATGGAAAATGTTACTTTGTTGTTAACTTTTGGGACTATAGTTTGGCCGTTATGGCAGAGCATTAGCGGATCCGTTGTGGACTGGTATCGCGCGCGACTCCGGAGCTCATCACTCCGGTGGCGCGGGTTCGATCCCCGCATCTTAAAATGCATCTTAAAAAGCCAAGAGTGGTCGGTGCCTCAACGCAAAAAGTATGAAAAAAGATATGTCTATAGAGAAGTATGGTTTTCTAAGAAGCGGTGACTGCTATATTACGGTCATAATTTTACGGCGAACTTTTACTTCGATGTAACCATAAGGAGCGGTGGCAGCTCCCATATTATTGCATTGAACACAAATTTTACCTTAATATTTCGGCAGTAATTTAACGGCCGCCGTTTTTCTAGGAAACCATACGTAAAAAGAGGTTGTTGAGTTCTTTTTTCGGTAAATGCTTGGCGAAACTTATGGGGATGTAAATAGTTATTAATTTTTAAAGTGTTATAACATTTTAAAAGCAAATATTAAAAAAAAGAATTGTTTTTAAATTATTGAGGTATTTTGGAAAGCACTGAACAGGTTTAGCTTGTGCTATAAATGTAACGCTTTATCGAAACTGAAAAAATATAATCATTACACACAATACCTTTGTTTCTGTATTATATTCGTTATTTGTATTATATTATAAATACCTTATTGTGTAGGTCCTAGATGTGTTGATTTATTACACGATACATTTCGGGTATAAGTTGCCCATTTTCGAGTGCCTTCTTCTTTCTTCTTAAACACTAAACAAGTCTATAATACATATTTACACTTCGATCACACGCGTGTCACCGTTCGCGAACTAATTGAAGCCACGGGGACGACGGCGATACTTTGTTCGCCTCTCCACCCGCGTCGCCAAGATGTTCCGCACGTATCGCCGTCGTCCCCGTGGCTTCAATTAGTTCGCGAACGGTGACACGCGTGTGATCGAAGTGTAAATATGTATTAGACTTGTTTAGTGTTTAAGACACTCATGATTTATTTATAATATAAAAGGTCCTAAACTGAGATAAATAAAATCTTGTATCCTATATTGTTATGTACTGTTGTTAGTGCGGTGAAACTATGTTAAATCTGTTGTGCATGGACTCAGAGACGGTGACCCTCCCCCAAGCACAAGATTTCTTTTTTGGGGGAGTAATTCCATAATTTATTGTAAATATTTGTAGCACGAAATCAGAGGAATAAACCATTTTCATTCATTCTTACATTTTGTTTAGTCGACTACATAAGGTTTAGTTAGTTATAGCATTAGCTAATGCATACAAATACATACATGTAGTACTTATACTATGTATCAAGATTTGCCAAGTTAAGTGGAAGACAGGACTCTCACGGTCCTAACTTTCACCTAAATAATTTGTCATTCGCAAATTTTCTTTGAAAATAGAGCTATTCAAATATCGCCAAACGTCGTAGAAAGGTGCGGTTTGTAGTTTTTGCTTCCCAACGATTGTAGCGATGCCAAAAACATACACAGTTCACCCTGTATAGTAGAGTTTTATACTCTCTCAATCGATCAAAATAACTCCCGTTGCTCTTGAATCTACCGTTTTAAAGTAATTTCTGTTTAATTATTTAATCCGAATTTCTCCTTTTTATGTTCAGAGCACTGGGCATGAGTTAAACTGCTATATAATTTACTAGCCTATGTTTCCTTAAATACAGAAAGTAAAAGGTAAGGTTTGTCTTAATTAAAAAGACGAAGGTAGTACAAAGTCCTCTCTGCCACTCAACCTCGACCTTTACCTAGCGTTACCGTATAGTCACAATACTCGTAATATTGTAAGTGGTGACTGCGGGGATAGTGTTTAAAAGAATGTCGTCTAATTTAAAATAGACGAATAAAAACTTGTTTTGTTTTATTGGAAATCCGCTAAGATTCACAGTAGCGCTTATGACTACGTGTCGGCTATGTTTTTCATTTCAATTCAATACTTTCAAACTTATTTTTGACTACATACAAAGTTACAACATTTTTTTACCAATACACTCCACAGTTTTCAAAGAAAATAAATAGCTCGCTCAATCATATGCAAGCATTAAACTTGTACGGACCAGAGAGTAATTACGCTGCACGTTAAATACATACGAGGCTGGAATAGTTTGGTATAACCGATACGTACTGTTACGTAGATTGATCAATTCCAATAGCGATGATTGCATGGTTAACCACCCGGACACTGATGAAACGCAAGCTTCCATGCAGTCGTGGCTCAAAGTGAATATGAAATTAGATTTCACATATCAATCCACTCTGTTGGCAAGCCTGTTACTACAGAGTGTGGGATCACTATGTAAGATACGAAAAACAATATTTTAAGGAACAATCTTTTGTAACGTATTCCATGGTGAATTGTTTAAAGATCTGTCGTCAAGGTTTGTCTACTTTTAGTTACTTACGATGGTAAGAACATAATCTTTATTGTCCATACAATAATTATTGTGTGACATACAAAAAACAACAACAAAACAATAAAAAAACATTAGCTAACAATAAAAAAATATATAAAAGAAGTAAGGTAATTCACCATTAAAGCTGAACAAAAAATGTTTGCTGACCACCAAATAATAGTATTAATTTAACATAAAAAGATAAGTAATAATTTTGGAGATGTATTATAGGTCCATAAATGTATCTACATTATAAAAGCATGTTGGACCAAAAGGATTTTAGTCTGGCTTTAAAGGTGTTCATATTTTGTATACTTTTAAATTATCTGGCAGTTTATTGTATAATTTAGCTCCAGTTTGACGGGGTAATTTTTGAAAAATATTTGTTCTGTGAATTTCAGTTCTATATTTATGACTATTTCTAGTCGTATAGTTATGAATATCACAACCTCGAACTAAAAGATCACTTTTACAAAAGAATATTATTGTTTCGTAAATATAAACACAAGGAAGTGTTAAAATTTGTAGTTCTTTGAAAGAGTCTCTACAAGTCTCCCTGTGTCCTAATTTTGAAATTATTCGAACTGCTCTCTTTTGGAGGATAAATATTCTAAGTAATTTATAAGCAGAACAAGATCCCCAGAAAATAATGCCATAATCAATATATGGTTGGATTAGTCCATAGTAAGCCGTTCTCAGAGTACCTAGCCTACAGTGTTTGCAGAGGTTTCTGAGAAGAAAGGTTCCAGAGGAAATCCTTTTACTGATATGTTCAATATGGCTGTCCCATGAAAAAGTACTATCTATATAAATACCTAGAAATGTCGTATAATGAACTTCGTCAAGTACATGATCATTGATCATAACTTATATTGAACACATAATTCAACTGATGAATTACATTATGGCTGATGAAGGCCTGCTACTTACATTTTACGAAGGCCTGTTGGCTGTAGTGGTCAGAGATTGCTGTGTTCAGTTTAATCAGTCTTCCTGTGTCAGACATGTGACCACGCTGACGATTGGAGTGATAAAATATTGATCACTTTAATTTGAAAGAGAGCTATTTACCACCATGTGTGCAGGGAGGACCTCAGTTAATTGCTAGCGTTCGAAAAAAAGAAATATATATATACGTTTATTCAAATGTATATTATTATGAAGTTATGATATTAGGAAAATAATTAAAAAAACTAATAAAAATATAAGACAACAAAATATTAAAGACAATAAAAGAAAGAAAAACAATTTCAGTTGTGGTGGAAAATGATATCCAGCAATAACATTAGAACGATGAAATAAAAATAAAAGTTGTTTAGTTATGTTTATAATATTGTACCTTTAAATACATTATAATATACAAGACTGTGCAAAATAGGAAAACCAAAAGAAAAACGTTAAATGTTTGAGTACATGAAATTTTGAAAAACATTAAGGCATTTGCAGTTAATTAATAATTAACTTTGAATAATGAATGGACACGTCCCAGCAAGAATAACCATTTTTACTTGTTCTTTGAACTGTTTGATGCTGAGATCGGTGCTAGACGGTGCCTTATTTATAATTAATCACATTAAAAGTTTCTGGTGCAACACTGCTACAAAGATATTTGATGTTCAGTGGAAATAGATTTTAGTACTAAACCTACTTGATATTTTCGTAAAACATAAACTGGCTCCCGTGCAATGCTAAAATAAGTGCTTCTAATAATGAAAATGTTGAGAACTTCAAATAAGTATAAATTATAAAGCGAAGAAATCTTCAGATCAATAAAAATAAAACCATTACTAATACCTTTTGCAATTTAATAATGATAAATGTCTCTATTTATCCTTTTTCACATGATATACAATGGTTACATAAGCCACCACAGATAATTACAGGCTTCACAAATAATCTTACATTAAGGAAACTACCCCCACTCCCTCCGGACCAAGGCACCGAAGCGTTCCTGGGCTGGACGCCAACTCAGACGCTGTCTTTATGTAATCAAAGACAACCGGCTTTTCGCCAGCCCATACTAATCATGGATTTGTGATTTTAGGCGGTGTGGAGTGACAAGTTCGTGTTCAACGTGCACGCCAGGAGCATTTTCCCGTGCGACGGTCACGGCGGAGTCCCCGTGCTGTTCCAGTACCCCCAGTGTATCCTGGAGACCGGGGACAGAGTCAGGGTGTTCGGCAGACTCAGGGCTGACGTCACAGCTGTAGCTCCCCCTCCACCCTGCACTACCTGGCTGAGCACAAGGTCAGAATAACTTATACTTGTTTACATGTCTTCATGGTATTTTATAATTGGAAGTATCTATTGAAATAGTTGTTTAAGGGTGCGTAGTGGTGGCTGTGACTTTGAATTTCGTCCCATAAGAGCTATGTAAAACGTGCATTTTCTTGGGACAATTGACGCCTACTGTTTTCATCGCTTTTTATGAAATAAACTTTGTTTTAAAGTGTATTAAATGTTTTAGTGATTCCGCTGAGCCGAATTTCCATTTTTGCATTAATAAAAGCGTGGCATAAATCTAAAAATTGAAGAAACTTTGTATTTGAACTTCCTGTTCTCACTAGTAAACAAATAACATGTTCAAAAAAGTGGTCAGTGGAGCCACAGAAGTACATTGTTATCTTTCAAAAAAACCTATTTCAAAAAGATCTGATGAAAATTGTAGACGTGAAGTGTCTCAAGAAAATGCTTGTTTTACATTGTTCTTATGGGACAAAAATCAAAATGGCCGACAGGTACTGTGCAATCTTAAGAAGTAATAATACACTGAAGGTTTTTATTACTGCCTTATATGATTTTATACCATATAAGAGTACAATGAGTATAACAATCAATGTAGTATATAAGAAGACACCACGGCCGGCCAATCCAGTTTCAGTCAGTCAACCAGCTACTGAGGATGACTCTCCACAGCGAGGTTGAAACGTTTAGCAGCAGTTACTATATTTCATCCGTGATGCGGTGTAAACCGGAAGCCATAGATCTTAACAATATGTATGTGACTAATGAGTGATTGAGGAAAGGATGTTGAGCACTGACAGGTAGAGGATAATTATGTGGCCCATTAATGGCACCACCAAAAACACTATCACTTGGAACAGGGCAAGAAGAGAACACGGTAGGAAAACTTGAAGCTTCCTGTAAACAAGTTTGACACTGACACCATGGTTTCAGGTGACGAGAGGTCAGCACGCTCTGAGTTTCGACTGCGAGCTGTTCACAGAGCGCTACGTGGAATACTGCTTCGTGTACGTGAGCCAAGCCATCAGCGGAGCTGTGAGCGACGTGCGCATGGACTGCGTGCCCACTCTGCCTGTGCACGGTCAGTAATCAGTACCTAGCCTAGCACACGTTTTACAGGTGATTTTAACTGTGGAGTTGGTCTAAGTCAACGAACACAGAAGATTATATAGAAGGGCTATCGGAATAAAACGTTGTCGCCTCTCTCAGCGGGCTTCTCCAAGATGGCGGCGGCAGGCGCTGAGTCATCCTAGTAGCGAGCGTAGAGCTGTACCTCCACTCACCCCCCAGGCTGCCCAGACGTGACCTAGTTGCTGCTTCCATCTCAAAGCACTTAGATTCTTGGGAGAATTCTGACTTTTCGGTTGTGACCAGATGAATCGGGTCAAATATTTTCTGAGAAGAATCACTTTTTTGGTATTCTCTGGTCTAAATAGTAATATATTTCGGTTTCCAAATTTGCCTCGAATAGCTGAAAATAGCATTATTTTATTCTTCTCTGAAAAAAGTTAGTCTTTGCATAGGATATAACAAAAACAGAAATATAAATAAGTCAGTAAACTAAAGATTACATAAATTGCATGGGCTGTATCGAAAACAAAGACAATGTTATAGTAGGTAGATAGCGCATGACTGAGGCAGACAGCTCAACATAGTTGAGGCAGCTCACGCACAGAATGCGCTGCGAGAGAATCCTTCAAGTAGAGTCCGTGACGCACGTTCAAGTTCCACTGTTCTAAGAAATCACATTTCGGTCATATTCGGGTCGTCAACATCAAGCAAACTCGAGCTTGTGGGGAGGGGGAGAGGTACGGCGTAATGCTGTTTGAAATACATTAAACATTCGTAGACGTAAATTGCTATAAACATTTAGTTAATATTTCTGATTTCTGAAATATGCGTTTACACTATGATAAGTTGTTTGTAAAGCAGTTTATGAAGGATAAAAACGTCTTTGAAAATTAAATTAATGTACGAGTATCATCAGCGATTACTATTCATATTTTTGAAATTTTAGTTTAGATTAAATTTAAATTAAATATTTAAACAATCCCAATTAAAATAGAAAAATATTGTAAATTATACACATGTCATCAGTCAACTTTTCAAATAACCCATGCGTTCAAATACTTTTACACATTCAGCACAATATGTGCCGTTTTGTTATAAAATGGTACTTTTGATAGAATTTTTTCACGCACAAACTTATTACGTACTTAAAAAACAAACCTACTACAAGAAAACTTTAAAACTACCAGTTCATGCAGGTGCTTTGCAATATTTGAACATACAAATTCAATCTACCTGCCGAGCTACAACAAAGTATGTAAAACAGATTGTAACTAAATTATCCGGTGGCATGTGAACAGTTTTGTTCATACGCTCATTTGCATCCTATGATGAACAACAAGTTCATTAGCGGTGAAATATGTTGTGGCTTTGCTGGTTTGAGATAATTAAGCCTTTGCCGGTTGGTTTCCAACCAAATGAAAATGAAAAGCGGCAGCTAAGCGGAGCGATTTGTTTTCATTGTTCTAATAAAGAGTCACGTGACATTTTCTTGTTCAGAGTGCAACAAAGAGTCTAAAGGTGCTCATAAAAAACGTAACAGACGTACTAATTGAGCGGACCCGTGGTGGGTTGGAATCGTGCGCGACTGCAGAGCGTATGCCTCCGCTGGCGCGGGTTCGATCCCCGCAGTTACTACTTATATTTAGAAGTCATTTTGTAAAGTGACTATACGGTAACGCTAGGTAAAGGTCGAGGTTGAGTGGTAGAGAGAACTTTGTATAGTCCTAACTACAATACAAACTTTACCTTTTTTTACTTGTAGTAACATACAGTGTATTGAAATTTCAGCCGAAAATGAATCGAACTTTTATTCACGACAAATGAACTAACTATTCGTACTGTATGGCATAAGAACTAAGTCTGATAAAGACTTGAAATATTTAATAAGTTTTCTGACTGTGCGTTCCACGATCTTATTTCTCTCAACGCTATACATTCAATTTAACTCTTAGGTTTTCGCGGTGGGTGTCACAACTATAATCTAGGTCTTCCGGTTCGAACTGTGTCAAAACATCTTAATTTACATCATAGCTTACCATCTTATTATTATCCGAGAGTAATCGGAGAAACCATCAAAATAATTAAAATGATCTTCTTATGGAGATATTGGCAATTGATGGGATGTTAGGCCACCATTAGCATCATCCAAAAATTGTTTTACCAAGGGTGTTTTATATGCTAAATGTCTATTTTAAGCGAACTATCATGATGTTTTGACGCGGTATGACAGGAAAAACTATATTATAGCTATACAGGAAGGGTTTCTTTGAAAGGTGAAAAAGGTCAATTTTCTTTGGATATGTGTTGGTACTCGTAATTGTCCACTGAAGATGAAGGAAAGTTTTAATAGAAAACGTCACGATGGCTTTTTAGGAAAGTGTTGACCTAGAAAACCTAGGAAATGTCGTGAACGTAACAGTGACGGTGGACGTAACACAAGATCAACACAAATGTTGACAAAAGCAAAATTTGACTTGTTGCTTATTTTCCAGCCCAGGTTGGTTTAAGTGTGTAGAAATGGACGAGCTAGACTTTTCTTTACAAAACAAAATTTGTCACCTGGCGAGAATCTCCTTAGTTACTTTTCACCGCCAGTTTATCAACCACCGTTCTTTAGGAAAACACTCTTATAAGATTGCATTGAAAAAACCTCATCTTCATATTACGGCCGTAATGTAGCGTCATCGCTTCCTAGGATACCATAGCTTTAAGCTAATTTGAGAATGGCACATCTTAGTATATAAAAATGAATCCAGTTTTTGTTCGGGATTGGCATAACTCGAGAATGGCTTCACAGTTGTCTTTTTTTAATGGTTTCTAATTTTTTGTAGAATTTTTTCACACACAAAAATGAAAATCATAGGAAAAATTAAAAATGTTGATGGTTTAACTGCTTATTTTAACACATTAGTAAACAAAGCATACAGCTGATAAATATAATAAGCACACTTGTATGATTGTTTGTGAAAAGGACAAAGTATTTCGGGTCAGCGAACAGTATATAAAAAGAGCCGAGGTATACAGTTGGATAAATCAGTGTATAAGAAACGTGGAGAGGCAGGATAAATAAAGTCGGGTTGCTGCAGGATGACGTGAAGTGACACTAACCTGGTTAGAGCTCCCTGAGGTCCTTCCATTCATCCCTTACCGGGCAGACTCTAAACCTGAGCTGGTATATCATACCAAACTAAACCATGGAGTGTCGGTTAGTCTGTATCAAATTTACTGCAGTAGCCATAATGTCAAAACACACGTCTATAGATTTTTACATAATCGGCATACAAGTAAAAATGCATATTCTAACCTTGTTGTCTATAATAAAAATAATAATGGTCAAAAACAGAACCTTGTGGAACACCACGAGTGACTGTTTGCCATGAAGACTGATTTTCACCAGTCTTAACAAGTTGTCTACGTTGATTTAAAGATGATTGTGCCCAAGTAATCTACCACGGCTAAAAGAAAATCCTGTTACTTTTAACTTGCTGATTTATAAAGAACAGTATTATGTGCTTGCTTTGATGAAGAACGACTCTCGATTAGAATAATAATTATGTACGCGTTAAACACAGAAATGTAAAATCAAACCATATGCATCATACTGGTAGGCCTAGCTGATAAACAAATTGTATGTACAAACGTGCGTTTTATAAACGTTTTATAAGTTGAGAGGTTTGAGAGGAGGAAGTAAGGTAACAGACAAACTACCATATGATCACAAGGCCGTAGCAAGTATCTTTTGGCTTAGGGAAAAATGTAAAGGGCCCTCTCAAACAAATAAATAAATTTTCATTTTATAAACAATGTTCATTGGATCGCAGGTTTTCCACTCGTTCACATCAAAGTATCTTTCATGCGTGCAGGAATCTGTATCTCATTTTATTCATTCGAATTATTCCCACTTCAATCCCTTTGTCTGTCTGGATATTTTAAGAGGTCTCCCAGTTGTATGTCATGAGCTCGTCTGTAAAATGCTTCAATAGCCAGTATTGTTTTGAGACGAGATTTAAACGCCTTTGGCATATTTGAAAGTGTGTTGATCAAAAGAAATCCTGCCTGCTAAGGCAAACGTTCATGAGCTACCGTCCTGTGTCTTCCAGTTCGGTAATTATTTCTGTTTCTCTTTTAATAAGAATTTATAGCCTCTACCTCTAACATTAAAAGATAACATTTTAAAATCATAAAGTCAAGCCCTTCTTAAAACATAATATTAACAAAACCCTAATTGCATTTTAGTGCAGTTGATACAAAAATCCTTGTCTTACTGCAGACACTTCTCAAAAGACTCGTCCAAAAGGCGAGTTCAAGAGCTCTCACTTGGATGGCCCTTGTAAAGGACATCCGAGACTCACATCTTTACCTCGGCTGTTTTAACTCGCTCCTTTTCCTTTGAACATTATCTTGCAGGCTGTTGTGTGGTTTTTGTTTACGTATATGTGTTGTGTCTATTGCGTTGGCGTACCCTCCAGCCGGTAGCTCTTCCCCTTCCACTCCTCTTCACTACGCAAATAAAAAGACTCTTTATTGCCGTATACTTCATAACAATATGGCGGTAGTTAACCAAACTTACAAGCACGCACGTCGAGATATCATTTAAACACACAGGTCAAACGCGTTCATACAGATACAGCATTTCATTGATAAACATTTGTTTTTGAATAATATTTAAATATTTTGATTAACTCTGAAGTTTTCCAAAACTTACCCACTGAAAAAAGATGTCTTGACTGAAAAACGTCTTATTATGCTTTAAAAATATTTAAACTATTTAGGCTCAAAGTACGAGCGTGGTACAATAATTCGCGTGAATGCTTTTTAAGCCGTTTTACCTTTCATCGAGTTTCATTTGGAAAAATGGGATATTCAAGCCGTCAGCACGGTAAGACCCAGTCCCAGGACCATGAATGAGCACCGATCCTGACCTCCAGAACACGTTAAGCATCTTTTTCTTCAAACCTTTATATACATAAGTATACACAGGGTGTCAAAATGTGTAGCGCGCTATGCATAACCGGATTTTACATACAAAGTAAGTCGAAATTACCGAATAACATTTTTTTATTTCGGCTTAGTTTAGCCGTAATCAACCATGTTGTAAATTTTGGAACATAGTGAATAATGTAAATACCCTTTAAGATATTTTGTGTTCCTAATTACATTTTCCAAAAATAAATTTTACCTAACTTATCAAATTTCAAAATAGTCATCATTTCAAATTTTCAAATTCTAATGGAATGAAATTGGAATTTGACTTTGAAATATTTTTGGCAAACGTTATTAGGAAAACAGTAGAGGTACCAAGTTTCACAAAAATATCTCAAAGGGCTTTTGAATTATTCTATAATATGGAATAATTCAAATCCCTTTGAAATCTACTCCCTCCATTTTATTTCATTAGATTACCCCATTTAAAACAATTATCGCACTGAAAGATAATCGCTGAACAAACCTTTTAAAAGTTACAAATGTATAACCGTCGGACCGAGAAGTCGCTAAAATCCGTCAATTGAGAAGAAAATTAGACAGATAATTTACACCGAGCTTTTAAAGGAGTGGATATGAAAATAAGAACTGCAGTCCAAGACACTTGACGTCGCTAAAGGCTAAGCTCAAGTTAGTTTTTAATTAAGTTCCAAGAATGTTTCTTTACATTGTTTACGAACAGCGTTCTTGCCTTCGGCTTCGTCGAGATTATTAAACGTCATATTTAGAAATTAAAAATATCGCCAAGATTCAAGGAAGCTTGTTACTTGCTATTTTTATTATGATATACAAAATCAGAGATTGGGGGCAAATATAACCACTCAGGTATTCTACTATTTCTGGATTAAATGTGTAACAACATTTTCTTATTTTTGCTTTAGGACCAATCGTATACATCATTTTCGTCTCCAAAATACCTAGAAGACCATTGATGTCCAATTATGTATGATGATGATACGACTCTACTGAAAACCATCAAAAACGTAGACAACTCAGAAATGTCGTCTTTTATACATATATATTAGTATGGCTCAGGATTATTGTTACAACAATGAATCCAATTAAATTTAATTTCCGATTGAGTTCAATATCTTAAGTTACTCCTAATATATAGATACTTAATATACTACGAATGAAACTATTTCTCATCATGTACTACAAGATAACATGTTCTCCCTCTAGTACAGGTTTAAACCGTATACTTGAGAAGGCCGTCTGAGTGGCGCATTGAAGGGCACTCAGATTCTGGCTCTTGACAGACCCTTGAAATGGACATTAGAGCTACCCATTTTCACCTCACTTCCTACTCGGCCTTACTTCCTTTGAGTGTTTTCTTCTGGATACATCTAGAGACACTTGTATGCGTCGTTTAATTGTACACTCAAAACATTCGATGTTAACTAAGCCATCGCGTAGCCACAAGGGTTGCCGTGGTTTCTACTGGATTTCCAATGACGGTGTCAAGAATACTTCGCAAGTGCTCTTTTGATCCCTTTTGGACACTTGTAATCACTGTAGGCTACAAGTCGAGTTGTTGTCCAGTTCTCACGAAATTTAGTAAACGTGTTTCTTTTTAAATATAAGGTTAAGTTCGTTAACCGGAAATATCGGTCCATCAAAAGTGCCCTTTGAGGGTGGCCTTTACCCCTAAAAATGGGGAGTACAGCTATAAACGCTGATTACAAAATTAATGAAATAGACAACTTCAATGGCCTCTACAAAATTAAACTGGTGTATTTTAACATAGTAGGTGATATAGGTTTGTGTGGAATTTCTTAAAGTTAATGTTGGTACAAATTATGGTGGAAAATTCTGCGGAAACGTTTGAAAATGACCATTTATAAATTACAGTTAGTACAAAGTTTAAATGGCAATAATAAAATTGTACGTAAAGTTTTTGTCAGGAAATGCAACATTGTCTTGAAATGGCGACACATTGTTAAATCGCCTAATTTTCAGTGATGAATGCACTTTTCACATTAGTGGAAAAGTTTATAGACATAATGTACGATTGTGGGGAATAGAAAACCCAAGAGAGACTGTACAGCATATACGCGATTCTCTTAACGTGAACGTGTTTTGCGCTTTATCTTGTGAAAAGGTTTGATAACTGTCCTTCATCAAAGAACTATCAGTAACCGGAATAAATATTTTCAATAAAACTTAAAGAACTCTTCTATAATTATAATCATGTAACTAATGATCTAAACTTTTAAATAATACATTTTACACGAGCTATCCAAACTGTCTATTCCATTTGTAATCACCCGGTATTTATAATTCGATTAAACTTGGTATATACATTTACGACACTTTACCTAGCATGCTTATCAAAAATCACCAAAACCCCTTTCAACCAGGCTAAGATGCCGGCTGAAAATCCTGTTGACATATAAATGTTTGTCATTTGACTCTGGAGGTGTTGAGAAGCTCAATACTGGAAACGTTTCGTTCTCTCTTGCGGTAGAAATTAATATTAATATTTGCTCTAACGACAACTACCAATATAAAAAGTAGAACACAATTTGATCTCGCCACCTTCACACACTGGCGAGAAAAGCAATAAAATCACGAAAACCAGCAATGTAGGCAAAATACAGATACATGTATGAGAAATGGGATTCATGACAACGACGGCTGTACCAAGCTATGAATAATGGACTAACTGATGTCCTACACGACACGCAAGGCTAAGGTCTTGTTCCTGAGTTCACTGTCAGCTAGGATGAGAGTAAGTGCTTTTGCTGAATTCTCATTTCTACATTTACAATACTATACGTTGCAAAGCAAACTAAACAGTCACGTTCTTATGGACTATAAATTTCCTATTCACTTAAATTTATTTGTTTGTAACACTATATTTGACTTGGATGGAGGATACCAAATCATATTAGAATATTGCCATAATTTTTCTTGTTCCAATTCGGATATGTTCTATAACTCAGCTGGGGGTGGTCATAGCTAAGTGGTATAGTGCGTGCTTCACACCAAATCGGCCCGAGTTCAACTCCCGGCGCTGCAGTAACAACTATTTCACGATGGCCACTCCCCGTGGTTCGTAGGTTAAGCCTTCAGTCCATTTTATTGGGCGTTGGGCTATCAATGACCGAATCTGGGTAATAATCGGCCCTTGTTTGTAACAAGGCTACACATCCTCATCCACCAGAACATTCCTCACACTCACCATCATGGCTCACCTGAAAAAAAAAGATGTATTCACCTTAAAATACCCTCTATGAGTGGTCGATGTAAGTATAAAATCAGAGTCTTAAATTATTTCCTCTTCACATACATCTTTTGGTTTTGTAACATTCTTTTCGAACTTGGATGGACGATGCCATTCAATTTGGCCATCCTTTTTCTTCTTGAACAGGAAGAACAATTTTCAATGCTCTATCGTCTGCTTTGAAGACATTTCAGCAGTACAATTTCAAGAGCAGGCTCATTAAACGGCTTTCAACTAAATCCATAAACGTAGATATTAGAAAAATATTTCAAATTCCAAAATATTCTAAAATAAACATCTTCTTTCTAATTCGGATATTATCAACTAACTAACTCATAACGCAACTACTGTTTCGATTCAAACATAGTAGAGGAGACTTCAAATTGTGAAATACACGAAGAAAGAAGGCCACAGAGAAAATATGAAAGAACAGATTCGTTTGTTGCTGCTTCGTCATGCAAGGTTTTGTCGTCTCGAGTAGAACCGTTCTGCCAAACTAATTGTTACTACCTTCGCCTCGCATGTTGTCATGTTTGCTTTGTGACTCGCCAAGCTGCTGCTTCAAACACAACTCTTTGATCGTGTTTTAATTTCATCCTTGTTATCTTTGTTTGGTGAAGAAATTATTTGTAGCAGCTCTATTCCACTGAAGTGAGGAGCACTTGCGATGCAGCAAAGAGTAGGATGATGATGTCATATTTGAACTATAAGTTTGTATTCCTACAATATTTAAATAGGTTCAAAACATAGTTGTTTTACATAACGTTTTGGTGTCACCTCATCTTCTGGTAAAATCACTCTATTTTCAAAAAGAGATTTAATTATGTTTGAAAATAGTTACCAGAGGGTGACATGCTACCAAATAATTATATGACTCCATCTTCCCCAATAGCCAAAGTTCTGAGACATAGTTTTTTTTTTAAATTTGATATTGTTATGTGGATTAAATTAGCATTTAGGCTCGTTTTACGTCGATACAACACCTAGGAATATTTCTGTTAGGTATTTACATAAATTGATAATAAACAGAATGCGCTGCGAGGAAATTCTTTTAAAAGCGTCTCAAGTACGTTCGTCAAGTTCGAAAATCACGCGACCTGGTCACATTTAAGTCATCGACATCGGACAAACTCGAGCATGTGAAGCCGAGAGAGACGGCGAGAGATAGCTACGCTCGCAGTGCATTCTATGCGTGGACTGCCGAACCAGTAACCATACTGGTTCCGCCATGTGACATCTATGCGCTATCTACCTACCATGACATTGTCTTTGGTTTAGTTTGTGATGTGCCTGGTGATGTGTTTCAGAGGCGGCGAGTGGCGGCTGGGGACAGTGGACACCGTGGACCAAGTGCACCACTACCTGCAGTGGCGGCACTCGCAATAGATACCGTCTCTGTGATTCTCCTCCTCCCAGATACGGAGCCAAGTTCTGTCAGGTGAAGTTGTGTTTCCAATCACTCTAGAATGTTGTCCCTGGCTCCCTCAGTCCTGATTGCTCTATGCCCATTCTTTTCTACACTAGGTCGACTGTAAGCTGGATCCGTTGGAAAGGAGGCTTGATACGGCTAGTTATTAATAGTAATTTCAAATCGATAAACTATTTCAGCTTGATTGAAGGATGGGTTTATTTCCATGAACTATCAAGGGGTATTGTGGAAATCAACTATTTTATTTCTTGTAAAACTCTTGGTGTTCAGAAAACAGCAAATTAATGGAAAACAAAGTAATCGAAAAGTTAACATAAATATTAACTAAACAATTCATTCAGAGTATGCAGAGATGGAATTATTACTTTATACAAGTATTTAATACATATTAATTATATTATTTAAAAATCGTTAACAGAATAGTGTGAGTATTCCACCAAAAAAGCTCTTTTCTTCCTCTTGAGTAAGTTACATTGTTCAGGAATACAACGTTTTAGGAATAATTTTGCACCTGTCTGAGATGGAAACTTTCCATAAATTTGCAATTTGTGAGAGTTTTGTCTAAATGTATGAACTTGCCTAGTATTTTTTAGTGTAGTCGTGAGTTTGTTATTCTTGAACTAATTAACATTGTGTCAAACCAAAAAGAATAGTTTCGTAGATGGGAGGGTAGAATATTTAACGTCTTAATTTGAAACTTCCCAACTCCCAGTTTTAAAATTATCCTCAATGCTTGGTTATGGAGCATAAAATACCAATCGAAATTGAAAATGACTCTCAATTCTTCTCCAGCTGGTCTGATTTGTGATATACGTTGCCCAGGGTCACGCCCTGGAGACAGAACGGTGCGGAGTGGCAGTGGGCTGGGACTGCACTTTCTACCAGGACGGAGGAGGGCAGGATGTGCCTGCAGAGAGGCCGGAAGTGAAGGCCGAGGTAGGCATGGGCTGCAGGTGCGGATGTGTGGTACACCTGGGGGTGTCCAAGCCTAGGCGCCTCGTGGCCTCCTCCTCGCAGAGTTGTCCTGGCAGGACCTTTTGGCTCATACAGGTGAGCCATCTCGAAGTACTTGATTGAAAATTAACAGGTGCTTGACGCATAATTTTTTATTTCAACAAATTAATTTTATATTGTGATAAAACATACGTACTGTAAGTTTGAACGAAATATATTTTTCCATGATTACTCTCTTAGTTGACCCTAGCTTAGAAACTCTTTCTAGGCTTTTTCAGGTTAGAGTTTGCCTGGCTTGACATGGATTATATACTTTATTCTCAATACTACTGTATTTAGTATCCATCTTGGCGTCTTTCAGTGTTAAAGCACTTTCGTTATCAATTAGTTTTACAGTTATAGATTAACTACTAGGCTTTCGCGGTTGGCGTCACAACTATTATCTATTTCTTCCGGTTCACACCGCGTCAAAATTTGCTGGAAATATGTATTTTCGGTACTCCTCTGCGATACGAAAATATCTTAAGCTAATTATCATTAATTTTTGACGCAGTGTGAACCGGAAGAACTAGATTGATGAATTCAGCCTTGCTTCTTTTCTATTAAGTGCACTATGTCTAACGTTGTTTATATTGATCTAGTTTCAAAATTACTTGCCCACTTGAATACTTGAAGTCTTTATCTGTGACTGGCTGTACCAGCATGAACGGTGTCAGAATAGGAACATCTTGATGGTCATTTCAGGCCTATCATCAAGTATATCTCTAGGCCTCCGCTAGCACACAACTAGCACCACCCTGCGTCAGTAGACTATTTTCTAAATTGTCAAACATTACGCCCAAGCTGAGATGCTGTATCCATAGTGACTACATGAATGAGACTGGAAATACCACATCTTCATCCACAGCGAAATCTTTGAAAATTTTAGGAGACATTCTACTGACACGGTATGATGGCGGAAGCCTAGAATGTAGTGACGAATCTGACCGTTCAAGCCTACGCATTTACATCAAGTAGGTACTACTTAGTAAATTTGTATTTTATATCTGGAAACTCTGTGTTCAGGCTGACCGGAATCAGGTGGTGAGACTGTCCCTGGAGCAGTTCCGGTTACCCTGCAAGGCTCAGTGGCTGAAGGTACGCGACGGGGACTCCTTGTCCTCTGACCTCCTGGCCAGGCTGACGGGGGCTCCAGCACACCTGCCCGTGCTCAACTCCTCATCTCACCGCCTCCTGCTGGAGTTCTTCTCTGACGAGCTGGTTGCCACTGGGGACGAGTGCTGGGGAGGCTTTCTGGCTCACGTGCAGCAGCTGGGTCAGTAAATGTGTCTCGGTGGTCGCAATTACTCTCATACGGAAGAGTAATGTTTTCATCAGTTTCAAACCTAATCTTCCTCATGCCAATTACTGAATCTGTACCAATTAGCATCATACTTACTAACTAGTATTCTAAATGATGTCTCATTAGGAGCAACATCTCATCCGAGGAGTGTTCGTAGTACGCAAACTGTTCCGTAGGACGTTCATTTTAAGAGTGCACAGTACCTGTCGGCCATTTCGTTTTTGTCATATAAGAACAATGTTGAAAGAAGCATTTTCTTGAGACACTTCACGCCCACAATTTCATCAGATATTTTAAAATAAGTGTTTTTGATAGATGACAATGTACTGCTGAACCCCTTTTTGAAAAATTTATTAGTTTACTAGTAAAAACAAAAAATTCAAATACAAAGCTTCTTCACATGTTTTATTTACGCCACGGTCTTATAAATGAGAAAATGAAATTTCGGCTCAGTGGAGTCACTAAAATACTAAATACACTAAAAAAAGGTTTATTTCATAAAAATACGATGAAAACTGGGCGTGAGATGTCCCAAGAAAATGCACGGTTTTACATTGTTCTTATGGGACGAGACTCAAGGCCACAGCCACTACCGCACAGGCTTAACCACAAACGTATTTATTACAAAAACACTTACTCAATAGACATTCACTCCATCTTGATAAGCGTGAAAACAAACGCGATTCACAAAAATACTGTCAACAACGTGAACAGCTAACAAAAAACAAAAGATCATGACTGCCAACCGTAGCTAGATTAAAATCAAACCCCATTTAAATCTAGTGCTATACATGAAACACCCATTATATTGAGCATGTATGTGGTATCTAGGGCAATCTAATGTAGCGCTCAGGAATGTTGATAGTCAGTGCAGTGCGAGATTTGATCACTGGTCACGTTAGACCCAGTCCCTGCTCTGACGACCCCTTCAATTTGCTCGACCCATCACAAGCCATTATATTGCCCTTTCTAACAGCTGTTTAATTCAACGCGATATTATATAGTCATGGTCTATAGATCGGAAATTGTGTTTTTAAAATAACTAGGTTCTGGGCAATTAAAATGAATAAACATGATATATTTGGAAACAAGAGGAGTTTTCCAACACAAGTATAGATCGTTTTCGAAGTTATGCGTTTTAGGTGTGCAAAATAGATTAAAATAACACTGAAACCTGAGAATTTTAAAGTTTATTTGTGAAACTATTGCAAAACGTATGAGAAATCGGGCTCTATACACATGTTGGAAAACCTTTCTAGTTTCCAAATATATCATGTCTGATAATGCAAAAATAATATTGCAAGGTAAAATAATTGGCCACCGTAAACCCGTGCAAGCGCTTAGTTTAATAGTTAGGCAGTATCAAAAAAATCCATTGTTTAGTAAATTCTTACGTACGCGGTGTCGTGTGTTCCTTGGGTGGACAAACTCAGCCTATCTCTGCGTAGACCACTGAGGCGGACTCTTAAGAGTGTCATTGTTCTCAACAGATGGAGGCGCCAACAGCTCGGCTGTGAGTGAAGTGTGGATGAAGCCCTTTGCCAGTCCCCTGGAGAGACTTGCCCTGGTGCACATGGTGGTTATCCTGCTCCTGGTGTTGGTACTGCTGGCTTCTACGTGTCTCGGGGCTCAGTACATGCATCGCTACCGCAAGTACCAGCTCGCCGCTGCTCACGAGGACATGGAGTCACTCACTGTATCATGTATGTCAACATGTATAATAGATTGTATAGAAATTGTTAGGAAAACTAAGGTAATCGTGTATTTATTTTGGGGGTGGCTATAGCTAAGTGGTGGAGTGTGCGTGATTTGGACTAAATCGGCCCGGGTTTAACTCCCAGTGCTACAGTAACAACCTTTTCACGATGGTCCCTCCTCGTGGTTCGAAAGTCACAAAATGTTTTCCGCCCTATTTTCTTAGGTCAATTTATGGTAAAACTAGTCCGTTTTAAAAAACAAACACCCCCAGTCAGAATCATACTGATATTTTTGCCTGTGCAGATAACCTGATACTGGGGTACAGCAAAGAGAGATCATGTCTAACACTAGGTTAGTTTTTGGCTACTCAGTATGAAATTTTGACATTTTCTTTCTATAGGGCAAGGAAAGAGGCTAACTGGCGATGCGCTGAAGAAGGTTAACTTTTGAGAGCCAATTGGTAAAAAGAGACTCTGAAAAGAGAGAGTGAATATTGTTGGTTATCTCTGTGCTGGATGTAGAAGATTTCTGCTCTGTGGAGCAGTTTGGAGAAGACAATATTTAATTCCTGGTTCAAGGCCAAATCATTTGCCCAAGCATGATGCTAGCGGACCCATTCCCTTCTTGTTATTGTTCCATATCCTTCCCACTCCATTGGTTAGCACAAGCCTGAGGCTGCGATAGCCCAGCAAAGACACATGGGCGGCAAGCCAATAAAAGAACTATACAAAAATACCAGTACACTATTTTAGAAGTAGATCTGAGTTTTGAATTTGCAAGAAGAGTTTGTAATTAGTTAAAGTCGAAGCTAGTTATTGTACTTGTTCGAACTACAGTTGAGAAGTAATAGTTTTGATCAAAAGGTAAAGACAGGGTATTTCGTTCAAAGACAGAATTAAGTTTTATATTAAAAACAGACGATTTTTTGTCTTTTCCTGTATTTTCTGTGAAGAGTAATGTATATGCAGTAGGCGAGAGTGTGGGGAGTCTAGTTCCAGCAAGGAGCAGAGCTGCCTCCAGCAGTACTCTGTTGTCTGAGGTGATATCCTTGAAGCGGTTCCGTCCTCACAGGCACACCCGTCTGCCCGACCATGAGGATCTAGACGAGGAGGATCATGACATTGAATCTTCTCTAGATTCACACAGGTAAATACCACAATAGAATAAAGCACAAGAGAATTAATGTTTAATGATGTTTGGCCGTTTGCTTGTTTACATGAATTTACATATGTTGAAATATGTCAGCAGAGAGGACGACACGAGAGACAGTGAGGTCGAGGCTAAAGTTGCTGTGTCGGAGAGGTCAGGAGACATGGAGCACAGACCTACCACTCTGGATGTGCGAGTAAACCGTCCCTCAAGGCCTCAGCCCGAGCCCGTCCGCATCCACAGGAAACAACTCAAGTAGGTTTTTAAAGTCCACATTTTTCAAATCCAAATACCCTTTTTTATAATTGAACAGATTTACATACAGTTTATTCTAAATATCTCTAACCTCTAGCACTGCTCGTGAGGGGAAACTGTGTATGCATTTACTATGTGTATAGACTTGTGTAATGGGTTTGAGAGCCGAGTTAGTTCCTTGTGCTGCCGCCGGAGCTCAGATTGATCAAATAACATAAACCAGTTTTAGCATTAGCTTGACTCTCTGCCTGTATGTTCCTCTGTGGTCAGGATGAACTAGTGTAACAACAGCTGTTTCTTCAAGTAAACATTACAACTTAGAATCTTAGAAAAATCGAGTTATTCATATTGTGTTTGCATTATGACAAAAGATATTGTTTGCCACTCGTTCCTAAAGTGTCTTTTTGAACCTCGCTCATTTAACGTCTTCGGCTGTTACTCGGACGTTAAAACTAAGATACAACACACTGTTAACAAAGATGGACACTGTTGTTAATTGTTTGTGTGTATTGTACAATCAGATACAAGTCTCCAGTGAGCCCAGTGGTGGAGAAGCCTGAGTCTGCTGACGAAGAGGAGTTCAGCAGCAGTTGCACTCAGCACGACGCCAGCACCGCCTCCCCCCTGCCTCCTGCCCGGCGTCACAGCAATGGACTCAGCAGGCCCAGTGTCAGCAGCAGTGTGTCTTCCTCCCTTACCACGGTCAGTATATTTTCATGGATCTATCTTTACAGTTATATCATTGTTAGATAGTCATGTAGTATGTTAATATTTTCATTCACACTTGCATTGGTTCGAATCATTCCACGATAGCCCGAAGTTCAACATGTAAGTTCACGATCTCTCATGCATATAGTCATGTTCCATAAACTCGTCTGTACTGTTAAAATCGTGTGCGATCAAAATATTTTGAGACGGGTTTTACATGCCTTTAGCATTGAAGCACCGTTTAGTGGTTATCGAATTCGGTAAGACATTTACAAAATGAACTCCTGCCTGCGAAGGCAAACGCGAATGAACTATCGTTCTGTGTTGCCCAGTGCGATAGTTCTCTCTGCCTCTTGTATCAAGCAATAAACGTCACTTCCTCATATGGTGTCCCACTTGAAAAAGACACATGTAAAGACAGGGTTATGTCAATTATTTTAAATTTTGAAATGCTAGTCTGCACTTATCTAAAAAATTCTAAAAAAATTATTCTAGCAAACCATGAAAAATGATTTGTGATGCTTTTATGCAAGTTTTATGTATAAGAGACGTGAAGAAAATAAGCTAATAAAGACTAACAACATCCTCCTCTGCTCTTTCCTTTCAGGCTCTCTCTTCCCCGGCCTCCAGCCTGCGCAGTAACCCCAAGGAGACGAAGGAGAAGAGGAACAGAGAGCGTCTGCTGGCAGGCTCAGAGTTCAGCCTAGCGAGTGACCTGGAGATGGATTACTACGATTACGAGGTGAACAACGCCAGCACAGTGCCGGGCTCGTACCTCGGCATGGACCCGGCGTTCTGTCTGTGGATTCCGCCCTTCGCGCCGGGCCGCTGGGACGACGACGAGGACGACAAGGAGGCGCAGGTGCGCGGAGACGGCACCGAGCTCAAGGACCTCTCCAAGACAAGGTACGTGTTAAGGGACCACTTCAGTGGTTACCTCAGAGAGCCGCACAAGGAATACACGACACCGCGCAAGTGGCTAGTGGCTAAGCAACATGCCTTCTTCTAACTGATGCTAACTGACGCCAGCATTCAACAAATTTAAATTGTTAACATTAACTTGCCTCTATATTTTAGAAACATGTCTTTTTTAAATAAAATACGGTCTCGTAAAGAGGAGGTGACATTCACTCTTATGAAACTAGAGACAGGGAAAACTACGGAACTGGGAGACACAGAACGGCAGTTCATGAACGTTTACCTTCTCAGGTAGGAGTTCAATTCGTCAACAGTTTGCCAAATTCGATCAAAAGTGTCCCAGAGCTTAAAGCTTTTAAAAATCGTCTAAAAAGGTTTTGACCGCGGAAGCATTTTATAATAAAGACGAGTTTATGGCACATGACTGGGAAAACGCGGAACACGCTGAGGGTTTGAGTGGTACAATTCAAATGAATGGAAGAGAGTGAATGCGAAATATGTATGTCTGATTGGGATTTCAATGGAAGAATGTGTGAAAATTTTAGCATTTTTAAATTACAGTAATTTGACGATTGCATAAAATGTCCAGTGTTGACGCAATAAACAATTCATTTATTTAATTATGCTGCCTAACTGCCAAAACAAGCGCTTGCAGAGGTTTTACGCGGATATGTTAAACACATTTTGAAGCAAGTTTTACATTAACAACCTACGAGTATACTAGTATTTGGAAAGTAGAGGAGATGTCCGACATGTTTACGGAGCCTAATTTCTCATAAGTGGTTAATATTTTCACAAATTAACTTTGAAGCTGAGGCGGACCCTTAAATAAACACCTTAGCTGTATACCAGTGAAATTTCAATGTTTCAAAAAAATCTTTCTTTGGATAAGATTTTTATAAAAGTTGTACGGTACTGTATGTACACGAATATGTGGATATATTTCTCAGCCAAATTTACGTATATATTAACGGGCAAATCAACTTGACTTAAGTGAAGTGAAAATTAGTTTTCAACTAATTCTTATGTTGAAGGATGAGCTCTAATATTGGATATGTTAAGGAATAAATTTAAACATCAAATAAACTAATATTGAAAGTTTTTAATGATTTATTTAAAACATTTTAGTATTGGTTTATTTGATGTTAAGATTTATTCCTTTAGTTCTTGAGAAAATAAAACTAATTTAAAGTCTCAAAATCAAATATCAGAAAAGATTTTGGACGAGGCCTTTCAAAATCATTATCTTTATCTTCATGTCCGGTTTTCTGTTTTCTATTTATTTTTAGTATCCATTATTGAACTCCTTCTGCTTTAGTTGTTATGTGTTCATTTTAGTGCATTATAGAATTTGACTTAATATGTTGTTGCATTCAGCACATTTATTCATTAATTTTCTCAAGTCTATTCATAAAACCGTACAGTTGGAATAACATATTAATAATTAATTCGTATAAATATAAGGTCCCCTAATAAACGGTTTTTATTCTAGACCTGTTGAAACACATGTTTCAATAATCAAAAGTCTAGATTTGTTTAGCTCTGTACCTGTCGGCCATTTTGTTTTTTCCCATGGGAAAATGTAAAAACAGGCATTTTCTTAAGACACATCACGCCTACAATTTCCATCTGATCCTTTTTGAAATAAGTTATATTTAAAATATGACAATATAATGCAGTGACTACGATGACCACATTTTTGAAATTGTTATTAATTTACGAGTAAAAACAAAATTTAAATACAAAGTGTCTTTAATTTTTTTATTTATGTCACGGTCTTATAAAAGATAAAATAGAAATTCGGCTCAACGGGTCACTAAAACAATAATTACACTTTAAAGCAAAGTTTACTTCATACAAATCGGATAAAAACTGTAGTTTATGCGTGTTTATACATGCGTGTTTATACATTGGCTCTTATGGGACGAAATTCAAGGTCACAGTCACTGCAGCGCACTCTTAACACAAGTTACTAGTGAACAAATAGAGCAGTAACGGCTGTGGCCTGATATAATAAGCTCGCCCGGACCCAGACTAATTTGATTTAACTAGGGTAAATGTTGTGGCCAGACACTCGGGACTGTATAACTCTGTAACTCCACATGCTGCTGGGTTATTAAACTCTGGTCTCCGTGGTGTTTTATGTATGAAGAGGAGTATTCACTTGACGCTCTTGCGTATTAATCTTTAAAATGAATAAAGCGATTACGACATGTTTTATTTAAAAACAGCGCTAAACGCTAGCTGTTAGTGGGCTTATATCGGTTGGTATCGCTCCGAAGCTCATCCGGTTACGCGGGTTCGATCTCTGCAATCACCACTAACAATTTGTACACTGACGCTAGGTAAAGGTTGAGGTTGAGTGGTAAAGAGGACTTTGTAGTCCTAACATCGCCCCGTTAAACAAGGCAAACTTAACCTTTTTTTAAGCTAAAGCCTTCCCAGTTTGTTTTTATTGCATCTCAACACCCAGATTTATTAAGAACAAAACAATAGTATAATGAAATATAGGCTAGTTAACAAAAGGGCAATCAGGAGATGTTTTGTTCAAAAACTATATGTTTATTCAAAATGTGTTGTATTATTAAAATGCTCAAACTGGTAGCGTATCAATTTACAAAAGGTTCACTTCTTTACTTGTTCATATAAAAGATCAAAGCGATGGGAACAATTAATATAGAGTAACTTGCTAACACAAGAAGAGACAAGATACAAACTATTTAAATTGGAAATCGCTAAACATGGTGTTGAGCCATTAAACGTTGAATAAATGTAAAGATAATGTTCTGGCCAACCATGTATACTAATACTTAAATACTAACTAGTTGGATCAGTACGTTTGAATGTTATTAATGTCATCATACACTACGAAATGTACTATGTATTGAGAAATATGAGCATTTTATTTTTTACTGTTTTTAGTGTATTTGTCTTAAAGAATTATGATTTTATTAGCCAATCGACACCTCCCTGTTAAGAAAAGCCAATCGTAATATAAACTTGCAAACTAGTTAAAGTTTATGTCTTTTGTTCAATCAAAGCAAGTTTTATATTTACTCAATCCTTAAGGCAATTTTTTTTATTTAATACCTACCTTTTCAGTGCCAGAACCCTAATGATGGAAGATGAAGATCTCAAAGAGACCTAAAGTATAAAATAAATAATAAATATAAATACGATGTTCTGGCCAAAATATGTACACTGATACTAAAAGGTTAACATTTAGTATATATCGTTATGTAACATTTTTATTAGTAACGTTATTACTATCAACGTACACTTCAATATACTAATAACAAATATAAGCCATTAAAGGTGGATTTCTTTTACTTTTTTTAGTGTTTGTGTTTTAAGAACTATACTGTATAATATTATATTAGCCAATCGGCACTTTTATTAAAAAACGTAGTATAATCGTTTTTGTTGTTGTTAAAGTAAAGCAAGTTACCAACAAGTTGAAAAGCATGTTTTACAAATTTCAAGACAGAGTTTGTACATGTTCTGTTGACATTTCCAGTGCCAGAACACTGACAACAGACGACGAAGATCTGAAAGAGACGACAGAGTTCAACGAGCGAGAGCAGGACGAGCTGGACTCAGGATCCTCAACTCCTGTGATCCTGGAGCAGGATAAGGACTCCAGGAGTGAGAAGAGTTACCATGACTGTTACACTGCCAGTAGAGCTGTCATAGAGGAAGTAGCCATGGTAGAGAAGCTGGAGCCAGTGTCTCCCATCAGGGTACACAGAGCATACAGAGTCAAGGAGAAGGAGTCAGGAACAGAAAAGTCACCCAGTGAGGAGAGTGAGTATTACGACCTTCTAGACGACGAGGCTGAAGAGGAGATCAAGTTCGCAGATGAAGACGACGAGGAAGAAGAGTTGGACAAAAGAGAAAGCAAATTGATGATCCCTCAGGTGAAAAGTAACAGGAGCTCTTACTACGATGTATAGCGTTAGTGTAAGGGTGTAAAAGTATTTTTACATTAGGTTGTTAATAGTTGTAAATAGGTTGTAAAATAGTCCAAAATAATACGATGTAACTCTAGCTTGTAATATGTGAAGTAACAAAGATAGTGTTATGGTAGGTAGATAGAGCATAGATGACACTTGGCTGAGAAAGGAAAATCAACATAGTTGGGCAGCCCAAGCACAGATAGCGTTGCCGTCTCCACAGTCTTTCTCCCCCCTCGGGTGCACATGCTCGAGTTGGTCCGATGTCGGTGACTTAACTGTGACCAGATTTTCAAGAACGACCAAACTTGCGCGTGCGTCAGTGGCTCTACCTGAGAAGGATTTTCTTGCAGCGCATTACGTGTGTGGGCTGCCTCATTTATGTTCAGTTTCCTGCCTCAGCCAGTCTGCATCTTTGCTCTATTTACCTACCATAACAAAATCATTGGTAGTAAGTAGACAATGAAAATAAGTTCGAGATCCCACAAAGGTATTTTTACCTTCACCTGATTTTTTTATTATGTTTTTTTACTAAAGCTTAGAAACAGAATGACTAAAAATCATAGGATGCCTAGTCAAACCAAGTCTAGGGTATACTTGAATCGTTACAAACGTGAAATATTTTCCTCTTACTCCTTAAAGGGCACAGTGCTGCAACCTTTCGCCAGGAGATAGAAATTAAATGAAATACGTATTTATTTACCTGACGAAGTTTTCTCTGTAATACTTACCCACGTTCAATATATACAATCAAATATAAAAATTATACATTTACGGAACCCGTACAATAACTTAGTGCAAAGGGAAATTGTGTTAGTAGGCTATATGTAAATGCTAACAGACGGCAATTCGGTGCCTTGTGCAGAAAGCATGTACGCAAACATTAAAATTTTAACGAAAGAAATATAATCCAGGCCTGTATTTGACTAGGCAACCCATGTTTTTTCAGTTAACTTGTACATACTTTTCAACAAAAAATAGCTCTCATTCAAATGACATATGAGGTGAAATTACCTATGTGAAATCTTAACATATAATAAAACATTATTCTTAACCAAATAATCTGTTCAAATTGTTTTAATACAGATCTGCAGATTTAATATTTCTAAATTTTAATAAACTTGTATATTATTGAATAGTTATATGTTACACAAGCTTATATTACCACTAATGTGATACAATTGGAACCAACTAACGCAATGACAGTTAAAGATTTTTTATTTCAGTTTAAAGTTAAAGAGGTTTGAATGCTGAAGCAAAAATGCTTGCTGTATTTCGTGTGCTGATATTGTTACATGATTCTAAACTTTGACAGTTTAAATTGTATTTGCTTTGCAACTTCGCTTACAGTACATACACATCTGGCCAGATTATTGATTCCCTGTAAATTTTATGCTTAGTATCTAGTCATATACCCCTTAAGACTGTGTGAGTGCAATGTTAGGTTAAGAACGACTGATTTTATTCAACGTGAGAACGTAGTCTTTTACTTTCGATATTTATACAGGGTGTAACACAAATGTGTAGCGCGCTATACAGAACCGGATTCTACATACAAAAGTAAGTCAAAAATGTCTTGTAACAATTTTTAATTTCAGATTAATTTTAATTTTGAATTGAAAAATTGAATTGAATGTAGAATGGTTTGACTGCAAAGTCTTTAATGCGCTTTTGAAATTTGATAAGTTAAGACAAAATATTTTGGAATACGTTATTAAGAAAACCTTGTTTAAACTAATTTTCACAAAAATATCTCAAGGAGACCCTGTATTTTCGAGATTAGAGTGCTAATTAGTTTAGTTTGTTTAAGAAAAAAAGAAAACTACAAGACCCTAAGTGCTCATGAGTGCAAATTCTTCAAGGAAAGATTTATAAATCTGATTTTGAAACTTGTTTATGCTATCGAAAGTAAATAATACAATGTTCATTTTACATAGTTTTATTCCTGCCTTTGAGTTTAATAAAGGTATATCCCAAGTTGATTTAGTATTCTAGTCTATTTGTATGTTGTGAATAAGTAATTAAATACTTCTATCTCCTTTCAGTTTTGTTGTTTGTAAATAAGTCAAATTAAATACTTTTCCCTTAGCTAATAAAAATGTGCAAACCATTTTGGAAAGAGCCGAAAGCTGAGTTGCGTGCTGCTTGCGGTTTGTTTTGTAAATAAATGTTGTTTTTTTTTTAGCTAAAACTGTAAATTTGTTTTGCTTCTCCACTGAAAACAGCAGTAATAGATTACAAGCGTACTATAAAAAACTGCATTGCCAAATCATTTTAATCAGTTAACTAGAAAATGCTGTTCCTAAAAGAAAAGTAAAATATTACCCTATCAATAGCTTGAGTATGTTCCACACTTGATAATGGTTATATTTATTTTCCATTCTACTTTGACCATAAATATAACATTTGGTAAAAGGTAAATATTTAAAATGCATAACGTTTTGAAAAAAAACACATAAGTACACAAGTTCCAGAAAATGCAGGCAATCAATTTTTGAAAACAATTGCCTTAGTGACTCACATATCCAAATTATACTCGTCAACAATAAAAGTTATGACAATTTGTTCATAGAGCAAAGTTTAATTCCAGAGGCTCAAGTCTATATGGCTTCTTTTAAAATAAGATTTTCTCATTTAGTGAGAATAGGGTACTTTTTAAAAAATCAATCAAAAAACATTACCTGAGGTTGAAATATTATCACGGTCTGAAAAACACGTAGATCTACAACAAAAAATAAGTACGTGTAAATTTAAGAAAATTAAACAACTACAGAAAAAGATACAATTTATATGTTAGTTGGTGGTGGTTGACTAGTCAGCTTGCGCTGATTCCTTTTAGGCCTGTTCATGTCCTAATGTTTTGTGTTATGTTTTTGGTTACCTTTTACTCGAAGACGGGATCTGATTCCAAATTCAGAAATGTCATTTTCTTTTTTTCACTGAAAACCGATGAAAACTGTCCATAGTAGTACGCGTATTTCAAACTCAGTAGCTTTACCGCCGTCAACAACTAACTTCAAAAAAGTAACCACTACTTCTCCTTTAAAAATGCGATAGAACAATAACATAGCTCTTATACACAACAACAGAATCGAACAAATCAGTTGAAAGAGTCCAATATTTAATGGACTAATAATTGTTTCAAACTATCATAAGGTTCAAATTTCGTCGGACATACTGTTATTAAGAAATAACATATTGAATGTCATATCTTGTGTAAAAAGACAAATTATAATTTGCATCAATAGTTCACATTGATTTAGTTTTGCTCCGTATTGTATTGTACAAACCCAAAGTAAACCCGATTAAATGTATCACGTATAATGGTTTAACTGAGACTGTCCAGATATATATTATAGTTTTAAATTTAAATGCTAGATTGTATTAGATCTTATGTAAATGGCATTGTTTATATCAAATAAATATTTATAAGGAAATAATGTGGTTTTAATTTGGCACACACAGGTTATGATAATGGCCGTAAGTTTTACGATGGCCACTCTCCGTGGTTCGGAAGTCACGTTAAGCCGTTGGTCATTCCATTGGTCGTTGGGCTATTAACTAATGAGCCAAACTTCCCACCTCCGTGGTTTGGAAGTCACGTTAAGCCGTTGGAATATTCCATTGGTCGTTGGGCTATTAACTAATGAGCCAAACTTCCCATCGTCGGGGTTTCGAAAGTCACGTTAAGGCGTTGGTCCATTCCATTGGTCGTTGGGCTATTAACTAATGAGCCAAACTTCCCATCTCCGTGGTTCGGAAGTCACGTTAAGCCGTTGGTCCATTCCATTGGTCGTTGGGCTATTAACTAATGAGCCAAACTTCCCATATCCGTGGTTTGGAAGTCACGTTAAGCCGTTGGACCATTCCATTGGTCGTTGGGCTATTAACTAATGAGCCAAACTTGGGAATAGTCGGCCTAGTTTGTAACAAGACTACATCTCATTAACCATCAAAAACACTCATCACACTCACCGTCATTCCATATCCATTTTAAAATACCCTGTGAATTGATGTCTCAAAGCAAGTATAAAAAAGCAATGCTTTACATTAATTCATTACGGAATTTATGTAAAGGAATTGCTAAGGAAATTTGTCCCTTTCAAGCCAGCGACGTATTAGCACCTAGCTGCGAGGCGGACTGTAGTTTACTTTACCGAAGTTGAAATGATTTTTGAGAGAACAAAGATTTGAAATAATTGACAAAATTAAAGAAAAAGCTACGAATTTGTCAAACCCCATCAGGAGAAAGTTGGGTCCTTTGATCAGTAGAAACACAGATGGAAAAGTGCATAGATTTTCAAAGGGACTTTGAAGGTGACAAATTTGATTAAATTGTGTTATCACGTACACATTCAGTCCCTCCTCGTACTTTGCCAAAATATTCTGAATCTGTAGATTTCTTCAGAAGCCTGAGTTGTGGAAATACGTAATAAGGTAAGAAGCGCAATAAGCTTTCTTTTTTTTAATTCTCCAACCAATTAGTTTTGTATGACTCACGCAAAAAATGGATTTGTTACAGCTTAGTTTTGTTCAATTCTATTATTATTATTTAATTTGAGATGTACTTTTTCCGTGTTAACCTTTTCCTGTAAATAAAATTATATGTTGTTTCCAGATGTCTGGGGAAGGACTTCTTTTTCCCGAGATCGTATGTGAGCAGCAAGACTCACTGTACAGTTTAATTTTCATGTTTATAGTAATGTTTTGTTACAAGACTGTGTATTCTTAAACCTAATTTAATCTTCAATTCATTTTCATTTATAAAATGTATTCCCTATCAAAAGTTTGACTCAACTGAGACGTTATTTGTTTTGCTCTCCTAAACATTTGTCTCTAGGAACGTTGATTCTTGTATATTTTGATTTTTGTAATAATACAGTATATTGAACCTGCAGTGTGTTCATACTATGGTTGTGTTTGTATTGTTGCGTGTGAGTGATTTGCTTGTGTTAGTAAGCTCTTATCACTCTCGATCAGCTGAGCTGGTAACTTCAGTTTCATTACTGAATTAATGTAAAAAAAATGCTAAGGAAATTTGCTCATTTCAAGCCTGCGGCGCTCTAGCACCTAGCTATGAGTCGGACTAGTTATTTTCCGAAGTTAAAGAGATTTGAAAGAACGAAGACTTTAAATAATCGTCGAACTAAAAAAGATTACTGCTTTTTCAAACACTTTTGAGATGGTAGGAATTATTATACGAATTTGCCATCGTCAGTTTACCCATCACCATCAAGAATATCTCGACTCCTGAATTCTTGCGGCCCAACAGATCGGTTGCTCTTTAAATCTTTGAGGTCTCATGTCATTTCCTATGCATAGCTTTCCAGGTAATTAATTCAAATTCTTCAAATTGATTTTCTTCTTCATCTTTCTTCGGACTTTGAAGGAGATGAATTTGATTAAATTGTGTTTTTACGTTTACACAATCAGTCCTGTCATTTTCCTGACCTGAAATTTACGAATCACCTTCCCATCGTAGGGATTTTCATTCACCAAAATATTCTGAAACTGAAAACATTTCAGTTGTGGAAATGCGTAATGAAGTAAGACGCGTTTTTCTATTTTATAAGCAATTCTTCAACCAATTATTTTTGTACTACTAAATTAATTGTGGTTTTTCTTTCTTAAAAGCTCTGGTCTTTAAAGCTGAAAGACCAGAGAGAAGAAGGTCATCATGAATTCAAATTAGCTCTACAAAACAAATGAAACATTATTGCTGAGAAATATAAGACAATCGAAGAGATTGCATTTTAAATAGCCAGCAAGAAGAACCGCCAACACATAGCGCCTATCATAGTCCTTCCATAGCGGTGCTAGAGAAGGTAGGTAGATCAGAGGTGGTTTGGGAGATGATGCGAATTGATCATTCTGCATCGAATGAATAATGCTTATCAATGGTAAGATATTATACTTGGTTCATTGATCCTTCTGCAATTTGTTACTCTAATTTGCTTTACTTTTAACCTTTGCTTATGTAACGTGTTGTTTTGAGGTGACTGACTGGTGGAAGGACTAAGACTGTATGTAAAGAAGCTCACAGCTTGTTTAACTCATAAAAATAAAATATTTCAATGTTTAAACTTTCATTTTCCTTCTCCTTTCAGTACATCAATTCTTTATACTTCTTGAGGAGCCTGCTTTTCATCTGCATTGGGTTCCACCTTTCTGTCTCTGCGCTGGGATTTTCCAATGTTTAGCCACCTCATTTTTTCTCTCTCGGAAAGAAATGTCTGCTCAGTGAGTTTAAGCCATCTATTTACGAGACACGCAGCTAACCTTCGCTCTACAGCTCTACAGCACAGCTTCAATCGAATTTCTGCGCTCACAGCCTCGCTTCAACCTTCGGCCGCAGATTTACGGTTTGTTTATTCGAATTTATATTACATATTATGGAAGGGAATCACATTTTAAATGCCAATAAAATCGGACTACTAATTCCGCTGTTATAACAGTAAATCACTTTTTTCCCCGCCATTTTAAAACGATTCAACATATATATTTTATTGATATATCACATATCGTATATTGATGTACAAAACTAAAATACATTTTTGGTGAAAAGTCGCCCACAAGGGTCTTCCGGTAGCCTGATTTTGCTGGCTAACGAACTTGACTAAGATTCACTAATTCACAACATTTCTACCAAATTTGGTGAAAATTGGACAAAAATGCGACCTGTAGAGAGTACACAATATATGCATGTATAAAGTGTTGAAAAAATAATCAAAATGTGTTCGGGGGGTCAGGATCGGTGCTCATTTCTTGGTCCTGGATCTGGGTCCATTAGGACGGCATGAATATCTCAATGTCTCAAAGTAAATTAGATAATAAACTATACCGACATGTATTGCTTGAATTATTCTACAATCGGGCCTGCTTCATTAACCCCGTGATAAATAAATTCCATTGTAAATTCAAGTTTGAGAACAAACAATGTAGCCTATTACATTTTGATTTGTTAGGTGAGGCCTTTCAGAAACGATGTTTCCATCTTCGAACCAAGCACCGAATGATGATAGATTATAAACAAATTAATAATATGTACTAGAAATATATAGAAAATAAATTTTTTAAATTGAAATAAATTATTATAAAATTATACGTACAAAAATGGAGAGATGTGTAGTACGCCTAGTTCATGGTTCACGAGGTCTTGATAATTTTTTTCAATAAAAAGTGTTTCACATGCATCTAAGTTTTGTGAATTTTAAACTTCTTTCAATAATTTTCAACTTGAAATAAATACAAATGATCCAATAAAAAATTTTTATCGCTGGTGAGGCCTTTCGAGAACAATGTTCTCATCTACAGACCACAACAACAACTGACATGATGAGAACATTGTTCTCGAAAGGCCTCACCAGCTATAAAAGTTTTATTTTATTGGATCATTTGTGTTCCAAGTTGAAAATTAAAAATTCAATAAGGAGTTCTTCTAGATGTATTCTTTCAATAATCTTATATTTGAGAAACTATGGTTCAATTGTACTGAATGTTTTATAATGGCTGATTTTTCTTCTTGACAGTATTCTAAATTTGTTTTGTGTTCCTTCAAACGGGGTTTAACTGTCTTTTAGTTTGACCAATATATTTCATATCCCAGTAAATTTTGTGTATGCCTCATTTTTCTTCACCTTGAAACATTTTTTATTGAAAAAAACATCAAGACATTGTGAACAATTAACCAGGCGTACTACACAACTCACAATTTTTATACATATAACTTTAGAAACTATTTATTTGATTTTAATTTTTTTTTTCTTTGTAAATATTATTAATTTGTTATAACCCATCTTCAGATGGAGTTTGGTCCGAAGATGGACACATCGTTTCTGAAAGGCTTCACCAAACAAATGATAATGTATTAGATTGTTTGTTCTCAAACTTGAATTTATTATTTACCGTGTTTAACGTGTTAAGTTACAGGAACTTATTATTCAATGATTCCAGAGTTTATAAGTTTTGAACCCCTACCAAACTGTGCTCCCGCTATCAGCCAAAGCCACCGTCAATATCCGGGAAAGTGGGTTTAATATAATTAATTGCCCGTCCACTTCACACACGGCTCGCTGGACATTTTATATACGCTTCTGCTACCAAACTAATTACATTTACGAAGTGAAGCATGTATAAATATTCACATTATAGTTTAGTATAATGTGTATTTAGTACACTGTTGGTATTGTTACTGTCGACAGAGTATATTTTCTACTATTTTGAAACAATAGCTACGGTGAATCTTAGCGAATTTTGAATCAAACAGAACAAGTTTTCATTTATCTATTTTAAATTAAACGAAATTCCTTTATACACTATCCTCGCACTTACCTCTGACATTTGTAATGTGACTATACGGTAACGCTAGGTAAAGGTCGAGGTTGAGTGGTAGAGAGGACTTTGTAGTCCTAACTTCGCCTCGTTAAACAAGACAAACTTTACCTTTTTACTTTCTGTATCCAAGGATACATAGGCTATTGAATTATATAACAGCTTAATTTATGCCCTGTGCTCTGAATGTCAAAGTGCGGAAATTCGGATTAAATAATTAAGCAGAAATTACTTTAAAACGGTAGGTTCTAGAGCAATGGGAGTTATTTTGACACCAACAAGGTGTTGGGTAGCAAAAAATTGCAAACAGTATTTTTCTACGACGATTTGTTCTATTTGACGAGATATGAATAGCTCTGCTGTTTTATGAAGAAAATTCTCTAATAAACTTAGCCGTTCTAAGCATCAAATATGATTTAAACTCAAAGCGGAAAAGCTGCTTGAACGGTTCCCTGCTCTAAGGTTGGCTTATAATTTTTAATAGCAGAGTGAACTCCTCGTTTGTCCCATGCCTCATGGTGTGAGCTATTTATAATTTCAAAATTTTACTAAGGAGTCAATTTTGTAAAATTAACTTTGATCTTACAAAATGAAAAGGTTATTCGCATAGCTTTGATACTTTGAGTTCAGTACACCAACCACTCCTAGAGGGTATTTCAAGGTGAATATGGTATGTGATAATTGTTTTGAAAAGGTGTAGTCTTGTAACTAACCAAGGCCTACTGTTTCCCAGATTCGGTCATTAATTAATAGCCCAACGGCTATCTCTATAACGTTGCTAGTTAAATAATAAATCCAAACACTCCTCTAGGTAACCTTCAAAAATTAAATGGTTTGTTGTTGTATTTTGTAAGAGAATGGCGTACCATCATATGGTGTTTTCTACCTACACTAATCCAAGGAACCTAAAGCTCTTCATACGTCATAGCTCCCGTGAAACACCGTGTATAGTAAATATTATTCTACGTTTAATAAATAAGTGTTCCGTTTTTGAAAACTGAAAGCTCTGAAATCAAGGATTTTCTATATACTAATGAATGGCGCCACTTGGCAGCTGATTGCAGTTTACAACATTTCACATCAAACTGAGAAGTGTTTAAGATGAGTTAAGTTTGGCCATCAGTAACTGCCGAGCCATCATTTGTAATATTCAAAGCTACTTAACTCACAGCTGGTCTCAGAGCTTTCAGCTGTCAAGTGATCAGCTGTTAACTGAAAACAAAGGCAACGTCATGGTAGGTAGGTAGCGCATAGGACAGAGGTAGATGGCCCAACTTAATTATTAATTCAGCTGCTCGGGAGAGCATCGTTGCAGAGGTTTGAGGGAAATAAAATGAAGGCTTTTAGTATTAATGCTATTTTGACGAAACAACTCTTAAATGAAAGGTAAACATATTATCTAGGTTTGCATGTAGTTTATTTTTTAAAATGTATTTTAGCTTTTATGATATTAACGGTTGAAATTAGAAAATATAGAGTTTTTAAGACCTTATTTCAATAAGCTAAAAATATATATTAACAATCTAATCACAGGTAAACACAGATAAACTCTTTTCTTACCATAGAATTAACATACCCGAATTTAACCTTCATATAAGAGCGCTATCTACTTTCTACGAAACCCTTGCAAGGGAGGGTTTGACAGTTAGGCCGCATCAGTTGAAAGAATGTCCATTGTTTAGCCAGTTGTTACGTGCGTGGTGTCGTGTGTTCCTTGACCGGACGAATTCAGCCCTTATCTGCGGCGACCACGGAGGCGGACGCTTAAGGCAGCCCACGCACAGAATGCGCTGTGAAAGAGTCTCAAGTAGAGCCACTGACGCACGCGCAAGTTCGGTTGTTCTCGGCACGCTTCGATAACATTTGAGTCGTCATCATAAGGCAAACTTGAGTATGTGAAGCCGAGGGGGAAGAGAAAGTAGTCCTCGCAGCGCATTCTTGTGCGTGGCCTGCCTCAATTATGTTGAGCTGCCTGCCTCAGCCATGTGGCACCTATGCGCTATCTACTGCTATAATATTGTCTTTGATAAAAAAACAATACTTGTGAAATAATAAACAACACTAATCTAAACGAAACATGTTTGTTTAAAATCAGAAATTTGAGTTTTTAGGGTTATAAGACAGATAATATAATGCTAATAATGGGTATTCCACAATGGTATGTTTAGGCCAGTCACCTTTACAAAGGTTATGGCAATTGAAAACATGATTGTAACCTTACTAACCTAAAGTGCTTGAGTATTGAAAAAGATATCAATCACCCTGTAAAACAAGGAGTAAAAGCAAAATAAAGAAAGTCAAAATCTCAAAGTATAGATTTATCTTAACGTGAAATTTTACGATAGTGAAAAGTAATCATATCAGCAAACTAGGCCTACACACTTTAGTAATATTACAAAAATCTTTTGAACTTTACTTTTATTGTATGAGGTTGAACTTTATCCCAACTAATTTGTCTGTATTCCAAATCGTCACCGATCTAGAAAGTTCGGACGAGCTGCATGCCAGTCCAACGCCATTGTCTTCACTGAAAAGGTTTCATGAAGTCAATTAGGGTTATCTTTACTTAACAAACTTGGCTAAACAAAGGCGAACTTTCAACTGAATTGGATCAAACGAATTAATTCAATTCAACTTTGGAAATTCAAGTTTTATTCTGAATAGTTCCAGCATAAGTATAGTTTAAACAAAACTGTTTGAACCTTTGTAGTTCACAGTAAGCTTCAAGTTTCTATGCGACACAAGTGATAACAAAGACGCCTTGATGATATAAATAATTGCATAGAAAATAAATAAACTGTATTTAATATGTTACCAAAGATATGTTATAGAAGGTGGATAGCGCATGGATGCCAAATGGCTGAGCCAGGAGTATCAATACATTTGCGGCAGCCAAAGCACAGATAGCGCTGCGAGGGAATGCTTTTAAGATTATTGAGTAGAGCCAGTAACGCATGCGCAAGTTAATTCGTTCTTGAAAATCGCACGATTTGGTTACGTTTAAGTCATCGACGTAAGACAAACTCGAGCATGTGGGGCTGAGCGGGGAGAAAGACAGCGAAATATGGTAGCGCTATGATTTCGTAAATGCGGTTTATTAAAGGTTTTATATTTGAAACCTTGTAGATTATGTTAATAGTTGGAAATAAGGATTAGGACCGACATGGAGGTTTCACTCAGAAGTTCAGTGACAGTTGGTAAACTCACATCAAACAGAACAGTTTGAAGACGAGTCAAGTTTAGACATCTGTAACTGCCCCATTAGCTATCAAGTTTTCCTCGTAATTCATTAGATAAAGTAGCTATAAATAACAAGATGGGGTAAATTGGGGGTTTCAAGGGGTCCTGACTCCATTAACCTATTTCACGGTGAGGGGCAAACCCCCGAAGTATGCCAATGCGTGCTTTTTTGAAAATGCATATGTCGGGTATTTATTTACAAATATATCGCTCCAATACTTCACGAATATTATATCTGACCACGTTGTTGTTTATCGGGGAAATACTTTGGTGTATATGAGGAGGTTTTGGTAAGTTACATCTAGATGCCACATGGTTGATGCAGGAAACCCAACATAGTTGCGACAGCCCAAGCACAGATATTTATACTATTTTTAATTAATAACGGATACTTAGAGTCGTTTTACTGATAAAACACAGATCCATTGCAGGCATTAAAGCAGTCGCAAGTATACAAAGCTGTTACATTTTATACCTAAAGTGCCTTTCAATTCCTTCAACGATTAAATAATGAAACAATTATGTTTTCATTTATTGACTGGGACTCGTGGCGTGGATCCAGCTTCATGGAGGTCAGGTTTTGAAAATGATATAGGTCTAAAGCGGCTCAGATAGTCTCGGTGGTCATTTGATGATACCCGCATCAACTCCCACCATCGTTTAGACATATCAGACAATCACCTGCGTGGTTCGGAAGTCACGTTAAGCCGTTGGTCCTTGTATTTCCATTGGTCATTGGGCTATTAATTAATGACCTATTCTAAGGAAGAGTTGGCCTTAGTTTGTAACAAGACTACACCTCATAACTCATTACTACCACTCATCACACACATCCTTCACCACATATTTGCCTTAAAATACCCTCATGAGAGTGGTCGGCATCTCAAATAGTGATTTAGTGATATAAAAAGCTTCTTAATTTCAAACAACCAAAAATTAACAGTACTTACTGAGAATATCAATTGTATGGTTTAAATAATGGAATGAAGTTAGTTTCAAGTATAAAACCTTATCTACTTGAAACATCAAAGAAAATCGTCAGAAACTGTTGAAGGAAATTCAGCTGAAAAAGTACAAAGCGTGTTTCTAGCCAAAGCAATCTTTCAAAGCCAATAAGTTTGTTTTGTTCTTTTCATTGAGCTCATTTTGGTGAATCAATAGTTTAACAGCAAGGTTTCTTATAAACTGTTAAAAGGTGTTCATATTAATAGCGTTGCAGTGTTTTGTTTGCAGCTTGGAATTATTATAAGTGTCACAAAACGTGTTACAACGCGTTTTTTAAATTAAGTTAATGATTTTAAATAGTTCTAATAACTGTTATATTAGATTAAGATCTCATTAGGTATTCTCAAAGGTATTTGGTATTTGAATGATAACTGTTAAATTGTTAGCACATGCAATACAACCGATTATTCAGTTATCTGTTTAACTTCAATGTTTGCGGTAGAAATAAAACTTCTAAACCCATTGACCTAACACCATAAGTTCTCAAAACTAAACCTTACCAAATCAAAAAAACTGTACCTTTTCTAATTTTGAACGTCAAAGTTGACTGTTGTGAAGTTCACACAGATTTACTCACAACCGTGATTTATGAACGCCTCACTTCATTCATGATGCATTGCTCGAAATATTACACCTCCCTTGTTTACCTTTGAATAATGGTTCACTGCTCTCCACAAGAAAGGTTTTAAAAGTATAACGTTTCGTTTGGCATTTTATGTTTTGGTTCTGGTTGGTTTTGTACATTAGCAGTGGCAGAGCAAAGTGAGGGATTCCGGGTCATGCTTCCCCTCCTGACCCTTGACAAGAGTCAAGGGTGTTTTACATGAACTATATGTTGTTAATGAAATAAAACATTAGTTATCGATTTTTTTTGAGAAATGAGATATTTCTGCCGTCAGCATGGTAAGACCCAGACCCGGGACCGTGAAATGAGCACCGATCCTGACCCTCAGAAAGGTTTTGAGACTTTTTACAAGACTTTATATACAATCATAAGTATCCATGTATTAGCAAAAAGAAGTGAACGGAATAGTACCCTTTTAACATTTTTAATTTGTCACACGACCGGTTTCGGGACTGAGCCCATCTTCTCGGTGATGTACATAAAATCGCCTTGGTTAGGCAACTATGACTCTCGCAAGGTAGCCAAACACCAAACAACTCCTATCTGGTTTTCTTATATAGGTGTTTATCGGGCATTGGTTAAATTTTGACTATTGATCTAGTTCAATAGGGTGTCCATCTATAGTCTAAAGGTTTTAGTCCCAACTATACATTTCAAGAGTGTTTGCCAGTTTATGAGTAAGGAAATTTTACAAATAAATAACACAGTACTACTTTTTGTACTTTTAGCTGTGTCAAACTTAACCAAAAGTTAAATACTACCAAAGAATCTCATCATATTTTATATATGCCATATCTCCCTCCCCCCCTCCGGTACACCACACTTATAAAGGCCCTCGTGGTCATGAAGCCCTCTCCCCTCACACCACAAAATGCAAAATCCTGGCTACGCTACTGTACATTAGTTCATCACGGCGAGAGAAGTGGGCGAGATGTCTAATTATTTACTGTCTCAAACACAATACAACGAGGCACAATGGAGCTTTGAGATACATGAGCCTCTTCAATAACACACTCTGTAACCCAACTCTCTTTACACGTGATACATGCCGAGATATGCTTAAATCTACAAGGCTAAGTCGTACAGTTTATTTTTGTCACTACTGTAGACACATGTATTGACGTACTGAAGTTGTACCTTTATTCCCAGGGAAATAAAGATTTGCTTTGATGATATTTAATAATCTTTACTTCCAAGGACATCAGCTGTTCCAATGGTTTTGTTTGATCGGATTGATTGATCTATTGTAAAGAATTCAACGGTTGTAAATAGACAACTCCATCACTCTTACTATCGATCATGATGGAGTTTAGTTAACTATCTGAGAATTATTAGATTCCAAATCGATTCTAAGTAGTAACTGATGATCGGTTAGGATGAACTAGCGTAACAAAGGCTGTTTCTTCAAGTAAAGGTTACAACAGACTATTGGTTAGAAATGAGTGGTTTTAAATTTTATTGAATTTCCATTGGAAAAATTATATATCCATGCCTTCAGCTGGTCAGACCCAGGCCCGGAACCTTGAAATTTGCACCGATCCTGACCCCCACGTTTTCAGCAATTTTTCAAAACTTGATATGCATATGTATATATGTGTGTACTCTTTACAGGTCATTTGGTGTCCCATTTTCATGACATTTGGTACGAGCGTTTCATTTGTAAATATCTCGGTTTAGTTTGTAAGCCAGCAAAATCAGGCTACTGGAAATATCCTTTTGGAAGGAGTGTTGGTCAAAATAGTGGTTTTGATTATTTAAAAATATTAAATGGCATCCCATTATGATTGAGTTTGAAATAAATATGCATGCAACCTATATCCGTCAATTTCTTAAAAACTATTAAAATTCATTTAATTTCAAAATGGCGGCCAAACAGTGGGTTTTGTTATAACAGCGTTATGAGTATTTTAATACGTTTTCCTTTCATGATATGTAGTAAAGTTTCCAGTAAAAGAACACGTAAGTCTGAGGCCGAAGGCCGAAGCAAGGCTGTAAGCGTAACGAATAAGAGTAACAAATTTGAAAGAAAATTCGATTCACTCATGCAAGCGGTGCTTTAGCGCTTAGCTGCGTGTCGGCCTTGGTTTTGATAACTTTAGTTACAGTACTCTTCAATAGACCAATCACTTTGCCGAGAGCAGTCACCGAGTGTGTACGTGTTGTCTTTTAGTTGTTTCTTGTAGCTAAGATCTTAGTGTGTCTTATGCTTGTGGTTTTGTTTTCTGGGCTAGTTTTTAAGTTTTAAGTATTTTGACTTTAACAGCTACATGTTATTTGGTTGTGCTTGACTGGTGAGCTAACGCTGATAACTTTTAGGCTCGTTCCCTAATATTTTGCGTTATGTTTTAGGTCACTTTCCACCTGGAGACGGGATCAGACTCCAGATCCCAAAACGTCGTGTTCTTGTACACTAAACAACTTGTACAATATGGAACTATGATGACTCACGAAATACATTATAATATATATTTTACGACTATTTACGTGTATCTAATTAGTGTGTGCCTACCACACAGGTATCCCCAAGTTATGCTGAGTTATGTTGAACATCAAAGTCATCACTGCAACTGCTGTTAACTTGTACAACTATTCACACCTCAGCAATAGTTGTGAGGCTTGTGAGGTTTCACAAACCAACATCCGGATACTCCTCGGACTCTGTTGTTTTGCTTTCTAGAACACTCGTGTATTAAGTAATGTAGTATGTTTACTAGTTTTGATACAAGTAAACCAAAAGTTCATTTGTCATTATTTTTACATAAAATAGTACGAAATTATTCACTTGGTAGAGAGAAATAAAATCTACATTTTACCAGGTGGCCCATAGTCAGTTGGAAAACGTGCAATTCATTGAATGCAATCTGTCAACTGACTTATGGGCCACCAAGTAATACCACTGACGGTATATTAAGCCTAAATTTGTATTGGTGTTTCCTTTAAAAGAAAATAGTTGCACCCCAATCTGCCTTTGGTAGATGTTTTACAACATTATTTTCCAGCTATATCATCTTTCCTTTCTTTTGAAGTTCCATAAGGGGAGGTTTGTATTTAAAACGTTTTGGGGGGACCTCCCCTGTTTATGGGGTAGGGGGTGGTCGACGCAAAGTACGACATTACCCAAAGGGTTTTTAAAAATATTTCCTTTTTCAAACGTTAAGGTGGAGGGGATTACATTTTAAACTCACCCTGTATGTTAATCATATCTACAAGTCACAATTTGTGTACAATTTTCACAAAATTTGGTACAAATGTTTCTTTTGTGAATATTTTGGTCAAGATCGTTAACCAGCAAAATCGGACTACTACAGTAAATTTCATCCGACTTTGATGAAATTTAAAATTGATATGTATTATGTTAGAATATCAGTATACCAAAAGTAAGAAAATCTATCAAATTGATTCAAAATCGCGGCCAAAAACATTATTTTTCGCTGTTATAGTGAAATGAGTAGTCCGATGTTATTGAAACTTAAAATGCGTTCTTCTTTCATGATATGTAGTAGGCCCCTAGAAAACCCCACAAAATTCTGAAGTCTGTGAAGAGTCTCGTCCCACCCATCGTCATAAAACATGAAAATCTGAGGCCGAAGCTATGAGCGGAGCAAGTTATAACGACAAATTGCACAGGAAATTCGCTTCATTCATGCCAGCGGCGTGTCGGCCTGGTTTCAAGTTTGTGTATGTCGAAAGTGTACAGCTGGAAGCTTGTAAGGAATGCGGGACACAAAGCAGCAAGTTAACATAGTTGTCGAGACTAAACTGTCGGTCAAGTTGCGGAACAATCTCATACATTTCGTGGTTTCTAACTGAGCTGCTATTTTCATGGTCTCTGTACAGTAACTCTTTACCAGTGTGCATGCAGTAGTAACCGTGACCTTGAGTATCGTCCCATAAGTACAATGTAAAACGCGCATTTTTCAAACACCTCACGTAGACAGTTTTCAAATCTCTATGAAATACTCTTGGTTTAAATGTATGACTTCGTTGGGCCAAATTTCCATTTTCTTATTTTGTAGACCGTAACATAAATTCAAAATTAAAGACATGTTAAATTTGTATTTATTTTGTTTGTAAATTTTATTAAATTTTACATAAAAATATAAAAGTACAAAAATAAAAATGATACAAATGATAAATAGTAATAAGTAATTATGAATGACTTAAACCCGAAGACCACTGGGAGACTATTGGAAGCCCAATAAATTTTCTCCGGACGCAAATCTTCTTCTTGTTCCTCAAACGCACATACTGGCTGCTCTAACTATCCCGATGGACACTCTGACTCTTGTCAGAAATTTCAGTTTGCCATAACTCACGGATGTTTTTTTCTGTAAGCCTTTAAGTACGTTGAAGAATCTATTCATTTGCGGCCCAAAAACTCCATAAACTGTCATTATACAAGGGGTGTGAAAGTGTCTTGCCGTTGTTCGCAAGAATGCAAGTTTTTCTTCTTCAGCTGACGCCAGAACAGACATTACAGGCCGGGAGGCGTAGAAGGGAGCAAATAGAATTTTCAAAAAATTGGTCAGTGAAGACACTGCAGTACATTGTCATCATTTCAAATAAAACTCGTTACAAAAGATCTGATGGACATCTTGGGCGTGAGGTGTCTCTAGAAAGTGTTTATTTTTACATTGCTCTTAGGGGACAAAAACAAAATGGCCGAAACTTACTACACGCTCTTAATGGCTAGTGTGTTAACCACTACGATTTACTTCTTAGATTATAGTCAAATAATCTTTTTAAAACGAAACAAATTATTTTAATAACAGAGAAAAACGCCTATTTATATAATATTTTATAAATATGTGGAGTATTTCTTGAGTGCTTGGTAAGTATTCATTTGCTATAGACTATACCAGTCATATAATAACAAACTATCTGATAAGTCATTAACAGTCGATTTTGGAAGGAATCGAACTTTTCTAATGTCTGATGTTTATTTACAGGTATTTGACAACTAATACGACTATTTGTTATGAATCAATTTGATTTGAGCCAATCATGATTGGAAAAGAAAACCTCAAAGGTGTCACAAGAAGTGAATTGACTAGGAAATATTAAAAAGATATTGTCTAAACAATTTCTATTTTTTGTTGGCTTGTAGTTAACACAGAAGAAGTTGTGCTGTGCTGCCTTAAAGTATTGAGCAGGTCTTTGGCAGTCATTTTGTTTGAGGCTATATCAAGATCGGCATTTACATCGCCTCTCATGTTTACTGATAGATATATTAACAAAACCCATTTAATATGACGAGAAAAATCACCTGCCTGAGAATGGCAAAGAAGCCTAATTGAAGACTGATTCTGAAAAGAGAAGTGGAACTGAAAACAATTGAAAAGCAGCTGTTTGGACAACACCTGAAGACCTGGCTGTACAAGATCAGCTGTTCTACTAAAGGACCTTAAATGAATTGTATAACTGTGACACTGTTCTTGTCTTGATGATAATGTAATGAAAGATATGTTGACTTTGACCTTTTGACTCTTTCATCTACGAACATTAGTAGCATTTAATGTTTTCTTATTCCTCCCTTGTCGCGTTGTTGTTATAGAGAGGAACTAAGAGGTTTCACCAACTTGCCTGCCAGAAGGATTGATTGCTCTTCCACCGTCATGAGATAACATATGTATTATTCAATCGGCTACAGGGCTTCTCATAAGTAAACTGCCAAAACCTAGAGAAAATGGCTCTGTAAGTCAAACTAAGGAAAAATCAAGGATACACTAGTTCCAAAACGCGTTTTTATCTAGCTGCAATTTGAGGTTTCGAAGAATTATTGTTTCTCCTTGATAGTAGTCTATCCTACAAACCGTAATATGATAGGCTGAATCCATCTAATTAATCAAAAATACAACTTCGTATTAGCGTGCCAAATTTGTTATGAAAATCACTGGCGATCCTCACAGACCACTCGCAAATCATGCATTATCTTTTTCATCGTTCTGTTGTTTACTTTGATTCCAAACTTATTGTGATGTAAACAAAAATAAAAATAAGATTAAAGTTAGTTTATAAATAAATGCTATAATAATATTATTGATAGCCAATGAGGAAATTTTGAGCGTCACCCGCTGAAAGTTTCATGAGACCTGTCAAACCGAAACTCTCCTTGGACGTAACGTCATCCAGTTTTCATCACACCCTCCTCATCCAGCTGTGTTACCTTTAGGTCACAGTTAACTCGCTTACGTTATACACATTACCATCAAAGCCTCAAGCTGTAAGGGTCCGCCTCAGCTGCGCGACAACGCTCAACGGCCTGACAACAATCCAAAATACCGCGACACGATAAAGATTAAGTTATATTCGTTTTGAAGCTAATAAGCTAACCTACACGAGTTCTTTCGAAGAAAAAAAAATGCACCCCATCATCTATCAAACACACTCACACACTCACCCTTCATCCCATATTCACCTTAAATACCTTGTAGGAGTGGTCGGTGTCTTAAATCAAAGTATCAAAGTATGCGTTTTAAATGTACAAAATCTAGTTGACAAGCAATAAAACTTGGATAGTTTTCAAGTTTATTTCTGAATCTATTAAGCTACTCATGAGGATTAGGGCTCTATCCAATATATCGTTATTTATTTACAAATTATTTTGAAATGTGAAGAGCGTATCCACGTAAACCTTTGCAAGCGCTTGATTTGGTTAGGCCGCATCAGTGTTGTTGAAAGAAGCGTCGTTGTTTAGCTAGTGGTTACCTGCGTGGTATCGTGTTTTCTTTGGACTAATTTTGGCTTTCTCTGAGTTGAGAAAAATAAATGAATACATATTTTATTTCATATAGACATTTACAATAAATGTACCGCAATTGTTAATAATTGTTTTCCTTTCATTCTTACATATAAATTTACGAACGGTTTTTAAACTCACTGTCTCCTATACATTTTAATGTAACCCTAGTCTAGTTCCTAGTCATCCGTCATCCAATCACAGGGTCTCCTAAATGAATGCCATAAACACGTCTGTACCGGAAAATTCTTGAGAAATCAGAATTGTTTTGAGCAGAGTTTTGAATGTCTTAAGATCAGGGGCATTTTGAACAATTTTGTAACCTGTTGGCGAAATGAACTCCTGCCTGGAAAGACAAACGTTCATCAACTACCGTTCTGGGTCTGTCAGTTCGGCAGTTGTCCCTGTCTCTATTTTCATCAAAGTGTACGTCTGTACCTTTTATGGTATTACTTTTTGATTTTGAATAGATACGCATCTCCAAAATGTAGAAGCGAGGTAGAGACAACCGTTTCAGTTTGTTTAATGCTTTCCATTAAAGCGCATCCTTAATAATATACTCGCACGTTAGTTTTCACTAACGTTAGCAAACGCTGAGTTTTCAAAGGACTACTACAACCCGGACCCGCGGTTGGTCGGGTCAGAATCGCACGCGACTCTGGAGCTCATCACGCTGGCGCGTGATCGATCCACGCAGTCACCAATTACATTTGTAATGTGACTATACGTTGACGCTAGGCAAAGGTCGAGGTTGAGTGGTAGAGAGGACTTTATAGTCCTAACTTCGCCTTGTTAAACAAGACAAACTTTACCTTTTTACTTTTTGTATCCAAAGAAACCTAGGCTAGTGAAATATATAACAGCTAGTTTATGCCCAGTGATCTGAATGTCAAAGTGCAGATATTCGAATAAAAAATCGACTATACATGGGTGAACTTAATATTAAATTATAGTATTGCTTTGTAGAGAACTTTGTAGTCCTAACTTCGCCTCGTTAAACAAGACATACTGTTTTTACCTTTTACAACGAAACTCAACACTCAAGTTGTGAAGTGAACTGAATCGTTGACAAGTGTATGGAAGGAAATGTATTTACCAATACTGTAACAGAATCTACGTGTATGTATACACACTGTGTATTCTAAGCGTCTCATTATTGAAACACCTGCGGCACCACATTCAAGCACTCAAGCGAACACGATTTCCACCTTATATTACGATATGTTAGTACAATACGGTAGATGCTTCCCACAACACGAATATTTCCTATTTTTGTGGTAGTACGTTGTAAAAAGTTACAATTTTGTTTAAATTACTTTTGTACGTGTGATAACGAGACATTTAAAAAGTGTCTAAAACTTTAAGAATCATCATTTATACATCAACGGACTTATGGCGGGTTGGTTCACTACGCTCACAGCCTCGCCTCAGCTTTTCGTGATCTATCATCACAGGAGTTCAGACCTACGTGTACTTTTACTTTTATTCATGTAAAGAATGTACTCTTTATTAAACAAAGTGTTATGACAAGCAATTTAAAATTTTTTAAAAGCACTTATGATTAAATTGAGACTCTTGTGAAAAATTGTCTATACAATGACGAACATTTGTTATGCTTAGTCTGTAGTTTTACATGGATAGTGTAGCACGTGTTATTGTAAGGGACGTAGATTGTAATGAGGTGTTGTGGCGCGGCGCGGTCTATCTGTGCAGAATGATACATGAGTATAACATAAAGTGGTGTGGTGCGAGACAGCCTGTATAAATCATGGTGATATATCACTCTTGTTCCTGCATTACTGCGAGCCAGGCCCGCACTTACTGGTTGTTGCCACAAGCTTAAAAACGTGTGCCTAACTACTCAGGCTACATTGGAAACCCCAGGCCGAATGGCTGGGATGGGATATAGTTGAGGCAGTCCATAAACAGAATGCGGTAGACAAGGGGAGAGAAAAGTCGAGATAGGGTAGTTGCTTCCGCAACTATGTTGATTTTCCTGCCTCAATCATGTAGCAACTATGCGCTATCTACTTTCCATAACATTATCTTTGATCGAAACTGTGTTTATTTATTGAGCTCAACAGTTCAATCCAGCATTTCAACGAGCTGAAAAACAAATTTAACAAAATCAACTGTCACCCAATTTTTTCTGTGATATACGGTTTTTAGACAGTAATCCAACAGTCAAGGTGGACAATACTGATATCAAAGAGGTCTACTCAACAAAATTACTTGGGATACACCTCAACCTAGTAGACAGTGTCTGCTCAAAGATCGACTGTGAGAGTAGCGAACAGCCGCGAATGCCGATGAGAGTACAGGGCGAAAAGCTTATGCCGAAGGCCGAAGTGAGGTTGTGAGCGCAGCAAACAGCCCGCGATAATAAATTACGAGAAGCTGAGGCCGAAACTTGAAACAGGACTGTGAGCGTAGCGAATCAGAGTAACAAAACGTAAACTAAATTAACTTTTCTCACGCCAGCGCGCTTTAACGTATCGGTCTGGTTTTATTTAGATCGATTTGTCCTACAAAAACCAAAAACACATTCCTCTGATCACAAATTTAGATTAGTAATGTTATTTAGTAATGTAATTTTATTTTTTAGATTACTCGCACAAGCCGTTATAGTTACCAATAAACTAAGTGAACCTAAGTGAGAAGTTAGCTAAAATGAACAATGCTGTAATGTAACATGTAACAATTGCTATGCCAACAATAACTAGTTGTGAGTACTCGACTCAAACCAATTTTCACTTTGCTGAGTTGATTGAAACTTTAGTATTTGGCTTGATGTGTTCAGCCATTATAAATTTGGCCCATCATTAATTGGACAATACAGGTCTGTATTGTAACATGAAATAGTGGCACTGTTATGTTGTAGTTAATTCTTGATTGACAAAACAAGTATGTCCGTTATAAATACATGATTATAACAAATTTTTAACAACCCTCCTACAATACTTTTGGTGAGAGTCCCTAAAGATTCCATGAAATAATCATCATTTCAAATCTAGAAGCTAGTTAATTTTCTATCGGTCTTATTGGAATAGAAAATTATAAGTCATTTAAACTAATTAAATTTCAAAGATTTCGAGCTTTTTAGTAGTTTTCTTCTGAGTAATCCATCCCTATGAACTATTGGCTTTTTGAACACCACATGGGGAGTTCCAAGAGATAACTAAGGGCTTGCAACAAGGAGAATATATCACTGCTGAATCGCTACAGTGCAGAGAGAGAGAGAGAGATGACCGGCTTGCATATTCATGTCCTCGTCTGTACATGACCCCCTGGGAGATAACTCAGTGCACAATACAAGTGAAATATACAGTGTGTGTCACAGCTCATCATGCAGTACTCATGCATTCTCCGCCGTTCTCTGTGGGTATCTATTGTCCATTCTGAGACTTATGGCAAAGACGGTGTTAAAGTAGATAGATAGTAAAGATGCCGCATGGCTGGTGCAGGCAGCTCAGCGTAGTTGAGGCAGCCCACGTACAGAAAGCGCTGTGTGCTGCCGTCCCTCTCCCCTTCGGCACCACATTCTCGACTTTTCATGATGTTGACGACCCGAATGTGTCCGAAGCGTGTGATTCTCGAGAACAACCGAAGGATTTTACTAGCCGAACTTGCGCGTGCGTCAGTGGCTATACTTGAGACTTTATGGACTAAGAGGACCTCGCAGCGCATTCTGTGCGTGGGCTACCTCAACTATGTTGAGCTGCTTGCCTCAGCGTTGAACCATCTATGCGCTATCTACCTACTATAACATTGTCTTTGTCACTGTCACAGCAGTACACCTTGCATGCTTGGAGTTTATAGGTTTGAATGTACTTGCCAGTAAATCACAACACACTTCAGGACCACTGTCCTCTACAACATGCATATTCACCTGACTGTCTGTTAGTGATTTCTCTGATGATTGAAGATAAATTTAGATATTTTTGGATCACTGCGTCAAGTTCAAGTGTGAGTATTATCATACTTTTACTGTTAGCTCAAAGTAACGCGTATTTCATATTTAATGCCGAATTTAAATGTGATTTTATTTACATTCAGCGACGATTGGAAGTCGTGATTTGTTTATGTTTGTTATAAGTTGTTGTTATAACAATTACACATATTGTTGAAAGGAATATTTGAAGCACTCTTTATTTTATTGTATTATGGAGCAAGTTTTTACTGAACAAAGCGTTCTTATTAGACAGTTATTTGCTTTGTTGTATGACGAATTCCTTGACCCTGTGATTTATTAAGAAGTGGAACATTTCAACTTTTTAGATATTAGGCTAATCTAGATAGAAAATTAAATTGGTACTCTTATATTGAGCATGTATGCAATAAAGTTTCAACAGGAATCTTTATGCTCAGAAACCTAGCAGGAAACCTAGCAGAGAGAAATTTTCAAAATAGCATATCATGGTATTGTGTATCCGCATTTAAAATATGGAACATGTTTATGGGGAAACTGTGCTAAACTCAAAATAAGTCGGATATTTGTTTTACAGAAATATGCCGTCCGAATCTTAGACAATCTTAATCTAAGAGATTCGTGCCGAAATTCGTTCAAACGGCGAAACATTCTTACCTTTCCATCAATTAACATTTACGAAACTGTCATGTCTGCCTCAATAAATGCCGTCTTGTACAAGGCAATGAAATTCATAATCATGGTACGCGAACGGTAGATAACTACAGAGTTGAATAAGCAGGGATATTATTGTTTCAAAAACTAACCTAACAAGCAAAATTCTCCAACATTCAAAATTATTTAAAACAACGTATTAATAACCATTAGAAGACTCCATGAGAATGACTATCCAAAACACAAGTTTTAAACATGCACTAATACAATGACAGTATTGTAAGAATGTCACATAAACCGAAGTATGTCCAAAAGAGTCATGGATATTTATTTTATCCTTGTGTATTTTTTTTAAATACACTATGTCGTGTGATAATTTACATTCTTTTGTCATATATAAATTATAATTCAAAGACCGTTGTCACGTTTGCGGATCCGTGGTGGATTGGTATCGCGCGCGACTCCGGAGCTCATCATTCCATCCCCGTAGTCACCACTTGCAATTATTTGTAGTGTGGCTAAACGATGACGCTAGGTAAATGTCGAGGTTGAGTGGTAGAGAGGACTTTGTAGTCCTAACTCCGCCTTGTTAAACAAGACAAACTATCTTTTAAATGTTTAAACCAAAATTTACTACGAAATTTAATTATACGTGTACACAAATTACGCACGCATAGTAATAACGCGTAAAGCTTATAAAAGGTTGCTGTAAAGCTTGAAAAGTGGGAGGCTTAGTTGAGAGCGGGGTGGAGGGCTGGAGAGCAGGTGTTGGTGAAAATGAGAGAGATTAGCGCACTTGAGATACTATTACACTGTATTACATTAAATGTTGAGCACTTTGCTGATTGCATCACCTCTAGATTCATAATGAATCGTGCTGGATGGAGAGTTAACTTGATTTAAATAACACAGTCTTTTATAATAATCCATTTTCTGAACTTTAATTGGTTTTAGCCTTAGAAATACAGAGTGATTAAAATAATAGGGTGGTGATGAAAATTGTTTAACAAGCTCAACGGCCTGGCCAATATGTTAAACAAGTGTTTTAGGGGGTTGATACAAACCTGAACAGAATTTAGAACCGCACCGTATACTTCAAGGAGCTTTGGAAGGAGAAACCCAAGTTTCTGTCAAACGACTGTTAAAAAACGAACTGAACATAACATTTTTATTTGCTCGCTATGACAAGGCATGTTTTGTAGAGGTGCATGTCTAACAGTAGACAAGACACGAGTCCTTGTAGCGTCTGTGACAATAGACCACATAAGTCTGAGGCCGAAGGCCGAAGCGAGGCTGTGAGCGTAGCAAACTGTGAACGGAGTGAATAAGAGTGACAAATTGCAAAGAAAATTCTATTATTTCATGCAAGCGGCGCTTTAGCGCTCAGCTGCGTGTCGGCCTGGTTCTTTCTTGTCGTTAGGTTCGTCTTGTGTACAGTATCGGCCGCCAATGCTCCACAGAGTAACTTTGATCAAAGTTGCTTTTGAGCGAACTTGATTGCTTTTGGCATTGTTGCCCTGTTGACCGAATTTCTAGCTTTGTTCTTTGACTTTGATCTGATACAATTCACTTTGAAAGTTATTCATACACTATTTCAATGACCTTTCCTTATGGGCTCCATACAATTTGATAAACACTGCAGGGTAGTTTAGTGGCTCATTTAACATGGTATGCCCACTTTAAATAGATCACATCAGAAGATTGTAACGTTCTAATGGGAGATGTGTTCATTTAATTCATAAATTTAAATAGTTTAGATAGTTTTAGTGGAAACCGTATTGATGATTTTCTGCTTAAGTTCTTCTCATTGGATGTTAATTTAAAGGTTTCAAAGAAATACTCAAACTATACTAAACCGAATAGGGTATAAAGGAATATTTTAAAATATATTAATTGAATAATTTTTATTTCTGTTCACCTTTTAAGTATGAGGGTTCATTACACATTTAACTTTGTCTTAACTAAGACATAGATTTGAATTCCTACCAAGCATGAAAGTCTTAAAATATTTAGGATCAATTCAAAAACTGAGTTACGTAAAATGCCGTGTTATAAAATGCGTAATCACTAAACCTCATAGGCTATGGTTACAGTATAAACAAGATTTTAGCCCGATATTATTAGTTGTAACCTAAACCAAAGACAAGGTAGGGTAGGTAGACAACACACAGATACCACATGACCGAGGCAGGAATACCGACATAGTTAGGCAGCCCACAGAATGCACTGCCGTCTCTTGCCGTCTATCTCCCCCCTTGAGTAAGTTCGATGTCGAACATTACTTAAATGTACCAAATCGTGGTTTCCGAGAACAGCCGAACTTGCGCATGCGTCAGTAGCTCTACGTGAGGCGCTAAAAACAATTCCCTAGTTGCGCATTCTGTGCGTGGGTTGCCTCAACTATGTTGTGTCCTGCCTCAACCATTCGGCATCTATGTGCCATTTTCCTACCATATGATTGTCTTTCCTTAAACACAATTTAAGTTAAGATCTAAGGCTTCCGGTTTACACCGCGTCACAGTTTCGACGTTTCGACTCGCTATGGAGAGTCATCCTCAGTAGCTGGTTGACTGGTTGAGACAAACTGGAAGCCTTAGATCTTAGTGATGACACCGGCCGTGAAAGCTTAAGAATTAAGACAATTTAAATGACTATTTATAATCCAAATATCGCCCCGCTAAGGTACTGATGAGATCAGTACCTGATGACTACTCGAGTATAATGTTTCTGAAAACTACTTCAATGTGATGTTGGTGACAAAGTTGCAAACTGAGACCAAAGCAAGCCACTTCACTAAGGCAATCAGTCCCAGTCTGAGATTACCTACTCTCAAGGATTACCTGGTTAACTTCATGTGAGATTCCTTCTCTCTCTCTCTCAACTTAATTACCTAATTACATGCTCACCTTCACTAACTGGAAACACCTTGCATCTCTCAGCTCTTGCACAGAGAGCCAGGTATATGTAGTTATTGTTTAATAAATTAATTGATAATCATTGTTAAGATACGATAACTTTGTTCCTGGCTTTTCTCATTTTACGATAAAACTCTATTTTAAACCAATGTACTAAGTATGTTTTCTATTGGTTGTTTTGTTTGGAGCTGAGGTAAACACCAGTAAAGTAAAGCACCTTTATGCCAGATAAGTGAAGCGAACTTCCTTTACAATGTGTTACTCTAATTCGCTAAATTTAACTCTAGTTCATTACGCTCACAGCCTCGCTTCGACCTGCGTGGTATTTTACTGCAAGTAATACTTTATATCATGAAAGGAAAACGCATTTCAAATCGGACTTCTTCTTCCACTATTAAAGTGAAACCCACTTTTTGGCCGTCATTTTAAAACGACCCGATGGATTTTCATGATATTTAATACATTGATGTAGAACAACAAAGTACATATTTATCTCAAGTTTTATCAAAATCAGCTAAAGTTCACTGTTTTTAAGATAATTAAAACCGCATGTTTGGTTGAAAGTCCTTTCAAAGGGGTTCTGGTAATACTATTTTGCTGGCTAACGAAATTGTCCGAGATATTTACAAATTACACGTTTGTACCACATTTTGTATGAATGGGACAAAAATGAGACCTGTAGAAATATGTATATAAATTGTTGAAAAATGCTCGGTGCTCATCTCATGGTCCCGGACCTGGGTCTACCATGCTGACGGCTTGAATATCTCAAGTGTCCTAAAGGAAATTCGCTAAAAATTAAACTCCTCATAAGATTGACATGGAAAGGTTCGGTCGTGTTTGCAATGACTGAGGAGAGGCGAGGCAGGTTCCCGAGGGAGTGATCCTGTCACAGGACTGTTCCAGACAAATCGCTTCGGTGACAAACTTTTATAAGCCTCAGCAATTGGTCACCTCCTTTCCTTCCACAGTTTCATCATTCCTTCCACACTTCTAACACAACTTTTGCCAATAGTTTTTGTGAAGGTTTTATTTTAGTTTTGTGACAATATCATTTTAAAAGTTATTTCCCCTTAACGTATTATAAGTTTCCCGTCTGTTTTATGCTTGGTATACATTTTATCCCTAGAACAAAATTAATACTAAGCATAAAAGATGAAAAGCCGGGCCTAAGGGAACTAAACCTTTGGTTGAATTTGTTGTTAAACTTGCGGGTGAAAATAAATTGAGAGTTCCATTCATTGACTACTAAACAATTATAAAAATAATAAATTAAATGTATGGTAAATGTTTTAACAATAGCAGACACATTGGTTAGTTTTCCTTTCAATGCAAATTGTGTTTTATTATCAGTTTAATTCAAATATAAAAAATTTGTATTAAATATTTTATAACAGTGACATATGCAGTTTTGATTATTTCATTTTGCGTTTAAACTGTCATCTTTTTTAAGCGTTTCACTAGTAAATGCCCTTGAATGAATACACTTATTTTCAATACAAACACTATATTATTACCTTACCACGGCCAAAAGTTTGATTCGTTACTGATAACTAACTTGTATTTTATCAGTTTTCATGCACTAGCGTTTCCCTCGGACGTTGAGCTTAAACTCGGGCGAAAAGTTTTATTTATATGTTAAAGCCCTGTCACACATTGAGATTTAGTCGCCATGTGTGTGGAATTTCGGTGTGTCAACAGCTGATATTTTCATCGGTAAGCAATGTTGACGTGCCGAAAACTTCACACACATGGGTAGTAGCAGCTACTAAGTGTGACAGGGCCTTTAGAGAAGGAATGTACTTTTCGTCTCGTATTTTCTCACTGTACTGAAGCAAGTAGTTTTACTCCGGTCATACACTTGGACCTAGTCAGTGTAATCATTGAACATAAAACCCTTGCTTCGAACCTAGCTTTCGTAGCTTCCACAGTGTGTACGTGTTTAATTAGCTTTTTGTTTTACCTAAAACAATGTGTTAGGTGTAAAGCGAAGTGTCCAGGCGAAAGGCCACAGTTTAGCCAATTATCTGCACGTGAAAGCCTCCTCGCTGTTCTCTTGCGCGTCCTGATTACAAAGACGCATAATCATTACTGCCGCAACCTCTGTAATCAAAAATTTGTTTTCATTTTGCTCTAAAACAGCTGCTTTAGACACGTGTATTGACGAACCAAGGTTGCACTTTTCTACCCAGGAAAATAAGGGTTTGTTTTGATGATCATTTGTTCCTTCATCTGATAACATTGAAAACAACGCTCACCATCATATTACGGCCGTAATGTAGCGGTCACCGCTTTCTAGGAAACCATAGCTTTAGGGAGAAAATATAATTGTAGTAATATTTATCTGGCAAGGATCTCAGCTGTTCTAATGGGTTTGTTTGATCGGAATTATTGCTTTATTGTAATTAAGGTGAGTGTTGTAAATAGAACTATTCTAAGCATCGATCTTAATCGGGTTTAGTTTACTTTCTGAGAAATAAAATTATCCAAATCGATACTAAGCACTAACCTGATGATCGGTCAGGATGAACTAGCGTAACAACAGCTGTTTCTTTAATTAAACATTGCAATTCACTGTAAGATTCAAATGAGTAGTTAAATTTGAATTATTTGAAATTAAAATACAATCTCATGGATAGGCTTACAAATATTGATATTATGCCAACATCATGACCAAAAGTATCGTTCATCATACAGCCTAAAAGTGTATTTTTGATCATCGCTCATTTAACCTTGCCTCGGGCGTTAAACATGTCCTCATAAACTTCACTTTAGGACCTAGTGATGAAATATATATTATTTTTCAAAAGAACCGCTAAACCCGTCTCTACAACGGTGTCGAACTGATGACCAAAACCTGTGCAATCGCAGAGATTCAACGGGGCTAGTAGCTTAAAAAGTCATTGCGAAATCATTTTACATAAGTTAGTCGAGTCTTTGACCAATAAAGTTCTGGATATTTTACAATTGGCTTGGCCACATGGGCGCCGGCCAAGGAAAAGCTGACCTGGGTAAAAACCTTGACCATTTGTGGTAGCTAATGTAGTGGGAAGGATATGGAAAAAGGTAAGGAAGAGAATGGCTCTGCTAGCACCATGCTTGGTTGACTGATTTGGCCTTTGATCAAAATGAGAGGAGTTGGGGTTTCAACCTTATTCACCTAAGTCTGTCGTCTTCAAATTACGAGTACTACACTTGGGGGAGGCGAGTTTTGATGAAAAATAAATGGGCTTTTGATCTATAAACAGTAAATTTCATCCGATGTTGATTAAATAAATAAGTTTCTTAATAATATCCACTAGTATACCAAAAATTATGAAAATCCATAAAATCCTTTCAAATTGGTGGCCAAATAAGTGATTTTTCGCTATAACAGCGAAAGATCCAATTTTAAGTAAACTTAATCCAATAAATCCAGCTACAAGTACCAATTAATTACCAATTTTAATGACGTTTTTTTTTTAAATTGTCCATTTACGATTCGTTTTAAACGTGCAGTAAACAGCCACTTAAGTACAAGGACGAAGTGATTCTCAGAGCGAAGCGAACAGCAACTTCTATAGCAATGAGGAAATTCACTTAAATCATGCCAGCTTAGCTGCGTGTCGGCCTGGTTGTAGCAAATCCCTTGTATTCCCTGAGTAATTAATCTGCAAGCACACATGGTTAGATTGGTCACAACACAATAGTACAGTTAGTGTATTCAACATTGTACAAACAGACCGAACCAAACCAATGCAACCTCAGCATTGGTTTCTGACTATCTCGCTATTACAGCGCATACCGGCAGATTAGATTCTAGAGAATTAACGTTTTATTTCCCGGCATTACCTGAATCAGATTATGCTAATTATTTGTGAATTCAAATTGGTTTGATAAGTTCCTCTTTCCTTTTCTTGTCATGGTTTAAAGTCATGAGTTTTATTGAAATTAGTAAGTGATAGCAGCTGCCTGATTTGGTTCAAAAACTAAATTTTCCCAGTACTGAATGAGGGTGTAAAACTCTCATTAAGAGTTTTAAAGCATTGTTTTTAGAATTAATCGAAAATCATATTTATTTTAAACCCAACCCCTTTTTGTTTGTACAGCCACCATAAGTTTTTTATTCAAAGACAATTTACTGTGTAAACTCCCCTAAATATACAAAAAATAACCAATGCTTCAAAATGGTAGTTAGATCGTCCTGGTATTTTTTCCATGGATGTTTTCAATTGGATACAAAATGTATAAAGCCAAATCCTTCAAGTTGTGAAGGATATCATAAATAATTAGTGGAAAAACAAAATGACGGCCTGTGGGTAAATTAGCATTTTAGGCCCTAAGCTTATACGAAGTCTTTTCACTATCATAGGATAAGAAACCAACTACTGTAGTACTAAAGAAGATAAAAAACATATACATTTACGTCTGAAAGAAAATCTTTTTTCTCAATATGGCTATTTCAAGTACGACGAGATAAAGATAGGGGTATACTGTACGTTGAAGAATATACCAATAAATTTGTCTACATGGCGTGAAGAAATTTTGCTATCGTATTTAGAAATATTGATCGTAAGGAATCGCTTACATGGTAAGACGCCGTGTTAAATGGACAACGCCTTCACTTTTATAGCTGCAGTGCCCGCTCGACGGGTTATCAGTTCTGCGGGTATTGCATCCTAAAAAACGAACGGCGTCATTCAACAAGACAGTTTATATTTAAATTATATTCTAATTTTGAAATACCATATGTTTTGTAGACAACAATCAATAGTTATATTCCTGTTTTTGTTTTGGAAAGGAAACATTTTACACATTATTTTCTTGAAACTTGACGTCGCGTCGCAGGTTTGTTACCGTATTTTAAAAATCACTTGTACAGTATATATAAATTAGCCGTTTGACTCAGGAGGTGTTGGGTAGCTTATACTGCAAACAGTCATCTTCTACGACGTTTCCTATACGTTGGCTATAGCAATGAATAGCTCTAATTTCTACAGAAAATCTTTAAAAAGGTATTCGAGCTGAATAATTATATGATGAGATGGCTTGCATACCGCATTCGAGTTTGAAACAGCCTGTTTGTTGCCATATTCCAAGCTACAACACCTGGCTTTGCACAGACACCTCTCCAGGGACCACTGAGTGATGGCTCTCTTGAGCACGCTTTAGTCACTGCTCTATTTATCAAACCAACCTGTAATCAATTTTCAAATTTCATATTTTTGGTTCCTTGTTGATTAACTGTGCTTTGAGGTCTCAATCATTTTCGGGATTAGTTATTTCATACTTTACCCGCAAGTTCTTTATAAAAATGTACACAAATCAAAACCAAACGTTGTTCGCCATTAATCATTTTACATGAAATACGTTTCGTCAAATTTTAAATTAGGCTACAAGGTTTACAGCATCTTACACTAACTCTTAAAACCAACTATTTACATGGTTTCAACTTGAAACTATACAAGTTTTAAACAAGTAAAAAATTACCAGACATAAAATTTACAACAGGTATAAAACCAATACAAGCACACTAATTACTTAAAATACGGATATAATTTTAAAAATTATATTTAATTTTTATTAATTATAACGTTTTTTAAAGTTGTAAGGAAAGGTTAAAAAAGATTGTTGTATGCAACCTTTGTGTAAATGAGTAGAAAAATGGTTTTGTCGACCCAGAAAGTTAAGATACTTAAGTCTATCAATTAGCATAACCACCCGGCAAGCGGGAGACCCGGGTTCAAGTCCCAGTTCGGTCCAAACATTTTTGTCTTCAAATTTCTTTAGTAATAAGTCTATCAATAGTTATACACTGGGGTGTTTTTTATCATAACATTATAAGGAGAAACCCTAGAGAAAAAGACCGTGGCCAAATACGCCATCATCTCCCATTGGCTGTGCATGAATAGGCATTTTGTGCTTCTCTGCTACAGTTGGTCAGCCTGCTGCACATCTGTGATTGGTCGTCAGACCAGAATCAGATTCCGAAACGTCGTGTTTTTCTTGTTCATGTAATAGTCCGAATAGTGTAACATATTACTTTTAAGAACGTAAAGTTCTAATTATTAATTAGTGCCACCTAACGGTTGAGTTTAATATCACGGTTTTCCAACTACACAGCGCATGAATGAATGTAATGCATATCACAATGAGACTACAGACAATGTTGAAGAGGTGGGAAACACCCTAAAGACTCACTAAGAAGGTATTATGTACCGGTGGAGCTGGGGAGGTAAGCTTCTTACACAGTTTAACCAATTGTTTGCTTCACACCATCCCACATCCCACCCCGACCTAGCATAAGGTCATGTGTGAGGGGTGAACATATACCCCTTCGCAAATATGTGTGAATGAAAGGTATAAAACCGAGAAGTGATTAACAACTGTCTTAAGTTTGAGACTCTTAAATGCACGATGTATCATTCTGGCTGATTTTGAAGCGAATTTGTGGAGCATATTTTATTCCGAAAACAGTTTCGGTGTTGACGATGGTAGAATTTCTATCTTTAAAATATTATTACGGAGGTATTTCATAGTTTTTATTAGTTTTAAGACAGCTCATTTCCTAATGTTTTGTGTTATATTCGGGTTACTTCTCACCTGAAGACAGGATGAGATTCTAGATCCCGAAAGGTCGTTTTCTTTTATTTACTAATGAATTATGGAAAACGTAATTATATTTCAACCTATGCAAACCATTTAAAAAGAGCTAAATCATTAGTTCAAATGTATTTTCATGGGGGTTAAAACTTTTGATTCTGTTGAAAAGTGATGAACTCTAAAATATTGTGCATTTCAAGGATTATAAACAGTTGAAAGTGCACAAAGTGGCGTATGTGTGCAAACCAACATGTACAGTTAATTTCTGCTGGCAGCCAGACTTTAAAAATCAGTATAATGCAACCCTGATCTACCCGAATTTCGCCCATTATGCGTCTTAACCAGTTATTTTAAAACCCAACTTAGTAGTTCTTAGCTTCAATACCCTTAGAGCGCGCTTATCAAAATAAAGCACACGAGATACAGCTGTGTTCTGAATAGCAATATGTTTTTTGTGACTCAAAAGTGTGACGTAATCTTTCTACGATCATGAGTGAAACCCTTTAGTTAAGTGGCTTTAATACCTACAACTCATTTAATTGTCCAGTTAATAGGATTAGTCAACCAAGCAAGAACCCATGTTTACCACTGAAATAGTGGAGTATTGATTATTTCCCCATCTTTCCTACGGTGACGAAACAAAACCCAAAGTTAGGCAATAAGAATAATAGCCAGGCTAAATTATCGAAATCCAAGATTATCCTTATCAATATCTTATCATCTCTCTATATATTAGAAACTGTATAAAAAATATTCGTTCGTTGAACAGAATCAACACCAGGAACCAATCGATTCGGCCAGTAGATTTGTTGTCTTGTCTGATACAAAATTAAAACAATTTAAAACAAAATTAAAACTACTTGCTCAGTTCTTTGAAAATTACGAGAGTTTCTGCGCTAAATTATTTTTGTTCATACCAATTTGTACAGCTTTAGTCGTAAAGCCTGTCAAGAGAAATGGTATTAGGGTTTTGAACGTTATAATTTTAATGTAAAAACAACTTTTATTGCAATAAACGATTATTATTTTAGAGGAGTATTGATTATTTCCTCCAGACGCCGTTTATTGGAAATCAAGTGCTTCTATATGATAGGAGTAGGTAGTATCTAGCTGTTCTTGAAGAGTCGCGCACGAAAAAGGCAGAAACTACTTGTTAAAAAAATAATAGTAAGCTTTCAAAATAGCCTATTTTTGGCCAACATCAAAAGTCTTTTGCTAATATTGGTATAAATTTTATATAAAGCCTTGAAGATAAGGAAAACAACTTTTCTAATCTCTACACCAAAAATAGCGTTTTTAAACGGGGACTACGAGAGCAAGTTTTGAGCAACCTTTTATGGGGGTGATCAATCCTCTTAAATTAATTTGCCCACATCATGTTTGTACACATTGTTGAAAACTACTTAAGAGCTTATGTTAAATATGTAATCTTACGTGATTGGACTTGGCTGGATGTTAAGTTTAACGTCACACTGGTTAAGTGCCCTAGTAAACCCTCAGCCTCATTTAATCAACTGTGACTAGATTAGTTGGGTGAGGTTGGGTCGGGAGACGACTTACCATGTAGTTAATTAATCAGCTGATACAGTGGAAGATGTCTAGGTCCGTTATACATTTTTTTAGTTGCGCGACTTTAAAAATGAAATAGTACATGATACTTACCTTTCGGTTTTGGCCTGTAGACCTGTAGGCCTGTAGTACATGTAGCTTTGGCATATGCAGTTGTTTAAATCAGATGCGCATTTCGTAGCAGTCGTGCTGCATCATCAGTGAAAGTCTATTTACATAACAAAACCAACACTTTTATATATACACACAGTCACTTCACATCACGTCATTTACACTCGCAATCGGTCACGGGTCGCGGTCCGCTAATCGTGAAAGCGGTTTCACATAATCTACAACTAATAAATATAAATGTTATTTACTCGTATTTGAGCATTTTTTAGTACAACTGGTTTTAGAACAACTCGTAACTTATACTTAATTTAATACAACAACATTAAAAACTAAAATTACAGTCAACACAATTTAATTAAAAATTACAAGAAATAAATAACATAAATAATACATGAAACAAGAAGTTATACTATGTAGTATCATCTGTGTGGAGACCATTTTGGCTTGGTGATTTCTGAAGCGCCCATGACCTGTGATGTATGAGATTACCATTCTGATGTTCAGGCGACTAAGACTGGTCAGACGTTAGGGAGTATCCCTGATGGATTCTGAACTAAAGGTTTTGAAAGTAAAAGTATTTGAGTGTAACATTAGACTCTGGACTCATCACGAGTTGAACTATCTTTAACAGAGCTACGTGCAATGGAAGACGCAACAACACAAACAGGGTATAGAAACGTGTGCAAAATACAGAAAATATCAGCGTGTGGTTATTTACAATATTTTTAAGTTAATCAAGTGAGAAAACGTGAAACAAACGCTTGGCCAGTTTTGGCTCAACGCTGCGTTTAAAAGCTCTTGTCTATGTAAATTATGTGGCCGCTGGCAGACTACCCCTTTGAGAGCGTTTCTCCATTTTACCTCCATTCTGGGAAGGTTTTAATAATTTTCTATCTTTTAATGGATTTTCTTTCTTTCGTTCGAGTATTATCTGGAAAAAACTCACGTCATATTATTTATCACCTTTACTTTACCTACAAGTTTTTGACTGTATATTGGGGATGTTTGCATAACCATTTAGCATTAAGGTCAGTCAATACATGAAGAGGTTTAGTATTAAATCTCACATAGGAACCCGTACCTGTTTATTAATTAAAAACTGGTTAATGTTGATGAATATAGAACAATTTATCGAAAAACATAGCTGACACTTAGTCACAAGCGCTACCGTGAATCAAATTGTCAATAAAACAGGACAGTTTTTCATGTATCTTTTTTAAATCTGACGAAATTTCTTCATACACTATCCCCGCAGTCACTATTTACATTTTTGTAATGTGACTATTCGGTAACGCTAGGTAAAGGTCGAGGTTGAGTGGTAGAGAGGACTTTGTAGTCCTACCTTCACCTTGTTGAACAAGACAAACTTTACCTTTTTACTTTCTGTATCCAACGAAACATAGGCTAGTAAGTTATACATATAACAGTTTAATTTATGCCCAGTGCTCTGAATGTCAAAGTTAGAAATTCATTCCACGGTTATTTTGTATTTGTTCACAACTTTTAGCCCTCGAGTTTATGCATTTCTCCATAAGGCACTGCACCAATAAGTATTCTCGTTCTGCGAAATATAGTTAATGACAATATTCACTAGTTTATTGTAACTAACGGAACACACAAACGTCTCCAATATTACTAATAATAGTCTAACTATGTGCTGTTTATAACGTATGTTTGTTTCAACAACGAACTGTTGGTCGTCAAATCAAAACCAGGGCGGCACGAAGCTAAGCGCTAAAGCGCCGCTGGCATGAATGAATCGAATTTCCTTTGCTTTATTTCACTCTAATTCGTTACGCTCACAGCCTCGCTTTGGCCTTTGTCTTCAAACTTACGCGTTCTTACACTGCAACTTGTATTGCACAAGCGCTTGACATCTTGAAGCGATAACATCAAATTTCATAGAAATATGACTAATCATTCCGCTGATATAACGAAAAACCACTCTTTTGACCGCCATTTTGAAACGACTCAGTGGATTTTGTTACATCGATGGATAATGTAAATATACATATTCAATTAGAATTTCATGAAAATTGAATGCAATTTACTGTTGTTGGCATTAAAACTCCTTTTTAATCTCCCTTCCCCATAGTTAACGCGTTGTTATATTTTTCTGTCTAATGAACTTGACCGAGATGTTTTCAAAAGGAACGTTTTTACCAAATTGCATGATAACCGGACACAAAATGCGACTTGTAGAGAGTACACACATATATACATATGTATTTAAAGTCTTGTAAAAATACTCAAAACGTGTTCTGGGTGGTCAGGATCGGTGCTCATTTCATGGTACCGGGTCTGGGTCTTACCGTGCTGACATCATGAATATCTCATGTTTCCTAAGCGTACAATAATGCTAAAGTTGGGGCTCTCTGGTATTGTGCTCTGTTATAATAATGACGTGATGAAATGTATAATGGTACCCTCATACACCGAGCTATCCTCAAAACCAGACCTCCCTCCCACCACCGCCACAATTAGCGCTAGCCCACAGTAACGGATATCGCTAGCCAGTGTTCATTTCTTGTTGTAATATATTCGAATTTAAATACAATTCTAAGTGTTTTTATCGAATTTCCTTTGGAAAAATGAGATATTCAAGCCGTTAGCATGGTAAGACTCAGGCAAGGGACTGTGAAATGAGCACCGATCCTGACCCCAGAACACGTTTTGAGCTTTTTCTTTCAACACTTTATATGCGTATGTATACGTATATGTGTGTACTCTCTACAGATCACATTATGTGTCCCATTTTCATGCAATCCAGTACAAATGTTCGTTTTGTAAATATCTCGGACAAGTTAGTTAGCCAGCAAACCCGAATTTTAGTCTCATTTTAAATTTCTCGCCCCTTAAGTATTTTCTTTAAAACTGTTTAGAATAACTGTAAATTATTGTTTAAAGATAATATTTATTCAATATCTTAGAAAAATCTTCCGAACTATTCCCTTTTATATTCATGCTGTAAACTTTTAAAAGGAAAACTAGGATAGCATTATTAATTCAGATCATCGATCCACTTTTAGGTTAAGCTTTTATATTTTCTTTGTGTCTATTAATAAGTTAAACGAACACCGTAAAGGTATTCCTCTTCATTAAACTTCCTTTTAAAATATGTTCTCTAACAATTTAGAGCAAAACACGTATATTGCAAACTTATTTGATGTTCTGTTTAAATATTTAAAAATGACCTGTTTTTCGTTTCAAAGGAAAAACAACAAGTAGCTCTTTAACGAATCAAGCAGGTTTTAAACAATGACATAAACTATTACTAATAGTATATTTCATCACTAGGTCCTAAAGTGACACTTTTTGACACGAGATCAAGTTAACGCCCGAGGCGTAGCCGATGTCGTTAAATGACCGAGGGTCAAAAAGACACTTTCGGGCCGAGTGATGAACGATTTTTTGTCATGATGCAAATAATAATGATAAAAATTTGTCAATAAACGTTTTAATATTATAAAAAACTTAAGTAAACACTGTTTTGAACTCATGAATCTGAATTATAGTGTTTTGAAGAAACAGCTGTTACACTGATTTACTATAAGTCAGTGTTGAAATTCAAAACAATCAAAACCAACTCATTGAACCAGCTGATGTCCATGCCACAAAAATATCATTAAAATGATCTTTTTCTCCCTAGAGAGAAAAATCATCAAAACAATAGTTTATTTACCTAGTTGAAAAAGACACTTTAACACTGTCAACACGTGTGTCTAAAGCAGCTGTTTTCAGAGCAGAATGACAAAAACATTTTTAAGGAAACGTACGCTCAATTAAATTTCTCTTAACAACGAGCAAGTGTTTTGTCTACGCTTGTTGCACTGGAATACAAGTTTCCCCGACACATCAGGTTGATAACGCCCCTATACAAGTACAAGTGTTGTTCTGTGGCTAATTTGTGCAGTTGTACAGCTGATGTTTTTGATAGTGATATCTCTGACCGGTTGCCTCTAACAATATATATCTGCTATATAAGCCGGAGAAATGGAAAGAAAACATCACATCACCCGCTCCAACATGAGATGTAAGTACCTTTTACTGTTTAACAGTTTTTATTTTAGCTCGAGTTTTTACTTTATTATTATTGCGTTGAAGGGTTGTTTTGTTTTGTCCGCAAAAGAGTTAACAGTGCTAAAGGGTGAATGAAAATTTACAATAAACCAATTTACAAAAGTGTTCAATAAACACTTTATTTAACAGGTGCGTTTTACGTTCAAGACTTTATCGTCAGACTGCTACAAAAATTAAAACGAAAGTAGATATTAAAAAAATGTACATTTCTACAACACCAACAAAAATGAAGATTATGTATGATTCAATAATTAAGATGACCTAATAATTAATTCAAAATTATTAGACTTAATAGTATCAAAAACATGACATTGTTTATACATATAAAACAGTTTTTGTTCATTTGCTGCTCTAACTGTTTTAAATATCATGTGTACAGTATATTATTTTGATTTTTGACTTTTAAACTTTGTAAATATTTAATTTTGTTTTGATTTGTGTAGCAAGCTTGACGATAACTTCTTGAACGTCGAAAACGCTTGTTAAATCAAATTCGTATTTCTTATTGGTTTATAGCAAAATGTAAATTTTGTCGTCATAAATTTGCCAATATTTCTTTTGAAGAGTATAAAACATTACCTAGTATATTTTAAAGGGAGAGAATAGTTCTAAGATTTTGTCTTTGTATAATTTTAACTATCGAATAAACTAAAATAACTCATTTTTCCCTTTTAACGTATTAATATAAGTTAACAGACTTGAATACAATTATATTACTCTATTAGTAACATTTACCCAGGTTTAAAAGGTTTCAACTATAAACAAATATAACAGTTAGTAATTTAACAATATGTTGAAATTTCATTTTGCCGGTGCTGTAACATTAACATAAAATTAATGTATATAAACTTGTCTACCGGTTATTGTGTTTTAAACTACACAACGTTTCGAGAGGTATGAAAACTCCTCTCGTTATCAAGTGAAACCTAGCCTAAGTCATTTTCTATATTTTCTTCTAGCCTGAATTAGGCTAAGTTTCACTTGAAGACGAGAGAAGTTTTATACCTGTCGAAACGTGCGGAAACGTCCATCGACTTATATGTCAGTGAACTGTAGGTATCGCCACATTTTTTATTATTACTTGAAATAATCGTTTTGTTAAGTAAAAATATTCAGTACCCGTGAATAACGATTAGGAAATATATCACCTGTTGAATGCACTATTGACTATAACACTAGCAGTTATAACAGGAATATAACGTGGAACGCGTGTGAAAATGTCGTTACAACGTCAACGTCATAAACGCTATCTGTTATTGCAGCTGTATTCCTGAGGTTCAGGGTCCATAAAGACAACGTTCACTGTCCGAGAATAACTGCCTCTGTAAAGCCAGCTGCTGGCTTGATTAAGTTGCATTTTATATAACTCGTTTTTTATTATAATCTAGTTTTTCTGGTTCATCAAAACATCATAATAATTGACATATTTCGGTCTCGCTGTGGAATAACATCTTCAGTCACTTTTTGGCTGAAACATTCGAAAAGAGGGTACTCGGCAGCGAGAACGAAATATCTCATGCTAATTATTATGATGTTTTTACGTGGTGGTAGCCTAAGAAAGCCGGCCGCGAAAGCTGGTTCGTTAATTAATTCCGGTATAGTTATTAGTAATTGTTTTAAATTGAACAAACCAGTATTGGGTGTTAGTGGTTTGGAAGTAGCCAAAAGTTTTATTAGCCCTTGTAAAACTTTTAAATGTTATCCACTTTAAAGGTTGCGCAGTAGGATCGGAAAAAGGTGACGATGGTCAACGTTAAAAACGCTATTATGAGTTTTAACTTTAAAATGGAAGGTCAATACACTTTTAAGAGCGGGTTGGAAACAGATTTTCTAAATTTTATTTCGATGAGAATCCGCTTTAAAATACGTCAAATTACAGCATTTTGGAGCCGTAAAAAATATTAAAATGTAAAATGTCAAAACTGTGGCTACAATCTACTCTAGATAAAATGTTTGACATCATTTAAAAATTATAAAACATACACATAGGAGCAGTGTTTACCTATGTTAAGCGCTAACAATAACAACTTTATGCTTGTTCAAAGTTGACGCGAGATTTCGTAGTTCTAGCTGCTCACAAACACATTATCTATACTGCCGTAACCTATAACGTCATCGGACAGACTACATCGTCGTTTTGACTACATCGCCTTTACCGTTCCCCCTTACGAAATGCCCTGATGTTGAACATAAGGCTCAATAATAAGAAATAATTCTTTTCGCGGCATTGTTATAAAGTGTTGTAATTAAATTATCCAAATTCAAACTGCCAATTGAGCGCTGCCTCACATGAAAAACCTATTCAGTTCAGGATCTTTACTTTTGTGAAAACTGCATTGGGTATCAATAGTGTAGAGGCTGATAATAGCATCGTTAGGAAATGAATGTAGCAATAAGGTTGAATGTAGCAATAAGGTAGGATACATACTATAAGCTGTATTTTTCTGACAGTTGAAGTGATTATTCCTTTTCTTTTCAGTCTCCCTGGTTCTGTTCATCGTGGCCACCATGCTCGGTCTGGTCCCTTTCATTGCAGGTAATAACGTAAAAATTGTTGAGACTAAAATAAAGAACAAGGAGAAAATCCTGGAAAAGTTCAACTGTGAGCAGATGCAGTAACTGGGATGACTTTGCTTCAGAATCAATGGCTCAAGAAGTGGACAATGTGAACTTCCGCATGGCACCGGGTGTGCAACCGGACATGCTGGAGGGGAGCAGAAGAGGGCCGTCCAGGAGACGCCAGAAGATGCCCCGCCGCCGTCAAAACCTTAAGTTCCAGGACCTGGACCAACACTTGAATGATTGAAATTAAATTTAAATGTTTAAAAATATTTATAATTCCTGTTTTAGAGAGTTTTTGGTTATTATTTTACAGTCAATATGAGCCATTGATTACTTTAAACAGCACTAAAAAATTCGAATAAAATTCTATAACCTAGTTGTGTTTTGTTTTTACCTAGTTTTTATACTGAATAGAACAACATGTTTTTAACTAAAAGGTAAAGTTTGTCTTCTTTAACGAGGTAAAGTTAGGACTACAAAGTCCTCTCTACCACTCAACCTCGACCTTTACCTTGCGTTAACGTATAGTCACATTACAAATGTAAGTGGTGACTGCGGGGATCGAACTCGCGCCTTCGGAGTGATGGGCTCCGGAGTCGCGAAGGATTCCAAGCCGCCACGGGTCCGCCAAACCGCTGTATCATTTTTATAAATACAGTTTCAATGACATATTCTTACAGGTGGGTGTAAAACATTTTAATATATACGAAATGTGTAGTTCATTAAATTCTCACTAACAGGCATTACATTATAAATTATTTTTGCCAACACGTATTCTATACTGTTTGCCTGATACATAGTTTAATATTTTGAACTGTCATTATTCCCTAATGAGTTGTTTGATCAATGAAAATATTTACAGGCTTAAATAGAAGTATTTTGATACGAGCTTAAGTTTAACGAACGATATTGTTTCTCAGAGAGTAAAATAAACCCCATTAAGATTGACAGTTAGAGTAGTTCTAAATACAAATTCTTTAAAATTGATAAATCATTCCGATCAAACAAACCCATTGGAACAGCTGATGTCCTTGCCACGTAAATATCACGAAAACAACCCATTTTTTCCTTGGGAATAAGGAATCTTATTCCTTAATCTTGAATCCTTAATCCTTCAAAATGTGAGACAAAAATATTTACCCTGAGAAGACTAACTTATCCCCCAAAAATAAAAATTAACAATTCAGAAATAAATTGGAATCGGCAGGATCAAGCAGTGAAATATTTAGGAATTCATTTGGGCTCAAAATTGTACTAGAATTTCCATGTAAACTCAAATTAAACACACGCTTAAAACAGATTTTCACTTAGATCTAAGGCTTCCGGTTTACACCGCGTCACAGTTGAAATATAATTACTGCTAAACGTTTCGACCTCGCTGTGGAGAGTCTTCCTCAGTAGCTTGTTGACTGGCTGAGACCAAATTATATTTCAACTGTGACGCGGTGTAAACCGGAAGCCTTAGATCTTAGAGATGACACCGGCCACGAAAGCCTAAGAGTTAAGAGACTTTCACTTCTTTTTCCGCTTTTGAATAGAAGATCAACTCTGAAAATATCTTGCGCAACTTTAATATACAAATCAACACTCAGATCTTTAATGGCTGTCCTATGGCTGTCCTATTTGGGAATGAGCATATCTTTATCAAAATTGAACAAAATTCAAATTTTCAAAACAAAGTTTAAAGAATTGCCACAAGTGCTCCCTGGTTTGTCAAATCCACAGTGAACTCGGTGTAAACCTAATGGTTCAATTTATATTAAAAAACAGGTACTAATATCAAATCATCTGTTCAACATGTTCCTGGTGCAGCATTTTTTCCAAATCGGCCAAGCAGACGTTTAAAACAGAAAACAGACGTTTAAACCCGGACTTGTTCAAGATTTAATTAATTTTAGCAAGATGTAAATATTTTATGTACAAATTTTTCAGTTTTAGGGTGTATCAAAGAGACGAACCCACTACGTTACTATATTGTTAAATGTCACTTGCTATAATGTCTGTGCTGTAATATGTTGTATTGATCCAGAAAAAATATTGTAAAAAAGAATAATGCAACTTTGGCTCGTGAACATGGGCATGAAATTGCTGTTTTAGAGCAAAATGACAAAAGTATCTTTGTGAAAATAGAAGAGAAAGTGAAATAATACGACAAGTGATAGTATTGTTTGGTAGGAGGCTACAAATCGTGGTTATGAGCAGTCAACTACTCTCTGGGGAGTAACAGAGCGCGCCATGTCGACTTAGATCTTACACTCAACATTTCGGCAAACTTTACCAATAAAAAGAACTTTTTTAATACTTCTAAAGTATTACTATGGACGTTTTCAATCTTTTTTACTGAAGAAGAAGAAGTACTCGTCGTTTCGGGATCTGGAATCTGATCCCGTCTTCAGGTCAAAAGTGACCTAAAACATGACAAAGAACGGTAGGAAATGAGCTAACCTAAATGTAATCAGCGTAAGCTGACCAGTGTTGACCACTCACCCACAACCATACAACGTAAGTTTTCTATTGTTAATTGTACAGCCATCTATTTTGTGGAATTCATGAATATTAAATGAAAACATTAAAATATATTAAGTGAAATGTATAACAAATTAAAAGTTTTGACTTTTGTTTTTCCTTTTTTCATAATTAATTTTATTTTATGTTAAAACACTATTTCCAAAAATACACGTGTACAAAACGTTAAAAATGAAATACATCATTTAAGAGTGCACAGTAGTGGCTGTGTACTTGAATTTCGTCCCATAAGAGCAATGTTCAAACGTGCATTTTCTTGGGACACTTCACGCCCACAATTTGGATCGGATTTTTATAAAGTTAACTTTTTTTAAGTGTATTAAATTTGTTAGAGGCTCCGCTGAGCTAAATTTCCATTTTCCTACTAGTAAAGCCATGACATAAATCCAAAACTGAAGACATTTTGTATTTGAATTTCTTGATTTGACTATGAAACTAGTAAAGTTTTCGAAACCATGGTCAGTGGAGTCACTACAGTACACCGCCATGTTTCTAATAAAACTTACTTTAAAAGATCTGATGAAAATTGTAGGTGTGAGGTAAAGATTTATGTTGTTTGTTGACGTTTCATCTCACGCTGATATGTTTCTCGTGTGTTATGTTTTAGGTTACTTTTCACCTGAAGATGTGATCAGATTCCAAACCGCAAAACGTCGTATTCCACTAAAATACTATGAAGAATATCCGTAAAATATTTCAACCTCAGAGTTTTCAATACAAAGGAAAGAAGCAAGGTTCTACGGCGTATCGTTTGGCTTCATACAACAAATCCCCCTTTATGTTCTGTCTACAGGACTCTGGGGAGTCAGTGAAACCAATGTCATGCCAGAACCCCTCTGTGCAAGGTCTCTGTCCATTGTGCAATGTGTGTATGACTGTACACGTACATAAAACATAGTCGACACGCTACTGTTAATCTTAGTGAATTTTCCAGAGGAAGTAAAAATTAATCCGGAAGTGCAATTTTTGACCCATTGTGACCACACTACGGTTCACCATTTTGTTGACCAGCAAAATCGGTCGAACGGAAGGATTCTTTTGGGGTCTTTTGGGTTTAATTCTATAAAAAATGTATTTTTGTTCCGGCTTTGATTTAACTGTAGTGTACATTAATTAAACCTAACTAATATTTGTACCAAAAATGAACAAAATTTGTTAAGGCAGCCAAGTTGGCAGCTGAAAATCGTTTATACCAGGTGGCCCAAAAAACCTGAAGGTTTTCGAAATCAAGCAACAGTGTAATAGACAATATTTAAAATGTTATTAATAACCAAAACATTTAAAAAGGTAGTCCATTTTTATTTATAGAACATAACATCACTCAGATGTCCTCTCCTCTGATCTCCACACAGGTGTTCAACCTTTTGACGAGATTCGTCACAACTCCTCGGATCATTGACTTTAGTATTGCAGCAACTTCATTTCTAAATCAGTTCTTCAACTCTGCAATGGAGTTAGGTTTTGTGACAAAAACTTTACTTTTCAATTCTACCCACAAACAAAAATCATAAGAGTTTAGGTCCGGAGACCGTGCAGGCCATGCGACATCCCAAAACGGGAAATTAGGTGTCCTATTTGTGCTTTGAATCACTGATTCCCGCACTCTTTCGATATTCTCAGAGATACAAACAGGTCTATCTATACCTTTCAGTTGGTTTAATTTTAACGCAGGTGCGTGTTTCTCTAATTTGACACCCTCTGCAATAGTGTTTCGACAAGGAACAGGGTCATGACACGGAACGCGGAAGTTATTACGAAAAGCCCCGTTGTGAAACAGTTACAGACTCATTATTTTTAAAAGAAGGTTCCAATAACAAACGCACGTTGTTGTACCGTCCACCTTTCCATGTTTACTAAATTCCATAACCTACATTATCAAATGCTACAACAATGACTTCTGTAAATAAATAAACAATTTAGAACCAGATATTTTAAAAGTGTCAGGTACTTATGGGCTACCCGGTATTATTATTACACTTGAAGTTAATACTGTACCAGCATATAATCATATATTTATTATTCTCTCTGTCGCAACACATCTGCAACAAAGATTAATCAGCTTACACACTCAACACCTGTTACTAATTAGCATTTGCCCCAAAAGATACGCATCGCGTAACAACGTTGCACAAGATGGAATCGCACGCCCCAGTTAGATCACTGCTTAACTGACTGAGACAGTTTTTCTTGATAACTCTACTTTATCTTTTACAAGTACCACAATTTCCTCAATTAGTATCTTGAGCAACTGCGTGTTGGTGATTAACCAGAACATAGCCCTAACAAGTACGTTGTAATCCCATTAGCTAGACATGATTAGTACGTGGAAAAAGTGCTGGAAGCGCAAATTCTTAAATGCCTTGTAAAACCTCTTTAAAGATGGTGTTAGCTTTAACGTGACATGTTGTTTGGTTTTTGCTACATGCCGAAAGGTTGCCAATATGATATTAGTTTCATACTTATTAACGACTTGTTTTTAACATGAAGACTTGAAGAAGCTAAATTAATGAGTGTTTAGTAACATGTATGTTCACAAAGTAGTTTGTCTTGTCAGTAGTTGCTATGGTCTTGAATGTTTTTGGTACACCTCACACACACCTAGAGTTTGCATCGGGTTTTTATGAAGTAAACATTGTTTTAGGGACTACGATGAGCCGAATTTCTTGTTTATCATTTATTAAACCGTGACGTATTCCAAAAACTGAATAAATGTCGCATTTAAATTTCTAGTTTTACTATTAAACTGTTAAAATGTTCAAAAAAGTAGTCAGCGGAGTCACTGCAGAACATTGGTATATATATTTCAAACGAAACTTATATCAAAAAGATATCGTGAAAATTGTTGGTGTGAGGTGTCCCACGAAAGTGCTTGTTTTTGTTTAAAAAAAACTATATCGCCGACCAGTACGGGGGACTTCAAACAAAACTATTCTTTCTTGCCTGTTAGGTACCTGATATCAAACTTATAAATATCCTTAGATATGTTAGTACGTGTACTTAAGTTATTTAATATTTATCAGCTGTATGATTTGTTTACTAAACTGATATCTAGTAAAATGTCCAAAATTAAATTATCAATATTTTTTGTAACTTTTTAAATTTTACTGTGATTTCTCAAATTTTATTTTCCTCAGAACATTCTACACAAAGTTAGGAAACTTAAAAAAATACTAAATCTGTGAAGCAATTCTCGAGTTATGCTCTTACCAACAGAAACTGTACTCATGTTTGTATATTAAGATCAAAGAGACAATATCGACAGTATATATGATTGAATACGATTCTTAACACACACCAGCAGCCCCATGTACATGAGTATGCAAACCATAAACTAAAGGTGTCTTGCGCAAATAAAACAGCAGTCGAGAGTTTTATTTGGCACGAGAGATGGGCGCAACGCCAGGATAAAGTTTTTGGCTGATCTGCCGCATAAAACACCCTCCAGATGTCCTCTTCTTGAGAGAATGAATGCAAAGTCCGGAACTGTATGTAGTGGTTTGCCTTATTAGCAAATTTTCTTCGAAAATTCATTAAAGTTGTAGTAATACCATAAACGAACACATATTTCACCCTATATAGTAGAGTCTTACTCTCCTAATCGATCAAAACAACTCCCAAATTGTCTTCAAAAATAGAGTTCTTTAAAAGTTGAAAATCTTTTTGAATTTGTTTATTAATTTCTTTCAGTTTCTAAACCAAAGTTCCTAGATATAAATTTTATAGAAAACAAGCTGGAAAAATAAAACAAATTCTAGTAATCTGGATATAACAGCCTTGACCACTCAAACTCAATTTAAGACAGCAAACCGTGAACTTACTGACTTTAAACGCGTGTAGAATCTTGGTTCTTCTGACCAAATGTTTATTTTTTAAAACTTTAGAAACTGCATTTGCATTTTCTCTTTCGTGGGCAAGATAACTTGAAACTTTCCTTTAACCTTTTGACCGATAGCAATACAAAAAGGAAGTGTTGAGCATTTTCTTTAAGTTTTAGATCATACTAGCTGAGAGTCACTTCGCGCTTCGCTTCGGAGCTTCCTTAACAAAGCTGAGTGTATATTTTAAGAAAATTGCAAATTATGAGTATACACACAAAACAAGTTTCCTATATATCCTTGGAAAACCCATTTAGTTTGCCTGTTAGTTCACCATATTTTCCTTATAAGTGTTGGCTACCTTGTCAGAGTAATTGTAATACTCCCGCCGTCTCGGCCGTTTTGCTTTTTTGCAATTTATTTTGAGGATGTTACATGGACATCAAATGCTAAGGACACACTCGATGATTGGCTTAACCCTCAAACAAAGTTTCATTGTCATACTTTCAGCCGATTTTGACTTATAAGCGGCCCAAAAAAACATTTTCAGATTCCACTTTGGTTTCTTGCCATTGATTATATGGATGTTGTTTGGATAAGAAAGGATAGCTAAAGACACACTGCGCGATGAGCTTAACCCTTAAACAAAGTTTCACCGTCATAGTTTCATCCAATTTTCACTTAATAAGCGGTCCAATATGCCTTAAAAAGGTCTTCGGTCCCCCACCAAATATCTTTTGCATGTTTTATGGATATAAAATCTAACTATAGACATACTGCGTAATAGGGTAAACCCTTAAACGAAATTTCGCCGTCATAGCTTTAGCCAGTTTTCAGTTATAAGCGGTCCAATATGCCTTAAATCGTTACAGACAGACAGACTGACTGACTGACAGGAGTTTCTTTGACCACAGTTTCGGTCTTTGCAAAGTGCGAGTATATAAACACCAAATAACCAAAAACCGATATATTTATTGCAATGTACAGACAAAAGTCTTATTTTATGTATATAGATTAAACTGATAAATAAAACCGTTTGTAGTTGAAATATTACTACGGACGTTGTCTATCATTTATAAGTGATCGAAAAGTAAACATAAGAAATATGTAAGCTTTAAAATATTTATAAACATGAAACGTCTTAAAGTTTTGTTTACGCTCATGACGAGTTTGAATAAGTGGTTGACTGGTCAGCTTACGCTGATTACTTTTAGGCTAGCTCATTTCCTTATATTTTGTATTATGTTTTAGTTAAATTTCACCTGAAGATGGGATCAGATTCCACGTCACAAAACGTCGTGTTCTTCTTGTTGACTAAAGAACTATGGAAAACGTCCGTAATAATATTTCAAACTCAGAAATTCTACCGTCATCAACCCAAAACTTGCAAATAATACATTCAGGGGATTCGTATTGTTTTTGGAGCAACTTAAAAAAAATTCTTTTTAACAAAATCTCCTCGCAGCTGACTCGGTGAAGCCTCTAACTTGGTATTAGACGGTTCTTTGTCTGATGTCTTCTTTATGGCCTCAGTTTGAGGTTTAACTGTCGTCGACGAGCGGTGACTTTACGATTTTCAGTTTCATTTGAATATCTTGTTTGATTACCTCGTCTCGTAAAGTGCTTTTATGTGCAACACGGTTTCTCTGTGATAACTTTTGGTTATAATATCTTTAGAAATGCAGCATTTAGGTGTTTTATTAAACCTTTAAAACAGAACATAAACTTTAAGTATAAAAATTTGAACAGCTGGTTATAAATCTATAACCTATCAAAAATAAAGCATATCTCTTAAGTAAGACTCTCTTAATGAAAAAAATAATGTCTACAAAATAACTTACGTCCTTGAATCAACCTTTCAAGATCAACTGTGATATTATTTCACACATTTTCTTCTGTATTATGACAAAACACTCGTAGTTGTATAATAAGAAAAATTGTATAATACAATTATTATCTTAGTTTATAATGCGTGTTTCTTTTTTAACGCTTGTTAAAGTATATTTAAGAAAGGTGTGCCTTCAATATTGTTCAATATATAAGATTGTAATAGTATAGTTCCTCACTAGGAACTAAAGTAAAGCTTTTTGATAGGAGCTCAAGTTTAACGACAGAGGCGCAGCCGAAGATGCTAAAATAAACGAAAATCAAAAAGACACTTAGGGTCGAGTGACGAACGATATTTTTTGTCATGATACAGGCATAAGTTCAATAAATTCATTTAGTAAATTGTATTTAATTAAAACCATTTAAACTACTCATTTGAACACTATAGTCTGAGTTGTAATGTTTACTTGAAGAAACAGCTGTTGTTACTCTAGTTTATCCTGACCGATCATCAATTGTATCATCTGTTGTGCTCAGTATCGTCTTGGAATAGATTATTTCTTAGATACCAACTACTTCGATAGTTAGAGTAGTTCTATTTACAACCGTCTACTTCTTTACAATAGATCAATCATTCCCATCAAACAATACCATTAGAACAACATATTATGTCCTTGCCACATAAACATAATCTTTTCATATTGTCTTTAAATTTCGAAAAAAGGTTATTTCTATTTTTCTTTGATACGAAACACATCTCCTGGTTAAGGTAATGGTTGTTTACGCTGTGGGCCAGTTTTGGGGCTGGAGGAAAGTGAAGATTGATGAACTCATAGTCCTCCGCTCCCCAGAACTCGCAGTGACGTAGAGTTATTGGTCGAATAACGTCACTTACTTTGATAAGTTGGAGTTGTTGTATACAGGTCGCATAGGGACTAGACCGTCTGGAAATAGCACATTTTATAGCCTACAGAGTGTGCCTTCGAAGAATCCCATCAACTCGGAACTTACTGTTTGTTTAAGAGTTTTATTTCCAACCTTTTTTTATTTTTGTGAGATATCTACTTCTGGACCGAAATGCTCAGAAACTAATTGAATCTTCCTTTTACAAATTTTCTATATAAAAATTCTCAAAATTTCCAACATTTCTCTTCCAACACACAAATCTTAGTCCCAATTTTGACCTCATTCAAGCCAACGACACATTTTTAGGTTAAGTTACGTCCAAAATACAAATTTTCCAAATTGCCTTAGATACCTTACAATTCAATTTCCCTTTAGGTTTTAAATTATGCAGGATTTCCCAAAGTCTTTTAATACACCATTGTACTAATAAAGAAGACTATACACTCACACTATTGTACACATTTAGTTTCTGAAGAAGTATACAGGGTGTCCCGAACTTCTGGAACAATTCATATAAGACTGTTCCTTAGGTTGAGACAAACATATTTTATAATACAACATGGGGTCCATAGTCGTTTCTCTCCACTTGCAGCCATTTTGTGTTTTAACTAAATCTATCTTAAAAAGTATTTCAAACGTACGTTGAAAAGTTGCATTATTGTTCCTTTAACCAAACCCTAAAATTAAAATAAATACGAACAAGAAACAAATATTTTACTTTCAAAATGGTGGTTATTTAAACATTTTTAATTTAAATCACTTGGAAACGAATATTTGTTATACAAATTATGAGATATAATAGGTTGTAATGAAACAGCGATACTTTATTACAAAACCAACGTCACCAAATTCAAAAGAATTCGTTCAAAAATAAGTGAGATATGAGCATTTTACTACAGCACTGTTCCGTGGAGGGCAGTAGTAATGTAACGTATTAAAAATATTAATATATTGATACTTTAACAGTGTATAATACATGTTTTTTATGTTATTGTTGTTTGCACCTATTGTTTACATTTTAACACTAATTTGGTTGTAAATCATCTGTATGAAAGTGTCTCATCTCCTTAAAATGTTATAAAGGTTTAAAACTCCATTCCATCGATGCTTATTTTGACGCTAAGATTAATTATTCCTCCTCAAAGCGAAAAAGCCAGTTGAAGAAGTCTGGAAGTTTCTTGGGTTCCGTCAGTGCTCATCCGCTGGAATTAATTTATAAACAGACTTTTAATTAAAACAGTGGCGTTTTGTGCGTATCTTGTTAAGTCTCACTTGATCAAAAGCTCGTATTTTACTTATCATGGACGCAATTAAATCTGAAAACAGAAACTTTACCTTCGTTTTTTTACAGATTTAGAACATGTTGTTCGAAACCTCTTTATTCAAATAATAAATTATTGAAAGTCGAATGCACGAGGGTAGAAATAATATATTAGTGACAGCCTATGATCATCATCTAAGCCTCTAAGGCTTCGGATACAGACCGCGTCAATTAACTAGAGGTAAAAGGTAAAGTTTGTCTTGTTTAACGAGGCAAAGTTAGGACTACAAAGTCCTTTCTACCACTCAACCTCGACCTTTACTTAACATTACCGTATAGTCACATTACAAATGTAAGTGGTGACTGCGGGGATCGAACCCCGCTAGCGAAGTGATCAGCTCCAGAGTCGCGCACACTTCCAACCCGCCACTATTTGCGGTACCAAGCGTTCTGCTCATTATTAAATCGAGCACCCTCAGTGGACCTATTCTCATTTTGAACGATACGTTTGGCACTGTAAATTGTGTTAATAGTTTAATGGTGCGATCTGTACGAGAAACCTTGGATAATAGTCGTCAGTAAAAGTGCCTAAAGTAACCTTTTAGAGCAAAATAACAAAAGATAAGTTTAAGAGTAAAAAATTAAAACATAAATAAACCGAACGAGAAAATTCATGCTGTTTGGTGGTGGATGACTGGTAGGTTTACGCGTACTACTTGTTTCGCTTACTACCCTTTTTCCTAATGTTTTTGTTACGTTTCACCTGAAGATAGGATCAGATTCCAGATCCCGAAATGTCGTGTTTTTCTTGTCCACTTAAAAACTATAGCAAATGTCCTTAATAATTAGGAACTTTTAACTTGCAATTTGTATTGATCGCACCGAGAAAATGGCATGACCACCGAAACTAGTCGTGCAATTAAAAATGCTTAAAGGGTACTATGTTTCAATTTTTATTCTTATATATAATAAATCCTTATTAATATTTTAACCTCAGTGATTCTACCATTGTGAACAACAAACTTTAAACAAAATTACTGATAGGGTGGAGAACTGATGGCAACGTCGGCTTCAACATATATTTTGAAACGCAACAAGATTAACTGTCACCTCTGATAAAGACTCATGGGAAGGTTACCTTCTGTTAGGTTTTGATAAAACAAACCATGTGTGAAACATGTAGTGGAAAGGGGAGGAGAGGGAAGGGGGAGTTCATCCGAAGGGTAAACGCAAAAATGGAACGGCTTGATAATTATGTTTTACGGCTGAGTTCACTGTTAAGGGGAAATAGAAACTGTGTTTCTCATATGCGATGATCGTACAAACTATATGTATTTATCCGTGTAGTTTTGAAGGTCGAAGTAATGAATAATCTGTCTAAACTAGAATTTAATATGAGTACAAATGCATCCGATATTTAATGTTAAGGCATTTAAGTAATATAATGAATACGCAAACAATGTACAATAAGATTGAAATATGAATACATCGAACATAGAATATAATTTGTGTGTGCCATCAATGGAAACCAGCGTTGTCTTATTAACGTTTTTTGTAAGAAACCTGACAATAGCTTTTTAATGGCTTGAAAATATCTTTACTTTTTCGCCAATTGGCTTAGCCACATGGGCCGTCAGCCAAGGAAAAGCTTAGCCGGGGAAACACAGCCGAACTGTGCTAGCCAACGGAGTGGTATTTAGTTTAATCAAAAGTGCTCATATGTCTAAGGAATTTAAAACTCGCTTAAAAACGTTTTAACGTTGACGAGTTGTTGGTACACAATTGGGAAATCTGATCAAAGAGGAAGGGAGGAACAATTCGTATGAATAAAGACTTATGAGTGCTCACTATGTATGTTTGAAAAAGTTCTCGATGTTTGAGTGGATGGAAAATTTTAGTTACACACTCTGACGATTGCCATGCATTGGGAAAATATGTATGCAATAAACCATTGATTTGATGGCTAAAACCACGTTATTTGACATCCATATTTAAGTGACCAAAGTTCATTCCAAATCCAAAACAAAAATACGGCCATGTACTAAAGAGTAATTATGAAGTACTAGTTTAAACCCCCTTACCCATAATATTTTAAGGTCATACGGAGACACTTTTAAGCTATGGTTTCCTATGAAGTGGTGAACGCTACATTACGACCGTAATATGACGGTGAGTTTTGTTTCCAATGCGATCATTTGAGAGTGGTTTCCGGCTTTCCTGGGAAACCATAGCTTAAAACTGACTCGATAAACAAATAAATACTCAAAAGTAAACTCTTACATAAAGAATCCTCGGGCTCTCTGTTACAACATGTTCAAAGTTACAACAGCAAAGCGGTGGTGGTGACCCATTTCTCTCAACATGTGACGTGTGAGGTACAGCTGGGAAACCTTGTGTTGCTGCTTCAAACACTGCTTTGTATGCCAGGGGGAAAGCCCTTAACAGTTTATACCACAAACAGTCGACAACACGTAACACGTTCTGTGTAAATACGTTCTTCAATCATTTCTGTTCGGTTGCCTTTCATGGACACATGTTCACAAAGAGTTGGGAAATATACTTTAAGAGTGCACAGTGCCTTTCGGCCATTTTTTGTCCTATGAGAACATTGTAAAAACAAACAGTTTCTTGGGGCACTATAAATTGTCTACAATTTGTATCAGATATTTTGAAATAGGTTTCTTTTTGAACGGTGACAATGTACTGCAGTGGCTCCGCTGACCACTTTTTGACAACTGCACTGTATTAGTTTACTAATACTAAATTTAAACACAAATTTTGATCATATTTTTTATTTATTTAAGTTTTATAAATAAGAAAATGGACATTCGGCTCAGTGGAGGCATTAAAACATTACAAAAAGTTTGTTTCACAAACATCCGATGAAAACTGTAAGGGTGAAGTGTCCCAAGAAAATGCATGTTTTTACATTGCTCTTATGGGACGAAATTCAAGGTCACTGCCACTACTGCGCACCCTTAACTTTCTACTGTAAAAATATTTTTATTTAATTGGTGCAACGTTTTAACTGAGATTGTAGAACAATGTTTGGCTGCGACTTCTTTTCTTCTTAATTCTTAAGCTTTCGCGGCCGGTTTCATCATTAATATCTGAGGCTTCCGGTTTACACCGCGTCACAGTTGAAATACAAATACTGCTAAACCTTTCGACTTCGCTGTGGAGAGCCATCCTCAGTAGCTAGTTGACTGGCTGGGACTAATCTCAGCCAGTCAACCAGTTACTGAGGATGACTCTCCTCAGCGAAGTCGAAACGTTTAGCAATATTTGTATTTTAACTGTGTCGCGGTGTAAGCCGGAAGCCTCAGATATTTCTTTGTTTTAATAATAATTCGGTTTTAATTTAGGTTTACACAATTACTCACATTATGCTTTTTTTATTATGCCTTAAATTATAATTTTTTTACGAATATGGAGGTGTTTAATACCTTCAAGACCTCTTGAAGTCTATGACCCCCGAAGACTTCCTATAAAAAAGGTAACGTATATCTTGTTTAACGAGGCGAAGTTAAGTCTACAAAGTCCTCTTCACCATTCAACCTCGACCTTTACCAAGCGTCACCGTATAATCACATTACAAATTATAAGTGGAGACTGCGGCGAGTGGTGAACCCGCGCCACCGGAGTGATAAGCTCCGGAGTCGCGCGCGATACCAATCCGCCACGGATCTGCTTTAAAGTCGCCACTGAATGCTCCAAGTATAACCCAAGGTTCTTTTGCCCCAATCACATTTTGTGGCTATTTTTAATATAAATTAAATCATGTTTAAGTCATCTTATTTGTCCCAGTAGTTCAATGCATTTAAAAACTAAGGGTTGAAATTTACACATTTTAAAACTCTCTGATCAATCTTAGTAGTATCAAGAAAGGATACGAAAATTACTGTAGTATTAATTACTGTAGAGTAATTAACTGTAGAGTAATTACTCAACTCTAAGCTAATACGTGTTTATTAGATAAGGCATGGAACTGTAGGAAATAAATGAGTACTTAGTGTCGGAATTGACCTTTGTGCTGGTAACTACCACACGTAGAACATTACACAGCTGACTGCATGTACAACTGTACATCGTACAGAGTGTGCTGAGCTTTGTTACCGTACATTCTGTGATAACTAGATTTAACACTAGTTTTAACATGTTTACAACAACATAGAAAACACCTGAAACAAGTGAAAGTTTGCCTACACAACAATTTAAAGCAGTGGATGTTAATTGGTGTGTCATTTTGCTTACCAATTTTGCCGTCCTCATGGTAATACCCAGACCTGAAACCATGAAATGTGCACCGGTCCTGACCACAGAATATGTTTTGAGAATTTTCTTTTCAAAACTGTACAAGTGAATGTATATACTCGTAATATGTGTACTCTCTACAAGTCGCACTTTTGTCCGATTTTCATGAAATTTGGTACAAAGGTTTCTTTTTTAAATCTCTCGGTCATGTGATTTAGCCACCAAGATCGGGCTACCGGAAGTACCATTTTGGGAGGGGCCTTTTCACACACAAAATGGGTTTAATAATCTAAAAACAGTAAACTTCAACCCAATTTTGATGATATTTATAAAAAATATATGAATTTTGTAGTTATACATCAATATACTAAGAATTATGAAAATTCGGCAAGCCATTTTAAAATGGCAGTAAAAAATGTTATTTGTCGCTAAATAATGGAATGAGTGGTCCGATTTTATTTAAATTTAAAATGGGATTTCCTTTCATGATATGTAGTATAACACCTTATAAAAACTCTCGTAAATCTGAGGCCGAAGTGAGGCTGTGAGCGCATGCAAATTAGAGTAACAAATCGCAAAGGAAATCTGATTTACTCATACCAGCAGCGCTTTAGCGCTTAGCTGCGTGTCGGCCTGGTTTTGTTTAAATACCTAGGGGAAACATTCTTATGACACCACTCTTACCTTGATCATGTGCGTAAAAGGCAATCATGCTATAGGGTTCGTTTGATTGCATTACAAGAAGGAATTTTCCATTTCACTGTTCATTCTCCTTGACTAACGATTTGTCATTCGATAACTAACTTAAGTGGATTCTTGAAAGTCTATTACCCAAGATTAAGACAAAAGAATGACAACTAGTTAATACCTTTAAATAGCATACGATTATATCCTAAAGTTAGTATTTTGATTAAGAGTTAAGTATAACGTCCGAAGCACGGCCAAGCTCTTAATAGAACTCTTGAATCTGTGTTGTTGATTTTGTTTTGTTGGTGTTTTGTTGGCAAACACTTCACTTGGAGGAGGACCTTTACTCTCCAGTATATATTATATTTATCAGGCAGAGCATTCTCTTTCAATTTTTTGTCACACCTATTTTGGTTCACAAGTTTTTTATTTTGACCTTAAACCAACAAACACAAACTAAGTGGATTCAAAATTGATAAAATCTTACTCACTAGCCTGTGTATGTATACAAATAATAAAAACTGGACTTGAAGCGTTGCTTTGTAACTAGTTAAGATGCAGATGAAACTGTCCGTCAGAAAGTGCAATTTAATCTAAATCAACTAAGTTATTCATCAGAGTATAATTAAATGTTAACACAATGTCAAACTATGGTTTACTAACAATGTCCCCCATAAGTATAACATTTACCTTCTTTACATTTATCCTCTTGTTTGTAGTATCTTGTGACAAACATTCTTTTATGTAACTTATTTAGCAATTTATTGCTCAACCATTAATGTGTTGGTTAAAAGAAGCTCAAATATTTAAAAGAAGTAGTGTTGGTCACACATACTGTTAAATATATACAGTATCCACAATGTCTATGTGGGGCTTTGGAGTGGTATGTTTGCAAAAGTATGTATGTCAGGAAAAAGCATTGGTCGCTCTGCGTACATCTTAACTGTATTTGAGCTCTCGTTAAACATTTTGGAGGATTTTAGAAGTCACTGTCACCATTTCTTCTAGTTATAGTTCTGATGGAATGATTTTGACATTTTGCTTGACACGACCTCAAAAATTCAAAACCAAAGATGTCAGGTCTGGAGATTGAGGTGGCCACGTTTTCCAGCCACCTCTGCCGATCCATCTGCTTGGAAGCCGCTCGCTAAGGAATATCCTACATTTTTTTGCAAAATGGGGAGGCGAGCAGCATAGAGTTTTGTAATTTTTGTTTCACTTACAAACACAGTTTTTTTTTCTTGAGTAGGCTCTTCAGGGTAAGTTCTGCTGTATGATGGAATCAAATTGGTCACTCCACAGAAAGTACTGAAAGTTTTTTCCTAATGTGAATACCATTATACCAAAAATAATGTTATGATAAGTACATTGCACATAGATAACACATGGTTGAGGCAGCAAAACAACAAAGTTGCGGCAGCCCAAGCACAGATAGCGCTGTCATCTCTCGCCGTCTTTCACCCCCTCGGCCCGAAAAGCTCGAGTTTTTCTGATGTCGATTACTTAAATTTTACTAAATCGTGTGATTATCGAGAACGAATAAACTTGCGCGTATGTCAGTAGCTCTTAAAATAATTCCCTCGTAGCGCTATCTGTGCTTAAGCTGCCGCAACTATGTTGATTTTCCTGCCCTATGCGCCATCTACCTATTATATCATAATCTTTGATTGTACTTATTGGCTTTTCTTTTCATTTAATCATTTTCGTAAACAAACGCCAGCTGGTTTTATGTTTTGACAATCATGAGTATAATTATGGAAAAACCTAAATTAAACCTCTACCAACCAACACAAATTGGAAATCTACGTCATGTATACCTTAACAACCTAGGCTAGTAAACTTTATAACAGCGTAAGTTATGTACAGTGCTCTGAATGTCAAAGTGCATAAATTCGGATTAACAACCATGCCCCTCCGAAACCCCATAAAGACTTTGTGGACACATTGTATTTTCTTCTCGTTTACAAAACACATGTTTAAATTACTCCGGTAGGATGTAGAGGAAACACATCCTCATTTGTTTTCTCCTCCGAATGGGGAAAGCGAGGGGTTCAACTTTTCCAATTGGGGTGAAATTTATGAGCGTTAAGACGAGAAGCGGAGCGAACCCACGTCTGGGACCGCGCGTTGCCATGGCAACGGGAGCGAGGTTCCACTCAAATCTTAAACATCAAGTGCATATAATATATATATATCACCACTGAGCTAACAACATATTTACACATATTGTAAAGTATTAAGTAAAAAAATTGTTGTCCCTTTAATTGCACTGCTCTAAACCACGTAATTATTGTCTTTGAACTATTCCACAAGCTTTCTTTGGCATTGTTATGAAGTTTCTTTGGAACTTACAACTACTACAGTTGAAATCTAAAACTTTTATGATTTAGCCTTGGAGAAAAATTACCTTTCGTAATTTGTCTCTAAAAACAGCTGCTTTAGACACAATTGTACTGGTGAGTTTGTGCTCCTTTAACTGAAGTTATTGATCTTTTTGTGGCAAGTACTTCAGCCGTTCCAATGCTGTTGTTTGATCGGAATGATTGATCTAATGTAAAGAAGTCAACTGTTGTAAGTAGAACTACTCTAACCTTAATGGGGTTTAATGGGATCATAATGGTGTTTAGTTTAATACATGAGAAATAATCTATTTAAAATCTATACTAATCACTAACTGATGATCTTGTCTTTAAAGTGTCTTTTAAAAGTGTCTCGGACGTTAAGACTTAGCTCGTATCAAAAGGTTTTACTTTAAAACCTAGTGATGAAATATACGTTTCAGTGCAGAAGTCCTTTTTAGTACAGTGGTGTATTTTCGACACCAAAAACTATCTATTTTTCAGTATGGGATCTGTTCTAAACGGAAAACTAGGATATGAATGGCTCGTATAAAACAGCGTAAGAACAAGTAGCCCTACAAGTAGCTTTTAGGTAAACAAGCTTACACTTTTTCAAGCCTTGTTTCTACTCACTTGTTTTGTGCTAGATTTAAAATTCATAATAGTGGCGGACTGGCGGAGATCAACTTAAGTAGAAAAACGGACTTTTCCGGTCCCTTCAAGAAGAAATCTACTTCCTACGCTTCGGGCACTTGAAAAACTCCACCCGTTCTCAAGGGCCTAACCTAAACTTACGCTTCATTATATATAATACTAAGCTAACCCCTAAGAGGACAAGACAAAATGAAAGCCAGCTTTCTTTATGTAAGTATTTCCCTCCTGTAATTATTTGTCTAACAATGTAGCTGTTAATATTTTATTTTTTCTTGTCCTCTTAGAGAACGGGTGGAGTTTCCCAACTGCCCGTTCATAATAAGTCGTTTAACTCGTGATCCGTAACCTAAATGACTATAACTAACAAAAAAACTGATTTAGGTGATAGATTAACTCAGCTGGTACAGAGAGAGTATTAGTTTTGTACTTTACATCAGGATCGATTTTGAATTATTTTATATAATATCGTTTAATTAACAACATATAAGAAAGGCAAACACCGCTTTCGTACAACTGTACCCAGTATGGAGAGCTAGGGAGATCTCAACAAAAGCTAAGCTACGAACAACACAAACGTTAAGGCAGTTTTGCTTTACGGTTGTGAAACTTGGAAGGTTTCTCTAGCTATTACCAACAGACTTCAAGTTTTTGTTAATCGGTGTTTGAGAAAATTTTAAATATATACTGGCCGAATGTAATCTCTAATAAAGACCTGTGGACTGCTGCAAAGGAAGAGCCCATAGACAACCAAATTAAAACACGGAAATGGAAGTGGATGGGACATACCCTTCGAAAAGATGAAAACGCCGTGGAAAGACAGGCTCTCAGTTGGAACCCCAAGGTCAGAGAAGGAGAGGAAGACCAAAGAAGACCTGGAGAAGGACAGTCGAGGAAGAAGGCAAGAGAGAAGGGAAGAGCTGGAGAGAAATAAAAGCCTTGGCTGCCAACCGTGTCCGCTGCCGCTGTTTCGTAGAAGCCCTATGCTCCGTCCAGGAGTGAAAGGAAATAAGTCAAGTAATTAACAACAAAATAGAAAAGATGTTCGTACAAGATGTGTGACAAGATTTCACAGATGACAGATTTTACACGTTTAATCATTGAAACACTAGGAGTTATTTTAACGATTTTAGTAAGTTTGTTGAAACTGTTTGACTCGTCCTTCTTTTCCAAGTAATTTATTACGAAACGCAATACCGTCTGATCCCCATCAATTTGTTCAAGAAGATCCTCTAACTTCTTGGATAAAATCTCAGAATCACTTATAATCCTAGGCAATAAATCTAACTTTTAATCAACGAACATTTATCTCGTATTTCTCGTTTTTGTAATCGGTGTTTGGCTTTTTATTAGTAAATTTCTATGGGAAATTGAGCACTTATTTCTATCACCGTATAGAACGAAACGTCGTAGAACGTTTTGCAGCTTTCAATTTCTCAACACATCCAAATGGAAATAAAAATTTTACAATAATCGACATCGTCTCGCCTTACACTATTCGTCAATTGACGTGTTTAGAAAAATCACAATCAAAATGAGTTTGCGCGAACAAAAGGCAGTAAAAGGAAGCATTATTAACATGGAGTTAACAATTCTGTTTGAAGTAACGGCGAAGTTTATCCGAGCTGTTAAATAAGCGACGAACACCATAAACAAAACAGAACCCCTTCCCAAGTCCCGAGAACGCTTGTGATAAATCAAGAGGCGGCCGGATAGAGCCCGGGCGGCGTTTTAAGGGTGCGCCTCAGTGGTCACAACGGATAAAGGCTGAATTCGTCCGTCCAAGGAACACACGACACCACGCACGTAACAGCTGGCGAAATTATCTGTGTTTGCCTGTATTTAGATTTTCATAAACCTATTTTTCGCTTCCTAAATAAGGTCTTAAAAGCATTAAAAACCGTTAATGACATAAAAACTAAAAGACATTTTGAAAAGTGAACTACAAGCAAACCTATATAATATGTTTATCTTTCATTTAATAGTTGTTTCTTCAAAACTAAATACTAAAGTAAATACTAAAGTCTCCATTTTATTTCCCCCAAACCGCTGCAACGACACTCTCCAGAGCAGCTGAGGTGGATCCTTAATTATTTAATTTGTTTAACAGGATAGCGATTTCAACATAAGGAGGTTTTGCTAACGATACCCCAATACTGGACTATTAATCGAAATAAACCAACATAATGCTAAATTAATCATAGAACTAGTTTAAATAAGAACCTTTTACTACATTTCAATGAAGGTGGGGGTCACTGTACATTTTACAATAAGATGGACATGGTTTTAGAGTTTAAGCTAGTATTGCGGACATTTTCCATGGTTAGTGAGCAAGATGATCACGACGTTTCGGGATCTGCAATCTAATCTCGTCTTCAGGTGAAAATTAACCTAAAACATAACGCAGAACTTTAGAAAATGAGATAGCCTAAAGTAATCAGCATAAGCTGACCAGTCAAGCACAACCAAACAACATTTAGCTGGTCAGCTTATCCTGATTACTTTAGGCTAGCTCGTTTTCTAATGTCCTGTGTTATGTTTTAGGTTACTTTTCACCTGAAGACGGCATCAGATTGCAGATCCGAAACGTCATGATCATCTTGCTCACTGACGATGGAAAATGTCCGCAATAATAGTTTTAACTCTGAAATCCTCCCATCGTCAACAACAAACTTTAAACGAAGAATGGGTTTAGCGGTGTGGAGCTGAATACTAAAGGGGTAAGACTAAATTTTTTAATTTCAAAAAAAGTATTGTAGGATATTGTTATGATTTCTATGTGCTGAGTCGATGACAATAACATTAAGATAAAAAAACTCTTACAAGATATTTTTTATTGGCTCAACGTTGTCAAAGTGCCCATTTTGGACAAAAGACAGAAGAGTATAAGGAAAATAATACTTTCTAGTTGACTGTGGCGTGTGAGTTGTCGTTTTATATGTTTTTCTTCAAACTATATCGAATAAAAACGTCCCTTAAACAAATAAATCAAATAAATTAAGTAACAGGCCGACACGCAGCTGTTCTAGCGAAAATATAACACTTTTTGGCCACTATTTTGAAACGACTCGATGAATTGTTATAACTTTTAGTATATTGTTGAATGCTTTTAACATACATATTTATATTAAATTTCATCATAATCGGATGAAATTTACTCTCTTTAGATCATTAAAACCACTATTTGACTAAAACTCCTTCCCAAAAGGGAGGTTCGGAAGCCTAATTTTTGCTGGTTAACAAACTCGATCAAGATATTTTCTAAAAGGACTTTTTACCAAATTTTATAACAATTGGACAAAAAATGTGACCTGCAGAGAATACACACATAATATAAACATAGATGCATATGTATGTAAAGTCTTGTAAAAATGCTCAAAACATGTTCTGGGGGTCAAAATCGGTGCTAATTTCACGGTCCCGGGTCTGGTTCTTACCATGCTGACGCCTTGAATATCTCATTTTTCCAAAGGAAATTCGATAATAAAATGTCAGGCATTTACCAATTCGACAAAAGACAGCTTTGTTGTAAAAGCTGAAAGTTTCTTCGACTTGGCCAGCTTCACCCGCTGGAATAAATTAATAAACAGGCTTTTAATTAATAAAGTTTCCTCTTTAGATGAATTACGGATAATCACTTAACTAATCATTTTCTTTCTTTAGTACCACATACCCAGACTATCATTATACGCTGACCGCTCTTCAAAAATGCAGTAACAAGTATAAATGTGTTTCATATGTGTAGTTTTTAACTGAAAACATTATAAATAATTCTAAATTCTTAATTTGAAAAAATCGTTGGTTATTATAATCAAAAGTCTAGATGTTATTGAGTGTCTTTTATTTTTAAGTAAACAACACCTATGATTTATATTTGATAATGGAACACTAAATTCTTGTTTACCCACGTTACCGCACCTTGCTCTACAAAAACACTCGTTTACTTGTAGTCCCTATAAATTTTATGATTTTTTACGATTAAATTTGAGCCTTGCCGTTTACTTGATTGAATTTAGTTTTGCATTATGAATCTTAAACTAAAACTAAGGCTAAAAGTGCACACTAGTTATAAGAAATTTAAAACTTCTTTTAGCCAATATTAATTTTGATTTGGTCGACAAGGTCTTTCAAAATCTAGGCTTTCTTCATCAGGTTTTAGACCAAATTTAAGCCAGACCGACACGCAGCTAGGCGCTAAAGCGTCGATATTTGATACTTTGATTGAATAACCACGTGGTCGCGTAATTTGAGTTGTTTGATTTTTCGCTGGGAATTATCACTCTGAAATTATCCTCTTCTGGTACCAGAGCCATTGGACTCAGTACTGTGGGAAGAACATGAATATGGGTTTCACTCGGGATTGTCAAAAGAGCACACAGTTTGCACAGCATATAATTTATTAAACATTCATGGCCAAGTTACATTTGAACTGATTACAGTCTACGGTTAATTGCTATTCTCTATCCCTAGGCTTGAACACTTTCCTGGCACCCCCCATCACCAGTCTAGCTCCCACAATGCCTTGCGGCTCTCCTGGAGTCTGACGTTTGCGTCTGGACTCCTCTTCTGCCTCTGGAAACTCTGCTCCAGACATCCTCTCTTCTGCTCCAGCCGCTCCATCCTCCAGTTCCACTTCTCCAGATCTTGCTTCACTTTCCAACCCTTGCTCTCCTTGCGGCGCTGCGGAGGTTTCTGAAGCAGATTTCCAGAGGGGATCATGTTTTTGACTTATGCACAATCACCTTTTTCAATCGTAATAAACTTTTCCTTCACCTTATTTTTCGTTATTTTTACGTTTTTATTACCTGCGGCAAAGTGGACCATGCCGAACATGACGGCCATGATGAAGATAACAAATGACACTGCAACAAATAAAGGGTTTTATTAATAATATGCTTATTAATATTGAACTATATTTTAAAGTGCTACATCGCGAAAGTTCTTTTTCAAAACAATTAAAAGATAGTCAAGTAGAATAGTCTTAACTCTTAAACTTTCGCGGCTGGTGTCATCACTAAAATCTATCTAAAGTCATCCTCAGCAGCTGGTTGTGTTTCAGTCAGTCAACCAGCTACTGTGGATGTCTCTCCACAGCGAGGTAGAAACGTTTAGCAGCATTATTTCAACTGTGACGCGGTGTAAACCGGAAGCCTTAGAAGATCTAAGTAGAATAGTGTCTAATCATGTTTCACACACTAGACACTAGTGGTATCCCTTTGAACTAAACTGTTTTAAAATATGCCCTAATAGAAATAAACTGTCAAAAATTTAAAACTATATGTAAATTTAAACGCATGTGATAAGCTTTGACTGTATGTGAACATACGAGTATTTTAGCTACTAGACCAAACACGATTAAGATACTATTGATTCAATGTATCACTTTAAAGTGTAGAGCACATGGTTTTAACAGTTCAGCTGGAATAAGGTTTTACTTTTGTTAGGAAACATGATAAAGTAATAATTTGAAAACCACAATTACCCAGTAATTTATTTTTAAAACTCTATTTTTAAATGTGTTTTTTATCATTTAGTTTTTAAAATTAAACAACTCTTATTAGAATCGTTTAAACTCGCCAAGACGAGTTTAACTTTTCAGATTCACAAAGGTGTCACTTTCTCTGGTACAGTTATAATGTTTCAAGAATTAATTTACAATTAAAAATTTCAAAACAAACCCTATACCCGATAAATTCAAATCTCAAGTTTGTATACCAATGCCATCATTATAACTTTGGAACGTGTCTTTTTTTAAACAGTTAGAGTAAAATATTTTTAAAAACATGATACAAGTATTATTTAAATCTTTGAAAGAAAACTACTTACATTTCATTGTGAGTGGAAGGGTACACTTGTTGTATATTCTGTAGGGGGAACAGCTGGGTTATATAGTAGGTAGAAAGTTGTGTATAATCAGCTGATGTTTTGTTTATCACAGGACAAGCCAGTCAGGGTACAAATACATGTACTAATTGTTGCTATCCACAGAGAAACATGCAATTTGCTGCAATCCTCTTTGATAGTGACATGTTCGAACAAACGAGAAAACGCAGCACATTGATTTTACAATGAAACGGTTAAGTGTTTATAACTCAGATTAAAACTCCCCTTAAGTTTTAAAAAAGGAAAGTGTTTTTAATCCTTTGGGGAATGTTTTATACGATTTTGAAGTTTGATTGGACGTACTTTGCGTCACCACCCCTACCCAAATACCAGCCCCTCAAAGAGAACCCTCAGAAGAAAGGGAATTTTAACACAAATTCAACGACGCAAAGAAAAGCTTTTTATCTTGACTCGTTTTTTTTACCCATTTAAAGATTACAAGAAATCAAGTTTAAAATGCTACATTTAATTTTTTTAAATTATTATGACAAATCTTTCTTCAAAATACTCTATGGGATTATGTTACTGGGTTGTGGTGTTACCTGTAAAAGATTTACAAGCAAAATTTATTACTAAAAAATTTGTATGTGAAATGTGGCATATTTCTTCCATCACGTAGTCGTGTACGGAGTAGAAGGCCTTCTTAAAGAGATACTGTTTTATTTTTTGCCGGAAAATGGACAACGCTACTTGTTTCAAGATATCTGGAAGTTTATTATACAATTTAAAGCATGTTAAAGCGTTGATCCAGTTTATGATTAGTAAATTATCTGTAGGGCTCCACTCAGTAATCAAACAGTCAAATTTGTTGAGCCATTGAACAAACAGTAATAAATTAAGCTTTTTGAAACCCGGTAGTGAAACTAACGAGTGAAATTCTTCACCAGCAGTTGGTAAGCCTGCTCTAGCCAAGAGTTTGCAGTAAGCCAACACAACACAGTTAAGTACGGTAAGTAGTTATTTACGCAGCAAGTTGGTACCCCTGGGAGTAATGCAGGTGTGTTTGTCGCACTACCTTAACCTAAAGTTTCTCTCTTCCTCTAACTAAGTGTCTCTAGCTTTCTTCTCATAAAGTACTAATGTTACCTCAAGAAAGAAGAAAATAAGGATTTGCCAAAAAGCTGATTCCTCGTCCTTAAACTTCTCTGACTCAGAGGATAAATTACGTCCTGAATTAGCGGATCTGTGGCGGATTGGTATCGCGCGCGTTTCCGTAGCTCATCACTCTGGTGGCGCGGGTTCGATCCCCGCAGTCACACTTACAATTATGTGACTATACGGTGACGCTAGGTAAAGGTCGAGGTTGAGAGGACTTTGTAGTCCTAACTATAGTCCTAACTTCGCTTCGTTAAATAAGACAAACTTTAACTTTTTTTCTTCCCTATTCTTAAAGGGTGCGCCTCAGTGGTCACCTCAGCTAGAGAAAGCCTAAATTCGTCCGAACACACGACACCGCGCACGTATCAACTGGCTAAATAACTGGCCTTCTTTTAACTGATGAAGTCTAACAGTCAAACCAAGACGTCCATCATGACGTATACAAACTTTGGCTTGTGATCAGCTGTCTGGAAAAAACACAGTAGCCACGTTCAGTCAGTTAAGTTATGGTTTCCTAGGAAGCGGTGAACGCTATATTACGGCCGAATACGACAGCGAACTTTTGATTTAAATGAAATCATATGGAGGTGTTTTTAGAGAGCAGTGACTTCTACACGATTGCATTAAAACTCAAATTCACCGCAGTATTACGGCCGTAAATAAATTGGTAAACGCTTGGAAACCATAGCTTTATATACATGTATGTATATGGATAAAATATGTGGTAACCTACACGACTCACAGATTTACATTTTCGAAGATTTAACTAGAGATCTAGTCCCTGTCTTATAATCATGGCACCCGAGTAACAGACTTGCAAGAGCTTAGGCTTTAATTAAGGCAGTCCGAGATTGAATCTCTAATTCAGAGTAAACAAATCAATGGACTTTGCCTTAATTAATGAACTTCAAATATATATTATGCTTTCTCTTCCGAGTTACAATTGGTCCATTTAATCATTAAGTTTGCATGATAAAAAATTAGAATAACATTTTGTACATGGACACAAATTTAACCTAGTACATAATTTATTCATATATTTACTAGCTATCGATATTTATACTAAACAAAAAAGTAACAGAATTAGTTTTGAGGATAACCAAAGATTATGATAACTCCATCGGACATATCAGACCATCACTTGCGTGGTTCGAAATTCACGTTAAGCCGTTGGTCCTTGTATATCCACTGGTCATTGCGCATACACCATAACTCATTACTACCACTCATCACACTCATCCTTCACCACATATTTGGAGAGTGGTCGGCATCTCAAATAGCGATTCTTCTCATGGGATTGGTTTGCATTGGTTTTGCAATGTAAAAAAGGTACTTTTCTGTTCACCTCTTTTGCTAATAAAATTAGTAGCCCTAAGTGAGCTTTATCTATTTGATATTTATATAACATAGTTCGGCAGGTATGTAGATTGCGCATAGTTAGGAATGGCGATTATAGGATGGCTGAGCACAAGCAATGCGCTGCGAAAGAATTCTTTTAAGAGTCTTAAGTAGAGCCACTGACGAACGCGAAAGTTCGTTCGCTCTCAAAAATCGCACAATTTGATCAGATTTAAGTCATCGACATCGCACAAACTCGAGCATATGGAGCCAGGGGGAGAAAGACAGCGAGAGACGGCAGCGCTTGCAACGATACTTGTGCTTGGGCTGCCGCAACTATGTTGATTTTCCTGTCTCAGCCATGTGACATCTATGCCAATCTATCTACCTTAACATTATCTTTGATATTACCAATGGTTAGGCAAGTTCTTTGACCTTGGTGCTTAATCCACTAAATAAAACCTTTGCATGCCCATTTGTTTTGGCGTGGATGTTTCATCTTTAGGTTAAAAGTTAAGCGAATAAAAGTAACAGATTGCAAAGGAAATTCGATTCACTCGTGCAAGCGGCGCTTTAGCGCTTAGTTGCGTGTCGGCCTGGTCGTATTTTAAATCCAACTACTGGTTGGCACACTTTATATAAATAAAACAAATGACAGCCCACACATCGCCTGGTTGTGCATTAATGGTCTGGGTTTTCAGAGGTAAAGTCTATTTTAAGCTCGTATCATATTGAATCTTCAGCCGACAAGATTTCATATCACGAACTTGATTGAATATTTCTGCTCAGTGCTCTACGATATATTGTCCAGTTTTGATTGAAATGATCATTGGACTGGTTTTAGACATCCAATGAACGAGAATACAACCTTCTATCTAATGCTTTAAAAATGGCCTATAATATTGTTCATTGTTTATGATTTCTAATAAACGTTATATCAAAATAATATCAAAGTCATCGGCTTACCGCACTTTATTTGAAACCACTTTTATGTCTACTCAATATTTTATTGTACTTGACGAATAAATCAAATTATCAAAATTATACAGCGATCCTGCGCGACGTTATTACCTTTAACTTTCACCCTAATATTGACTCTGGTCAGTTGACTTGCTTAGACTGGACCGTGATTTTACCTTTGGCAGTATCAAAATTTATTTACAAAGGACAGAAGCTGCCTTTCTGTGCAATATCCCCTACAATTCTTTTAGGGGTTAGAAAAATAGTTGTAATACCTAATATTACCAACCGCCTAGACAGTCAGAACAAAACATCCTTTTCATCAGATCCCATATACGTTTCAAAGAGCTGTAAAAATCATGATGTCGAATTTTCCAACAAAATTTCTCAAAACTGAAACATTGAAAATATTGGATTCAGACTTCCTATGAAAATGATTGGTATACTGGTACCTCCTCCTCCTTCAAGTTGGTCTATCTGTGACGTGGTGTTGCAGCTTTAAGGAGACTTCTTGAAGCTCAACATGTAAACAGCTTGAAAAAGTAGTTGATCTATGGAAGCCATAGATTTATTTCACAGCTCATTAGAGCTACTAGACAATCATATGTTTAGTATTTTTTCTTTAACTAAACTGGTATTGTTTTAATACAAACTCTAGCGCCCTCGGAAGCACCCTAGACTGTTATAAAAGATGTTTTGATGACTTGTTTTCCTCTCACGAATGGAATTGGTCGGAGACCCATTAACCATATTGAGTGGCAGCCCCACGGGCGCCGCACGGGCGTCTCCACAACACCCCACAACAACACCACAACAATATCCGCAACAACACCCACAACAACACCCTACAACAAAACATAGCCGACACGTAGGCACAAGCGTTACTGTGAATCTTAGCAAATTTCCAATAAAATAGACAAGTTGTCATTAATCTATATTGAACTAGACAAAATTCCTTTATACACTATTAGTAATTTTACAATTATTATTTCTTTTTAAGATTTGCCTTATGTATTTACTCTATGGTTTTGTATAGTAAACAAGCAACAGCTGTCATAGTTGTATTTGTTTTGAAATTAGAAGTAACTGTTATAATAAAAATTATTTTTGGATTAAACCACTAAATAATATTTTGTTATATAAAATATATAACAAAAAACAAGACGTTTCGCCTACACTATGGTAGACATCTTCAGTTGTAGAGACAAATAAGAGTTAAAATAAATGTATAAAATGAAAAGATATAAAATATATAGGAGTATAAAAATTCAAAGGTAAAATCAACTTTTTTGTTATATATTTTATATAATAAAATATTATTTAGTGGTTTAATCCAAAAAGAATTTTTATTATGACTAACCACTCAAGCTTAAAATTGAAAATATAGAAGTAACTGTTGTTTACTTTCTGTATCCAAGACAACCTAGGCTAGTAAATTTATTAAACTGGTTGACCAGTGCTTTAAAAAGTGAAGAAAAATTCCGACAAAATAATTAAACTGAATTCACTTTAAAACAGTAGGTTCTAAATAACCAAAGTTGTTTTGATCGATTGAAAAGCTAAAACTCTACTATACAGGGTGAGTTTTGTATTCATTTATGGCATTGGTACAATTTTATAGGAAAATGAAAACTTTCAATTACCACCATTTTGAAACGGACTGTGCGATGTTGCTTTCCGAACCTCGGTTTTAAACATCTGTCAATCATTCTTAAATTCCAGACTTTTGGACCAACTAAATAATTAACTAGATGTTGAATTCACGCAAAACATTTTCCAGTAAGGAAGATTTATTTAAAATTAAAAATCACTGAGATGAAAAGTTACGAAGCCACAACAAAGAAATTGATAATAACCCATTAAACTCGCCACAGCGAGAAAGGGATGGTAAAACATCAGTTAAGAAGGCGAAAACCAGATGAAACTGGTTATTGCATTCCGCGAATTTTAGGCTTCATTCTTTGCTTCTCTCTTCCTCTCAGCTGTGAGTATTGACAGCTGGCTCCTACTCATTGCTTTCGTTACTTGAATATATTGAACAGATTTTTTGTTTTAAATTGTGCGTTGTGATATAAAACCAATTACAAAGATTCCTTATTAGCGAATTTTTTTTGAAAATTGAGCTATTCATTTTACTCGCCAAAGGGCGTCGTAGAAAGGTGCGGTTTGCAGTGTTTTGCTTTCCAACACCTCCAGAGTCAAATGACAAAGCTTTATATATACTGTATATGTGTGTGACCACTTTACAAGTCGCATGTTTGGTCTGATTTCCATGAAATTTGGAAAAATGTTCTTTTTGCAAGTGTTTGGGATAAGTCCGTTTCAAAATGGTGACAATTCAAAGTTTTTATTCATCTCTCAAATTGTAGGCATACCATAATTGAATACAAAATTCACTCTGTATAGTAGAGTCAACTCCTGTTGCTCTATAGAACCTAGTGTTTTAAAGTAATTTCTTCTTAATTGTTTAATACGAATTTCTGCACTTTGACATTCAGCGCACTGGGCATATATTAAGCCGATATATAATTTACTACCTATGTTTCCTTGGATACAGAAAGTAAAAAGGTAAAGTTCATCTTGTTTAACAAAGCGAAGTTAGGGCTATAGCAAAGTCCTCTCTACCACTCAACCTTGACCTTTACCCATCGTTTCCGTACAGTCACATTACCAAATAATGTAAGTGGTGACTGCGAGGATAGTGTAAATGAAAATTTGTTCTGTTTTATTGGAAATTCGCTAAGATTCACAGTACAGTTTGTGGCTACGTGGTGGATATGTTTTATAAAGTTTTAAACATTTTTCTCGCGGTTGTATTACAAGAGTTACATGCGGTGTAAAAACTACCAAGATAATGCAGTATTTTCTCCTCACTTTACGAAATAGAGCAACAAGTATTCGTTGTATTATTAGGGCAGGAATAGAACACACCCTGTTACACTGATAACAGAGTTTACGTAATCCTACGTATTAAAAGGTAGGCCACAACTACTTATGACATACTTGCATAAGAAGAAGTAACAGGTAAGCTTTAATCCTTAGCAACAATCTCCTCCTGAGAACAAAGCTTGTGCCTTGTCAACAAAACATAACCAAGAGACTTTGCTCTGTTCTCAGCTGATTATGTTGAGCTCCTCGCAACTGTTGCTCACCAGTTCAAATATTCGCGAATAAACTCATATTTTATTCACACAATTCTGTTATTGTTTACATGCAGTTAACAAGGTATCCCCTGTAGAAAACTAACTGAGGGGGAAACTAAAGTTAAGGTTACAAATTTTATTAATTTTATATTCCATACAATGATGGTACAACTATTTATTATCATTTGTGAAAAGAATTTTGGTTGTGAATTTCATTGTGATAAAATTCTATTACTGCACGTTTTACTACGTATCATGAATGGAAAGTTCGTTTCAAATTTCATTAAAATTGGATTTCATACCTATAACGATGATAGAGCTAAAAATCATTTTTTCCGATGCCATTTTGAAACGACTATGGATTTTCATAAGTTTCGCTATATTGATAAATACTATCAAAATACATTTTATTTCAAATGTCATCAAAGTCGAATGAAATTAACTCTTTTTAGATCATTAAAACCTCTTTCCATAATAACTCCCCTCCCCAAGGCTACTTTCGGTAGTCCGATTTTTCTGGCTAACAAACTTGACCGATATATTTACAAAAGGAATATTTGTACCAAATTTCATGAAACTCGGACATAAAATGCGACCTGTAGAGAGTAAACACATATATATACAGAGTGAGTTTTAAATGCCCGCCCTTAACTTTTGAAAAAGGAAATATTTTTAAAAACCCTTTGGATAATGTTTTTATTGGATAAGTTTGTTTTGACGTACTTTGCGCCACCAAAACCGGTAGGGAGGGCCCCTTAATTTAAAAGAATATAAATCCCTTCCTTGTGGCACTTCAAAAGAAAGGAAATTTTAATACAAATTCAACGACGCGAAGAAAAATTGTTTCTCGATTCGTTTTTTGTAATACTAATTTCAATATTACAAGAAATCAGTTTAAAATTATACATTTCACATAATTTTTTTATGGAAAAATTGTTCTTTAAAATACTCTATGGGATTATGTTATGTGGTTGTGATGTTTCCCTCAGAAGATTTCAAGCAAAATTTGCGATTAAAAAACGAATATTTCATTTTTTCAAAGGAAAAGCGATAATAACACCACTTGTTGAACTGAACAGTAACCGGTGTTGTTGAGCAGATAACACAGGGTTGGTACTAGACAGCTCATTATCCTGCCGGTTAAACGTGTAACAATAACAGTTCAGATAGCAGATAACAGATAGCGGATAGCGGATAGTGTACCCGTGTATCTGCAGCGAGGGTACAAGTGTATAAAACAGTAATGGGGCAAGTAGTAGCTATCACTGCAACGCCGCTCTCCCTAGCCGCTGTACCATGAAGTGTAAGTATTCTACTAATCTGTTACAATGAACAGCTGTTCAATACTTTTCTTCTTTCCGTCCAACCTTTACTTGTTTATACTTTCAGTATATAAAAGTAACTTATAGTATATACAAGTAATTTAAGTATATACTTTTAATCTAGGTAAGTACTAAAAGTGCATAGTATACATAGTAATTAGTAACATAGTAAATAGTAACACATAGTAAATAGTATCACAGTACATAAGTAGATAGTAGGCCAACTTACATAAGTTTAGTACTTCCCTAAATAAAAATATAAGGTTAAGATATTTTATATGTTTTCAGCAAAAGCATATAGTTAGAACTATTTAAAATAGAAGAAAACTCGAAAATTTAAAATAATGAATACGTACATCAAATAATCCAAGAACAATTTATAATTTGGTGAGGCCTATCGAAAGAACGTTTTTTCCTCGGACCAAACAACCCAAATTGGTGTTTGGTCTGAAGATAGAAACGTTGTTTCTGAAAGGCCTAACCCAAAATAAAAATGTGTTATTGAATTATTTGTTATACTTCTTATAAGAACTTCTAATAAGAAACTGTTTCTGATCGAATATTCAACTCCACTATTAAATCAGTTAGATAATAATTTACCCTGTAAAACATTTATTTTCTATAAGGTTCTCAAACTTTTTTGAAATCCGAAACTTCTCGTATTCTTTAAATTGAAATCATTTACCGGCTCTCGTGAAGAAATCAATACAATTTTCAGCACCAAAACCTATCAATGCTTTTTTACTAGGTCATACAACTTTATAGTCCCACAATTTAGGAAGGATATACAATATACGAGTATATTATATACACAAAGGTAAACCATTGTAAAGTTATTGGAAAAAGAAACAAAACCAACACGCAGCTAAACTTTGCTGCTGCTGGCGTGAGTGAAGCGAACTGCTTTTGCAATTTGCCAACTATGACAGCCTCGGACTTTACTGCACGTTTTATTACAGATCATAAAAATATCATTCATACCATATCTTGTAAAACTCAGTTAACTTCTCCCGTTGTTATTCTATCAGAACGGCATGTGGATCCTCTCTACAAATTGTATTGTTTACCGATTTTTATAAAATTTGTTAAAATGTTTCTTTTGTCATGTATCCTGGTAAAGTTCGTTAGCCAAACAATTGGACTACCGAAGTCCTTTTGAAGGGAAAGTTTTTTCCAAAAGTGCAATAAAACCCCTGATTTTGAAAAAAAATTGAAATATATAAATTTTATCTACCAACGAACTATCATTTCAAAATTGCACCTTTTAAACACTTATGTTTCAGGTAAAGTATTGTTTTTCCTACTCCTGGTGTTGCTGGAAGAAATCGACTTCAGCGCAGCCAACAACAGCAAAGGCGAGAAGATAGTCATAGTGAAACTCAAGAAGAAGACGAAAGTGATCGAAAAACTCAAATGTAAGGCGAAGCCCAAGGCCCCAGCGCCTCCCCCGCCCCCGGCAACTTACACCACAGCGCCGCCACCCCCACCCCTACATACACCACGGCACCGCCACCTCCACCCCCTACATACACCACGACACCAGCGCCTACCACCACCACGGCTGCACCCACAACCACTACTGCCGCTCCGACCACCACCACTTATGGCTATTCATAGCTCATCGTAGATTAAGTAATAGTTTTCTGTTCTCCAGTAGTGTTGAGGGAGTAATTATTTATTGAATAAAATCATTTTAAAACTGTACTTTTGTGTTGTTCTGTGTACAAACCAAACAGCCAAATTATATATTTCTGCCCAGCATGAAACAGCTTAAACATCTTAACCCTAAGTTGTCGAAAGGTGTAGTTTTTCTTTAAGTTTTATAAATAATTTACGTTATAATACTTTTGAGTTGTTGCTACAAAAAATATATTAAACGTTGGGTCTTGACTTACTTGACTTATTTCCTTTATCTCCTTTGGGGGCATAGGGCATCCAGAAGAGCTCTCCATCCTTCTCTGTCTCCAGCTGAGCAAGTGTTTTCAGTTCTCCCCAGGTCTTGTGTACTCTCTTCGCTTCCTTTGCTTCTGTCCTCTTCCAGGTTTCTCGGGGTTCCTCTCCGACTTGCTCCTTGAGGATTCCATTCTAGGGCCTTCTTCCCAACCATCTCAATGTTCTCTCTGGAATCTGCAAATTAATTTGTGTCTGGCTTGTAAGTTCCTCTACAAATCACCTGAAAACAGAAGAATCAGATTCCAGATGCCAAAACGTCGTTTTCTTCTTGTGGGACCCCGTCATTGACTACATCTTATTCCAAAAAAATCCACGGATACGTACTTCGCAGATCCGTGGCGGAATGGTATCGCGCGCGACTCCGGAGCTCATCACTCCTGGGGCGCGGGTTCGATCCCCGCAGTCATTACTTACAATTTGTAATGTGACTTTACAGTAACGCAAGGTAAAGGTCGAGGTTGAGTGGTAGAGAGGACTTTGTATTCCTAACTTCGCCTCGTTGAAAAAGACAAAATTTACCTATTTTTTTACCTAAGTAATATTTTAAAACTCTACAATGGTTTACAACAAACTTGAAACAAAGGACTAAAGTTCTATCGTTGGCTGATGGCGTCGTGTGAACGGGCCCTGCAGCCAGTGATTATACAGACAATCAGCTGGCAATTAAGCTCACCTTGTGTGTTACAATATGCGGGATCAACCATGTAGGCCTAGTTAAGCCTGGTTTACATTAGGCAAGTAGACAGGCGAGCTAGTGTGCGGTCATGGTCATGTTCTACTCGCTCGGTCTTAGAACAGCAAGTTCACACGGGTCCGCCTCAGTGGTCACCGCAGAGAAAGGCTGAATTCGTCCGCCCAAGGAACACAAGACACCACGCTCGTAACAACGAGCTTTCTTTCAACTGATGCGGCCTAACTGTCAAACCGGTTCCGTGGAAAGTAGATAGTGCTCTTCTATGAAAGTTTAATTCGGATATGTTAATTTTTGTGGAAAGAGGCAGAGTTTATCCATGTTTGCCTGTGATTATATTTTTGATAAACCTATTTTTAGCTTTAAAATCCTTAATAACTTTAACCGTTAGTAGCATAAACACTAAAAGACATTTTGAAAAAAAACTACATGGATGCAAACCTAGATAATATGTTTATTTTTCATTTAAGAGGTACTTCATCAAAATAACTTTAATACTAAAGTCTCCATTTTATTTCCAGCAAATTTCTGCAACGACGCTCTCCCGAGCAGCTGAGGCGGACCCTTAAAATCGATCCGCTTTCAAACTAACAACGTGCCACAAACGTTCCGCTATACAATTCCTTAAATTTAACAATTTCTTTTGCTGACCACTTCATTTTAAATTCATTTGAAACTGTATAAAATGCACAAATTTTGTATTTTTAAAGTACACTCGTGGGACAAAACCGTGGGTTATAGAAATCTGTCACATGCTCGACTGTTCACACAGGGTGAGCTGCTGGGCGAGTCGAATAGTCGGAGTGATGGGTGAGTAGCTACTGGAGCTCGCCCTAATGTATACCGTAAAACCCCATTTTGAGAAAAACTCGCCAAAAAAGGCCCAGTATATCAATTTTGTTGGTTGCCGATCTTAGCCAAAAGATTTTCAAAATGGACATGTGTACCAAGTTTGTACAAATTGGACAGAAAATGCGACCTGTAGAGTGTATAATAAATATACGTAATGTTTTACCATTTGACTCAGGAGGTGTTGGGAAGCTAAAACTGCAAACCGTTTTGTTCCATGAAGTTTCGTTCTTACTCGCGATAGAAATAAATAGCTCTATTTTCTAGGAAAATCTCTAACCAAAAAAATCCACATTTTCTTTTGATTTCGAGAAAATTTTAAATATAAGTACAAGACAAAGCAGTATATATACACGAAAATACAACTAACAGTCCTATTACAGATAAGTCAGCGTTGAGGGCCCATGATGTTACAGAAAGGTATAGTAGTATTAAGCTATTCATTTTCCATAATATGTATAGCCCACTCACATGTTCAATACCAATCAAGCCAATACTAATTAATAGGTTTTGCATTACCGTAATGTGAAAGTTGCATTAAGCAGAAGTAAACATATCAATAGCATTGTAACACTATTATGTGTGTAAACAACAACTTTTAGTTTGTTTAGAAGTTAGAACTTGTGCATTGTGTTTTCAATTTAATAAAACGATAAAATGTGGGGTGTGATGATATTTATGGGTCCGCCTCCATGGTCACCGCAGAGAAAGGCTTAATTCGTCCGCTCAAGGAACACACGACACTACGCACGTAACAACGGGCTTTCTTTCAACTGATGCGGCCTAAATGTCAAACCCTCCACTTGCAATGGTTTCATAGAAAGTAGATAGCGCTCTTATATGAAGGTTAAATTCGGATATGTTAATGTTATGAAAGGAGAAAGAGTTTACCTGTGTTTGCAAGTGATTAGATTTTTGATAAACCTATTTTTACCTTCTTAAATGAGGTCTTTAAAACACTCTATATTTTCTAACTTTAACCGTTAATAGCATAAAAACTAAAAGACATTTTGAAGAATTAACTACAGGCAAACCTAAATATTATGTTTACCTTTCATTTAAGTGTTGTCTCACTAAAGTTTCAATTTTATTTCCCGCAAACCTCTGCAACGACGCTCTCCCAAGCAGTGGAGGCGAACCCTACAGTGGAATTGGACACATCCGTAACCACTCCAATACCCCACAATATTGGCGGAAAACGGTTTTCATATAGTAAAATAAATTTTTGCCATTTAACTCTGGAGGTGTTGGGAAGCTCAAAACTGCAAACCGTTTTGTTCTACGACGTTTCGTTCTCTTTGGCGAGAGAAATAAGCAGCTATATTTCATATGGAAGCTAAAGATTTTCTGCGGAAAGTTCGTAACGGTGAAAGTAATCAACTAAGACTCTAACAAGCAGGCCAAACACTGAAAGCGTAGATTTAGTTTGTTTTTATAAAGGATATTAGTTGATTTGCTAAAACGTCTAAAAATCTGTACCAGTTAAAATCCACTACATGGAATGAAAGTTGGGGTTCGGTTTCCTCGCTTGTTAAAACGAAAGAGAGACATAAACTCTTTGGTAACGTGTGGGGAAATGCAGAGTGAACGTAAACAGTTATGAACCATCACAGGACAATAACCGTAAAGATGCTAGGGTCCTGGCGCGGCAATCTTCCAGCAGCTGTTACTGTGTGTCCTCAGTGTCCTGTCAAACACTGTCGTTTAGTCGTTTATATCCGTCCAAATTAGAGCCAAATATTCGTACTTACATAGCGTGGGGAAATATTGTTTGCAAATGCAATAACTATTCCACGCCTTGGAGTGTTTAAAAGCTAAAAACGAGAAATACAGGAGCCGAAATCACGAACCCTGTGAGACTCCTTTAGTCAACGGACTTACGTGATGTTAAATACGAACTTGCTGACAGCGTCCAATTAGGTGAACTGCGAGGTTCTATTTTTAAGGACTACCATTATTCTCAATAGTAGCATAGTAGCATTATTCTCAAGTTCTAATTCCTCAATAGTATTTCGAGGACGGTTTCGGTCGACCAAAAGCCATTGGGCACACCAGCCCAGATGCTTTAAACAGAGGTTTTTGACCTCGTCTACACAGGCTAGTACTCGTACTTCGTGATGTATGAGATCAAAAGCCATCGGTAATTGATAAATGAATATCCCTGAAGTTTTAAGACCGTTTCTAACTAAGACTTTCGGTATATTCCGCGTCAATATCTACAGTTCCAGACGTTTTGTTTATTTTAAAACTGTTTTTTTCGCCGCCGTCGCATTCTGGCTGATTGGGTATTGTTGATTTTTTGTATGTGTATGTATATGGTGTCATACATGCTTAAACTAAGTTTAATCAACATTGGATCGTAAATACAGTTGTTATTGCGTAAAACCCCATTTCGGGGGAAATACACCTTCTCCCGCAAAAAAAGTGCACTGCCCGTGTAATATTTTGATACTTTGGTCATTTATATCCTGCTATAAACAATTCGCTGGTGAATTTTGATTAATAAGCAAATATGGTTAGTCTACAAGACGTCATGTTCAAAAATAAGAGAATACCTTTTGTTTTGTATATCAATAACCATTAATTTTAAATGTCAATGGTAATAACATTGATTTTAAATGTTTTAAAGTCAATGGTAAAAATGTCAACAGTTATATTTATATGCTTATTTATCTGTGGGTTTCCATAGTTTGCTTTTTTTCACATCATACAGAAATCATCTGTAGCATAACTAAAACAAACAAAAACAAGCTCAAATAAATACAAATCTAGTTGAACAGGACAAACTTACATAGGAAATACAATTGTTGTATAGGCGTATTATATTAATTGGATATAATTTAAAGAATATCGTAGACGAACTAACAGCTCTTTTGTGTGCAAGGTCTTGGCACCTACAGTGCGCAATGGGTGTGAAAGGCCTCCAGTCCTATATGGAGAAATGCTGTCCAGAAGCATCGCCTATCGTAAAGATTGCTGAACTAGCTGAAAAGAGAAGGTAAGCCTAATATTCACTTAATAGACCCTAGATTATTTTGGAAAGGCTCAGCTAGGCTAATTGTGAAGAATTCTATGGTAACTTCATGATTGGACCATGAGTTGAATTATGGGAGGTTCAGAAACGGTATCGGCTCGTAACGGCAGGCTTAAGCCGGGTTTACTTTGAGTAGCAGATAACTATATGGCACAGCTTAATAGCCACTCAGCTATAAAAAATCCCCTACAGCTATAGTATCTCAGCGGTTTGTAGCACTACTACATCTGTTTAAATCAACGCAGCAGAGCTGGTTTGGGTGAAAAGTTTGCCCCCAGATTCTGAATCGGAAAGTGCTCCTTGTAGCAGCGGCAACTATGGTACTGTCTGTCTAAAGGAGAGAAAGAAGATTTTGTATAACCATCTCTTAAGGCTAGGGCAAGATATAGAGGTACAGACCTTGAAGAAGATGGTATGGAAGGATTGTTTATTATCGATTTATTATTATCGACGCAGTCAATCCACATAGTGGTCATAGACAAAGGATACAAGTATCAAGTATTGGACTATGATTTTCCCTGCGATTGGAGCTTCAAATAGCTGATTTTGAATATCTAATTCTTGCTGATGAATAACAAATTTCAAAACAAGATAAAACATTTAGAGATGCTATTCCTGCCCGTGAAAAACAGCATTATATATAGCTTTGCAACAAACAAAAACGCACATCTAGCCAAGCTTTATGTATCTGGACTAGATGTAGCCGCATTTCCTTTTATGTTTAGTGACGATTTTGGATAAAAGGTTTTTGGCTATATAGCAAGATTTTCTAAACTCGCAAAATGCCCCCTGCAGCAGGGCTCTATAACTCGGCTAGGCCTACAAATACTGTAGTTCTGCTAATATAGCTCTGCTACATAGATTAGTGTAACCTTGGTTTTATTCAGTTCTAGCCACTACGTTAAATTTGATAGATCAAGCCCACAGGAGGCCGTTCTCTGTAGCTATCTAAAAACATTTTGCAGGTGCTATCATGAATCTGAAAATTAGAGGCTAGGACGGGGTAAATCCGTTAAAAAAGAACTGCCACAATGTTAACCCTTTGAGCTTCAACAGTTGATTATATCAGCTTTATAAAACACATTGACTACAACACAGACCGCTAGAGTAAGTTTTGCTAACAGCACCATCGGTCTGAGTACAGTTGGAATTAGGTTTTATCAACTTTTACATTATGCAAGACTAAGCCCCAAAACAGCTGTAGCTTTATTTGGACAGTCAGAGAATGAGGGATATTCTTAGTAAAAGTGTGACGCCCAAAGGGCTAGTAGGCTTTTGGAAGACATCCATCATGTTTTTCAATAATTATTTTTTGTTACCATGAAATTAAATACTGTTTGTAAACATTAAACCTAAACTATGATGGTATTACATTGTCGTTTACAAGCCTATGAACAGTAATATATCCAAAACATACCTAATAGAGAAATATCTAGAAAGATTCTCGGACATTGGTATCCTAAAGGCGCAGGAAAGGCATTCGAAAAACCACTAGATGGACGTATCAAGTCAAGAAACTTAGAAGGCATGCCAACCATATTCAAAAAGCTCAGTGGATATTTTGCTAAAAGCTGAGAAGGGTAGTGTAATATTTGTTTAAGCATGCCAACACTGATATTAAGACATGTATCATATTTTTCTAGGGTCAACACAAAATAGTTTTTGTACATTGACCAATAAAATTGTTATGTGGGTAATCATTTTAATGTTGTTTGTTAACCAAATGGAAGTAAGTTTAGTGTGTGAGAATTAACCTTGTGCTAGGACTGTTCGTCTTGTTACCTAAACCAGTAAAGGAAGAATGCCACCAGTGATAAATGAAAACCATTCTGTGTCATGTGAACTTGTTGGTGGCTGACATTATGAATAAAAGTAAGCAATAGCGAGTAGAAGCAATAGCAGATCTAGTCAGCTTTTTGACAATCTTGAGCAATAGTTGTTAAGTGTTCAACAAAAATTGTAGCTGTTTATACAATCAGTGGCGGATCGTCAGGTGAAGGGAGCAAAGGGTCACTTCACCTATGTTTTAGAAAGGAAAAATTCAACTTAAACATACAATTAATCCGTTTCTTGACAGCAATAATCGATATTTGCCTCGATAGTCGCCATAGAAAGTTAGTATGCCTCTATGATTGCCACTGGCTGCTTCGTGTAAGATTGGAATACTTCGTAGGTGAAGAACTTTGTTCTGGCCTTCACTTGACGCTTATCTAATTGGTAGGGATAGACGCTGAGGGGCGAGGAAAGGGGCTGCGTTGCTATAGAGAGACGCTACAAAGTGTATATTCAAACCCCATCACTTGCGTAGCCCGCAAGACAGCAGACCAGTTAACTACTAAATAGACTTGCGCGCCGCAAATACTCTGTTTCAGGCCTACTTTTGCAATCACACGACCCGATTATGTACATTTTTAAGGAGTTTACAACTAATTTTAAATAGTTGTATTTATTCTTTAACTGCTCCATACTACAAAACAGTTGTATGCAACAATTTCTATATGTTGTCAGTGTTCCACTTAGTACGGTAGTAGTCCAATGTTTGAATTCAACATATTACTTTTTGCAACATTACAAACATTAACTTTTAATTCCCTGTTAGAACTTGCAAACTGTAATAACTACGTTTTCAATTATTTACTTAGTTTCCTAGAGAAATACTCATATTATCAATAAACAATGTATTTTGAATTTTCTGTCCACGTGTTAAGAATAAATATTTAAACGTATTTTTCCTGTTAAATAGTGGAGTACAGCTGATTTGCCCTTCACCTTCCTATAGGCTCACGAGCCGCCACTGTATATAATACACAATTCACTTATTTGTATTAAAAAACTGTTAAAGTTTATTTCCACCAATAATCTAGCTAAATTTTAAGGATGTTATAATATAAATCATATATAAGTGAGGGGACTTTTGCCGAATTTGCAAATTTAAATAATCTCAAGTAGTATGCAGGTGCCAAAAGCTTGTGGACCCCTGCAGTACACAATTATTTGACATAGGCCTAGTATAGGTCCTGTAAAAAAGTCTTTTGTATTACAAAAATGCTTGTCTCTGATCACCTGTTTCGTTTCAGATCAAGCAACGATGACGAAGAATTAGTCGCTGTTGTAGATGGCTCAAATTGTATCAGGGAAATTTACGGTGATTTGGAATGGATTGGTGGAGCTCAATATAAGCAGTTTGCAGAACAGGCCAAATTGTTTGTTGACAAATTCGAAAAAATTGGTATACGCTTGGTTTTCTTTTTTGATGGCCCAACAGTTGAAAGAAAACGCAGAACCTGGGTAGAACGGAGGTACAACACTGTTGAAAAGATGTATTATGTATTGGACCAGATAAGCTACGGTGAACGTTCCTCCGCCATTCCTAAGAGCCATTTTCACTTGCCTCCAGGAATGGGACAGGTTGCGAGGATTGTGTTTCAAGTCATCTGCGGATGCGAGGTATGTGTTCAGTTTTGTACAAAGATTCTACATTATAATCCTGTTTTGTTTAATCAAGCTTTTTATGCAAGTTATGCACGATTGTTTTTTCTTAAGAAAAGGAATTTTTTGAACATTTTGCAGGGTGTTTTTTTTAAAGCAACCCAATTTTCAAACTACAGTAAGTCATAATATGCGAGTGATATATGTTTATAAGTTTGCATCATTAGACTGTTTACTTCAATATCTAATCTGGTCTGTATTGTTACAGTAATGTTTAGATTTTGATTCTCTAATTTGATGTTATTGTGAGACAAACACAATCATGGTTTTTAGCAAAGATCAAAAAGTGTTTCTGGTTGAAGTGTTTCTCCTACCCCACCCGACAACATCACCACCACCAGTGTCCCAGTTTTGTGCAGAGCAATCTAGTGAAAGTGAGGTCCTCGCAAACTGTGGTGATAATCAAGGTGTCAATCCTATTTTTTTAGAAAAGTAAATAAATCTCTTAAGATCCTCCAACTTAATATACAAAGCATTAGAAATAAACTACCGTACTAGAATTAGAGCAATTTTGTTTAACAGAGAATGTAGATGTAATTTGTGTTTCTGAACATTGGTTGTCTGTTAATGAGGTAGATCTGTACGTTCCACAGGGTTTTATACCAGCTAATTTTTTTGTAGAAATTTTTAAAAAAATGGAGGTGCAGGAATTTTTATTAGATCAAATGTCAAGTTTAAAATTATTAATGTAGAAAATTATTGTAAAAAGATTGATTGTGAAATTTGTTGTGTAAAATTTTTGGATCATAATTTAGTTGTTGTTAGTTTGTACAGATCACCTTTTATACAGGCAATATTGATACATTTTTTCAAAATTTTGAACATGTAATCAGGGCCGTATTTCTAAATAGGCTTAAAAGGCTGCAGCCTAGAGCGGCAAATTTTTTTTTGGCAAATAAAAACATTTTTTAAATTTATAAAATAAATTTTTTAAATAAAATTACATTTTTGTTAAAACTTCTTAACCTACTTTCAAATACATGATATAGTAGTAATTCTATGCGCATAGTCACCTATTATTTTAATGCAGTACAAGATTAGTTTGAAAATTGAACTCACTGCCTAAGCGCGGTTAGATTTGGCAACACTGCCACGGTGGAAGCGCGGGACATGTCGGAACTAGTAAATGCAGTCAATTCAAAACGTACTGAATTTTTTCATAACTTGAATAAGAAAAAAAAACTGCTACAATCTCACCTACATACGCTACTTGGAAAATAACTTGATCCTTTTCTTTTTAGCGCCGCGGTGAGAACTTACGAGAACCTAACGACTTAAGTACCTAACATCTAAGTACCTTACGACCAATTTATACCATTGTCTAATCAACCGCCTGCAAAATGTACGGAGGCCGGTTCTTTACTTTTCAAAAATAATGTTATCATTAATTAACATGAAATATTTGGAAACTAGAGGAGTTTTCCAACCCTTTGGATAGAGCCGATTTCTCATAAATTGTTCAATAGTTTCACAAATAAACTTTAAAACTGGTCAAGACTCCAAGTTTCAGTGCTTTTTACACCATTGCCCTGCAGTGTACTCCTTTTTGTACACTTAATCCCATAGTTTTTGGAAAAAAACGCTCTACACGCGTGTAGGTAAACTTCTTAGCTTTAATATGAATGTAAATACTTTTATAGTGTCGACATATTTTGGATTATTGGAGACTCTTTGCGGCGCAGCTGCATGAGATGGACCCGGCCCTTAGTGTCAGTGTTAATTCTCCATTTTTCACACTTAAAACGCATAATTTCGAGAAAAAAAAATTATACACGTGCGTTTGAAAACTCCTCTAGTTTGCAAATATAACATGTTTATTAATGTACAAATTATATTGAAAGGTAAAAAATAGCCGCAGTAAATTCTTTCGTGTGAAAGTTCATAATAGTGGCGGAGAGCAATTAAGTAAAAGGAAAGAACGGACTTTTCCAGCCACTTCCGGAGAAAACTACTTCTAACGTTTCGGGTAGTTAGAAACTCCACCCGTCTTCAGAGGACTACACTAATCTAGGAACTACATTTAATTAATATCTTAACTTAAGAACTAACCTAGGACTATTCCAACCAATATTTAAAAATACCGCTACATCATAAAAATTGATGGCTTGTCAAAATTACAATTACAATTATTTGTAATTGTAATTTTGACAAGCCATCAATTTTATCCCCTTTTGACCCCTACATATTCTTACACCATTTTAAAGATGAAGAAACACGGCAGTTTTTGGTGTAACTGGACATTAAAATACAAAAAGTATAACTAGTTTAATTAAGCATTGAAAATTGAAGAATCAAATATGTAAAAACATTTTTTAACTTTAAAGTCTTTTTAGGTAGAGTAAAAAAAACGTTATGGTTTTGATAAAGTATTTATTTTATAGGAAATTTAATTTTCTTTCAATTGGTATTACCTTTTTTGTCATTGACTCAATACTTTGGGCTTAACTGTCACATTAACAGTACAAAGTCGTGTAGTTCAAAAAAGTCACAAAATACGCCATTACAGCTAAACGGTTGAAGTTAGGTATAAGCATATAGGTACTTTTTTGGTCCATTTCAACGTGTAGAATCCACTGTTAAAATTAATGCACTCAGTAGAGACTCACCCTGTATAAAAACTTAAGAAACTCTGGTTCAGAACACACTCAGTTAGCTTATAGGACATACATAGGCTGTAAGAGAGAGTACAGATCTAATTTAACTAAAGCTAAGCAACAAGCATGTGAAAAATATATAGAAAGAGCTCCAAATAAATGCAAAGCAGCCTGGGATATAATTAAGCAAGAGGGTAATTCCTGTACACCAGAAACAGTTTCACTCAATCCATCACTGTTAAACACCTTTTTTCTAAACTCTGTTACCGAACTTTCAGCCAGTATCCCTACCACAAATTTAAACTTTTCTAACCTATTAGGTAACAGCCCAGTGCCCCCTAACACTTTTTATTGGCATACAGTTTCTGCAGATGACGTTGTTAAAATAATTGTATCTAAATTCTCAAACTCTAAGAGCATGGACCTATATTGCATTTCAAACTATTTAATAAAAAAACTATACATTATATTAAGGAGCCACTGTCATTTGTACTTAGTAAATGTATAGAAGCTGGTTATTTTTCCGATTTACTTAAAATTTCTAAAGTTATTCCTATTTATAAGAAAGGTGATAAGCAATTGCCTCAAAATTACCAGCCCATATCTATTGTACCTATTTTTTCTAAAATATTGGAGTCCCTCATGCATAAACAACTGTCCCATTACTTTAATCAATTTAATCTGAGTCACAATTTGGTTTCCGATAGGGACGGTCAACAACAACTGCAGTAATGGAAATTGTTCAAGGAACTCTTAGTTCATTTGAAAATAGGAAAATGGTTGGCCTCTCAATGATGGATTTGAGTAAGGCCTTTGACTGTGTTCCATTTAATATAATAATAGATAAATTACAATTTTATGGAGTCTCTGAGTCCCTGACCAATAGAAAACAATATGTATCAATTCATGGCAAAAATGCTCCTGTTAAACAATTTAAAATGGGTGTACCTCAAGGCTCAGTTCTTGGGCCTTTTTTCTTCTCTGTTGTAATTAATGATCTGCCAAAAAACTTGTCAATCAACTCAGTAGTCTATGCAGATGACACTTCTCTTTTGGCTAGTAACAAAAATCTCAATAATCTACTTGGTACAATAGAATACGCGGAAAATGAAGCGCTGAATTGGTTCTCAGCAAATAAGTTACTATGTAATCAAGATAAAACCCAAAATATTATTTTTAGTTTATCAAACAACTTTCAAAACGTACAGTCCGTTAAACTACTTGGTATGTAGATTCAAAACTAAATTGGTGTAATCATATTAATAATATAAGTAGCAGGATTTCACGTGTCAGTTTTCTTTTCTGGAAATTGAGAGATGTGGTTTCTATTGAATATTTGCGTACAGCATACTTTGGTCTATTTCAGTCTCATATCTCTTATGGCTTAATATTCTGGGGTCATTCATCACATATAAAAGACATTTCGATTATTCAAAAAAGGGTAATAAGAACTATTTGTAGAGCAGAGTTCTTGAAACATTGCCGACCGTTATTCATTCTCTTAAAAATTCTAACAGTAATTAATCTTTATATTTTTCAACTTTTAATATACCTAAAGACAAACTTGCATTCATTCACGCTGAGGCAAGATTTACATTCTTATAATACTAGAAGCAGAAATCAACTTGATATCCCCCAACATAGACTGACTAAGACAGGTTTATCTCATAAGGTGAACTGTATTGTTTTGTTCAATAAACTTGATGTCTCTGCTAAGACTACAAGTATTAATATATTCAAATATAAATTATTACATTGGCTACAGGAACATCCATTTTACAAACTGGAGGAGTTTTTGAATCATGATGTAGAAATAGTATTCTAAGTCTCTATAATCCAAAAGTATCGTGGTCGATGGGGTGGGGAGTGCATAGTTCACATATAGGGGCTGAAAGCCCAACTCTTCCTGAGTTCATTACTTGTGGCCAGTATGAGAGGCTGTGAAGAGGAGCTGTGTCGCGTTTTCTAAAAGTATTTTTGTTCTGCCTCGTTTTGTTTTGATAGTTTAATTAAATGGACAAAGTTCAGCAGTGGGGTATTTGCTTTTTCTCGGTAAGATCGCGTCAAAAGCGGTTGCAATTATCAAAAAGCTTACAAAGACGATGTTTTGAGCAAAACCAGAGTGTAACAGTATTTTTCTCAAATTCAAGATGGCGCCATATTGAAGACAAGCCTCCTCCTGGACGACCTTCAAATTCTCGGACTCGTGAAATTGTTCAGAAAAACAATATTGCAAGAAGACCGTCGGAGGACCATTGGAGGACTTCTTTGCTGTTTGGAGTGTGTTAAAATTCAATTTAGCAATTTCAACACCTCCAGACCTAAATTTTGGCGATATGGAATTGGTTCTTTCATCGTGACAATGTGCTTACGTAGCCATCTCAGTCTTTAGTTTTTGGCCAATACCAGCATGACCACCCTTCCCACGACCCATACTGCCAAATCTTGTCCCAGCGACTTTTTATGTTCCCCATAATGAAAAATTACATAAAAATCACCGTTATGACGAAAATGAAGGTGAAAAGGCAAGCGAGGTTGAAGCGTGCAGACATTCAGACTAAGGGGTATGAGGGGTGCCTAAAACCATGGGAGCATCAAATGAACAAATGCATTACACTAAATGGGGAGTATACTGAAGGTATACATGTAAATTAGTTAAAAAAATAATAAAATATGGTTTTTATAACGAAATTCCCGTTATTTTTGGGTACCCCCTCGTATGTAACTTTAGTTGATCTACTTTTAAAATACCGTACTCAAACTATTAGCAAAGCTCCAACTAAATAGATGAATTCCATTTATATAAAAGATTTATTTGTTAACTTGTTTAATTTATTATAACAAAATATTTAACTTGTTGTTTAGTTTTAATTTATTATTATTAACTTATTATTTTAAATAGGCTAGTTTGTTTCTAACTTATGTTACAAAACTAATTGTCAACTCTAAATGTAAATTTAAGGCATTATTACTACTTATGTATTTACTATTTATTAAATGTGACTCTGCCCATTTCAAGTAATGATCAACGCCAATAAAGAATATGATTATGAAGAATACTTGAGGACAAGATCATTTTCTTTGTGCTAAGAGGCATTCACAATTAAGTTTGCAGGTGTGAGTATTCCAAACAAATCTAACATTCAGAGACTTTTCATAAATGGTTAAAAAAAACAGGTTCTGTAAGGAACAGGTAATATTACAGAGGGCATATTGTACAGAATGAAGAAATGTTAGGGTAGTTTGGAAAATTCCCCTTAAAAATTGTGAATTGATAAAGCAAATAGCCTACTCAGTTTTCGCACCTGCAAACTTTACCTTAAACTCTTTTTGACATAAAGAAAATGGTCTTGTTCTTAAGGATTCTTCAAATTAAACACTCTTTGATCTTTGCTAAAAACCAGGATTGCGTTTGTTACACAACAACATCAAACTGGGCAGTTAAAATGGCAATATTACTGCAAAAATACAGACCAAACTAAAGCAAACAAACTATTAATGCAAATATGTAAACATATATAGCTCATAAAGAATGACTTACTCTAGTTTGAAAATTGGGTTGCGTTTTAAAAAGAAAACTATGGTTTTGAAATTAATAAGTTACGCAGCCTATTTTGCAAAAATAACGCAACTCATATCCTTTGTTTTCTAAAGGTGTATCAATCACTGGCAGAGTGTGATGAGGAGATAGCAGACTACGCGAGGAAAAACAAAGCATTCGCCATCATCGGTCAAGACACGGACTATGTGATACTGGACTGTGGCGAAGCCTTGTACCTGTCCATAAAACATCTGGATCTGGACCTCATGACGACCCGACTGTACGATCGACGCCAGCTGGCCCAATCGTTGGGAATAGATGTCTCCCTATTGCCATTCCTCGCAACGTTCATGGGCAACGATATTGTCCCTGCAGACGATTTGAAGGTATTATGTCAGTTTACCAAAACCGAATCCAAGGTATGAGGGCTGTTCAGAAATTAGCTTTGCGGTTGTTGTATAGCTAGTAGACGGGTAAAACCATATATGCAAATTATACGTCTATAATCTACTTCTTCCGGGTCACATATCGTGAAAATAATCATGATAATCAACTTGAGATATTTTGATCTCACTGCAGAGTACCATCTTCTATAGGCTGAAACTGAAGATGGTACTCCACAGCAAAACCAACATATCTCAAGCAAATTTATATGACGTTAAGACACAATGTGAACGGGAAGAACTAGATTATGGCTGTGGTACTGGCCGCAAAAGCCTAAAAGTCAAATTATACATTGTTGGATACCCTGACTTATTGTAAATACAAAAGTAAGCTCAACACTATCTTTAACAATTGTCTCCTATTCAAACTTCTAAACAAAATCATCTCTATATTTAATATTCCCATAGCTTAAATGTGTAATAGCCCTATTGATTTTAAAAAATAATTTGGCATCCAATTTTTTGTGATCAAGTTTCTAGAACCCTAGTTCAGCCAAACCTATTTAAAATTCAGCTTTGGTAATTGATATAGTGCCTGTTTTCCGTAATGGACATTAGTGACAAAATGTAATGCAATAACTGTAGTGCAAACCAGTAACTGTCAATGTAGAGTTGAAAGAATGCTCTTCAGACTTTAATATGAATATATTATAAAGTTTCTACTTTGTACTAACCACGTAAATGTTAGTATTTTCAAAAACAGCCCTCGTATATGCGCAGCAATCTTATAAATTTGACTGTTTCCCTTGCTGTTTTTTTATAAAATACCATCTTTATGTGTGTTTCACACAAAAACTTCGCTCCAGTTAACAGAAGTTTGCTTGTCCCAACTTCAAAAAGTTCAGGTTCTCTCCTCTTCAAACAAAATTTTACCCTGTTTCCAAAATCCAAAAGAGAGACAGTGATAATGTCTCAGAACAAGCTATAAGCCTGTAGAAAGATCAGTCCCGATTTAGGCTTCCTTGCAAGAGTCATAGTCTCTCCTGCAAGTAAAGCGTGGAAGTTAGGCGCAATTGATTACAAATTACTCTCTATATGTAGTTTAACGGGAACGCATTGTTATACCACATATTTGGGGGCGTAATGCAAAACAATGGAAAAGCATCACTGTGTTGCATTTTAAGGTGTAACTCGGATTATTAAACTGGTACTACTGTAGAATTATTTCATACTATTTATTATTACAAATTTATCCTTTAAATCAGACAAAAACAAACAAAACCTAACGCTCAAAAGCCACGTAGCCGATGCCCCAAACACCAAACACACCCAGCACCTGTCCAAGCCCTCTCTCTGACCTGTCTCCAACCAATCTCCCCCTATGACCTTACTCTAACTAATTTAACTATATACTGGTAAGCTAAGCCCTTGGCAACAAGGCTAGCATACCAGACACTCAGCTATTCACAATATCTACAAGGTTTCCTACATGCTATCTACCAGCTAAATACAAATGTACATTAAACCTATCTAAAAATTTCTACTTTTTAAATTACAATAAAATATTAAACATTAACACAATTACTTATTCTACATATAGACCTAATAGAACTAGCAGATTGTACCTAGTACCTAGTAGATTGTAATGTATTTGCAGAAGTCAACAGTAAAATTAATACTACAAATGGTAAACAAATAGATTTAACTATCAAAATCCTCGGTAAACTGATTTAAATATGCCAGATAGGCAGCTTGTACCTGAAAAGGGTCATAAGTACATTCAGTTTAAACTTAATGCAAGTAACCACAAAACATCTTACAGAAATCCTAAAACAACTGACTGGGACCAATATTCTAGTCAGTTGACAGCTATGACTAGATCGATGGCTGGCAGGATTCGGAGTGTTTTGGACTTTGAACACGTAGCCTCATCTCTGAATAAGGCAATGTTAGACTCATTCAATGGCAACTGTCCTCTGCAAACCAGGAAAGGTAGATCCACTATTAACTGGTGGACTGCGGATCTAGACCGACAGAGGAGAGTTGTCATAAAAAACTTTAACCGAGCCAAGAGCTATGGTACCTGGGAAGCCTATCATGCTAGCCTTACAAAGTACAGTAAGGCTATCAGGAAGGCAAAATCAGATTCGTGGTTCAAGTTCACCAGCGAGGTGAACGGAATCAAGGATACAGCAAGGTTGTGCAAGTTCATGGCCTCGGAACACTCAATTCTCATCGGTTCGCTAAAGAAACCTAGTGGAGAATATACTGAGTCTGCTGGTGATACTCTCGACCTTCTCCTCGAGACTCACTTTCCAGACAGTACATGGCAGCGACTTGCTGGACAATTATGGTCACCTGGATAGCGGTCAAAGCCCGTGGGCCGCTCGAAGGGACTGGAACTTGGCCAACAAAATTATTAGGCTCTCAAGGCTCAAATGGACTCTAAGTAAATTCAGCCCGTATAAATTACCTGGTGGGGACGGAATCTATCCAGCAATGGCAAGGCATGCATCTGACCCAGTACTCAAGCTGATATGCGAACTCTGCAGAGCCAGCGTGGCCTTTGGTCACATACCACTGGCATGGAGGGTAAGCAGGGTGGTCTTTATCCCTAAAAGGGGTAAAACAGACTATAGTCAGGCAAAATCTTTCAGGCCTATCAGTCTTTCATTATTTCTTTTGAAAACGGTGGAAAGGCTCGTACAGAGATACCTCAGGGACAGGTTGCTAGGTCAACCCCTGCATAGAAATCAGCATGCCTACCAATCTGGCAGGTCATGCATTACGGCACTCAATGAATTAGTCAGCAGGGCAGAGGGTTCTCTAGACAATAGAGAGCTGGCACTCTGCGCTTTCCTGGACATTGAAGGGGCTTTTGACAGCACCTCACATGAGGTGATCATGGAGAAAGCCAGTAAAAGGGGGGTACCACTACCTTGAGTAAGTGGATAAAAAATATGCTCGCAACAAGAAGGGTCCAATCCACCCTACTAAATGTCACCAGGGAAGTCTCTACCACAAGAGGTTGTCCCAGGGAGGGTTTTTCCCCTCTTGTGGAATCTGGTGGTGGATGATCTTCTAGCAAGTATCACAAACAGGAACTTTCATTCAGGGTGCGCTGATGATATAGTTCTCATGGTTCAAGGCAAGTTCATGGACACCGTAGCAGATGTAATGAACAATAGCCTAAGACTAGTTAGTGAATGGTGTAGGAGGGAACAGCTTAAAGTTAATCCTTCCAAAACCGTTATACTTCCAATTACTCGTATTAGGAACCTGACCCCTCTAACCAGACTAGAGCTCGACGGCGTCCGATTACCACTTTCAGACAGAACGAAGTACCTAGGCCTGCCTGACCTTGGATCGTAAACATACGTGGAACCTACACTTACAGTCGGTACTACACAGAGCAAGCTGGTCGCTCTTAGCAACCAGACGTTTCATAGGGAAAACTTGGGGACTTAAGCCACACATGGCGCTTTGGCTATACAAAGCAGTAATAAGGCCCCAGATCACTTACGCCTCTCTAGTTTGGTGGACGAAAGCCAGGCAGAGTACCGTAAAGACCAAACTTAGCAGCCTACAAAGACTGGCATGCTTAGGTATCACCTTAGGTATTCACTAGTACCCCCACAGCGGCGCTAGAGGTATTGCTCAATATAACCCCCCTAGACATTTTCATAGAAATGGAGGCTAGGAAATTTGGGTACAAACTCTCTATTTCGGCCTTTTAAAAAGGGGTCCGACTCGGACATGTGGGAGCCTTAGACTCCTTCCCCAAGGAACCGCTCCTCACTATGAGGTCTGACTATATGGAGGGGCAATACCTCTTTGTAAAACCTTACACAGTCAGCATAGAATCACGGCTGCAGTGGTCAACTGACAAATTTCTTTTAACTATCAATAACTGTAGGGTCTGGTACACAGACGGTTCATTGATAAAAGGAAAGGCTGGCTACGGGGTACACAGAGTCCGGCCCAGGTGTAACCTCTCAGGTAGCTTGGGAGGCTTTACAGTGTTTCAAGCAGAAGTCTTCGCAATCCTCACTTGCACCTATCTAGAGTTATCTGTTGGTACAAGGGATAAACATATCTTATAAACATAATCTCAGTCAGTCAGGCTGCCCTCAGAGCGCTAGACTGTCCACTTATCAACTACTGCATTGTCCGGGAATGCTCCCAAGCGCTTCGGGCCCTAGCAAGCTGTAATAATGTGCGGCTTGAATGGATACCGAGCATCAAGGATTTAAAGGGAATGAAAAAGCCGATCTGCTGGCTAGAAAGGGAGCGCTGTCATCCTTTGCCGATCCGGAACCAGCGGTAGGAATCAGTCCTTCTCTTGTCAAAACTATGCTAGCCGATAGAGCAAATGCGCGACACACTGAGCGACGGAAACAGCTACCATGCCAGGAACCTGCCAAACTTTTAGTTAAGAATCCATCAAGGATACTTACCAAACATCTAACCAGTCTTAGTCGCCAGAACATCAGACTGGTAACATCGTATATCACAGGTCATGGGCACTTCAGAAATCACCTAGCAAAAATGGGTCTTTACACAGGAGATACCAGATTTAGGCTATGTGAGCGTATTCTGAGTCCGCAAAACACATTCTTATTGAATGCGAGTCCCTGGAGGCTAGGAGAAGGGGTCTTTTAGGGTCTCGTGAGTGGCAGGAGTTACACCCATCAGAATTGGGTAGCACGATCCTCGAGCTTTGCAAGCAAACGGTGGTGGGGCTGCCTAATTAGGAGAACAGGGAGCCAGCACAATAAACCAAAGGGTTGACGTGCGCGTGGTCTTGAACCACAATTTTCCCCATCCAATCTAATCTAATCTACCTGAAAAGGATCCCCTTTGCAATTTTGTGATTCATATAATTCCTGTGGTTCTTGTCTTGATGGAAACCGAGATGGGAGCCAGAAAATACAATTTTTATTGGGAACCAAATTTGCAATTTTTTACAGTACGAGAATGAAGTAACTTACCGAATCCGTCGTAGAAACTGCTGCTTCCGGGCCCTGTTAGCTTAGCTGTCTTGTTTAATTCAGATCAGCAAAGTTGTCAAACGACCATAAAATTACAAATTCAACTTGTGTTCCAGCCCTTTCATCTAAAGATAACAAGATCGCGGAACGCATACCAACGGGTCAACTTTGCGACGTTGGTGCCTCACTTGGTGTTCTACACCCGCTCACTCCCTCTCGGCCCGAACTTCCTCAACGATAAACGCCTGCTCTCTGGCATCGCGCAGACTACGCTGGGAGACTACAACAGAGATTATGACATCAGAGATAGTCTGCTCAGTTATGATACTCGTCGCTTCGCAAGTAAGTCGTTTTAATTTCTGGTTACAATTTAGTTTTCATGTATGAACCATATTTTGATAGTTTTTTGTACACATTTTTGCTATAGGATGATGCACCTTTTACCTCTTTTCATATTGGTTACCTATAATATAATGTATTTTTAATTACAAATGGCAAAGTTGATTTTTAATTGCATTTTCCAAATCTAGGATGTTTTATTTGTAGCTAAAATTGTAGCGAGCTACTTTTTTCTGTTGTTGTAGAGAGCTACTTTTGGCTTTATGTAGCAGTAGCCTAGCTTCTTATAAGAACAAGTAGAAATAGCAGTAGCTAGTTAAACACTGAATAGAAATGACAGCATGTTTTATTTTTAAAGTAATAAACATGCTGTAGCCACAAGCGCCACCGTGAATCCTAGCAATTTTCAAATCACTGGAGGAAAATTTACCTAACAAATGGTTTTTATGCTCTAAAGCCGCTTTTACAATCCGATTTCATTTTAATGAAACTTGGAATAAAAGTTTGTCACCGTAACCAGTGTACACAAACTGAATATCAACTAAATACTAAATATCAAGAAAATCTGAGGAGACTTCGCCTAAGTGGTTTAGCTTTTTGGATTTTGTTTTCAGCTACACATGTAAATGTGAAAATAAGTGTGTTGGCGTGTATGTGTTAAGAAGCTCAAAACTGAATTTTGTTTTGTTTCATTCTCTATAGCAATAGAAATTATTATGAGTCTCCATTTTCTTTAGACATTTTCTAACAAGTATCAAAAACTGTTAGTTTATACAAGTAATTACTAATCTTGAATTTATTCAACATCCCTCAAAATTTCTATTAGGTCGAGCAAAGAATGTGCGCAAAGTCCGTGACCCATGGTTGCAACTCGTAGCTCTAGCTAAAGACATGCATGTCAAACACCAGATCCCTTCTATGGTCTACGCCATCATGTCTGGACTGCCTTATGAGACCAGCAGTTCCGTAGAAGACTATCGTATGAGGGACTTACCTACTGTCAATGAGGTAAGTACCCTGGCAGTAATATTACAAGATTGTGTTATGTGCAGCATTTGAAGGAAAGTTTAATAATCATAACTGGATTCTGAAGTACAGTAGACTCTCTCGTTGAGCCACCTCAGGACCGGACCCTCGGCAAGACTATCCGAAAATATGAGGAAAAGACGTTTGGGGGCTCTTAGAGCTCCAAAACTGACGTAGTTTAGCTCAAGGCGTATGTTAAGTGGCTTAATATAGTCGAAAACACACATATCACTCAGCAAAACCTTCTGATTTGAAACTGCTAAATTTTAAAAATTGCTCAAATTCTCAAAAAAATTGTAGATGTAGTCCATGTTTAGGCCTCAGAAGGCTGGCCAAACCAAGCCATGTCAAATGAGACCGAGTCTACAGTGCTAATCTGTTCAACCCATCATGTTAGTCGGTTCACTTACACTAATTCCAAGAGCTTACCCCGTACTTAAAAATGCAATGGGTATGACACAAAGTAGAGCTTGAATTTTTCACAATTACTATACTTTTTCCATGCACATAACCAGGTGCACAACTATTGCACTGAACTATGCTCAGTAGTCACCAATTGTGCTTGTGTTGGTCAGGCAACTTACTCGCTACGACGGCGTGTGTACGGCATCCTCCTGCAGGAGAAGCTGACCCCTGACAGACACTACGGGCACATAGTCACGGAATGGTGTATGTCAGGTCGAGGCAGTCTAGATGGACCCACCTACGTGTGCAGTATTCCTCCCGACAGTGAGTACTCAGTATAAGTGTTACAAATGACTATCTATACTAATATATACAAATGAGATGGTGTGTGTCTGTGTGTCTGTTCCTCAATCACGCAAATACCACACAGGAATGTGGCTTGTATACCTGGTTAACACGTAGGCTATTAACATGTTTGATAATTTTGTTATTTTCAAGATGGCGGTCATTAATAAGACCTCACTATATGTGAAAATGTATAACCCCAAAACTGTCATGTAAAATTCTAGAAAACCCGTAAAAGATACTTAATTTTTGACAGCCCATACAAGCTTTAAAATTTAATTTTCTACGCAATTGGTCCTGAGCACTTTTTTTGTATCTTCAACCGTTTGCTCTATTTTTGAAAACAATTTGGGAGTTGTTTTGTCGATCAAAGGAGAAGATATTACTTTAAAAAAGTATAGTTCTATAGAGCAACAGGAGTTGACTCTACTATATAAGGTGAAGTTTGGGTTCGTTTATGGTATTACTACAACTTTAATGATTAGCTCTATTTTCGAAAGCTTGCTTCAGCGTGGAGAAACAGGCTCATGATGCACGCCACTGCACGCTCAAACTCGGCACTTCCACGGGTTACACCTCTCCTCGGCTCGTCAGTACGTCTGACCGACAGTGTTTGTTGACCATATTACTTACAATTCATGCTATACAGCGTGCAAACCAAATAAGATTGTTGTACTATAGCCATGTAGTTTTCCATTTTCAACTAAACAGAATTATTTTATCTTGGATTTTAAACTTATGTGGTTTTTCATGATAAATTAAAATACAGTAGACGCTCGCTCGACCGGATTCGAGATGGTCCAAACCACCCCTCGGTAAAAAAAATTAAAATTTAACTCTCTAACTGGCAAGCGACTAGTGACTAGAAAAATATATTTTTTTGTTACATACAGTATTTTGTAACATCAACGTAATTTAAACAATATTTAATGACAATATAGTGCACTAACGTCACGTTGACAATACCGAGCTACGCGCAACTGAGTTCTGAGTTTGCGAATCGATGCTGGGGTTGTCAGGATACACCGAGCAGACTGGAGCAGGGAGTGGATCGATAATGTCAGGCTATCTACTGCGCACCGGCGAGTCACCCCTACCCGGCCCTGCACTGTCACAAATGTAAACAACAGTGAGTCACCTGCAGCTGATTCATGATGTGATATCTGTATTGTGATAACTTGTGTTAGTGTGTCGGGTGATTAAATTGTGTGATTACGATGGCGGACAAAGAGTGCATGAGAGTGTTCATTCGTATGGAGGAATTTTATTAAAATTAGAAACCTTTTTACTGTAAATATGAATTGTACATAAATTGTGAAAATATAGTATTTTGAACGAAATAAATACATTGTTGAACGTTAAATGTGTTTTTATTTCGTAAGACCTTCAGTGTGAGTACTGCCTACGAGAGTGAGTGGTTTTAAGGTGTGTGGCTCAGCTAAACACGTCAGTAGCCGATCTGGACCTCAAATTACGTCATCTTGAGTCTATTTTTATCGATCCTAATGCACCAGGATATGCTTATCGGTATCCCCCCGATCGTCCGGATTTTTCGAAATCCGGACCACCCTTCCGCCACATTAGTCCGTTCTATCGAGGGTCTACTGTAAATGTTGTACTATAGCCATGTAATTTTCCATTTTCAACTAAAGAAGAGTAGTTTATTTTGGATTCAAAACTTATGTGGTTTGTCATGATAAATTAAATTAAATGTTGTACTATAAGGTAGCCAACACTTATAAGGAGAAGATGGTGAACTAACAGGCAAACTAAATGGTTTTTCTAAGGATAAATAGGAAACTGTTTTGTTTACTTTAAATTTGTAGTTTATTCAAATATATTCAATTCAATTCAAATAATCTTTATTCACAAATTGTACAATACATAGATGCATATACAATTATCGAATGGCGTTAAAATTAATTTGTCTATGCTATAAAATACAAAATGACTTTCAATTTACTGTATACAAATTATTTATTATAAAGTATTAATTATTAAACCCTATTCTACAATATATTATTCTCTTTAAATTCTACAATTCTTCAAATTTGTACAGAGCCTTCTTTATTAAATAGGTTTTTAGTTTTTGTTTGAAAACGTTTATATTAGTTATATCTTTTATGTTCTGAGGTATCTTATCATAAAATTGTATTCCTGCTCTTTTAGGAGATTTCCAGAAAATTTATGTGAATGACTCGGAATTGCTATTGTATCTTTGTTTCTAGTGTTGTAATAATGATTAGTGCCTAGCTTTGGCAAACTGGCTTCAGCTGATTTTACCGCTAAAACTGTTTCCAACACATATAGTCCATAGACAGTTAGTATTCCCAACTTAGCAAAGTCCTGTTGCACAGAATCAATAAAGTTTAGATGTAGCATAATTTTCAATGCTTTTTTTGCAAAACTAGTAATTTGTGTAAGTTTTGATTGCTTGTAGCATACAGTACAATACCATACGATATGTGTGAGTGTATGTGGGTAATATACCATCTTGAGTATGTCAATTGAGCAGAATTTGGCCATATTTCGTAAAATATATAGCCCTGACGAAATTTTGTTTACCAGACTTTCTACATGACGATTCCAGGTCAAAGACTGATCTACTATTAATCCTAAAAATTTTGTATGTTCTACTTTTTGCAACTCTCTATTATCAATCTGTAAAGTTTGACTTAGTTTTTTTCTATTTTGCTGTGTGTGAAATGAAATAAAATTGGTTTTATCTAAGTTTAACAATAAATTTCTGCTATCAAAAAAATTTTTCATTATGGACAGTTCCTGATTAACTACACACTCAATTTCCACTTTTGTATTTCCTCTTACTATGAGATTGGAATCATCTGCATAGAGAATCAACTTGCTGTGCAATTCAGATAAAGAGGAAGGCAGCCCCTTTAAATAGCACAAGAACAGAACCGGCCCTAAGATTGAGCCTTGCGGCACCCCATAATTTGTCACCATCATACTTGATTTTGTTTTAACTATTTGATTGTTTTTATTAAGATGAGATATCTCAACATACTGACTCCGACCTACTAAGTACGACCTGAACCAGTCAAGGTGTCTCCCATGTATACCAAGATTCTGTAAAGTGATAATTAGTTTATCGTGGCAAACACTATCGAAGGCCTTAGTCAAGTCCATGAAAACACCAAGAGCATTCTCACCTTTATCAATGGCTCTTACAATAGTATCTATGAATTCAACACCCGCTGTAATAACTGACCCATGTTGTTGATCAACAAATAGATTATTTTCGTCAAGAAATTTAATTAGTCTGATAGACATTGCACGTTCAAAAATTTTTGAAAAGGATGTGATAATAGAGGACGGTAGTTTGTTGGATTGGTTTCTCCCCTTTTAAAAACTGATTTGATTCTTGAAATTTTCAATTTATCCGAAAACACCTGTAATAAAAGAAGAATTTATGATGTGTACAAGCGGTTTTAACAAGTAGAATTTTGATTTTTTATTATGGGCATTGGAATTTCATCACATCCCACTGAATATTTGTTTTCAAAAGAAGTTATAATTTTATCTAGTTCGTTTTCACTCACTGGGGCTGACTGAAATTTTGAAAACTTAAGTAGAAGGCTCTGTTTTGTTGTTTGAAATTTTAGAATGACCAGGTTATTCACTACATTAATAAAATGATAATTAAGTTTTCTGAAACAATAAATGGATTAGAGAATGTTGCACCATTGATAATTAGCCTTGTTTCATTTGTATGTTCGGAGTGACTTTAATTTCATCATTAACTATTTTCCAGGTGGTTTTACAAATATTTTCTGAGCATTTTATTTTGTTAGAGATGAACTCTTTCTTAGCATTAATTAAATTAAGTTTATAACTTTGTTGTTGTTCTTTTAATTTAGTCTTTAGATTAGTGTCTTTAGTAATTCTTAAAGTTTGGCTAAGACAGATGATTTCTTCTTTCTGCTTAAACAATTCACTTGTTTTCCATTTATCTGATTTTGTGGAAAATCTACTTTTAACGGGAGGAAATGCTAAGTCAAAGTAATACATGAAAATATTATGAAAAGTGTCAAATTTAACCTCCACAGGAGCTTGATACAGGTCGATCCATGACTCCTTCTTTAACAATACAAGAAAAGTATTAATATTCTCTTCAAAAAATTTTCTTTGAATTTTGAAAGTCTTATTACTATTATGTTTTTTTAAAACTATTTATTTCTAATAATTGTGCGTCATGGTCCGACAGTTCTGTAATAAGTCCAGAGATAGATAGTTTACATTGAGGAACATTAGTTAGCATATTATCAATGGCGCTTGCACTGCCTGTAGTTATCATAGTTGGAAATGTAACTAAATAATACATATTATATTCATTTAAAATATCTAATAGTCTGTTATGGGCTTTAGATTGTCTTAAAATATCTATGTTAGTGTCACCAGCTATCAATAAATAGTTATTTTTCTCTAAAATAATTTCAATAGCTACTTCCAGTTTATCTAGGAATGGGTCATCAAAATTATAACCAGGTGTTCTATAAATTCCCATTAAGACAAAACTAAAAGTACCTATTTTACATTTGGCTACACAACATTCAAATATTTTTTCTGTAGCCAAATCATTTATTTGAGGTATGTTTAATGGTTCCAGTTTAACATTACTATTGCTTAAAATCATAACTCCTCCTCCACAATACTTTTCTCGACAGAAAGATGTTTTAACAGAATAATTATCAATTTTTACACATTTAATTTCACTTGCCTTAAGTTTGTGTTCAGTAAGAATTAAAATGTCAGGTTTAATTTCTTCAATAATGATTTCTAATGCCAGTTTGCGTGAAGAGAAATGTTGTATATTTTGATGGAAAATAATAGAAGTGTTATTGGCTTTAACTTTAGAGTTAGTGACATGTTGATTTTGCAGGGAGGAGCTATTTACAATTGTTTTATTTCTCAAAGTTTTCCCGGTTAAGCCTACATCTGAGGTTCTAAAAAAGAAGTAGTTTCCAAGAAATTATTTAGACTATTGCTTAGACTACTACAATCACTCTCAGAAAAATCACGCACATAGGAGGTTTGAGGCTGAGAAGGTGGAGGGGAGTTCAAAGGTGGGAAGTTGGTCATGTCCAAAATGGATGGTGAGGTTGGTTGTTCCAGGGATACTTTGTGTTTGTTAATGTTCTGGAGTTTGATGCTGGCTTCTTTTTGTTTTGGTGTTGACCAGCCTCGAAAGCATGGGGATTCCTGTTGACTGGTTGGACTGTTCTCTGAGGGTAGCTGCTGGCCCATGTCATCTCACGAGACTCTTCAGTTTGTTGTTGAAGTCCTCGTGAGACAATCCACTTCTTAATTGTCTGGTAGAGTTTTGGTTGTACGAGACTACGGTGATGTGGCGCGGTATGTGCCTGGAGTTTGAGCAAGTTATCAACAAAATGCTCAAGCTTTACATTATCCCGCACGCAGCCCACTGGTGAGCAGTACAGCTTCTTGACTCCTTTCTACTTCATGTCCTCTGCAAGTTGAGCGAACGCAGTGTCGTAATCCCTCTTTTCAGGCTTTCCATGATACTTTGACTTGGTGATGAGGCTATAGATTCCAGCTTTCCCTGCACCCTGTTGGTATGCTAGGTGAGAGTTGATGCAGTCGCTAGATGACGGTTTTCCAAACTTGCTTTTAAACGTGACTGCCACACCTGCAGTCATGGAGCAAATATCCTGTAAATCAGCCAAAATGGAGTGGGGCAAAGGCAGCTGATGAGTCGTTTTGATGTTGTTGAATCACATGTCTCATATTTTCTTCCACCACTTGGATACACCTTTTACTCTTGGATAGGTCTTTCAGGACAGAAAAGGTTGATTTAGAAGACTCAGTAACTTTAATGCCAGTCTGAGAGGGTATGTCATAAGACAGGATCTCCTTGACTATTCTTTGAGCTATAAGCTGTTTTCCCAGCCCATTTAAGTGAATTCCATCTTTGTTATAGCATCTGTCTGATACTGCAGTGAAGTCAATAAAACTAGCATTCTTCATTGAACGAGTTAGTTCAAAGATACTCAAATTTGCTGTCATAATTTCTTCATTCATTTTATGAAACAGGGGAAAGTCCTTCCTAAAGGGTATCTACGATAACTTTACGATCTTTTAAGGAAATTAAAGTTGATTATATCTTTGTAGAGTGTTTTAGTTTCGTTATTATATGCATTGTTAGCACCTGCTATCACAATTATAAACTCTCCAGGAGAGAATTGAGATTTTTTCACTTTATCTGCTATCTCTTCAAATTTTGCTCCAGGTTTTATGTACTGTTCCACTATTACTTCCTCTTCAAGCTTTTCTTTAATTCTCCATGATAGGTCTCTTCCATGGCTGTCACTAAAAATGGTTATTTTAGTATTTTTGCAGTTTCGTTTACTAATATCATAACTAGTTTCATCGATCCGTGTTGGCGTATTGGTTAACGGTTTCAAAAATGTCTGCTTTTGTATTTATAAATAAATAAATCTTTTATTGCATAAACAATATACATTGTATCGCAATCGTCAGTGTTTTAGGTTATCTAAAATTTTCCATTCATTCACATCGAAGTATCTTTCAGACATACAGAGGTTTGAAAATTTGATTTTTCTTTGGTGTAGTTGTTCTCACCGTCCTGCCAATGAGAGCAGATAACAAGTTTTTTGACTTAAGGTATACACACAGCTATGTTAAGAAAGCCCCGAAGCGAAGCGCGGGTACTCTCAGCTAGTAGGCTATAATGCAACTTAACTTGAGTTTCACCTACTTCTACGTGTTTTACATTTGACTATAAGGCCAGGGGAATTGTTTGGCAATAGTTTAAATCACCATTGCTTGCCCTCTACATGAAATGCTGGTTGTTGACAGTGGAGTTCTTTACTTGTTTATGACATCAGAGTTTGCCCAAACATAGTAGATAATCATAGAAATTGTTTAAAATACTTAGCCTAAGCATAGAAATTTGGCCTCATCACGTAATTTACTTTGTTAACTCATTTAAGTAAATGAAAACCAACAAAATAAACTGTTTTAAACCTACAAATAAATTATAAGAAATCTAATATGAATTCACAAACTAAAAAATACAAAATTATCTTTAATTGTATCAAAGTTTCAAAACCAACAAAATAAATTGTTTTAACATACACACAAATTATAGGAAATCAATTAAAAACCATCAAATAAAAATTACTTTTCATTGAATACAAATTATTTATTAGAAGTTTAACTAGGTTAATTTTTGGTTATTTCAACCAAATTGTTTTTCTTTTTAGAATAAACTCTAAGCTTGTATTTGTTGTGAGTCGTTAAATGACTGTTTAAATTGAACTCATGAGGCTTAATTGATAATAATAATAATATTTATTGCCATTTACAAAAAGTATTGTGGACAAAACAAGACAAAAGTAATACAAATACTGACAGTTAACTAATAATATTCTTACTGAATCAATAATCTTAACAAAAAGGCAGGTTTTATCAGTCCAAAAATTTGTTTACATTATAAAAAACATGCTGAATCAAATAATTTTTAGTCTAGTCTTAAAAGTGTTTAAATTTTGTACAGTATACGTTTTAGATCTTCCGGGAGTTTATCATTAACTTTACTCCCATGATGTTAGATATTGTAGATATCTGTGTTTCCACGGCAACCATATTCGATCTGTCATCACAGGATCTAATAAAATAAACACATTGGAGCCAGGCCCATTTTTTTTAAAAGTACAGTTCTCAGTATTTTTTTCTTTTTATTTTACTTATGCCGTGACTTTTTCACACGCCCTCTTTTGTAATCTCTTATTGGAAATGTAAATAACCCCAAAACAACAAAAAAACTTGTTTTTCTCAATACAAAGTAAAAAGTAGCAAAACAGGTGTTTTCAGCAATCCATATTAAATTCCCTTACATTGTCAACTTCCACCTGTGCCAATCACTGTTTATTTATGGTGGTCCCACCCCATCACTAAACCAAACATAATTGAGTTTAAAATGGATTGCTCCCCCTGCAGGATTCAAACCCGCGACAACCGAGTGACCTAAATTGCCAGTTTGTCAGCTGACACCTTAGACCACGCGGCCATTCTTACACATAGTAGAAGGTATTGTTTCAGTAACCTGGTCAAGCTTACGCGGAACACTAGCGCTCTAGAAGCAATCATGGCAACTACTTCAATAGACAGCCCGAGCAGGACTCAGGATTCGACTTTAAAGTGTTAGGGTTCAAATTGATAAGACCTAAAGCCTTATAACAAATTGTACAAGGGGGTACCCAAAAGTATCGGGAATCGGTCGATGGCAAGGTGGGGAGCGCATAGTTTGCATTTTGGCCGCTAGGGGATGAAAGCGCAACTCTTCCTGAGTTTAGAGCACTCACTGTGGTCAGTCTGAGAGGTCGTGAAGAGGAGCTGTGTGCGTTTTTCTAAAAGTAGTTTTCGTTCTGCCTCGTTTTGTTTTGATGGTGTAATTAAATGAACAAAGTTCAGCAGTGAAGTTTTGCTTTTTTCTCAGTAAGAACGCGTCAGAAACGGTTGCAATTATCAAAAAGCTTACAAAGACCATGTTTTGAACAAAACCAGAGTGTAACGAGTATTTTTCAAAAATTCAAGATGGCGCCCTGTCGATTGAAGACAAGCCTCGTCCTGGACAACCTTCAAATTCTCGGACTGGTGAAGTTGTTCAGAAAAAAAACTGTTAATATTGCAAAAACCATCAAAGACCATTGAGAATGCTTCTTTGCTGTCTGTAGTGTGTAGAAATTCAGTTTAGCGAATATCAACACACTCCAGACCTAAATTGTGGCGATAGGAGATTGGTTCTTTCATCATGACAATGCGCCTACCCACGTAGCCATCTCAGTGGGCTAGTTTTTGGCTATACCAGCATGACCACCCTTCCCCACGACCCATACTCACCAAATCTTGCTCCACGCGACTTTTTTATGTACCCCAGACTAAAAAATTACATAAAATATCACCATTATGACGAAAATGAAGGAGTGAAAAGGCAAATGAGGATGGAGTGTGCAGCCATTCAGACTAAGGGGTATGAGGAGTGCTTTGAACCATAGGAGCATCGAATGGACAAATGCATTACACTAAATGAAGAGTATACTAAAGGTATACATGTAAATTTGTAAACAAAAATAATAAAATATGGTTTTAATATGGAATTCCCGTTATATTCGGGTACCTCCTCGTATAATAATTTGTTAAATTTGCAGCCAAACATCCTGGACTCAAAGCTCTGTGGACCAAGAGAACCCAGTACCAATACATCCGGTGGCATCTGTTTCTCAACGTCATCTCTCCCGCCCTGGATGTAGCCTGGGTCAGGTCCTCAGTCCCTCGCTACTTACTGACACCTATGCTCGTGCTACGCTATGTACAAGTAAGTTATTGCTCATAGCGCCTTAGTCAATGGTCATTGCTCAGTTTGTATAGGGCCTGCTCCGCATCAAATCAGCCCGGGTTCGAGTCTGTGAACTTTTCACAATGGTTCGGAAGTTATGTTAAGCCGTTGGTCCATTCCATTGATCATTGGGCTCTTAATTAATGACCCAATCTAGGAAACAGTAGGCCCTAGTTTGTAACAAGATTACTCCTCATCATCCAACAAAACACTCATCACACTCACCATCATTCCATATTCACCTTTAAATACCCTCTAAGAGTGGTCGGTGTCTCTAAGCAAGAGTATCAAAAGTATCTTATGGAGAGCTTGTTCTAAATTTTTAAATAACCGGGTTTCACTTAAAGAAAAGCAACAAAGAAGATAGCAAATCTAAAGTCTAGAGACTCCTGCAGAGAGCTTTTGTACACCTGTATATTTGAGGATACCCACTCTCCCTTGTCTGTACATACTTGAGACTGTTACTGTCTCAATAAGTGCAGACCGACTCAGGGCGTGGATCTCCACGGTTATGAGACGATCTGTTTGATCTGTTGATGTTAACTTATCATCATCACCTTCTAATCATTTTAAAATCACATGCTTTTATTCCATGCTAAGGTAACATGATTACGTTTTTGCGACATCTCACGGCCTGTACTGAACAAAAGTACCGATTAGTAATAAAGAATGCAGGCTTTACAGACAAGTAGAGACTTGAAAACAGAACCTAAATGGCAAGGTCACAGCGCTGAATTACTAGACGCGTTTGAGTGGCGAACGGCAGGATTATAGAGACTGTATTGTAGAGTAGTAAGTGGTAACTTAGAAACTTAGAGTATTACTGACGTAGGACACGTTCGGCTGCTTTGTGCCTTCGGAAGTAGATGCGGCGCTCGCTACCGCAGTCTGTCTGAAGAACTACACCACGGCACAGTTGGCAGCACTGCCGGCAGACCCGATGTCAACCCGTGGCATCAGGATGTCCAACCTCATCATGAGGTTTACCTCAGTCTTCTACGTGCTGCTGGCGTCTTGCGGATACCCTTTCAGCATCGAAGAGGTAACTGTGTTGGTTTTATTTAGGTAACTTTGTGCCCTCTTTGGTACCAAATTAAATTTACACTTGTAGGCTTTGGGCATGCTCACAATAATGACTAATGTACGAGGGTCATCCAGAAAGTAAAGAACGATTGCGCATCACGCGCCGCGCACATCCCTCACCACTACGAGTGCGTGTGCAGCTGCTAGCTATATCCTTCCTCTTCAGTTTGACTGTAGGTTCGTTGCTGTATGATTACGCATGTCTCGTGTCCACAGTGATTAATAATGGCATCGACAATTGAAAATCCCGCTAAATGTAAAGTGTGAAATTTAAACACTCGAAAAGTCATGGCTGTTATATATAAATGTTTGATCACATTTTACTATTAGTCACTTTTAAAAACACATGTTTATGTTTTGTTTACATTTGAATAATTATTATAATTAATGTTTGTTGTTGTTAAAGAATCATCTTATAAGAAAATATGGTTCAATTTAATAAAGTTATATTTTTGTCAATTTAAATAGTTATTTATATCAGTCTTAATATAAAACATATCAGAATCGACAAAAACTGACGATGCGTTGAAACTTGTATTGCAATGGTACAACAATGGGTGGTCTAATAAATGCACAGAACGAGGAGAAATCAAACATTATTCTGAAGAATGAACTACTGATTCAAAAAGCAATATACTGAAGTTTGAGCAGGTGCTGTATGCAACTCAGTGAACGGAAAATTATGGAAATCACATCAAAATTTTTCTGTTTAATTCTACGCACGGACATATAAGACAATTATTTTTAAACCAAAAACATATTTTTCCAGGTGTGAAGAGTCTAAAAAACCGATTGGACTAGGATGAACTTTGAAAATTTCTACAGCCTTTAGTTTTCCTTGTAGCGAATGAAATTTTATCCAATGTAGGTTATACAGTTATGTACGAATTACTAAGTTTTACAGTGTTAACATTTTTTTTTTAAAGTTGTTGTACATTTTATGAACAGTGCAATCATGCAAGCGGGTAGAATCATGGTAAGCAACGCAATTAAAAGTTTAGTTTGAATAGTTCATTAGAATTCAACCAATATTTGTATGTGATTTTATAACGATATAAACAAATGAGCGTGCATCGCGCCGAGCGTAAATCTTGGGCGGACAGACAGATGGGAACGGTACATATCCGTTTCCGCTGTTGCCAAAATGTACAACACGTTCCTTACACCAGGTTCCAGACATGTAAGGCTTTGCTCAAGAATTAAACCGAATTAAAATGGCACACCTAAACACTCATGTACTCTTTGATTAACCGGATATCTCTTATCGCTCAACTGTTCACCTTGAGGCTAACAAAACAAATAGCACTTATAATCATAGAAATTTCTCTACAGCGGGCATCTTGTGTAGTTTCTGCAGTAAGTTAGGACAGCAAATGATCAAAACAACAACTGTCCACCCTTTATGAGGATTTGTAAGTGGACGAAATATTTACGTGTGAAAGGTACCAAAAGACGAAGGTGGGTAAAGACAATAACTTGAGAACATAGCCGTCTGATTTTCTATAGAGCAGTGACAGGATTGACAGGCGAAAATAATTCCCTTAGCATTAGGAAAAGGGTGCAAATACCGACATCGGAATGTCACCGCCTAAGCAAGGGGAGGGCGTTGTCCTCAGTCCACAGTCCAACTGCATGGCCAACACAGAACGCTCCGCATGCACGTTCATTTGTTTTATCACGTTATAAAATCACATACAAATATTGGTTGAATTCTAGTGAACTAATTAAGCTAAACTTTTAATTGCGGTTCGTTTAAGCAGGATTCTCGACCACCCGCATTGGTTCATAAAATGTACAACAACTTTAAAAAAAAATGTTAACACTGTAAAACTTAGTAGTTTGGTACATAACTGTATAACCTACATTGGATAAAAATTTCATTTACAAGGAAAACTAAAGGCTGTAGAATTTTCAAAGTTCATCCTTAGTGATGTTTTTTAGACTCTTCACACCTGGAAATATGTTTTTGGTTTAAAATAATTGTCTTATATGTCCGTAGAATTAAACAGAAAAAATTTTGATGTGATTTCCATAATTTTCCGTTCACTGAGTTGCATACAGCACCTGCTCAAACTTCAGTATATTGCTTTTGAAATAGTATGTCATGATGATGGCCTCTTTTACTACCAAAATAGATTGATAGTTCCGTCAAAGTTTAGAAAATATTTCCTGCAGTTGCTTCATGAAACACACACAGGAATTGTGAAATCCAAAATGAATGCAAAAAAGTATTTTTACTGGCCAGGTCTTATGTCTGACATTGAATCTTACATTTCTGGATGTTCCCTATGCTTGAAATATAGCAAATCAAATACTAAAGATGCTCTGATCAATCATAATATTCCAGACATACCTTTCAATAAAGTTGGTGTTGACATAGCAGAACATGCAGGAAGAAGTTATTTAATTTTGGTTGATTATTTTCAAGATGGCTGGAAATTACTAAACTAAACACAAAAACTAGTTCCGAGGTAATTGTAAAACTGAAAGACTTATTTTCTCGCAATGGGATTCCAGCAACTGTAATTGCTGACAACATGCAGTTTAACAGTTTTGGGTTCAAGTCTTTCGCAAGAGAATGGAATTTCCAAATCTCAACTTCAAGCCCACATTATCCAAAAAGTAACGGGCTGGCAGAAAAAGGTGTTCATATAGCAAAGACCATGTTAAAAAAATCATGGGAAGAAAGAAAAGACATTCAACTGTACTTGCTAAATTACAGGAACACTCCTTTGGCGGGATTAAATGTATCCCCCGCACAGCTGCTGATGAACCGAAATCTCCGAACTAAGCTTCCAGTTCAACAACAGTGTTTCAAACCAGAAATTGTCCACAATTCTGTGTATGATAAAATGATTGAAAACCAGAACAAACAAAAAGAATACCATGACTCACAATCAAGAAAAACTGAGATAGATTATGAAAAGGGTGAACAAGTACTAGTGCAAAATGTATGCAATTACACATGGGAAAATGGCATTATAATAGACAAACTTAAACAACCTCGATCCTACTTAGTGAAGATGAATAAAGATGCCAATATCGTGCGAAGAAATGCTATTCACTTGAAAAAGATGAAGGGCGAATGTGGCAATAATAATGGTTCCTCTGAAAATTATCAAGATCCGTCAAATGTGCTAAATCGAAGAACAACAAGGGTTTTCCGATCCAACAATGGACAACAACCCTTAAGGTATTCAGAGAGAAAAAGACTTCCACCAAATCGCCTCAACCTTTAAAAAAGGGGCGTGTTATATATAAATGTTTGATCACATTTTACTATTAGTCTGTTTTAAAAACACATGTTTATGTTTTGTTTATATTTGAATAATAATTATAATTAATGTTTGTTGTTGTTAAAGAATCATCTTATAAGAAAATATGTTCAATTTAATAAAGTTGTATTTTTGTCAATTTAAATAGCTATTTATATCAGTCTTAATATAAAACATATCAATGGCAACTGTTTTTTGGGATCGGAAGGGCTTAATCCATGTCGAATTTATGCTGAGAAAAGACTACAGCCCTGTCTTGGTGCCGAGTGATTATCACTTATTCCCGAAGCTTAAGGATTTTTTGGGTAAAACCAGTTTGCTAACAATAAGGAACTAAAATAAGCTAAGAAATCCTGGCTCAGGTTTTAGGCGGCAAATGAGTAGAACATGGGTATGGAAAAACTGGTCCCATGTTAAAACCATGTGTCTTGAAATCCAAGGCGACTACGAAGAAAGGTAGATAAAAGTTCTATGCATTTGTAGATAATGTTTTGTGTTGATATCTTTATTTTTTATTCGACCATGCCAAAACGTTCTTTACTTTCTGGATGACCCTCGTAGTGGGTAGTGCAGTGCGCTGCCAGCACAGTAACTTTTAAATTTTAATACCCTAAAACTACTTGCAGTTTAAAAACTCAACTTTTATTTTCAATCGACCTTAACCCTATAAAACTAAAAATAGTTTATTGTTTTGACATGAGAAATAATTATCGAGTGCTGATTATTGTTTTCCCTACCTCATGTTCAAAGGTTGAAAGTTGTACATGTTTGTTTTAGAGCGCTCCTTGGCTGTTCTTTGATGGTAAACTCTTCCAGTATAAGTATCTACAGAGCCAGGCTGGCAGCAATCCCCTAGAGCTTTGTGAATATCAGGTATGAGTAATACACGTCAGTCCACGGCAGGCTGCAGTAACTTCTTAACTCCGATCTAACTTTGGGCTGTGGTTTGTTTGGAGTTCAAGTCGAGTCAAAATATCTTTATTCATTTTTTTTGTGATGTTACAAATAAATCATGGCAATATTATGTATATTGTTAATAGCAATGAATATAGTTTAAAACCTTTGTAACATTATAGCAAAGATAGATGGCACATAGACGCAGAATGGCTGAGGCAGGAAAATCAACTTAGTTCCAGCAGCCCGAGCATAGATAGCGCTGCGAGTGAATTTGTTTAAAGTCTTAAGTAGAGCCACTGACGCAAGCAAAAGTTCATTTGTTCTCGAAAATCGCACAATTCGGTCGCATTCAAGTCATTAACCCTTAGCGCTGTAATTTTATTTTTAAATTTTTGTAAAAACCCTCCCGTATGGGTTTTCCCAGTCCCCTGTAAGCAAAATTTCAGCAAAACCGCTCTCTGGTACGGTGCATTACCAGTCATTGAACCACTCTAAGCATGGGGATTTAGCGCCTCCCTAAGCTCAAAAAGTTCCACTCGCTGCCTCACTGGATTTGATAAGCCATTTTCTCTTTAGTGATCCTCAGCGGGTCATTGTGGCCCCCGCACCCGGCATGATCCAATGATTAGCATTGCACCCGGGTGGGATTCGAACCGACGCTGTGACTGACAGGGGGCAACTGTCCGTCACTATAACCACTAAACCACCGGGCTGTTTGTCGTGGGCTGTCAAACTCGCGTCAGGGGGGGAGGGAGTGGTAGTTTCCGTGTTCTCAGCTAGGTGCCGTTAGTGTAGCGTAGTCATTGCTTATCATTTGCGCTATATGCTATAAACGATGTGTCGGACTACACTATTTTGCCGTTCCACTCCGATGTCAGACTCAGTTCGCTATTGGAGCGCAAAAGGTTAACATCAGACAAACTCGAGCATGTGGTGCCGAGGGGGCATTAAGGTTGCGAGAGCCGACAGCGCTATCTGTGCTCGGGCTGCCGCAACTATATTGATTTTCTGCCCCATTTGTATGATATCTATGCGTCATCTATTACCTATAACAACAAATCTTTGATTATAGTAATTAAATTCTATTTAATTGTTCTATTCTGATAAATTATATAACCAGAGCCATCATGAATTGAGATGTGAAAAATTCATCTAAGCTAAGGAGTAAAGAACTAAATTGTTAAGGTGTTCATTCAATCACTTTTTGAACTTTACCGGATTTGCTTAATTTTTTATACTAGCAGGAATTTTTTGAAATTTATTTCTCATGTAAAATGGTTTCTTCTTATAAAATGTAACCCTATGAATCTTAATTATCTCACCTCTGATATTAGTGTACATAGGAAAAATAAATACTTTTCAGGGTTTGCAGGCTGCAGTACTAGAAGATCTTTGATAAAGCATATATATTCCAGAGTTTACCCGCAATACAATATTATAAAGAAGTCCATGCCAATAAATAAACAATTATAAAAAATAATTGATTAATTGTTTATGCTTTGAAAGGACATGTCCAACTAAATTGTTTAATATTGGTTTTTGACATTTAAAATTATTTGTCATTACCGGTATATAGGTGGCCACGATAAAGTGTCCTAAACGGATTACAGGAGTACTATTAGAGCTAGAAAGATGAACAAACTTTATTCTCTTGAAATCGTACATGGAGATTTCAGGAAAAATATTTTTAAGATTCTCAGTATACAGGGTGTATTAATTCTAAAACTCTCAAATCGAGATTTGGTGGGTCATATTGTACATAGTTTCAATCAGAAAACAATTCTCAACATTTTAAACAATTTTTTTGATATATTAGCCATTAAAAGCTAGAGTATGAACATGAGTCGCAAGCTTTACGGGAATCCTGTAGTTAAACTATAAATTTGATTAAAAATATGATAACGATTATTTCTCAAAATTTGATTTTTAATGGTATGTAGTACAACTATGTTTAAAACACTTCTAACCTCAAAATCGATGTAAACATTGAAGTTGCTATTATCATGAATAAGTCAAAAATATTTAACAGTAAGGTACGGCATGTTACATACTATTGTAAAGGTAATTTTAATATGAACATTTTTTGTACTAAACATAACTTTGTATCTTAATTCGTTTAAGAGCTATGACAAAAAACCCTATTTTAACCTTGATTTTGCCTGTATTTTAGTAGTAAATACGGTCGTTTGACTTACTTGGTACCTAATTTAAAGCCAAAGTTCTAATAAAATAGTTCTTCTTGGTAAAAGCTTATAAAATGACAAAAAACAAACATAAATAAGAATATAACAATAATTGTTTGTAGCTGTTATAAAACAGAGTTGGCAAAGAAAACCAGTTATCATGGGTTATGTTACTGCGCACTGTTCAATATTTTATCTGCTGTGTTATATTAGCTGATTAATTTCATAAGGTGTTGATTGCTGTATTTAAAACTTCTTTACATTGTTACATGTCAAATAAAATGGATACTCATTTGAAATACAACAATACAACATATTGAGAAATCAAACAGCTGATATAACACAGCAGATAAAATATTGCAAAGTGCGCAATAACATAACCATGACAACTGGTTTTCTCTCCCAGCTCTGTTTTATAACAGCTACAAACAATTATTGTTATATTCTTATTTATGTTTGTTTTTGTCATTTTATGAGCTTTTACCATGAAGAACTACTTTATTAGAACTGTGGCTCTTAAATTAGGTACCAAGTAAGTCAAACGACCGTATTTACTACTAAAATACAGGCAAAATCAAGGTTAAAATAGGTGTTTTTGTCATAGTTCTTAAACGAATTAAGATACAAAGTTATGTTTAGTACAAAAAATGTTCATATTAAAATTACCTTTACAATAGTATGCAACATGCCGTACCTTACTGTTAAATATTTTTGACTTATTCATGATAATAGCAACTTCAATGTTTACATCGATTTTGAGGTTAGAAGTGTTTTGAAAACATAGTTGTATTACATACCATTAAAAAGCTCGTCAAATTTTGAGAAATAATACGTAAACGCCATATTTTTAATCGAATTTATAGTTTAACACAGGGATTCTCGTAAAGCTTCGACTCATGTTCATAGCTTCTAACTTTTAATGGCTAATATATCAAAAAAATTGTTTCGCCAAAATGTTGAGAATTGTTTTCTGATTGAAACTATGTACAATATGACCCACCTTTGTAATTAAAAATCTCGAGATTTAACCCCGTGAGTTTCAGAATTGACACACCCTGTATACTTAGAATCTTAAAAATATTTGTCCTGAAATCTCCATGTACGATTTCAAGAGAATGAAGTTTGTTTCATCTTTCTAGCTCTAATAGTACTCCTGTAAACCGTTTAGGACACTTTATCGTGGCCACCCGGTATAAGCAAGTTCTGCCTACATTTGTTAAGTTTAAAACAATTCAACACTAACAGTTCTTTTTAACTAACAGGATGAAAACTTGCGAGATTTTAATCTAGTTCGACCCGTTATTCCGAGATGGGTTGATGGTGATAACTGGTAAGAAATCATCTTAAGATTGCATGTGGTAGAATATTTTAATGTATCCTTTGAAGCTATTATCAAAGATTTATTAACAAAGATGTTGAAGTAAGTTGTTTGTGTGTGTGTTGATGGTTTTGGTTAATCTATGGTGATGTATGGTGGTTTTGTGCTATACAGTTAACTCCCAATTAACCGTGATAAAGTCGGGTTGAGGCTTCCCGGATAAGCAAAATTGTGGTCCCCTCAAAAACTCAAAATTAATGTACAATAAGGTTGTTCAGTAATAATAACTCACAAATAAATAGAAGTAAACTATCATAGTTCAAACACTCCACTTTAAATTTCCCGCTGAATTAAATTCAAACCTCAAGATAGATAGCAGCACTTCCGTATAAAACTTCTACGCTGATTGGCTCTCAACCTCCTGACCAAAGTTCAGTTTGCTCACACGCTACCTCAACACTCAGTGCACTACAGACTCATACGCTAGTGTCGCTCACTTACTCTAATTTGTCTACAAACTCTTTTAATACTAGACGCAGCGTCGGCCGACATTAGTGGCGTGTTACTCAAGACATCAGTGTTGTGTTACCCAAGATCACATCCCTTGGTCCACCCAGCTTCCAGGAGAGATCGAGGTACTCAGCTATACAGTCCACTGCTTCAACCTACGGTAGGCCTATTTACTCATATACTTAACAACTGGTCCAACCACGAGCCGGATCTCCAGCATCTGAAGACTCAGCAAATATAAATTAACTCAATTTTAAATCTCAAAGGTCTAACCGAAAATTTGCTCTCAAAGAAAATAAATTTTATTTCATAGTGAAAACAATAATTTTATATTTAAATAGCTGTATTTTGAATCAAAGACATTTAATCTCTAAAGCAAGAATATATTTTATTTTGTGTCAGAACTTTAACAAAGTTGAAAGTGTTGCCTTTTACTAATTTCACTAGTAACGATCAAAGTGCTTGTTTGCCCATGAAAACCATCAACCTCATGGCCAGAAACCATTACTCTCATGTTCAAACTTTGACTTCGGCCTCAGCAAACAACTTCGGCTGTTTCCGTGTCTCACTTGTACTTTCAACATTGCCTCCACCTCCACGACCTTTGTGATTTCGCCTTGGTTGTTGACAGCTGATCCTGACTATTGTTATCTACTGTCAGTTCTCTAGTGGTTATTTGATTCACTATAAACACTGTGCTCAAATCATATAATGAACAATTGCTCTCAATAATTAAAGCACTTTTTAAAGTCACACACCTCAAGCTCTACCGTCACCTCAAACAAATTCAGATTTCGTTGGAGTTTCAACCAACTTCTCCCCTCAAATCCACTCAACTGTGCTACTAGCTACAGTACTTGTAAAACTTGTCACAGCTGACGGAAATATGCAAGTTTTTCGTTGCCTAATTGATTCTTGCTCACAATGTAATTTTATTACCTAGCACGCTGCTCAGCCACTTGGTGTTAAGCGTCATAGCTCAAATATGAAAATAAGCGGAATCGCTACCGCTTTTACTTCCTCAAAGGGTGTTTGCCACTTAAACATTGAATCCTTGCGGAAAATTGTTGCCGAAAACCAACCTATGTTGATTTTAGACAAAATCACAACGGACCTGCCCAGAGTTCCCCTTTCTCCTGAAGTTTTCGAAAGAGTAAAATGTTACCCTCTGGCTGATCCTACTTTCCATGTACCCGGACCGATTGATGTGTTGATTGGCGGATCTATCTTTCCTTTCATATTCACCGGGAAAGACACAGCTTAGGTCCAAACATGCCGATAGTAATGGGTACTGAGTTTGGCTACACACTCATGGGCGCTGCTCCTTGCTATAATGCACTTGATAACTCAGAACATGTAACTCATGTAACACGCTACTAACTCTCAACGACTTTGATCTCCATACGGCGATGCAAAACTTTTGGCTGCAAGAAGAACCCCCCTCACACTCTAAAATTACCCAAGAGGATATGCTCTGTGAAGAACATTTTGTAGCACATACCCGCGCTCCTTCTGGGCTATTGTGTCCGACTCCCATTCAAGCCAAGCCACTCTCCCTTGGGGATTCCATGCAAACTGCTAAACAACGGTTCACTTCTCTAGAAACGCGATTTAAATCGCAGCCTGAATTTAAAAACGCTTACGTTGAATTTATGGCAGACTATCTCAAGGCAGGGCACATGCAACTTTGCACAACCATACCGAAGTTCACTATGTAATTCCTCATCACGGAGTTCTTAAAGAATCCAGCTCTACCCTAAGCTCAGGACAGTTTTGACGCCTCTAGTAAAACTACCACGAAAGTTTCTCTAAATGAAATCCTGCTGACAGGCCTAAACTCCAAGAAAATATTGTTGACATTATTTTCAACTTCAGACGGCATAACTTAGTAGTTACCTGTGACATTCGACAAATGTATCGGCAAATAACCGTGTATAATGATGATACTAAGTACCAGCTTATTTTATGGCGTACTGACCCCTCTCAACCCTCGCTGTTTACTCGTTGTCAACCGTAACATACGGTCTCAGCTCATCTGCATTTTTGGCACTACTGAACCCTCAAACAGCTAGCAAAGGATGAAAAGGAATTTTTCCTAATGCCTCCTCCGTGTTATTACACAACACTTATGTGGATGACGTCATTTTGGCGAAAGAATCTGAAGAGAAAGCATTAAATCTTAAAGTTGAAATCGCGCTCCTTCAAAGGGATGTTTTGAACTGCGCAAATGGACATCTAACTGTTCAAAACTACTAGGCACTATTCCACAGGACCACTGTGAAGTCCCAAAATTCATACAGCGTTCAGATCAACCTTACTACAGTGTGCTAGGTATATTCTGGTCCTCAGCTATAGATTGCTTCTCTTTTGACTTTAAATTGTCAGACTCTCCCTCCTCAACTAAAAGACATGTGCTGTCAATAATAGCTAAAATTAGCTAGGACCCATGTGGATTTCTTTCACCCATAACTATGTGGGCGAAAATATTCATGCAGATGTTATGGGCTAAGGGCTATGATTGGGATGATAAACTCTCTGATGAAATATTAGAAAATTGGAATAGTTTCACCGCTCAACTAAGCACTGTCTCAGATTTGAAAATACCCCGCTCTTTGAATCTAAACCCCAATAGTATAGTTCAAATCCATGGTTTCAGTGACTCCTCTGAGAGAGGATACTCCGCAGTTGTGTATTACGCATAGTCAATGAAAATGAAATGGTTCATATTCACCAACTAATCTCAAAACGTGTAGCCCATTAAAGCAAATAACTCTACCTCGGCTAGAGCTATGCGGTAGCCACCTCTTATCTAAACTGATAAGCTATTGCATATCACTCCTCACCCCACTATACTCTGTGGAGCGTGTATACGCTTGGTGTGATTCCACAATCGTATTGAACTGGTTACAGACCCCACCATACAAGTTAAAACCTTTGTTGCGAATCGGATTGCAGAAATCCAAGAAATCGTCCCTATCATTTGTGGTCTCATATAAGTGGCCCAGAAAATCCAGCGGATTAGCCCTCAAGGGGTATAATGCCATCAGACTCCTTATGGACCACCATGGCTCAAGGAGCCACCTTGCAAGTGGCCTCAAACTAGTTTTGTCCCTGTCACCCCTAACTCTGTCACTGAAGACGCCACGATTATTTCAAGAGACAAAGCCTGATGGTGTACTCACCATGGTGATAACAAATGAAGAAGATCCGCTCAATTTACTGCACAAGTTCTCTTCTTGGACCAAAATTGTCAGAGTTCTCGCCTATATGTTAAGGTTCATTAAAAACACTAGAAACTCAACAAAGACTAGAGATTTCCTCACCGTTCAAGAATTAAATGCTTCCACTTTGAAAATCTTTAAATTGCTACAAGAATCATGCTTTAAAGAAGAACTCCACTGTCTAAAGGCTTCACGACCTTGCTCCAAGCCTACAGAGGCTCTCCCCTTTCTCGACGAGCATGAAATCATAAGAGTGGGTGGTAGGCTAAAACACTCAGCTCTGCACTTCAATGCTAAACACCCTATCGTCTTACCGAAAACCACTATCTCGTCAATCTACTTGTGGATTACTACCACCTCAAATACCTCCATGCGCCACCTCAACTACTCCAGTCTCACTTGGCTCAAGATGTATGGATCTTATCCGCTAGAAGCTTAATTAGCTCCCCGCATTCATCAGTGTATTACATGCTTTGCTCCAAACCAAGCAATGACAAACCTTTAATGTCAGGCTTGCCTCAAACTCGCATAACACCATCAAGGCCATTTTAGACACGGGTTGACTTCACAGGATTTTTCATGGCTAAAGCGCACACACTAAGAAGTGTGCGAGTTTTCAAACTCTATGTATGCATATTCGTATGTTTTGCCACAAAGGCAGTTCACTTAGAAACCGTGACTGACCTATCCGCGGATGCCTTCGTCGCAGCACTCTCTCGCTTCATCTCCCGTCGTGGTATCTGTAAAACAATGTACAGTGATAACGCAACGAATTTTGTCGGCAGCAGCAACCGTCTCTCTACAATCACTGCAACTCCATTCTTCTCAACGAAAAATGACCGCAAGAAAATATTGGATTTTCCTCTCAACACTCCATTGACTTCAAGTTTAACCCTCCCTGCACCCCACCAAGGCGGCCTCTGGGAAGCTGCAGTGAAGAGCTTCAAGTACCACCTACGCCGAGTCATCGGAGACACCATTGTGACACTGGAAGAGTTTAACACCATCACCACAAAGATTGAAGCCATTTTAAACTCCAGACCTCTGGTCCCTCTTTCTGCAGACCCAGCTGATCTCACAGCGTTAATGCCAGGGCACTTTCTGATCGGCGCTCTAACCGCCCTTCCCGAAGAAAACTTTGAGGACATCCCCCTAGGTCGACTCAGAAGATGGCACCGCCTTCAAGCAATAACTCAACAGATGTGGAAAAGATGGAGCAAGGATTATTTGCACACGCTCCAACAAAAGTTTAAATGGATGACACCAGTGGAAAACCTAAAGGTCGGCGACTTGGTCATCGTCGAAGATGCTCAAACTCTCCTCTTTCCTGGCCACTCGCTAGGATCATATCAATCCATCCTGGATCCGACGGCGTCGTCAGGGTCGTCACTCTCCGCTCCAAGAATGGAACTATGACTCGTCCTGCTGTCAAGGTGTTCCCTTTGCCAGTGGGAGACAACCAGAACTAAACTATTTTTCCCTCCCCTCTCAGCTCAACTGATCGCTTACAAACTCAAATTTTACTCCAAAACCTTTCACCACTTTTTATTGTTTTTGTTTTGAACCTGTTTGGTTCAAGGGGCAGGATTGTTCAGTAATAATAACTCACAAATAAATAGAAGTAAACTATCATAGTTCAAACACTCCACTTTAAATTTCCCGCTGAATTAAATTCAAACCTCAAGATAGATAGCAGCACTTCCGTATAAAACTTCTACGCTGATTGGCTCTCAACCTCCTGACCAAAGTTCAGTTTGCTCACACGCTACCTCAACACTCAGTGCGTACCTACAGACTCATACGTTAGTGTCGCTCACTTACTCTAATTTGTCTACAAACTCTTTTTAATACTCGGGCACGCGTCGGCCGACATTAGTGGCGTGTTACTCAAGACATCAGTGTTGTGTTACCCAAGATCACATCCCTTGGTCCACCCAGCTTCCAGGAGGGATCGAGGTACTCAGCTATACAGTCCACTGCTTCAACCTACGGTAGGCCTATTTACTCATATACTTAACAACTGGTCCAACCACGAGCCGGATCTCCAGCATCTGAAGACTCAGCAAATATAAATTAACTCAATTTTTAAATCTCAAAGGTCTAACCGGAAAATTTGCTCTCAAAGAAAATAAATTTTATTTCATAGTGAAAACAATAATTTTTATATTTAAATAGCTGTATTTTGAATCAAAGACATTTAATCTCTAAAGCAAGATATATTTTATTTTGTGTCAGAACTTTAACAAAGTTGAAAGTGTTGCCTTTTACTAATTTCACTAGTAACGATCAAAGTGCTTGTTTGCGCATGAAAACCATCAACCTCATGGCCAGAAACCATTACTCTCATGTTCAAACTTTGACTTCGGCCTCAGCAAACAACCTCGGCTGTTTCCGTGTCTCACTTGTACTTTCAACATTGCCTCCACCTCCCACGACCTTTGTGATTTCGCCTGGTTGTTGACAGCTGATCCTGAATATTGTTATCTACTGTCAGTTCTCTAGTGGTTATTTGATTCACTATAAACACTGTGCTCAAATCATATAATGAACAATTGCTCTCAATAATTAAATCACTTTTAAAGTCACACACCTCAAGCTCTACCGTCACCTCAAACAAATTCAGATTTCGTTGGAGTTTCAACCAACTTCTCCCCTCAAATCCACTCAACTGTGCTACTAGCTACAGTACTTGTAAAACTTGTCACAGCTGACGGAAATATGCAAGTTTTTCGTTGCCTAATTGATTCTTGCTCACAATGTAATTTTATTACCGAGCACGCTGCTCAGCCACTTGGTGTTAAGCGTCATAGCTCAAATATGAAAATAAGCGGAATCGCTACCGCTTTTACTTCCTCAAAGGGTGTTTGCCACTTAAACATTGAATCCTTGGCGGAAAATTGTTGCCGAAAACCAACCTATGTTGATTTTAGACAAAATCACAACGGACCTGCCCAGAGTTCCCCTTTCTCCTGAAGTTTTCGAAAGAGTAAAATGTTACCCTCTGGCTGATCCTACTTTCCATGTACCCGGACCGATTGATGTGTTGATTGGCGGATCTATCTTTCCTTTCATATTCACGGGAAAGACACAGCTTAGGTCCAAACATGCCGATAGTAATGGGTACTGAGTTTGGCTACACACTCATGGGCGCTGCTCCTTGCTATAATGCACTTGATAACTCAGAACATGTAACTCATGTAACACGCTACTAACTCTCAACGACTTTGATCTCCATACGGCGATGCAAAACTTTTGGCTGCAAGAAGAACCCCCTCACACTCTAAAATTACCCAAGAGGATATGCTCTGTGAAGAACATTTTTGTAGCACATACTCCCGTGCTCCTTCTGGGCGCTATTGTGTCCGACTCCCATTCAAGCCAAGCCACTCTCCCTTGGGGATTCCATGCAAACTGCTAAACAACGGTTCACTTCTCTAGAAACGATTTAAATCGCAGCCTGAATTTAAAAGCGCTTACGTTGAATTTATGGCAGACTATCTCGAAGGCAGGGCACATGCAACTTTGCACAACCATACCAAGTTCACTATGTAATTCCTCATCACGGAGTTCTTAAAGAATCCAGCTCTACCACTAAGCTCAGGACAGTTTTCGCCTCTAGTAAAACTACCACGAAAGTTTCTCTAAATGAAATCCTGCTGACAGGCCCTAAACTCCAAGAAAATATTGTTGACATTATTTTCAACTTCAGACGGCATAACTTAGTAGTTACCTGTGACATTCGACAAATGTATCGGCAAATAACCGTGTATAATGATAATACTAAGTACCAGCTTATTTTATGGCGTACTGACCCCTCTCAACCCCTCGCTGTTTACTCGTTGTCAACCGTAACATACGGTCTCAGCTCATCTGCAATTTTTGGCACTACGAACCCTCAAACAGCTAGCAAAGGATGAAAAGGAATTTTTTCCTAATGCCTCCTCCGTGTTATTACACAACACTTATGTGGATGACGTCATTTTTGGCAAAGAATCTGAAGAGAAAGCATTAAATCTTAAAGTTGAAATCGTCGCTCCTTCAAAGGGATGTTTTGAACTGCAAATGGACATCTAACTGTTCAAAACTACTAGGCACTATTCCACAGGACCACTGTGAAGTCCCAAAATTCATACAGCGTTCAGATCAACCTTACTACAGTGTGCTAGGTATATTCTGGTCCTTAGCTATAGATTGCTTCTCTTTTGACTTTAAATTGTCAGACTCTCCCTCCTCAACTAAAAGACATGTGCTGTCAATAATAGCTAAAATTAGCTAGGACCCATGTGGATTTCTTTCACCCATAACTATGTGGGCGAAAATATTCATGCAGATGTTATGGGCTAAGGGCTATGATTGGGATGATAAACTCTCTGATGAAATATTAGAAAATTGGAATAGTTTCACGCTCAACTAAGCACTGTCTCAGATTTGAAAATACCCGCTCTTTGAATCTAAACCCCAATAGTATAGTTCAAATCCATGGTTTCAGTGACTCCTCTGAGAGAGGATACTCCGCAGTTGTGTATTAGCATAGTCAATGAAAATGAAATGGTTCATATTCACCAACTAATCTCAAAGCGTGTAGCCATTAAAGCAAATAACTCTACCTCGGCTAGAGCTATGCGGTAGCCACCTCTTATCTAAACTGATAAGCTATTGCATATCACTCCTCACCCACTATACTCTGTGGAGCGTGTATACGCTTGGTGTGATTCCACAATCGTATTGAACTGGTTACAGACCCACCATACAAGTTAAAACCTTTGTTGCGAATCGGATTGCAGAAATCCAAGAAAACGTCCCCTATCATTTGTGGTCTCATATAAGTGGCCCAGAAAATCCAGCGGATTGAGCCTCAAGGGGTATAATGCCATCAGACCCTTATGGACCACCATGGCTCAAGGAGCCACCTTGCAAGTGGCCTCAAACTAGTTTTGTCCCTGTCACCCCTAACTCTGTCACTGAAGACGCCCACGATTATTTCGAAGAGACAAAGCCTGATGGTGTACTCACCATGGTGATAACAAATGAAGAAGATCCGCTCAATTTACTGCACAAGTTCTCTTCTTGGACCAAAATTGTCAGAGTTCTCGCCTATATGTTAAGGTTCATTAAAAACACTAGAAACTCAACAAAGACTAGAGATTTCCTCACCGTTCAAGAATTAAATGCTTCCACTTTGAAAATCTTTAAATTGCTACAAGAATCATGCTTTAAAGAAGAACTCCACTGTCTAAAGGCTTCACGACCTTGCTCCAAGCGCCTACAGAGGCTCTCCCCCTTTCTCGACGAGCATGAAATCATAAGAGTGGGTGGTAGGCTAAAACACTCAGCTCTGCACTTCAATGCTAAACACCCTATCGTCTTACCGAAAAACCACTATCTCGTCAATCTACTTGTGGATTACTACCACCTCAAATACCTCCATGCGCCACCTCAACTACTCCAGTCTCACTTGGCTCAAGATGTATGGATCTTATCCGCTAGAAGCTTAATTGCTCCGCATTCATCAGTGTATTACATGCTTTCGCTCCAAACCAAGCAATGACAAACCTTTAATGTCAGGCTTGCCTCAAACTCGCATAACACCATCAAGGCCATTTTTTAGACACGGGCGTTGACTTCACAGGATTTTTCATGGCTAAAGCGCACACTAAGAAGTGTGCGAGTTTTCAAACTCTATGTATGCATATTCGTATGTTTTGCCACAAAGGCAGTTCACTTAGAAACCGTGACTGACCTATCCGCGGATGCCTTCGTCGCAGCACTCTCGCTTCATCTCCCGTCGTGGTATCTGTAAAACAATGTACAGTGATAGCATACGAATTTTGTCGGCAGCAGCAACCGTCTCTCTACAATCACTGCAACTCCATTCTTCTCAACGAAAAATGACCGCAAGAAAATATTGGATTTTCCTCTCAACACTCCATTGACTTCAAGTTTAACCCTCCCTGCACCCCACCAAGGCGGCCTCTGGGAAGCTGCAGTGAAGAGCTTCAAGTACCACCTACGCCGAGTCATCGGAGACACCATTGTGACACTGGAAGAGTTTAACACCATCACCACAAAGATTGAAGCCATTTTAAACTCCAGACCTCTGGTCCCTCTTTCTGCAGACCCAGCTGATCTCACAGCGTTAATGCCAGGGCACTTTCTGATCGGCTCCTCTAACCGCCCTTCGAAGAAAACTTTGAGGACATCCCCTAGGTCGACTCAGAAGATGGCACCGCCTTCAAGCAATAACTCAACAGATGTGGAAAAGATGGAGCAAGGATTATTTGCACACGCTCCAACAAAGTTTAAATGGATGACACCAGTGGAAAACCTAAAGGTCGGCGACTTGGTCATCGTCGAAGATGCTCAAACTCTCCTCTTTCCTGGCCACTCGCTAGGATCATATCAATCCATCCTGGATCCGGCGGCGTCGTCAGGGTCGTCACTCTCCGCTCCAAGAATGGAACTATGACTCGTCCTGCTGTCAAGGTGTTCCCTTTGCCAGTGGGAGACAACCAGAACTAAACTATTTTTCCCTCCCCTCTCAGCTCAACTGATCGCTTATAAACTCAAATTTTACTCCAAAACCTTTCACCACTTTTATTGTTTTTTTGTTTTGAACCTGTTTGGTTCAAGGGGCAGGATGTTCAGTAATAATAACTCACAAATAAATAGAAGTAAACTATCATAGTTCAAACACTCCACTTTAAATTTCCCGCTGAATTAAATTCAAACCTCAAGATAGATAGCAGCACTTCCGTATAAAACTTCTACGCTGATTGGCTCTCAACCTCCTGACCAAAGTTCAGTTTGCTCACCACGCTACCTCAACACTCCCCGATGCCAATGTTGACGAGGCCGGTGAGGGTACTGCGGCGACGACCTTGACTATGCGGCGTACCTTGGGGCCCTCATGTCGACCACGCTTGAGCGCAGGTGTGGTATTTCTCCTCCCCGGCGACTCGGAGCTGTCGGAGTGGAGCCTCTTCGGGAAGTCCCTTCTCTGCTTACCGGAGTCACCAGAGCCCAGTTCCGCCGCACCTTTTTTGTTCTTCTTCTTCTTTGCCAACCCCTTCCGCTTCCTCCACTCAGCAGCAGAAACCCAGGTGCCGTCGGCAAGTTTTTGTTCCTTAGTGAGCCTCTTCTTTTCCGCTCCACTAACATGCTTCTTCTGCTCTCGGTCGCTGGTCCTGTCCCCAGCAACCCCTTGAGTAGAAAGGTCGCTGGACTTGCTACCAGCTCCCTCCTGGAGTAGCATCTCTTCATCGTCTTGGCCGATTTCAAGATTCAGTTTTCCCGATGGGACTGTCCGGGGGCAGATCCCCAGTCAGCTCCATCTGGGTGGAGTCCTCACTGTCGGTGAGGTTTAGGTTTTGGTTTGTTTTCTTTTGTTGGTCCATAAAGATCCCACGAGTACCGAGGAAATAAAGGTCCACCCGACCAGAGCCCCGAATGGCGGGTAAGGCTAGTATACTACAGGAGGTCGCCTGGTATCCTGTATGCTCCGTTAAAACGCATGCTCCCCATGCGCCATGCACCCCATCAGCACGGATCGCCTAACACCTTAGGGTTGGGGGAAGAGTTGGAGGGGAGGGAAGTAGGATATACCCTGACAGAGGAGGAGCGACCCCCGACCCACCCGAGCAGACAGAAAGTCAGCCCCCCTGGGTCAGAGGCCACCCCTACCCGCAGAGTATGGGATAGGAAGTTCACTGTTTCGGGATCAAACAGAGAATGAGGAAAAGGAGCCCTTCCCATCGCTCATCGGTTATGGGAGTGATGAGCCCCCGGACTTGGGACCGGAGTGTAGGGTTGATGGTGGCATAGTATTATTTCTTCATTCAGTGATGCGGTTAATCCAATAACAGTTAATCTGGACTTGACTGTAACTTGAAATACTTCTTACTTGTATTTTGTTGTCATGAAGTAAATTATACTCCAGCCAAGATCAAATGAAGGAGGCTATATCAATAAGGGGCTCTATAGGCAGTTAATCAAATATGGAACCTGGGGCTGTAAAAGGAAATGTTTATTTATCTAATTCATTTTATGAAGGGTGTCTATTGTCTACTTTTGGTTTAAATTTTAGTATTTGAAAATTATTTTACACAAAAAATTAATTCTAACTCATTTTGCATGAAATTACACATAGGCTAGAGCCCTAGACATTATTTAGGTGTTTGATAATTTTTAAAATGTATTTTTTCCTTTATTCCCAGCTAGGTTTTAATATCAACAGACCTAGCACCTTGTATTAATTTACTTATACAAAAATACTGAAAATACTGCCTGACATATTTTTCAACATGTTTTTTTATATAAGTAAATAAATTACTGTTAGTTGTTTTTTTTTTTAAATTAAATGCTTTATCACAAAAGGGTTTGATAAGAATTTAATATATTTTTCACTTATCCGTGCATGTAGCTGTAGATGTTAACGGTTGGTAATGTATTGTATTTTTCTTTTCAAACCTTCTTTACTTAACACAAGACTTTCGTTTAGGTTTTAGTAACCTTCTTTCTTCACTTGACCGACCCCAATCTTCAGTGTCCTGACCTCCTCAGCAAAATCATCACGGCATCAATTGAATGTGTCTCCAGCCGTGTTGAAGAGAGGTCTCCATGTTCGTCCTTAAGTGTTCGCATGCTTCCTTTAGAAGGTTGTGTTAACTGTTAAGTGTAACTCGGTGCTAGGTGTTGCCTTCAAATGGCCTAATCACACCATTGTACGAGGACAGGGTGTCCAGCATACAGGAATTCCGGGAATTTTCAATATACAGGTAAGATGGGAATTATGCGGGAATTTTGTTCTAAACCGGAAATTTAGCGAAAGAAGGCGTGAAAGTGGTGATTATGTCAGAGTCTAGATATCTTGCAAACAGTATCAAAGTTGTGATTTTGTCGTGGGCACTTACAGGAGTCAAGAACGAAAGCCGTGATTTCGTCGCGAGTGCTAGAAAAAGTTGTGGTTTCGTCAAAATAGCCGAAATGCCGAGAGTAACTATGACTCTCTTAAGTGTAAGTTAAATCCGAGAATTCAGCAAAATTTACCCAGTAAAATATGGGTATCATACACGAATTTATTTTTCCTGAAAGCTTGACACCCTGGGCTGTTTTAAAATTAAATTCCGTTTAATAATTCAAAAATGCACACTATTTGTGGATACATAATATTCATGTTAAAAAGCGTTCTTTCATGTAGAATTTGGAATGTTCTCAATGAAGATCGGGGAACTTATGAAACTAAGGCTCGAGGTTCTCTACCTTATTGCATGACATTTCACTGTCAGTGTCCACAATGAGAAGTAGACTTAATTCACTCTTTAACCTTCCTAGGATCGCACAAATTTAGATTACACACAACTTTTCAAAATTAAAGACGAAATTCAAATGTGTTTGGTTGAACAAGAGTCCTAAAAACTCCTTTAAAAAGAAAAGTTAGTAGGGATATTATTTTACTAGTGGAAATATTACAAGTAGAAATCATTTCATTTCATACTTTCAGAGAATAAAAATGCCAAAACAAAATTTTAAGTGTACAGTCAAATTCACAGTGAGTCCAACGAAGTATACAGTTTACGAAGTTTATAGTTTGCTCAAAAGGTTTCACTCAACTTCAAGTTTTACAACAACGGAATTTAATTTCTGAACAGCGCTCGTAGTTTCTCGTAGTCCTGATTTAGATACGCATCATCGTTTTGTGTTCAATGTCTGTGTCAAATTATTATATACTTAATTATTTATTATTAATTAGTTTTCATAGCGTTTTCAAGTTGTCTCCAAGAGTTGACTGTTTATTAAGATATACGAGGGGGTACCCAGAAGTATCGGGAATCGGTCGATGGCGAGGTGGGGAGCTCATAGTTCACATTTTTGCCATTAGGGGATGAAAGCGCATTTATTCCTGAGTTCCGGACACTCAGTGTGGTCAGTCTGAGAGGTCGTGAAGAGGAGTTCCATGCGTTTGTCTAAAAGTAGTTTTTGTTCTGCCTCGTTTTGTTTTGATGGTGTAATTAAATGAACAAAGTTCAGCAGTGAAGTTTTGCTCTCTTCTCGGTAAAGACGCGTCAGAAATGGTTTCAGTTATTAAAAAAGCTTACAACAACGATGTTTTGAGCAAAACCAGAGTGTAACGAGTATTTTTCCCAAATTCAAGATGGCGCCATGTCGATTGAAGACAAGCATTGTCCCGGACGACCTTCAAATTCTCGGACTGGTGAAATTGTTCAGAAAAAACGTCAATATTGCGAGAAGACCGTCAGAGACCATTGAGAATGCTTTTTGCTGTTTCGAGTGGGTTGAAATTAAGTTTAGCGAATTTCAACACACTCCAGACTAAATTGTGGCGATATGGAGACTGGTTCTTTCATCATGACAGTGCACCTGCCCAGGTAGCCATCTCAGTGCGCTAGTTTTTGGCCAATATCAGCATGACCACCCTTCCCCACGACCCATACTCAACAAATCTTGCTCCACGCGACTTTTTTATGTTTCCCATAATGAAAAATTTCATAAAATATCACCGTTACGACAAAAATGAAGGAGTGAAAAGGCAAAGAGGATGGAGCGTGCAGCCATTCAGACTAAGGGGTGTGAGGGGTGCTTTAAACCATGGGAGCATGGAATGGACAAATGCATTACACTAAATGGAGAGTATACTGAAAGTATACATTTAACTTGTAAAAAAATAATAAAATATGTTTTTTATAATGAAATTTCCGTTATTTTTGTGTACCCCTCGTATTTTGCAAATTCATACAATTGTTAGTCAACGTATTGACAAGTGTTACCCCTCTACTTTAGTTATCGCTCATATGTTTCATAGTTATTAATTGTTGTGTAGTTATATTTATTGTCAGGTAATTTTAGTTTTCTTATCATTTTCTACCTCACCTTCAAGTATTATTATTATGACTTATGTGGCTAAATTCGTGCCATTGTTATTTCATTTATATGGTACAGAACTACTCTGTTTTAGTTTAGGAACTTTTAAGTATAGATGTTAAAGGTAGCACAGGGTAAGTTGTAGGTATTTTAAAGTGTTTATGAGAGAAAAAAACGCTCTTTGTCAAAGTTATGATTTTATTCAAAAATATAATAAATACTTGTTCCTTAAGTAACTCATTTAGTGAAAACCCAATGACTTGTATGGAAAAATTATATACAAATAGTTTCCTTCAAGATATTTTTATATAAAATAATTTTGACAAAGAATGTTTTGTTTTATATTTGATAATTAGTACCATTCCACTTAAGTTATTTCTTTAGTGTTTCTCAATCTTTGTGTTGTACGTTTATATACTGGCAACAAACAGGAAATTGAGGAGCTTTTAGATTATTTTGATAACTCTTCAAAGAGTATAAAATTTACCAAAGAATACCATGAGAAATAAATTAACATTCTTGATCCAAGCATTTCAAAACTTAGGAATAAGCATGTACAGTTAGTGCCAACTAGGATGAAGCGCGACTTGCACGTGCTCGTAGATCACTCTTCCCTCTCCACTCCGCTTAGTACAAGCAAACCTCGCTGTAGCTGTCACAACAAATACAAATCACTTAACCTCATCTTGTTGTTCGTCTGCTTTTAAACAGAAGTTTGGATTTAGCTTTAACACATTGCAAAACAACTATTAAAAAAAATAAAACTGAATCAACCGAATTTAAACGATGAAAATAAATAGTTATTTATGTTGAAGAAACAAGATAGTTTAAATATTTGCTGTTTGTAAACAAACCGCCATCTTGGATTCTGTTGGAAGGACTATACTAAGCCGCGTGAGGGGAAAAGTGGTGGGGAGCTACGTCACAGCTGTTTATACTCCCTCTCCGGGATTCATCCTAATTTGCGCAGTCTGTACAGTATTTAAGATTTTTAGAAGACAAACTCAGTCTGAATTGGTTATTCCAAAGGATTCTTATCATCCTTGGCCCCAAAAAGCTGCTGGATTTCTATGTGTTAACAGTATTATGAACATTCTTATGTGCCAATCTGACTTTTACAGAGAAAATAATACAATTAAGGACATAGCGGTTAAGAATGGATGTAGTGATAAGTTAGTAGAGAATATGATAAAAAGAAAAAGTAGTAATTTCATAAACAAAACAGTAGACCTATTTTTCCAAAAATATAGATGAAAGAAAATTGGGTTTTGCTCCTTACAATAGGTCATTAAAAAAAAGGTACAAGAAAAACATTCCTCAGAACAGATTTCAAATTATGCTGTAAAAAAGAACAACGCTTTCCAAATGATAAACAACTTAGTTAACCAGTCGAAAAGTAATAACTGCAAATAAAAAATGTATTGTAATGGCTGCTCAAGTTTTATATTGGACAAACAGGGTGATCTTTTAAGTCCAGATTCAAAGAGCATGTACGGGGTCTGAAGTCCAATAATTTTGCGTCTTGAAATCATCCTTTGCTGAGTATCTGCTAGATTCCAGTTATACATATTCAAGCATAGAAGTTAATATGGGAATTTTAGAAATGGGGTGGATGAGAAAGGCACCAAGTGGGGACTGCAAAGAAGATTTCAATTGAATTTGCTAAACACAACTCGTGCTAATATTAGTAACCCTTTAATAACAACAGATTCTCTGAGTTGTCTCGGACACCTAGAAGAATCCAGTCCACCCTGTTTCTGAATATATCAACAATGTAAGAAAATAAGAAATAATTCAATCCAAACTCCACTGTTTTTAACATCTGCTAAAATACTCTATTTTTTATGTTGTTTATGAATATTTACATTTTATTAACCTAAGAGGCACCTAGGATGATGGGCTTAGACCCAAAACTAGTGTTGCAATATTAAAAATTAGTCAAGGATACTTCTGTGTTTTTTTTTTACTTTTAGTATTATTTCATACTTACTATTTTACATACTGTATGTTCATGCATGTATGTTAACTTGACCTTGACTGTATACCTTGGATGTGATTAAATGTATTGCTCATTATGTATTGGCGTTAGCCTTCAAAAGAATAAACGAAAGAGAGTGAGAATCTAACGAGCATATTCTTGGACCTAAGTCCCTAGGAAGTAAGGCTTTTGACTCAGTCAGTCATAAACTAATCATCCAGTCAAGGATATCCTTGAACTTTTTAGTCATGGATGTCCTTGGACTGGTGTGATTTATATTTATTTATTTTGACTGGGACTTGCGGCGTGGTCCTGTAATCCAGCTTCATGGAGGTCAGGTTTTGAGGATGATAGTGGCTCAGATAGTCTCAGTGATCATCTGATGATACCTGCATCAACTCCCACCATCGTTTAGACATATCAGACCATTACCTGCGTGGTTTGGAAGTCACGTTAAGCCGTTGGTCCTTGTATTTCCATTGGTCATTGGGCTATTAACTAATGACCCATTCTAAGGAAGACTCGGCCTTAGTTTGTAACAAGACTACACCTCATAACTCATTACTACCACTCATCACACTCATCCTTCACCACATATTTGCCTTAAAATACCCTCATGAGAGTGGTCGGCATCTCAAATAGTGATATACTATTCGTCAATGATTTCCCAACCCTTCATCCTTTCCGTAATTATGCGAATGGTACAGACCTACTGACATCAAACCGTTTTTGTGCAGGGCTGTAGCCAGGATGTTAGTTTGGGGTGCAATTTGGCATTTTTTTTTAGAAACCTATGTCAGAAGAATGAAAGTTTTTTTTATTAAACTATGTAAAATAACTTGAATTGCAATGGAAATAAATCTTGATGATATTGTAATGAAATACAGTAACTACAATTTTCAAGTAAAAACACTAAAATGTTCCAATCGTACGAGGTTGTTCAGATTTACCCTTAGTTCCTTTCAGGTAATAATGTAAAGATCAATTTTACATACAAGCTTCACAGGGGTATCACTGAAATAAAAATTATTTTTTCTTCAAATTATTAAAAAACATTTATTACAAACATTTAACATTCAAATACAGTACTCATAAATACGTTTTACCATTATTTAAACAAGTTGTTTTCAAAAAATTGTGTTTGAAATTTATTTTTACCATTTGATGTAGCCTCAATTTAGTTTTATTGCACATCTTTTCATTTTCTTATTTATCTTTAAATTGTTATCAAAGCCAGAACATGACAGCAGCCTATCTCTAGGTCTAGGGTCAACCAATTTTTTGTAGAAATCTCCAGAAGTATTTAAATCTAGTTTGAAACCTAGGGTATAGGATAGTTGCAAGGCCTATTAAGTAATACAAATCTATGATGGCACTTCATTTAAAAGTCCATAGTCATAAGTCTATCTATAAAAAAGTATGTTATGATCACAGTATTTCTCTAATCTTCTAACAGAAAAACTTTTCTAGTTTAAATTGACTCCATTATAAACGTTTTATCATCAATATAAAATAACTTGTTTCTTTTGTCTCTCTTTATTTTAGTACAGTAGACTCCCCCTGTTCTGCCTAGCTTGGTCCGGCCAGCAACTTGAAAGCCTAACATAGGCTACATCTTCAAAGTTTGTGGTAATTTGAGTGGTTTCTTTTGAAATTAGTCCCAAGTTGTAAGGTTTTGATAAATAGTATTTCTTTTGTTGACTATATTAATTCATTTTAAATAGGCCTAAAGCTAAACTCCATCAGTTTTGGACCTCTAAAGGGCCCCTAAATGTCTTTTCCTCATTTTCGGAGAGTCTGGCCATTTTTAATTCAGCCGAGGGTCCGGTCCCGAGGTGGCCGAACAACAGGGAATCTATTGCACTTTGGTTTCTTAACCAGTGAACTGCTTTGCATGTTTACAAGTTCTGCTAATGACGCTTGTTGTTCTGGTTGCTCTTGTTGGGGAAGTGGAAGGAGGAGTGTTGTTGGTCCGCAGCGCTCGCCTGGCTCTGTAAGTCTGAAGCAACGCCCGAGTTAGTGACAGGGCGCCGCTCCGCCCCGGGCACTGAGTTCAGACGCCCAGCAAACAGCACAGACGCACTCTCTTGCTCGTAGATGAAGTAGTAGAACGGGTGGTCAATGTCAAGCCTGACTGTACCTGTGTTTATAAGCGGCACTATTCCTCCAGCTGAAAGAATATGTGTAAGTTACCAAACTTAATTTATCAAGGGTTGACGCATACAGTCATTAGAAATATGTGGGAAATTTTACTAAAACAAGGGTTAGGTTGGCACACCATTCATCTCATATTCACCTTAAAACACCCTCTAGGAGTGGTCCTTGTCTCAAATCAAAGTGTGTGTATAAGTTATTAATACCTACTTTTGTTTCCAATTGGCATGCTAACCTAACTTTTTCTTTTGTTTCAGAGTAATTAAAAGAATGAATATCCAATGATTACTATCGAAAAAGTCTAAATTTAACAACCGGTGCGAGAGGTTGGAAGCTGCCTTAGCAGAAGTGAAGAATGGAATGCCCAAGACTGCTGCAGCTAAAATACCCTGAAGGATTGTGTTTTAATGAAGAAACTTCAGAGAAACTGACAATCAAATGTTACATTAGTTATAAAAGTTTCCATATTAAAAGAAATATGATTCAGAAGAAGAGGAGAAGATGATCCGATCATTGTGGGTAAAGGTTACAACTAATTATCCTGTTATGACCCTTGTATGGAATCATGCAGGAGTTCAGTTCATCAACAGACTTCCAAATTCGATCAAAAGTGCCCCAGAGCTAAAGGCTTTCAAAGCTTGTCTAAAATCAGTTTTGGTCGTAGAAGCATTTTACAGTTAAAACAAGTTTTTGGCACACAATTGGGAGACTCGGGAAACAAACAGACTGACAAGGGTAGACTGAGAGGATTTGAGTAAATGGGAATAGTACAAAGGTATGTTTGAAAGGGATCTAGATGTGGATGATACATGCTTGTAAACAGGTCAATTCAAGAAAACATTTATTTATTTAGGTTGCACAGAGCATCAAAATGATATTTTAAAAAATATATATAGGTATCAAAGTTTTTTCAACTATACTTTTTTTAACTTGAAACTTTGCACACCTGTTTCTGGTTATGGTATTATGTATATGTTTGACTGTATAATTTTAAATCATGTTAGCTTAAGCAAAGATTGGTATTTTACATGAAAACTTGTACACTAAATTGTAACATTGACGATGCCTATTGCAATTGTTGAATTATCTAATGGCAAATAAAGGTCTTGTTATCTTGGTAGACTAACCCCACCTACTGGGACAATTTTTGGGAAATTTTAATTCTGGGCAATTTTAGAAGAGGTGAAATAGTCCATGAACGTCTTTATAGCTTAACCGCTGACGCCTAAACGAGCGATCGAATTTCCAATCTAATGGATAGTTGTTAGTTAAGCGTCAGGTCACACCCAGTAACGGCTCGTGTGTATAGTCAGTGGGAGGGCTTTGCCGGGGGGTCCGGGGGCCCTCCCACGAAAAATTTTGTAAATTTAGTGCTAAAATAACGCATTTTGAAGCATTTTTGACCTTAATTTTCAATTGCAATATTGATAGCAAACTATCAGAATCAAACACTACAATTAAGAATTAAAATAAAACTAAGGCAGAACAAATAAAGGTGTGCAATGACACTATCAATGTATTGACAACCGGCTAAACTGGACTGAAAACTGTTCTTATGATATCAAGTTTGAATAATCAGTTGTACCAACAATTTTAAGTGCCAGTAGTGTTTATTCAATTTTAATTTTCTAATGGAACAATAATTGTTTTGTCCATCGTGTTGGCATCACTGATTGATTATCAGGTGTAGATGTTCGCTAGATCGGCTGTTCGATCTACAGATAATTCAGTCTGACGCGACGGGAGCGGAGCGGTAGTAGTGGTAGTGGAAGGGGGCCGCGCATGCGCACTTGGTTGGGGCAGGGCCCCAAACAGTCCGTATGAATGCATTGGAATGACGTCACGGCACCCTCTCAGCTGTCGGCTGCTTCTCCCGTATGCCTGCACAGTAGCTCTGTGGGGCGCTCTGGCTTGCGCCCAAGCATCGTTCTATACGCTCACCACGTCAAGTGTGACCTGGCTGCGTTGTACAAACGCTTGGATGAACAAATTTATTCATTTATTTTATTAATAGAGGATTTAATACAAAATTTAGATATATTAACGGACTTGGGAGGGTTGCGGCCAAGAGCCCATTAGGGAAAGCCGCCACTGGTCACACCTAGTGTATTCAGGCTTCGCGACGCTCTCGAATTGCGTGAGCTATTGGTAGAGAGCTGGACTTTTGTTTCAAATTAGTCTGCCAATTTGCGCACCCAACCACCGAGTGGCTCTCAATGTTCCCAGATGAAAACACATCCAAAAGCGCTGACAATGCTGAACAATTTCCTTTCTGCTTTTAGCGGACATGTGGCTGATTGAAATTTTGCGCAACTCTGGACTTTGGAGCTCTTCACTCCCCTGGTGCGGGTTCGATCTCGGCAGTCACCATTACGTTAGTAAAGGGTAATGCTAGGTAAAGGTAGAGTTTGCGTGTCGAGAGGACTTTGTAGTCCTAACTTTACCTTTGGTTTAACATGAATAAATGTTGGACAACCTACCAGTTGCAGCCGACGCCTTGGTACCTTCCTCCGACACTTCTATCTTGGCTTTGTGAACTACCGCATTCACCTTGCCCTTGACTTCTCGAATCATGTAAGGTAGCTCCGCTTTCTTTGAGAACAGCTTTTGCACTCTCATCTACAAAACAAAGTTGTTGAACCATTAGAAATGTATTACATAGTACAGGTAAAAAGAGTCCGATGGATAAAACTAATATATAGCTCAAGCTTGGCCAAAATTTGTTGATGGTCATGAAAATCCTTAAAACCCCATTGTTCATTAATCAATATTGTTTGTATTTAAATATTCTTAAATTTTTTGTTTCCATGGTATGCACGCTCAAAGCATAAGTAATATTAATGGTCAACAAACACTGTCGTCCGCAAGTATGGTTCCATCCACAAATCAAAGGTTCAAAGGACTTCAAAGGTTTTTAATAAAGAAATAGCTATTTTGCACTCAAACAAGTTAAGATCTAAAATAAGTCATTTGACATTTTATCAATGTTTACTTTAAACTCCCTCAAATTATTTAGAGTACCAAACATAAATTTTCAAGTATCCTTTGATTCTTTCAATGGCTAAAAAAAAACTAATATCCAAATTTGACAATTTACCATACGTACATTTTATTTTATTATTACTTTCTCATGTCAAACTAAAGCTAGTTTGCTTTATCCCGTAATTTTTTTAAAATATGATTTACCATTCTCTAGCTTTACTACAGATGTCATTTTTGACACCCAATGAATCCCCCTTGGGTTAACCCCATGGTCGGAAATCGGTAAAACTATTTTTAAAGCATCTTTATAATCTACAAAAAAAATGGCAAAGCTGTGTATTAGTTTTTCAAAGAATTCCTTCTTCCTGCTCAATTTACTTGCATCTACAGTTCAACACAATAACTTGTGTGAATGTGAATGGTCAATGTTTGTAATTTTGTTGACTAAGAAACGGACTCGCTTACCTCCTTGAGTATAGGAGTGAGCTCTGTTCCGAACTCAACAGTAAACTTAGGCATTCTCAGAGAGACCTCACTTTTCCTTAGGTTTTCCATGAGTTCGGGGAATGCAAGCTTGTGGGCGTATCGATTCAGCCTTTTTATTCCATCTCTCTTTGACGGCATTACAATCACCATTGAGAACCTTTCATCCTGAAACATCAGCAAAATTATATTATTTAGTATTTACTAATAAATTGAGTAGTAAAAGATAAAGGTAAAGTTTGTCTTGTTAAACGAGGTGAAGTTAGGACTATAAATACCTCTCTACCACTCAACCCTTACCTAGCGTTACTGTATAATCACATTACAAATGACATCACATTACAAACGCGTGAGGAGGCGTTATTTTGTTTTCTAAATATGAAGGTTTAAATAGTTGGGCCGGATGGTATAGTGGTCAGCACAGTCGCCCAGCAAGCTAAAAACCCGGGTTTAAGTCACAGTTCGGTCCAAAGATTTTTGCCTTCAAATTTCTTTAGTAATAAATAATTTAATAGTAACTAGAAATGTTTGAATAGCATTCCACCCAAATTGAAAATAAATTATTTCCTAAAGACTGTTTTCTCTTTCAGGACCACCAGGTAGGCGCAAGGGAAATAAATACCTATTCACTGCATCATCAACGTCAATAATTGTGGAGGTGGTATTTGTGTGTTAAGTATTAAAATATTAACAAAGGTAAGCTTACGTTACCAATTTACTAACTACAAAATATCAGTTCATGCTTTGCATTAATTTTAGCACCTGTAATGATACCTTAGTCTTAAGACTATCTGCTTAACCCTCCAACTGGCAAATTCACTATAACCCTGGCTCTAGTCTGGCAAAGCCGTAAATCATGACTCATTAATCACCCCTAACTTATTTTGGTCGCAATCTATTTAAAGTTTAACGAAGTTTGTCAAAATGTATAAACTTAAACAGTACTAATGTTAAAAGGTTAATTGTTTTTTTTTCAAGATTAGGTACTAATGTTAGTTTTTTTCAGAAATATTAAGATAAATCTGGTTTTCAAAAAAGAAAAGACAAAGCAACGAAATACGCATCTGTTGGTTAAAAGCAAACTCCAATTTCAAAATTTGTATTTCCAAGAAGTTCTTTGTAAGCCCAAAAGCCCAATCAAGAGATTAAAATTGTCAAGCCAGTCTTTGAAGACCCTGCTGGCAGCTCTACAAATACTTTAGCCTTTCCTTCGTCCACCCTCCTGGATGAGGAAAGTTGTTGTTCAGTATGAAATCGCAACAAATGTCCAACTAGGTGCAGACGTCTCCACCGAAACCAAAACACTTCCAGAAAACAACAGTTAAACAACCAATGGCTTTGATCTGGGAAGTTTATTAAATGAAAAACTATCAAATGAAGGTACATCTTGTAACAGAAAAGGGCCTGTTGAAAACAGAACTGTCATAAATTGAAAATACCACCTGACTCATCTAAAAGAACATTTCTTATGAGTATTTTTGAGAAAGAGTTCAAAAATGCTCAGTCTCAAGAGATTGGTTAGTGTATATCGTTTAGTTCAACGGCACACTTGAAAAATATGCACAGATCACCCATCTTAGCCTAGTCAGACATCTTTAGAGATGATTAGTTTAGAAAACAATTTAGCAAAGAAAATAGACACAATAGACACTGTTGCTTCAAAAAAAAAGCTAGATTAGTTTTTTTAAAGTAAGCAAAGATCATTGTGCTGTGTACTTTGTAGTATGTACATTAAATATGTATTTGTAAACTAAATCGCTTTATGTGTATCTATTATATTAAATTTGTTTATTGTTTTCACCCCAATTTATATCTGTGATCTTTTAAAGTACTTGAAAACGTATATTATTGTACAAAATATTGTAACTGTTTTTTTCTTCTCTCTCTTCCTATCCTCTATATTCAATATATAGATTTTGAAAATGATAGGATAAACAAATATGTAAAGGGTTGAAAAGAAACTTTTGAAATGTTTATATTTGGGAAGAAAGGAGGCCTGGAGTAAACATGCCTCAGGGCCCGAAAATCCTAACTTTGGCCCTGGTCTATTAATGATAAATGTAAATCATCAATTTTCAATACACCCTGTTCATATTTGTATTAGACCTGATAACATATGAATTTTCAATAGAAATGAGATTGTGTACTCTACATTGAAGACTTTTAGTCACACAGTGAATTGAAAGGTTTCTACTTCCGAAATTTTGGGAACTGAAAACATTTTTCTTAGATGTCAGGTTTGGAATAGGGAAGGTTTATTGGGGTGAACGGTAAAACCTACCAATTATACTCTTGTTTGTTTTTCCCACTGTACAATCTGTACAATCTGTATCTTAACCCCTCAAGCCCTGACTGATTAACAGTAGAACTACACCTATGGTCTGACTTTTTCCAGCTGCTGGAGTTGTCAATCCATTTCACTATTAACCACAATCTCAACACTTACACAATCATCCAATTATAACTTTACTAATTCATAACACTAACTAACAAATAACATTTGTTTACAAAACTAATAAAACTACATAGTAAAAACTGGTAAGATTTGATAAAAACAGGTTATACAGCGTGACTGACAGCTGAATTTAATCGTGAAACAAAATCGTTCACTTTTGTTGTTTTCCTTAGCTGGAAAAGACAGAGTAAAGGAGAAACAACTGAAAAAGTCAAGAAATAATTGATACAAGGTTCAGTAAAAGTTTCTAAAGCAACAAGTTCTAAATAAATCAGCTAGAAAGCAGCATCTACCGGGCGGACCTGGCGCCTTACTGTAACTGACGCAATCCTACGAGAGCACACTAGCCGTGCGTTACTATAACGGCTTAAGACGCTGACGGGTTAAACACCTAGAGTAGTAATTATTTTCTTTCAAAATTTGTTACTTAAGATAGTCACCTCGTAGGGGAGTTGAAGGATGTGTGTTCCCAAGACTGTGTCAAAGTTGTAGTAGAGTTCGTTGCCTGTCTTGCTCATCATCTGTGTCCACTCACACACGTTGGGTTCCGCGTAGAAGCAAGACGGCTTGGTGTCGGCACGATCGAACCTGTACTTCCACGTTCCCTTGAAGTAGAGGGTGTTCAGTAGCACCGCGTATGAGGAAGGGCTGATGAATTCTAGAATCAAAAATTATTGGTTTGTTGGTTTCCTTTTCTTCTTGTTTATTTCAGTTTCTTTTTATGCGTTTTGCAGAATTGGGCTTGGTGGATCAAGGTAAATCCACTGATAATCTGAAGTATTGTGAGATCATGTCCAAAACAAATTGTTCTGTTGGTATTTTGCTTTAGATTTATAACTGGTTTGACAAAGTTCAGAAAATAGACAACTTCTTCAATTCACTTTCTTAACGCATCCACTGCATCAGGCATACTGATACTTAAAACTATTACACAGAATCAAATGCAATTTTCATGTTTGAGCATGATTGTTGCAGGGAATATGATGAGGAACAATATAAACATCATAGTTTCAAAACAATTACAATCAATGTGTTTAATTCTTCAAGTGAATATGTAGCCTATGTTGTTCAGCAGCCAGTCCTGAAGTTCCTTCTTTAAAGGGTTGGATCAGCATTTTTGAGGTTTTGAAGCAGCATGGTTGCTCTAAGGCTAGCAAAAGAGAGTTTCTTAGAGAAAAGAATTTTTCTATGGGCTGGGAGATCAAAGTTATCTGTCTATCAAGTACTACACGTTTTCTTGTGTCTTATGTGACATTGTCTTGAAAGCATCTCTGCACCTGTCTAGAAAGTTCAGTTTAGCCATTACGCAAACTGCATGTACAGGGTGTACACCAAATAAGTAAACAACTTTGTTTAATAATTACACCCAAGTTTTACCGGGTTAGAAAGACTAACACACACCATTAGAAAGCTAAACCCTTAAGATATAGGCTTTGTGGAGGCCAATGAAAGAGGTAAAACGGTTGCACAAGCTACAAAATCTGAGCATCAGAAGTTGCTGGTCTTCCGGAGCTATTTCCTTTTCTTAAGCAACCCGCAGCATTGAACTCCTGGTGCCAATTGTAGATTAATTTTCTCTATTTAGAGGATATTTAATGAGTTATCTTAAACTCCAGAACACAAAAAGACTTTTCTATCGACTGAGTATTGACCATTTTTAACCTAATCACTAAACAAGGACTTTGCCAGATTGTTGGGATTGTTGACAAAAGTTAGTCGTGTAAAAAAAACTTGAGGATTTTCCCAACCTATTGACTCTAGCCGCAGCTATGTCGAACCTTTTATTTTTTTTAAACTAATGCACAAAGTTGTTTATTTCTTTTGTGTATTTGTAAATCAAAAATTGTGTTTTTCTTTCAACATGTAAGATGGGTGTTATTAATTCAATTCATTAATACACACTTACATAATCAGTATCTGAAATAAGAATATTCTGTAATTAATGTAGTTACAAATGGTATTAAGTATTAACAATCAGTACCTGGACTGATGACATCAGAGATTTGGTATCTTGTACGCTCGCTTATGTCATCGTTGATGCTTTCGGCAGCTTTGTTTGGGTTTGAAAAGTCCTTCTGCGTAACAGCTGCTCCGTAGAGCTGTGCTATTTTCTGAGCATACATCGGGTATGTTGAAAGCTGCTTGTTTAAATAGACTTGGCTGAACGAATCAACACTCACTCCTGTAGCATTCGTCTCCTGAAATATAATTTTTAATTAACTTGGTTGATTTTAGAGTTAAAACATAAGTGTTTAAAATTAATTCCTTCTACATTTTAGCAAATTTTTATAGGAAATAGATCAATTCAACTCTCTTGCTAAGAGAAGGATAAACAGTAAAATAAAACTATCAAATGGCAAAGCTTTAATTATATTTATTTATTTGAAAAGTAAAGTTCACTGTAAAGGGTTACTTGTAAAATTATTAGAAAATAAAATAGAAGTAACCTGATTAATTTTACAAGACTAGTTTCTGAAATTGTCCCACTATCAAGTCTGTGCTCAATACAATCAAGACCTGCAATTTTTAGCCGCCACTTGGTCTAGCTGAACGGGTTTTGTTGATTGTTGGTACACTAGTTGAATACGGTACCATTAGTGTTTATACAACATTAAATCAAAATCGTTTGCTGCCATACAAACAACTTTTAGAGAGAGCACACTGAAAAACTCATTTTAGAGAGAAAGACATCGCCCAAACGGGCAATTCCGGGAGTCCAATTCTGCTAATTAAATTTAGTAAAATTTTTTACAAAAAGAACATTTGTACTACATTTTGTGAAATTCTGACAAAAAATCCAATTTGTAAAGTAATTACAAGGGTACAAAAAGTGCGCTTCCGGTGTAATTTTTACCCTGGAAATTCGCTAGGATTGACGATAGCGCTGTTTCTATGCTGTGTGTGTTAGGTGCGTCATTCTCAAATGCTCTCAGATTGAAGTTGGAATAACATGATGGAGTCGATTGGATATGGAGGTTATACAATCGATCTGTTTACATCAATATGGTTAACAACATTATACATTCTAGAGGCATAAATCATATTATAGTTGAAGTTTGTAGAGTGCAATGAAACATAAGCCGGAGTTCCCCTATTGAGGCTACTGGTAGAGAACAGCGCAACTAACGCAGTTCCACCTTGTGTAAACACTGCTGAATGTAAACATGTGCGAGAGTCATTCCTGCTCTTGACAGATGGCCAAAAAGTCTTGTAATTTTAAAAATACATATGTATGACAAAATAGTTATACCGACCTTGTTCAACGCCTTGTGTAGTGCGGAAAGCAGAGTGCGAGCCTCTTTGGGATCTGCCGGGAGTTGAAGTACATCTTTCAGTTCATTCAAAGTAGTTCCGTTGGCTCCTTCCAGTATCATACCCAGAAGAGTTTTCACACTTGCCGGCGATATGATGAAGTTTCCACTCTCCTTGGTTCCGAATTCCTAAAACAGGAGGAAGAATGGAATATTTCTGTTTTATCGTTGCTAAATATAATATAAAATATAACTGAGATTTAGGCTGCTACATTTTCTCTCCCAAATGCCAATGACGGTTGTCAAAATGGGCCAGCGGTCAATTAAAACAGCAAACTGGGCCGGTATCGAACTGGGCCAGTGGTTGACATAGGGGGTTGAGGGTGGGGGAGGGTTGGAAGGGCCACTAAATTACAACAATATTGTAGGAAATGTAAGTTTTGATCAACCCAAAAAATGCTATTCATAAGATTTCGCTAGTTCAGTGATAGGATAACTTTCGTAGCCAAAACATTCCCGATGTTATCCTACTACATTGTATCAATGTGATGATCCTGAAAGAGTTTTTTGATTTTTGAGAGGCGGACAATATCAACACCCGAGTCGACAAGTGGTATGCCAAAAAGTTAGTAACCCTTGGTAATACCGTTCTACCTGGGAACTGCAGACCACTGGCCCAGCTCAGTACCAACTTTTTGGGGTCGACTTAAAACTTGCTTTGGAAAGGACCACTGGCCAGTTCGGTATCACCCATGTCAATAATCCAAGAAATAGTCACTTTGGAAAAAACTGCTCCTTTTTCCTCTGGTTTTCTTCATAAATCACCTGTTCGTTTGAACAAGCTGCATTCATCTATAATATTTGTAAAATACAAAAACTAACAGTGACAGTTACCAATACGGACTAAGGGTAAGAAACAAAATCTTTACTAATATCAGATTTAAGAAACAACAGCTTGTGTTTTTTCTACATCCTTCACTTATCAAATTACTAAGTCAGCCCATAATTATGTCTAGTTTCTACCAATTTTACTCACTTTGAGTAAATCTGCATCAAAGAAGTTAAATCTTTTTTTGCTTCCTTGTTGTTCATCTGTAGGCATATTTTCATCGATTCTGTTGTTGACATTTGTATTTGTAGATGGACCTTCTTGTTCTGAAAATAGAAAGTCATTGTTTTAAATTTACCAGGTGTATCAAAAGTCGATTTATCTGTAGTAACAAAGACAAAATAAAAATCATGTACATTTGATTTACACCTTAAACTATGTTAGTACAGTATACGTTTTTATACTGAAAATTAAATCTTGACACAAAGATTTATTATTATTTTAAAACTTTTAATTCACTTCTGCTCGTAACTGACCCATGTTGGATGGCTTTTGTGCAAAAATGTTTAAAATTCCCCAAACTGTAAGTCTAAAAGAGTTAGAAAAGTAAAATAAGTGTTGTTTTAAAAACCTAAGCTATGTCATCGTACCATTCAACCAAGTTTTGTAAAATGGTCAGAACATTTTAAAGATAATTTATTCAGTGTAAAAAGCGAAACGGCAGCTAGGGGGTGATTGATTTAAGTGTTTTTGAACAAACGTGCAACAGATTTTTTGTTATTCAGAATGATGTCTTGGATGAGATCCTAGAGTATAGCAGGTCCTCCAATAGAAAAACAGGCACAGTACATTTAGTAGGTACTTGCTCTTCTATCAATTATTTTAAATATAAAACCTGGCCAAATGAATCAAATTTCTTTTGTAATTTATACACTTATTTGCTCCACTCACAGCCTCGCTTTGGCCTTTGGCCTCAGACTTATGTTTCCTTTACTGAAAATTTTATTACCATATCTTAAAGGGATAACACATTTTAAAATTCATTGAAATAGGACTATTTATTACGCTGTAATAGCAAAAATTCACTTTTTTTAGCCGTCATTTTGAAACGAATGGATGGATTTTTATAGTTTTTGGTATATTATTGATATATAATAACAAAATGCACATTTATTTCAAATTTCGTGAAAATTTGACAAAAGTTACTGTTTTTAAATCATTAAAACCTTATTTTAAGTGAAAAGTACCTGGCCGTAAGGGAGGTTTCGGTAGTCTGATTTTCCTAGTTAATGAACTCGACCAAGATATTTACAAAAGGAACCAAATTTGGTGAAAATCGAACAGAAAATGCGACCTGTAGAGATAATTCATATATGTATATAAAGTTTTGAAAAAATTCTCAAACTGTGTGTGTGGTCAGGATTGCTCATTTCATGGTCCAGGGCCTGGGTATTACCGTGCTGACGGCATGAATATCTCATTTGTCCAATGGAAATGAGATAATAAAATTAAGTACATAAAAGTATTTTGGGGCGAGTTACGCACCAGAGGTCGATGAAGGGGTTACGGGAGGGAGCACTGTTGCGCCGTTAGGTGGAGCAGAAGTCATGGAGTTCGACGGCAATGGCTCAGACTGCTGAGAAACTGCTTGGGCCAGTTCGGGGTGTGTTACTTTGCCGACAAACACTATCGTGTTTTCAATCTCGTCCTCGATGAAAAACAGGAAAGGACGATCCACTTTGAAGTCAATAGTGTCGTCACTATCACCAAACTTGTTCATAAGTCCCACAGCTGTCAACATTTCATTTGGTATTATTCACAATGGTTTTTCAACCAATTTAGTTGTACAATTTTATTTGAAAGGCCCTCATATATGTACTTTTTTCCCTCCCAAATGTCAATAGCCCAAGAAATAGTCACTTTGGAAAAAACTGCCCCTTTTCAATTTGTTTACTCAAATCAAGAGAACATTGCTACTTAAAGTGCTTTTAAAAGCGCTTCGAAATACTTTACTTTTAAAGTTTTCTGGGATGGGACCCCATACCCCATCAGGCTTGCCATAATAAAGCCTCCTCCCATTATAATACTCAATGAATGTCAAGCTCACCAGTAGTGACGTATGCTACAGTTCCAATTTCAGTTACGGAAATTCCAGCCTTTTGGAATACGTTGGATACCACAAGTCCTTCTTTCCCCGCCTCCGCAATATCTGACAGTTCCGCCCCAGCACTGAACATGGTCTTTATGTTTAACTGTAAACAGAGTATAAACATACACTTAAAAAGTCATTAAATCCTTTTAGATACTTATCTAAAGCATTTTAAATCATCTAATTTTATTATCGAATTTCCTTTAGAAAATTGAGATATTTATTATGCCGTCAGCAAGGCAAGATCCAGAAGTTTCGAGTATTAGCACTACATTTTTGTCATTTGTAGCAACATTTGCATAATAATCATTAAAACTATTAGCTAAGAGAGTAGATACTTTAACTATGATTCCATCTACATCATCTACGAGCGGATCCATGGCGGATTGGTATCGCACGCGACTCTGGAGCTAATCACTCTGGTGGCGCGGGTTCAATCCCTGCAGTCACCACTTGCAATTTGTAATGTGACTAATACGGTGACGCTAGGTAAAGGTCGAGGTTGAGTGGTAGAGAGGACTTTGTAGTCCTAACTTTGCCTCGTTAAACAAGACAAACTTATACATCCAATTCAATTGGGTTGAGTTTACAAGCGGTTTTATTGTCCTTTACTATCGCCCACGCTGTTGTAGATATCTTGGTTGCTGTTCTTAACTGCCTATTGCTTTTATAACTTTGCGATAAAACTTTTTGTAATAGTTACTAAAGTTATCCTCTTTAATTATAATATTTAATTTTCCATAGTATTTCAGCTTTTTTCTAGAAACTAAAACTTTAGTTATCCATTTTGAATTAAGTGTTTTGTTTTGTATTTAAAATCTTTGAGTGGACCTGAATTATCTAAATGTTTTAGAAAATGTAGAGTAATAGCGGCATATGCTAAATTAGCATTAATTTCCTTATACACAAAATATCAACGTTCATTTTGTAAAAGCTTTTTGAGATTACTTAAATTTGCTCATTAGTAAACTTTCTTTAATATAGTTATTGAAGTGTGAGACACCACTTTTGCGTTTTTGACAATCGCTAACTGCCCGAAATGATCTGATATTGCAGTATCCAATATTTCAATATCAACATTTTCCGGAGAAATATTTGTGATGACATTATCAATGGCTGTCTAGGAAAACTTTGTTACTTGAGTAGGAGAATTCAGTTGCCAGCACAAATTGAATGAGTCTAGTAAATCTGTAAATAGCTTTTAAATCTAAAACGTTTATATTAAAAGCCAGCAATAGGAAATTTCAAGCCTGTTGAAGTTGAATGTGTCAAAAGCATTTCCATTTGTTAAAAAAATATGGAAAAATTTCCACTTGGAAACCTGTATAGCCCGACAATTATAAATTGTTCTAAGTTTTTTGAGTGAAATTTGGCAATGATGTTAATTAGCATTTATATGGCAAATAAATTGGTTATTAACTCATAGTGAATGAGGATTACCTGCATTAAAGCTTGTCGCAGACTGGTAGTGAAGTCGAACTCGAATTTAGGCATGCTCAGGTTGATGGGGGTCATAGTCATGTTTGCAACGTAGGAGGTGAGAGGTCTGTTAGGACCGAGACTTTGTATCAACGCGCTCAGACCCGTCTCACTGTTCGGCAGCAGAATGTACATGGCAAACTTGTTCCCCTAGAATAAACGAACATTGCTGTCAACCACTGTTGGGAGATGTAGGGATAGAGTATAATTGACTAGGACTCGTCGCGTCGTCCTGTAATCCAGCTTCATGGAGGTCAGGTTTTGAGGATGATAAATAAATAAATAAAAATGCCTTTATTTCGAGCGTTTCTCATTTACAGTGCTTTTCAGAACAACTCATGTCACATAAAATGAATCCCTTAATTTAATATTGAAACTAATTGCTATTTTCTAATAATATGGACTTTAACTTAAATTTAAACCTACTAATACTGAACACCTTTAAGGTATCGGGAAGCCCGGTGTACAAAGTTGGTCCAAAGTATGAAAAACTTCTTCTGCCAAACTCAAGATTGACCTTGGGAAAATGAAGCCTTCCACCATGGTGTGTGCTCCTATGAGCTACCTCGTTCCGACAAGAGAGTCTCTGACAAAGATACTCGGGCTCTTGGAGCGTCAGAGTCCTGTGAATCATGATATAGGTCTAAAGCGGCTCAGATAGTTTCAGTGATCATCTGATGATACCCGCATCAACTCCCACCATCGTAGACATATCAGACCATCACCTGCCTGGTTCGGCAGTCACGTTAAGCTGTTGGTCCTTGTATAATTTCCATTGGTCATTGGGCTATTAATTAATGACCCATTCTTAGGAAAAGTCTGCCTTAGTTTGTAACAAGACTACACCTCATAACTCATTACTACCACTCATCACACTCATCCTTCACCACATATTTGCCTTAAAATACCCTCATGAGAGTGGTCGGCATCTCAAATAGTGATTTAGTGATAATTAGTTACAAGACCAATTAAGAAATGAGCTTCTATTCAAGCATTTGAAAATGATCATCACTGTTTGTAGAAACTGTATATTGTTAGACAAAGTTGCACAGATTTTATACTAAAACTAATTTTATTATTTATATTGTATAGAATTGGAGAAGAACTTCTTAAATTATTAAAAGGGTTGATCAACATCTGGTAGTTTAGAAGTCACATTAAGCCGTTGACGTCCATTCCATTGGTCGTTGGGCTATTAAATAATGAAAGACCCAAGACCCAATCTGGGAAAAAGTCGGCCCTAGTTTGTAACAAGGCCGCCTCATCATTGAAAAACACCCTGATTAAAAACACTCACACACCATTCATCCCACATTCAAGAGTGCACAGTAGTCCTTGAATTTTGTCCCATAAGAGCAATGTAAAAAAACACATTTCCTTGTGACACTTCATACCTACATCAGTTTCCATCCGGTTTTTATGAAATAAACTTTGTTTTAAAGTGCATTAAATGTTTTAGTGACTCCGCTGAGCCAAATTTTTATTTTCTTATTGATCAAACTGTGACATATATCTAAAAGCTTAGTAAATTTTGTATTAAAACTTCTTAATTTTACTATTAAACTAATAAAATTTTCAAAAAAGTGGTCAGCGGAGGCATAGCAGTACATTGTCATCTTCCTAATAAAACTTATTGAAAAAAGACCTGATGAAAATTGTGGGCGTGAAACGTCTCAAGACAATGTTTTTTTTTTACATTGTACTAATGGGACAAAAAACAAAATAGCCGACATGCACTGTGCACTCTTAAAATACTCTCAAGGAGTGGTTGGTGTCTCAAATCAAAGTATCTGTGTTATTTTTATAAAGGCGTGTGCAAGGTACTGAGCTTTTGTATGGAAAAGTGTTGCTCTACTATGAAATAAACTATTTTACTCACCAAGTAGGGTAGTCGAATTATCTGTGCATTAAGATCAACCATGTTGAAGTATTTGAAATCATCCTTGGTCGTCATCATGGGAACGTCGACAGATTCTTTGTTGTTCAAGTGAAACTTGTTTGACTTGGTTTGGTTTTTAGGAAAGGGTTTTTCCCATAAGCCTTTGAAGTATATAGCGTTCAACAGAAGCATCACTGTGTTCGAGTTGGCTTCAGCTGAAAACACATTTGTTAACCCATTATTTAATTTTACACATTCACTGGTTTAACCATGAAAATTTGTATTTGATTAAATTTTTTGACCGTGGCACGGTTTGCTGCCAAAGTGTTAACTGCCAGCATATGGTAATCTAAAACATGGCCAGCACGTAGCCGCAAGAATTACCCACAATCCTAGCATATTTCCAATAACGGTTACATTTATCGTTTCTAGAAACTTTTCTATTTTCATACACAAAATCAATAATACCGGGTGACTACAAATAAAATAGACAGTTTGGATAGGTTGTGAAAAATGTATTATATAAAAGTTGAGATCATTACTTACATGATTATACAGAAGGATTCTTTAAGTTTTTATTGAAAATATTTATTCCGGTTACTGATGGTTCTTGGAAGAAGAACAGTCCCGTAAACCTTTTTACAAGATAAAACGGAAAACATGTTCACTCTAAAAGAATCGAGTATATGCTGTACAGTCTCTCTTGGGTTTTCTATTCTCCATAATCGTACATTATGTCTATTATCTTTTTCACTAATGTGAAAAGTGCATTCATCACTGAAAATTAGGTGATTTTACAATGTGTCGACATTTTCAAGACGATGTTGCATCTCTTGACAAAAATGTGTACGTATTCAACTTGATCGTTGTCATTTAAATTTTGTACTAACTGTAATTTATAAGGTGTCAAAACTATTGTAGTTGTTAACTTTGTATTCTTATCCATTTTGATTTCCACACCTTTTCTACTATTTTCAGAAAACCTTTTATTTAATAAAACACAAGTATAAGTCCACAGATAGTTTAGCTTAAAAACACATTTTAACGCCAGAACTTTTGAAAATAAATACAAGGGACGTCCCCCCAGACCCCTGTGTTGGTCCCGCCAATAATTTATAGAAGTCAGCACCCATAACAATAGATACTCTATCTGAACCGTCGGGAGATTAATGTTTACCTTCAGAGATGAGGGAGTGAATGTGGCCCTCAGTGACGTTGCTTGCCCAGGTGTTGATGGTGGCGGCCGCAACAGCGGAGTTCTTGAAGTCCACAGATTCCATATTAGAGTTGTAGAACAGCTTCAGTTTGCACTGGTACGTCTCGTTAGGCAGTGCACTCTTGTCGATGAATACGTGCGTCCCCATGTTGATGTCATACTGTCCTCTTGCGGTCTGGAACAGTTTGTAAGATTTACTTTAGAGCAAAAATGAAATCCTCAATCCAACTTACATCAGAAACCTTTTTATCAATGAGGTTCTGAAACCCTCATTCTAAAATATTGATAGTTGGAAAGCATTTTGCTACCAGTATCTTAAAGCAAATATAAGAGAAATTTTAATTTTTTTACAATCTAACAATTTATTTGCCATTTTACCAAACCTGTTGTGTTGAAAATGACACAAACAAAAATAACTCAAAACTAATAAAGATAAAAGTTACTGCCACGACAAAAACTTCCCACTACCTATATCAATTTAAAGCAGGATTGGTTCAAAGAAAAGGCCATTTAGAAAAAGAGCTATTAGTTTTTTTTTCTTGTTTACAAAATATATTGCATTTCGCAATGGTTTTTAGACAATTTTCTTAAATAAAATCCATGCCTTCAGAATGTAGGACCCAGACCCAAGACCATGAACTTGTTTTGAGCATTTTCCTACACTGCATATGCATACACCATAGTAAACTTTCTAATTTAATTAAATAATATTTTGAGCTCATCTTCAGAATATAAACACAAATTTAAAATAAATTAGTTTACATACGCTGTTGTTTACAAAACTAATACTGTGTTATTACGAAATCAACGTATTAAATCCTTTGGTTTTAGGAAAAAGGTCCCCCAAAAATTTCTGACAACTCGCCAGTTTGCTAACTTTTTGGGGGAGAGCCCCCAAACGGCAAATCCCCTTTGGGCTGAGGAGTATTCCATGAAAGAACCTCCACGTCCTGGAGACCCCTTCTATTCGCCTGGCTACGCTACTGAGTGGAGGTTATCACTATCAATATTTGGGATGCCGACCTCTCTCATGAGGGTATTTTAAGGCAAATATGTGGTGAAGGATGAGTGTGATGAGTGGTAGTAATGAGTTATGAGGTGTAGTCTTGTTACAAACTAAGGCCGACTTCCTTAGAATGGGTCATTAATTAATAGCCCAATGACCAATGGAAATACAAGGACCAACGGCTTAACGTGACTTGCGAACCACGCAGATGATGGTCTGATATGTCTAAACAATGGTGGGAGTTGATGCGGGTATCATCAGATGATCACTGAGACTATCTGAGCCGCTTTAGACCTATATCATCCTCAAAACCTAACCTCCATGAAGCTGGATTACAGGACCACGCCACGAGTCCAGTTGTTACCTGGAGAGACTTGAGGATGCTGGAGAAGCGGTCGCGAGTGTAAGGACGAGAAGTGTCGGAATGAAGGTTGAGTGCTTCACCAATCTCGGCAGCAGTCTGACCCCTGGCTCCCTCGTAGAGCATGGCCAGCACCACCTTCAGACTAATCGGAGACACCACCAGGTTTCCCTTGTTCTCGTCATTCAGCTCCTGCAAGTCAAACGGTTGAATGATACTAAAAACTATGCTGATGAGAAACCGGTCATGTATCAAACACGAAACAAGAGAAAAGGCCATAGTTAGATAGCCAAATGAATCTGCAGAGGAATTTTAGAAGAAAAATATTTTTTTTAAGAACTAAGACAAAATTACAGAATGACCCATTTTACACATTCAGGGAGTACCTACTTCAAATGGATAACACAAAACTTTACCTGGTATATAAGCTTGATGTATTCTGTCATTGATTGATGCCATTGCTAATCTTGAATATTATGTAAATTTTGACTTGATCCACAATCTTTGGATCAAATCAAATTTTTGATTGAAAATGTATGCAAGAAAATATAATGTAAACGGTTTTAAAAAAAATGTTGCCCTTTGAAAAATTGCCATATTTACATCAAAACTATGATTCCATAAAAACCATTTTAGTTTTACCAGTGGTAATGGTGGTTTTCTTACTTTTTTATTCATTGTCACAAATAATTTGATAATAAATTATTAAATATATAACTCTAGATAAAACTATGTCGGCTCTAATCTTATCAAAAAATCATTGTATAGTCGTACAAGAAAATTCTTTATTAACTGTCACGTGAAATGTATTATTCTTCTGTCTAGCCCAATCTATATTTTGGTCGTGTATACGGAAACATTACTCAATATGCTGACGATATAGCAATTTGCTTTAGTTCCAAATCAAAAACCCAACTTGAAATTGAGACAATCGCTTCTTCTACTCACCTTGCTTAAGTTCCAGTCGAACTCACTAAATCTGTCTCCTCTAGACTTGCCAAACCTGCCGATGTTCTGTGCATTGGTGGAGTTTGCTACCTTAGAGCAGTCCAGTTCCTTTGCAGCCGAAGCAGTTAACATACATGCTAGTACTGAAACACACAATAACTGTATTGTAAATTGTTATGTCGATTTTGAAGTGTTGAAAGAAATAACTTGTTTAAAAAACTATGTGTAATGCGGGTAAAGGCAGGAACTTTATTTCGGTTGGCAGTTATTAAAATTTGAACTTGGTAACAACAGGGAGCCAAATTGAGAGACATTTTGATTCCTACACTGATACATGGAAGAATGGAACAAAGTATTCTTATTCATGTCATATTGAACAAATCCACAAAATAGATGGATTGATAATCAACACCCGGGTTCGATTCCTGGGCGCACTGATAACTTTTCACGATGCCCACTCCCGTGGTTCGGAAGTCACGCTAAGCCGTTAGTCCATTCCATTGGCCGTTGGGCTATTTAATTACTCAATCTGGGGAACAGTCGGCTCTAGATTGTAACAAGACTACATCTCATGATCCGTCAAAAACACTTATCACACTCACTCTTCATCCCATATCCACTTTAAATACCCACTTTAAATAAATAGGAGTAGTCGGTGTCTCAAATCAAAGTTAAGTAACAAAAATATCGTACACTAATCCTCAAGACGTTTACACACTATGAAACCTTTTCCCGATCCATACATCGCCGCTAGCTAGGAGGCGAGCCCACTCGAGGCGGTCCCGGATGAAAGATCATGATGTGCTCACGGCAGTGCTCCCTTCTCCATGCTTCGCGGCGAAGTCTTGACTGGGGTACGACAGTGTGTAGCACCTCCACGCTACCCCGAGCCTAGCCGGTAGCATTGCATGACAACGTTTTATTCCGTTTAGCATACATTACAAGCATTTGGAAACGTCAATAAAAGAAAGAAACCTTCTTTGTAGCCTGGAGATCCTGATGAAACTTAGATGCTAGATGTGGTGCTAACGATCGTTTCGGTCTAATAAGACCATCTTCAAGACTATCTGACGAAACGATCGTCAGCACCACATCTAGCATCTAAGTTTCATCAGGATCTCCAGGCTACAAAGAAGGTAATTAACTTCAAATAGGTACTGAAGCCAGAAATCATAGTTTAAAGAATTTTTTTACAAAAACTGGCATTTGTTCTAACTTGCAAAGGGCCTACACTGGGTTTAAGATTTATTTTTACAATTGTTTATTTATATTTATTGGTATCTGTACTTTTTGTCTGCCATGGAGGGGTTTAAAGAAATAACGCTGCTTTATTTCGCAGTTGGCAATTTTTAAGGACGTGTGCCACTTTTTTAATTGTCATAAAGTGAAAAGGAACGACGAAGTGAAAGGAAGTGTAATGCGGTTTCGGAGGTTAAAAGAAAGGGAAGAAGAAATAGGATAAGTTGTTGGATATTTTCGGAGGAGCGAGCAAAAATGTCCAAAGTGTAGACTTGGATGTTTTAAATGAATTTATTCACAATAAGTTACAGTGCTCATTCAACAGTCACGTTAAGCCGTTGGTCCATTCCATAAAAAGTTAAAACACTATATATTTTCAAATTTTAGCCGTTAATAGCATACAAACTAAAATACATGTTGAAAAATGAACTACAGGCAAACCTAGATAATATGTTTATCTTTCATTTAAGAGTTGTTTCTTCAAAATAGCATTGATAATAGATTATCCATTTTATTTCCCGCAAACCTCTGCAACGACGCTTTCCCGAGCAGCTGAGGCGGACCCTTAAACACCATGCGCTCCTCCCTTTTCCCTGCTCGCGACGGGGTTCGGCTCGGGGAAAGTGCGATAGTGTGTACCGGCTTACAAACTCTGATTGGCCGCTGACAGCCAACGGGTCAAGCTCCTCGGATGTGTTTTGTTGCAAAATACGAGGCTGAAGCCACAGACAAATGAACTCTACCAGAGTTCAGAGTTCATTACTCTACTCTATGTAGAGTTCAATGTTCACTAGTCTGTGCTGGAGCTATGGTTCCGTAGGAAGCGTTAACCGCTGTTTTATGGCGGTAATGCACTTATGATATTATCGCTGCGCGGCGACGCTAAAATCGGCCGTTGCAGGTCGCATCAGTTGAAAGAAGGCCAGTTGTTACGTGCAGGTGCATGGTACGAGTATAAAGGGTCCGCTTCAGAGAAATGGCTGAATTCGTCCGCCCCAAAACACACAACACCGCGCACGTATATACTGTAGAAACAACAACACTTTATTTCTTTCACTTTTCAAAACAATTTTTACATTCATAAACATGATATATTTGGAAACTAGAAGAGTTTTCCGTCACGTCCATAGAGCCAGATTTCTCATAAGTTGTCCAATATTCCACAAATATTTAAAAACTTCCCAGTTTTAATGCTGTTCAACTCCATTTTTTACTTTTATAACGCACAACTGGGAAAACGCTCTATAAACGAGTCGTTGACTTTCTTTAGTTTCCAAGTCCATCATGTTTGTTAATGTAAAAATTATTTTAGGTGAAAAACGGGCCGCCTTAAACCTTTGCATTGAAGTGTCACAGCGCAGCTGAGGCGGACCCTTAAAGCCCGTAACTGTTTAAAACAGCATTATCCGGGCCGGTCACACAGCTTTAGTTGGACCTGGACTTGTTTGTGTTGTATTATCAGCTGTTTGCAATGTTTACCAGCTGACTATGACGTTTGCACAGCTGACCAATCAGACGCAGTTTCCTCTGTGACAGACCAGAGCTACTAGTAGGCTTCCATTCCGTCACGTGTTCGTGTTTATTCGGTTGTTAACCGGTCTGTGTGGGTTTGCTGGCCTTCCCGGCATTATATACAGTAGTTTCCTCGTGGATTCCCCACTGAGTAGTGAGTTTATACATCAATATATGTCATAATCAACATCTATGGTTTTGAATAAAATCGTGTTTACGATCAGCAATAAGTTTTACCGTGTATGAATTTTTTCCTCAACTAAACTACTGTATTGATTAGCTAATTTCCTTTAGAAAATGGTATATTTATGTCGTCAGCATAGTAAGATCCAGACCCGGATTTTAAAATGAGCAGACGTTTTGAGCATTTTCCAAGACTGTTTAATACGTATATGTGGACCCACTGTACAGGTCGCATTTTGTCAGATTTCTATCAAATGTTGTACAAATGTTCTCGTTGTAAATATCTCGGTCAAGTACGTCAGCCAGCGAAGTCGGACCACCGGAAATCTCCTGTTGAGAGTGGAGTTTTCACAAAAAAAGTTGTGTTAATGATCTAAAAACAGTAAAATTAAACCGATTTTGATGAAATTTGTAATAAATAATGTATTAATAAATAACAATGTCCGCGTTTTAACGTTATTTGTCGATGTAAAAAAGATTATGAACTTGCAGTGAAAGAGCTCGAAAGTTTGAGGCCGAAGGCCGAAGCGAGGAGTTATAATTAGCAAATTTGAATCACAAATTGCAAAGTGAATTCAACAAGTTTTGACTATTCAAATAATACTATACTATGTTACATTATATTATCATCCATTTCATAAGTACATTTTTTTAACGTACGAGTAAAATTATACGGTTCTGGCATAAGTAGGTATTACATCAGGACGAGAAAATAAAATGTAGGCCTAATGTACTACAAATTCGGACTAGATCGATTCAAGTTATCTTTCAATAATCAAACACGGTAAAGTATAACTATAATCTAGTTCTTCCGACTCATACCGCGTCTAAACTTCACAATTAGGTTGAGATATTTCGGCCTCGCTGTGGAGTGCCATCTTCAGTCACAGATTGGCTGAAACTGAGCTACTGCTGAAGTTTGGACGCGGTGTGAAGTGGAAAAAACTAGATTATAGTTGTGACACCGGCCGCAAAAGCCTAGAGTTATGGTAAAGTATAGTTTTCAGAAGTGTACCGAAATAATACAGTTTGACCTCAAGTCATGATCGGGTGTTTTTCCGAACATGAACAAGTAGACTTTGTTGAGATCAAGGCGTTAATAAACAATATGAAATATCATTAGAAGCTACTTAATAATTTTTTATGTAGGTGCTGTTTTTGTGGTTACTTTTGGTACTTTCATACTTTAATTTGAGACACCGACCACTTCTAGAGGGTATTTAAGGTGAATATGCGGGATGAAAGGTGAGTGTGATGAGTGTTTTTGATGGATGATGAGATGTAGTCTTGTTACAAACTAGGGCCGACTGCTCCCCAGATTGGGTCATTAATTAATTAGCTAACGACCAATGGAATGGATCAACGACTTAACGTAACTTCCGATTTACGGGTTGGTGGGAAAACAGCGCGCGTTCCAAAAACGACCTCTAACGGACCGCTGTCAGAAATGTTGTTATCTCTCTTGAAAGGGTTTGTAAAACAGTTTATTTCACGTTTTATACGATGGCGTAAAGTTAAACTTTTATGTGCTCAAGTACGTGGCAACCAAAACCATCCAACCAAACACATTAATCCCTTATACAATTATGTACAAATAAATTAATCATCTGAGATTAAAATATTATTACGGACGTTTTTATCGTTTATAGTAGAGAAAAACACGACGTTTCGGGATCTAAAATCCGATGCCGTCATCAGGTGAAAATAAATCCTCAATACGGTCTAAATAAAGAATAAAACTTACATGGCAGTGTAAACAATGACAACATCATGATGGAGCACTGCAGAGTGCACACAGGGAACTGACTTCAGTGACTTGATGACGTTCTCGCCGGACCGGCTGGCTGACCGGTACAGCTGGGGAAAACCCTCTCCCTCCCCTCACCCCCTCTCCCCTCGCCACCGTGACCCGTCCAATCCACAATCAGCTGACCTTGGGTCTGTACCATCTGCCGTGCCAACACACTATCAACAGACAACATTCCATATACCACAAGTACAGTACATAAGCCATGGTAACGCGGAATCAAAGATAAAAAAAGTGAAGTTTGTCTTGTTTAAGGGGGCCAAGTTAGGACTACAAAGTCCTCTCTACCACTCAACCTCGACCTTTACCTAGCGTTGCCGTGTAGTTACATTAACAATGTAAGTGGTGACTGCGGGGATCGAACTTGCGCCAGCCACTCCGCTGATCACTGGTCCGGAATCGAGCACGATTTCCAACCGCTACGGTAAAGGCCCTAAAACGGCCCTTTGGGATGTAAGTCTTGTTTGAAGACAAGCCTCCTCCACAAAGTCCTCTCTACCACTCAACCTCGACCTTTACCTAGCGTTACCGTGTAGTCACATTACGAATGTAAGTGGTGACTGCGGGGATTGAGCCCGCGCCAGCGGAGTGATCAACTCCAGGAGTCGCGCACGATTCCAACCCGCCACCGGTTAGCTAAACATGGTTTCTTTTGGGGGGCCCTTGATGTTTAGCAAGGGCGTAGCCAAAAGGGGGGTTCCGGGTCATGGCCCCTTTGGTGTAGGCCCCAAAACAGCCCTGTTGGGATATAATTTATTAACGGTAGGAATTATGCTGTGCACATTTTGTTCAACAAGAACTGTAGAGCAAATAATACTATTCCCCAAAGGGAGGGTGTCCGGCTCATGATCTCACCCCCCTATGACCCTTGACAAAGGCCCCAAACGGCCCTTTGGAATGTCATGTTTTAATGATAGAGTTTTATAACATTTTGTTAAACACGAACTGTACAAAAACAGTACTATTCTCAAAGTACAAAAACTACAATAAAATACTATTTTGTAATAATATAAGCAAAATTAATATTCATATGTTTCAACACCATACCATGACTCTTACAAGGTAGCCAAACATTGAAATTCACGGTCTGGTTTGCTTACGTGATGAGTATTAGTTGATTTGTGGCTAGTCATATAGATCTTGAGTGTACATCTAAATTATACAGATTCCATTCCTGTATACAACAAATTCAAGAGTACGGTATTTAGCTAATTGTAACAAGACTACACCTCATTATCCATAAAAACACTCATCACACTCACCATGCATCCTGTGTTCTCCTTAAAACCCCTCTAGGAGTCGTCGGTGTCTCAAATCGAAGTATTAATTAAAATTTGACGAATTGAATTGACAATTCATGACCCCTCTGGTATAGGCCTCAAAACTGCCCTTTTGCGATATAATTTATCAACGGTAGGAATTAGTACTACACTCGGGAAATAGTAAGCGAAAAAATGTCAACTCAAAAGCCAGAATTTCTAAGGATTTTATTACTTTTCCGATGGTTTATTAATACGTTGTGGGCTAACCCTGAAGCTGTAAAAATCTATGCAAACAATTTGTGGTTTTTGCATAAATGAGGTAGTGTGAAAACTTTTAATGACGGGGAAAACAAAAAGTCAACACAAAAAGTTTTAAACCAATACAATTTGTCGTATATTCTTTTAGTATTTGGGAGGTAAGTGCGTTTAGAAATAACTTCAGGAATTTTGTGTTTTCTAAAGAATTAAACATTGCACCAGTAAAGTAAGCGCTGACGTGAATTGTTGCACATTGTGGTGATCTGCAGACTGACGTCATAGAGAGTCTGAGCAGAACAGGAAAACCAGGCTTGAGAAAAGAGTAGACTCAGATCATCCTGATATCACTACACTACAGTATATCATCAGCGAAACCGGTTCCCGCTGCTAATTCTATACCTCGGTTCTCACAAGGTCCGAGCCAAGGAGTCGATCCCTGACAAAACTGCTGATATGAGTGACTTGCTTCACTGAGTCACTTGTTTTTGAGTTTTGAACATTTCAAATTTGAAAAAATTGGCATTTGACTGGGACTCGTGTCGTGGTCCTGCAATCCAGCTTCATGGAGGTCAGGTTTTGAGGATGATATAGGTCTAAAGCGGCTCAGATAGTCTCAGTGATCATCTGATGATACCCGCATCAACTCCCATCATCGTTTAGACATATCTGACCAGCACCTGCGTGGTTCGGAAGTCACGTTAAGCCGTTGGTCTTTGTATTTCCATTGGTCATTGGGCTATTAATTAATGACCCATTTGGCCTTAGTTTGTAACAAGACTACACCTCATAACTCATTACTACCACTCAACCTTCACCACATATTTGCCTTAAAATACCCTCGTGAGAGTGGTCGGCATCTCAAATAGTGATATAGTGAGCTATTTGATTTAATAGTTATCAACATCAATGTTAGTTGGCATCCCTGTGAACATATTAAACCAGTTGTAATGTCAGTATTGAATGCTTGTTCACCATTTCTTCTGTGTTCAAAATGGCAAGTCCTCTGGGAGATTGCGTCTAAGAAGAACAACGAGCCGACATCAGGTTTTGTTTTCTGAAGGAGCAAACCCATCAGAAATCTAAAACAGTACGGAAAAAGTTGTATGAACCGTGCAAACCTTTGTAAGGGCATAAACCGGTACAAAATTCAGAAAATAAATGCGTGTGATTTGAACCTTTTTGCCGGCCAGTACAGGTGGAAAATGTGTTGTTGATATTATCGATACGCTTATTCAAGAAGATTGAATAATTACTGTGAGTCAAACATTTAGAATATGCAATGTGAGTGTTGGTACTGTACACAATTTATCCATGATCAGCTAAAATGTAGGAAAACATGCGCGTGTTGGGTCCCAAGTCAACACACGCCCACATGAAGCTCTCGAAACACTGAATACCATTGCAACATTTTGAACTGGAAATTTTTACCTCATTTTTCATACATTCCTGATCTGGCCTTATGTGGTATTTATTGGTTTGGCCCATTGAAAAAAGATCTGTGTGGAAAGAAATTTGAGAGTAACAAAGACATGAAAAGCTGCGTTGCAGGTATGGCTTGGACTTCAAGGTACTCAATTTTTCGCTGACGGCACAAATGACAAAAATGCTGGTTCACTGATGGGAGAGGGGTATAAAGGTAGCAGGGTATTATCAATGATTACTAATCTTCTAGTAATCATTGATATTATGTTGAAAAGTAGGAAAAGTCTTAGTTGCATATAATAAAGCATGTTGACTCCACATAAATTTGTCTCTTTACTTTTTTGAACGTCCCGATCGTATGTTCAGTGAATAATAACTTTAGTAAGCGTATAGTCCATGAAAAATTGAAAAGCCAATAAGTTTATTACTGAAACATGTATTCATTCAGTATTCACATTAACTTTTTATGATACCATTAAGTGCAGATTGCTTATGATGCAAACACATCGAGGGAAGCGGCGAGGAAGTCACTTCCTCATGATGATTATGGCTCAACTTTTAATTGATTTACCTTTTCCTATTAGTTTTAACTAATGAAAGTGTGTAGTAGCGTATTATTAGAGCAACACTTAAGGGTCCGCCTCAGCTTCGCGGCGACGCTTCAAGACAAGGATTTACGGCGGCCCGTTAATTAACCTTTCAAAATAATTTTTACATCGATAAACATGAGATATTTAGAAACTAGAGAAGTTTTCTGACACACGTATAGAGAGTTTTGTTTTCGAAGTTATGCGCTTTAAATGTACAAAATGGAGTTGAAATCACTTAGGCTTGAACAATTTAAATTTTCAGGAATGTCACCTTTTTCAATAAGTGTGTTATACTATTATAATGCTGACTTATGATGAATCAGTATAATATATGTTTTCTCTAAACCATATAAACCAAGCTATTATTAGCGAATTTACTTGAGGTTAAGTTTGTTAACCAGCTAGATCGGACAGTCTGTTCCAAAATAGTGGCCATTCAAAGTTTTGAATTTTAGTATTTTACCAGTGGCTTAAGTCCATTATTCATTCTTACATTGTAATTCACCTTCTATTTCACCAATTCTGTATCATATCCATTTTCATAAAAAGTCAACAAAAATGTTATGACTGAATAAATTGTTAATTGATTTGCCTATCAAATTCTAGCAAGACCATAACTGAATACAAAGTTCACCCTATACAGTAGGATTTTACTTTCTTAATCGATCAAAACAGCTCCGGTTGCTCCAGATTCACCGTTTTCAAGTAATTTCTGTTTAATTATTCAATCCTAATTTCTGCACTTTGACATTCAGAGCACTGGGTACCATTTACCATTGATTCTTCTCCACAATCTTCAAGATAGGGGAATCGTCAGTTTCTTGATATTAATTTATGGTCATCTATGGTATGTTGTAGTATGTTATCCAGTAGGTAGGCTTTTAGTTTTTGATAAATTGTTTCTGGTCCTGGATGAAAGATTTTAGAAAGGTAGTATGTTATATAATTTTATTCCCATTTTGGCTTCTTGTTTTTTAAAAGTTTATGAAAGTCTGAATTTAGATTGGTTTTATTTCTTATATTATATGTATGACAGTCTGGTTTGTTTACCTAGTTTTTGACTTCTAGGATGTAGAGGCATGTCATAGTAAGTATTTGATTTGTAAAAGTGGTGACTGCAATGTGGAATATTTTTAGGGCTTTTTTCTGTAGTATTAAGATTTTTTTGGGTGTGGGTTTCAGCAGCGGCTCCCAGGCAATGATACCAAAGTAGGTGAGAAGCGAAAAGGGCATGGTAAAAAGTAGTTTCTTTATAATTTTGTTACTTGTCGAATTCTTCTGATTGCAAAATGGCTGTTTTTTCGTTCCAAGGCTTCTATGAGGCTGCCATTTAGGTTCGAAACGTGATGCATGTGTTTCCAGGTTGTCTGGAAACTGTTTATATATGTGAGAAAGAGGAGAGGTCCGAGGACTGAAGTTGTTGTGTAGTTGTTCGATTTCCACCATTTATCTGAGAGGTAATTTTGTATCCAGAGAAGGGCTTTGCCACTAATATTTAGCTGTTTAAGTTTTTCAATTAGAATTTTACGATCTAGGCTGTCGAAGGCCTTTTGTAGGTCGAGAAAGAGTCCTGATGCTTTTTCTTTTCTTCCCATAGTTGTGTTATCGAGTCGCACAGTTGAGATTTTATTGAGAAGCCATGATCGAGGAAGTTGGTGAGTTGTAGGTTTATTTTTCAAGATATTTTGATAGGGTCGGTAGTATAGATATAGGTCGGTAGTTTTCTATTTTTCTGTTTCTCCTTTTTGTATTTGGATAGACTACTGATATTTTCATTTGTTTGGGGACTGTAGCTTGTTCAATGGAGCAGTTTATAATATGTAGTAAGGGGTTTAGTAGTTCTTCTGTTTAATTTTATTAGAGATGCTGTCATGGCCGGCTGAGTTTTAGGTTGTAGTGAGGAAAATAGATCTTTAAGTTCTTTTGTGGATATTGTTTTGAAATTGTCTAGCTTGTGACGTTTTCAGCATGTCTGACTATTTACCAGTGCTGGTTGCAGGGCTGAGTCAAGGTTAGGTGTCCCAATGTTGATAAAGTAGTCGTTGAATTTGTTACAGATTTTATGTGGCTGGGTGATGGATTTTCCATTTATTTTCAGTGTTATATTTTGTACTTGTTGTCTTTGTTCCTCCTTTCTTATTTATTATTGACCAGATGGCTTTATTTTGTTTTGAGCTTCCAGTATGTAGTTGTCTGTAGTAGTTTTTATTTCTGATGTGGGAATCGTAGGTTTTCTTAAGCCTTGTGTAGCTCTGTTTATCTAGAATAGAGCCTGTTATATATTTATCCTGTGCTAAGGTTACAGCTTTTTTAAGTTTAACTGTGGTGTCGTCCCAGAAGATTTTATTATGTTTTGTGGAAGGTTTTAGTACTTTTGGCATCACAGTGTCCATTTCATATTGAATAGTATTTATAAACCTGTCATATTTTTCGTCAACTGTGATGGCCTGATAAACATCTTTCCAGGTCTGTTTTTTTAATTTGTATTTAAGTTCATCCAAGTTATTTCTGTTAATGTGTCGTATTTCTTTCTTTAGGGGTTTTTCGGTAGATAATTTGTGATTAGCGATAGCGCAGCTGACTCCGAGGTGGTCTGAGATCAGATTGTGGTGAGTGTTTGTTTGTACATTTTTGGGATGGATATTGGTAATGCATACGTCTATGCTGCTAATTATTAGTTGTTATTCAATGTCCATTAGTGCCAAGTTGTGTTGTAAAAGAAAATTGTTTAACTTTATATAGTTTGGTTCTTGTTTTGGAGGGTGTTGACATTTATATCTCCAATAATATTAATCCTTATTCTTGTTTGTACTGTCACGTCCAAGGGTTTTGTTGGTGATCTATAGGTCCCCATAAAACATATATAGTGTATTGTTTTTTGTTTTAAATGCCAAAAGCTACTAGCAAAATTTCTTCTGTATTGTGTAGTAAGGATTCTTTAATATATATTGCGACCCGCCCATTTATTTATCTGTCTCTAGAGATCAGGCTAATTGTTCTATTTTTATGGTTGTAAGTTGCGTAGTTACCATGCTCTGTGATAACCAGCGATATTTTTTCCCGAATTTCACCGGTAAAATAATTTATAATTAAAATTTTTTCCACCTTCAAACGTATATCTATGACGGTTTTTAAATTCATTAGTGTCTGGATTCGACGAAAATTATTCGGGGATACTCGTAGTTTTGCGATTTACCTTTCCTTGAAAATCATAGTTTGACCAATCGATCAGTATATGGGAAATCTTTCTGTGCAAGTGTAGGGGCTCGCGAGTGATAAGTGAATAGTGATTGTGAATTAGTGATTGTGATAGTGAATCAGTGATTGTGTCCTGTGGATCTGTTGGTGTTTTGGGGATTGGTGTCCTCCTAGCTGAAAGAGTATGGATTTTGGTGAGTCAGAATTGAATCATAATACATAACTTCTCTATTCAGCATTATCGCCGAGATCTATATTTAGGTCGGTTTAATGATGATTAATAATTTAACTTATTTTATATATGTACGTCTTAAATAACACACAGCTGTTTACATTTTCAAAGTTCATAGGTTCTTACACATATGGAATAAATATGATTATAATATTGATAACGTAATTCAGACAATTTAGGCTAGTACATGATTTGATCGCATACTTTGATAAACTGATTTCTCAGTCTATAGTTCACTCCCAGTTTTGTATTTAAAGTTTGTGTATATGCATTAAAAAGTACGGCGTTGAAATTAAATGGTAAAGTTTGTCTTCTTTAACGAGGCGAAGTTAGGACTACAAAGTCCTATCTACCACTTGAACATTGAAATTATTAATAAAACCATAGGTTGCGAAACGTTTAAAAACGTATGTAACTTCATGAGAGGTTAGGTTTCATGGTTTTAGCTACTTGAACCTCATAATCCTGATAAAACAATGCTGGCCATATTCTATTTGACAACTGAGGTCAAAGCTGAGTAAATAATTATTTATAACAAGTTAAAGTATTACAATACGTAGCTGTTAATGAAGTTCTAAATAGCATTCATCCTTTACAAGTTCTTGATTAATGTATTTGAGTCGCGTTAGTTCAAATTGTCAGATTTCAAGTCAGTGTGTGTATAAAACTGTCAATAATTAATCAAGACAATTGTTACCCAAAAATAAGCTGAGTAAATACGTTATCCATAATTTTAACCCTTCTCGATTTTGTTTTCGTTCTTAAAGGTTTCATTTTATTTTTCTTCGAGATGACTATTGCACTTAAATTAAATTATAATAAGCTGTGCTGCAGTTTTTACCAACATAGACCGATTGAAAAAAATCATCTAAATGTATTTTAATACTAAAATACCTGTTGGAAGGATCCGAAAAAACAGCATACTCTGCAGATAATTCCATTCACTCGTACTGTAAAACATAAAATACAAAACTTGAAACTACACGGCACCGTTGACATAGTTGCATAACCGGTTTGCATGGAAAGGTTTTTTAAAATAACACTAAGTTCAGTACACCGGCTTGACCGTACAGAGTCTCACGCAACACTGAGGAAAATTATTTTTATATCGACTTTTTGTACAAAAATAGAATTCTCAGTAAGCGATAAGGAATATCCTGTCCAGCCTGCCTGAGCTCAGGGCATATATTGAACCACCAAAGATAATGTTATAGTAAGCAGATTGCCCATAGATGTCACATGGTTAAGGTAGCAAAATCAACATAGTTGCGGCAGCTGCCTTATCTTTATATAGTAGGCTACATAACACACGAATAATCAATAAATGACTGGGACTCGTGGCGTGGTCCTGTAATCCAGCTTCATGGAGGTCAGGTGTTGAGGATGATAGGTCTGAAGCGGCTCAGATAGTCTCAGTGATCATCTGATGATACCTGCATCAACTACCACCATCGTTTAGACATATCAGACCATCACCTGCGTGGTTGGAAGTCACGTTGCCGTTGGTCCTTGTATTTCCATTGGTCATTGGGCTATTAATTAGTGACCCATTCTAAGGAAGAGTCGGCCTTAGTTTGTAACAAGACTACACCTCATAACTCATTACTACCACTCATCACACTCATCCTTCACCACTTATTTGCCTTAAAATACCCTCATGAGAGTGGTCGGCATCTCAAATAGTGATTTAGTGAATGACAATAGCCCAAAAACAGCATGGTTCGCGATAAGTGTACGAGTTGTATACAATCATTACATAAATTTTATACTACGTCAAAGACCATTCATAAACCAGGCCGACACGCAGCTAAGCGGTAAAGCGCTGCTGGCATGAATGAATCGAATTTATTTTGTAGATTGTTACTCTAATTCGCTACGCTCAAAGCCTCACTTCGGCCTTCGGCTTACAGGGTTTTTAACTGGAAGTTTTATTATGAAAAGAAAACACATTTTAAATTTCAACAAAATCTGACTTGCCATTCTATTGTAATAGCGAAAAATCACCTTTTTACTCACCATTGTGAAACAAATTGATGGATGTTTATAATTTTTAGTATAGATCTTAATTTGTATAAACGCTAAAAATCTAATTTATTACTGAAGAAATATTTTAATTTTAGTATAGTGATGTATAGTAACAAAATACATATTTATTTCAAATTTCATCAAAATCGGACGAAATTTATTGTGTTTAGAATCATTAAAACCCCTTTGTTTTGAAAGTCCTCCCCAAAAGGTGGTTCCGGTAGTCCGATTTTGCTGGTTAACAAACTTGACCGGGATATTTACAAAAGGAACATTTGTACCAAATTCGGTGAAAATCAGACAAAAAGTGCGACCTGTAGAGCTGAATCAGCTGATTCATAAATGGTATGTAGGCCCTATACAGAGGGGTGCAAAAGTAGGTATACAGTAATGAAACACTTTATATAAAAAGTATATTTATTCATACAAAAACGAAACTTTTCCAATTTATTTGAAGAGTATTAAGAAACCTAAATTAACTTGTGTACTTGTGGAGTTGTGTACTTGACAAAAACACTCACTCCATTTTGCATTCAAACTGTTTGCCTTCACAGTCATCACTTTTTGAAGTCAACACCTTGAAGTTACGTTTAAACACACTTTTCGGCAAAGTTCTTTATTTTCATATGTATGTTTTAGCAAGCTTGGCGAATGAATTCTACCATCTGATTAACATCACGAGGTTTCTTAGAAAACACCTTGTCTGTGACGACTCCCCAAAAGAAAAAATCCATAGGAGTCAGATCGGGAGATCTTGCTGGTCATTCGGACTGTGAAGGCAAACAGTTCGAATACAACAGGGCATGAGTGTTTTTGTCAAGTACACAATTTTTAAGAGTTTATTAAGGTTTTCTTAATGCTCTTCAAATAAATTGGAAAAGTTTGGTTTTGTAAGAATAAATATACTTTTTCTATAAAATGTTTCTGTACTGTACACCTTCTTTTGCACCCCTCTGTATAAAGTGTTGAAAAAATGCTCAAAACGTGTTCTGGGGGTCAGTATCGGTGCTCTCACGGTCCCAGGTCTTACTATGCTGCAGGCATGAATATCTCATTTTTCCAAAGGAAATTCGATAAAAACTTATATATAAGAGGATATGTAACGGGAAGCTTGGATCAAACCCGTAAATAACTTGTAAACATCGCGTATACAAAGATGTTGCAACTAATGTCGTTTTTTAATGTAATTCTGAACGATTACTGGTTACAGCTTTTTCACGTTTTCTATATCAATTATTAAGGTCATATCTGGGGAATCCTGCTAACTACCAAGGTTAATTGATTGTGCGTCAATTTTCCTTGTTTATAAGTGCCGATGCGGTGCTTTCTCATCACGACTGTGCCTGTGCGCAAGGCTCGCTTACACGACGCAAGTTGGCCGTCAATGTTCGGCCAAACAATGAACAACTTGTCTTCAAGCACTCACAAAACCTGTTGCTGTTCTACTTTGCTATAATAGAACTAACGTTTGTTTCTGTTGCCCAGTCAGTGCGCTCAACCTGTTTGAAATTAACTATAGTACGAGTATGCCTACTATGCCTAGTTCCGTGAAAAGTTGTCCCGTAAGTCACAGCCCATTCCTAATATAGTCTCAACGGTAAATTCATCATACTGGATGGAAGAAAATTGACTCCATATCAAATTATAGCTTGTTGGCTATGTTTTTTTCTGTTTATACAGGGTGAGTTTTAAACGCTCCTCACCTTAACTTTAGATAGAGAAATAATTTAAAAAATAATTTGGGGAATGTTTTAGTGAAGTCGTACTTTGCGTCACCCATCCTCTACCGAAATGGAGCCCCCAAATTAAACAACGAACCTCAAAAGAAAGCCAAATTCAACGGCAAAGACTCTTTTTGTTAAAATGTAAAGATGGCACCCACATTTCACATACAACTTATTTGAATGACGCGCATCACTTCTCTCATAGAGTGTACCAACTTTGATTCAAAAATAAATTGTGTGTGAAATGTGGCACCTGCGACACAAAAAAAACGGATTTTGGGTGTGAGGTGGGTGACCAAAGTAGGTCTTCAATCCGAAAATATTTCGTCTCACCCTGTATATCCCGTACAGTGCCTCGGGGCTTTCTTTCTTAGCGCCTACATGCATAAAACCGGCTAACTAAGCTTAACCCTTAAACAAAAGTTTCACCGTAGTTTCAAATTGCCTAAAACATTTTCAGAGTCCTGTCCTGACTACCCTTTTATTTCAAGTTTACAACGTTCAATTAATAAGATTTGTTGTGATGAAATATAAGACAAATGACAGACAGTTTTTTTTCAGTCAGTCTCGCCACCGCACGTGAGTGTAACTAATGAGTGGTCAAGTCTAGTACTAATTTTGCAGAGAGTGCCTGTGGGTTTTGCAGAGCCCAATTTGGATGTTGTATGAGCTAAAGACTGAGGTTTCACCGCCATAACCGATTTTGAGGTTAAAATATGCCTTTTACATTACAGTTCCACCGCGGGCCACGTGAGTGAAGAGTGGGGTACTAATTCGCCGGACAGCAGAGTGCCTGTGGAAAAAACTTTCAGAGCCCAATTATAGACTGGAGTCCAAATGGCTTAAAAGTTTTACATACTTACAGACAGGAATTTTCTTAACGTCAGTTTTAGCACTTTACAGTAAAAGAAAACTAATAACCAAACGTCGATGGATTCATTTCAATGTACAGACAAACTGAAACCAAGTGTTTATCGATGTTTGACTACCTCGTGAGTAGTAATCCCGTCATTCCGACGATTTCAGAGCTTAGTTTGGTTCCTCACCATTTATTTTGTGGATGTTATATTGATACAAAATATAGCTAAAGACACACTGCGTAGTCTGTCAACCCCTTAAACGAAGTGGAAGTTTCACTACCATATCTTCAGCCGATTTTCAGTTTTAAGCGGTCGAATGTGCCGTAAAAACATGTTCAGTGCCTACTTTGGTCCCTCGCCATTTATTTTGTGGTTGTTGTATGGATATAAAATATAGCCAAAACACACTGTGTAATAGGCTTTACCCTTAAACGAAGTTTCACCACCATAGTTTCAGCTGATTTTGAGTTATAAGTGGTCATTAAAACCATTTTATTAAACTAATTTTAAATTTAAATTAAACTTCTGGGTCGACTACAATAAAAACAATGTTTATTGTAATCTGGTTGACCCAAAGTTTTTATTTTAATTTACCATGACAAACCACATAAGTTTGAAGTCCAAAATAAACTACTCTTGTTTAGTTGAAAATTAAAAAAAATACATGACTAAAGTACATTTTTTTTAAATGTATCATGACAAACCACATACGTTTTAAATCCAAAATAAACTAATTTTGTTTAGCTGAAAATGGAAAACTACATGGCTATAGTACAACACTCGCTGTAAAGCTCGTAGTAAGTAATATGGTCAACAATGTCGGTTAGACGTACTGACGCGCCGAGGAGAGGTACAACTCGTGGAAGTGCCGAGTTTGAGCGTGCAGCGGCGCGCATCATCAGCCTGTTTTTCCGCGCTGAAGCAAGCTTTGCGAGCAAACGGTTGAAGATACGACAAAAGTGCTCAGGACCATTTGTGTAGGAAATTACATTTTAAAGCTCGTATATGCTGTCAAAATTTAAATATCTGTTACAGTTTTTCTAGAATTTTAAGTAACAGTTTTGGGGTTATAAATTTTTACATGTAGTGAGGTCCTATTAATGACCGCCATCTTGAAAATAATTAAATGATCAAACATGTTAATAGCCTATGTGTTAACCAGGTATATAAGCCACATTCCTGTAAAATTTCATTAAAATTGGTCCGGTGGTATTTGCGTGATTGAGGAACAGACAAACACCATCTCATTTTTATATATTAGTATAGATTGCCATGTGAAAACAAAACAAAGCTAACATAATTGTTGCTTGCTGCCCGTTAGTAAGGCTCAAGCCACACTTTGCGGTACGACATAAGTAGCCAAGTACGCGCGTATATGCGTCATGCTTGCAGTCAAGTGCATATGGGCCGGAACACCGCTTGCGTTATCTACCGCATCTATCGTAGCAAGGTGTCCAAGCTACTGCACCCTAAGCTACTGCGCGATTTCAGTCCTCCTCTCTACTTTAAACATGGTTGAGACTATTGCGAATCTATTGAGAATTCCTACGGGTAAATATCAAATTTTTAAAGCTTATCCTGTTGGTAGGTTTGAAAATGCCAAATCAGCAGCAATTGATTACCATTTTTAGATAAATGATAGACAGGTACTCTTGATAGTTGGATTGCTAATACACTTAACAACAGATTTATTTATTTATAAATACAAAAAAGGAGGAAACTGTGAAGAACCTGATAGACGGGTTGATAGTAAAATATTTGTGATATAAATATTCTGACCTAAATTACAAAACCATAAAGAAAAAGAAAACACTATCCTGATGCCCTTTTTATTTACATTAGTGATGGGTCAAATTTGAATCTATCAAATTCGGATTAGGCCGGTTCATGTGAAATTTTCAATTTGAATTTGACCAAATATATGACACAACTATCCATTGTTTTGCATACCCGAATATTTTACATACGATACGATTAGAATATTCCTTTATTTTTAATAGGCCTACAAAAAATATATATTAACAATTATACAACATAGCATTGCTTTGTATCTGAAGTCAATCATGTTTTCAAATTTAATTATAATATCACCTAACCAAATAATTTTTTAATTTTTTTAATTGTGGCCTTGAAATGAATGATTTAAGGACAGAAACCCCTTGCATTTATATTTGGCAGTGTACACAGTAGAGTAAATTTAAATTCAGCTTTGAATTCGGGATTCAAAAATTTAAGAAGCAAACTTCGAATCCAAATTCGATAATTTTGGTCAGATTCGACCCATTACTAATTTATATTAAGTTGTAATACCTAATTTTGGTTTGTTGGTTAGTGATCAAGGAATACTTAGAACACGCCACTCTCGTGAAATAAATTGATTTATTGGTTATTGGCAGCTTACGTTTAGCCAACTCTTCAGTTCAGTCTTTTATGTCCAACGACACGTAATAACTTCTCTGTACCTAATATATATTATACAAAAATGTTACTACTCTATGCAAACTAAATTTATAACGAAATCAAGTCTAGAAAAGTACATGTGAATATATTATAATTCCAAAACTATAAAAGACACATCTAACATAAAAGAAACGTGGTCAGTTTCTCCAACTACAAAAGCTGTAAAAATAATGACTCCTTCAAGTAAAACCTTTTGTAAAAAACAATTACCTTTTCTGACAACTATTTATGTGCACTGGATATGAAAATAAAGGCACGTTTTGGCAGTAGATGTCAAAAATTAAAACTGGAATAAAATCACACAAACTTGTTTCATGCTAAATGTCTATACAATAAGTTTAACAACAAATAAACCTAAAAACTCATATTTAGGATGAACAGGATATTACTTTATTGCATTCACTTATTTCTATTAAACTGGAACTCATATATATAAATTAACTCTGTGGTTTTTATAAGGTAAAGGATAAGTAAAGGTATTTTAGCAAAAACACACTATATAATAACCACTTTATAGTTTGATTAATGCTTTAAGAATGGAATCAACAACTATCAAGTACAAGGTCCAAAAAACAAAACACTAAGGAATTATAAAAATAGTTGTAACGGATCAATTTAGTTTTTTTCTGATACAATTATATATTCTAAAACTAAGGGTATTTAAAAGCAACTATTTGAAAACTAATACAGTGAAATCTTTATATTTAGCCCCAATAAACCATTACATCAGTAAACAATGTAACCGTCTGTTCAAGTGATGGGTAATAGCGTGATGATAGTAGTAGCACACTTCTTTAGCATGCTCCTTTTTTTGTACATTAGGAAGTAGCAGCCCTACTTTTTACAACTATTAGTTTTGGCAAAAGCGCATTACAATCGAAGGAATTATCAAGCGTGAATTCCTTTTGGTATTGAATAGTCAAATTAAAACACAAGATCTTCACATGTAATACGAAATGTACCGTGAGGGGATGTGCCAAACATTGCGTTAAGGGACGACGAGGAGGTAGAGGGTGCGATAGGCGCTAAAGCAAGACAAATTTAGTTTTGTAGTCCAATTAGATATTTAAATCTGCCGATGGACAGGTAGGACCACACGGCTGGACGTTGTTTTAATCGGGCGAGTAGTTAGTTTGCTGCGAATCCGACACCGTTTCGTTCCAGTGTTTGTTACCAGGATGCGCTTTTAGACATAGCTACTCACTAGTTTCATGCAGGTGAGTGGATTGTAAGGGTATACTTTAGGTGCTCCACAAGCCCTGGAGGCCGGTGGTTTGGCCACTAGACCACCAAGATCCTTGTTATATTACTGCTCTATATCTTGAAAGTTAGTAGCTACTTTAAATCGTAATATACTGGATCAAGAAGTTTTATACTTGAATAAGGCTAGGCTTATTCAACAATGGTGCTTGAGAACCTTCGGGGCTCAAGAAAGGCTCGAGAAAGGTGTAATCAGAACTAGAATTGACCCGTTACTCTACTAAAAACTAAACATTTGTATCTATTATGTATATCTGGGTGAGTGTGTTTTGATTACATTGCAATATACAATCACAAAAAGCAGAAAACCCAAGTAACTAAAATTATATTTTGACTGGTATATGTCAATTTGCTTTTTATGCAAAAATTATTATTGCTTATGAGAAAATACAAATCATAAGACCTATCCATCCTTAATAATTAATCAAAGAGTGAACAAAAGAAGCTATTGCGATTGTTCCAAAAGAGAAAGAGAAAATGAGAACCGCACAATAGTCACAGCCACAATGAATGGTCATAAATAAACCAAAATCAAGAATTATTTTTGCTATATTTAGGTGCCTTCTTCGGACCTGGTGAGTTGGAGTTGGTGGATTGTCCTGTCGAGGGAGTCTCCTTATGCTCTTGAAACATCTTCTTGTTCAAATCTACTTCTTCATCTTGAAAGTCATAAATATCGTTAGCTTCCACAGTCAATTCGGTCTTTGGGGTCAACAACTCGATCGCGGTCGGAGATGTTTTCCACTTCTTGTCAACCAGTGACGTGAACCTTGGTTTTGAAGGAGAACCATTAACCTGACTAGATGATACTCCCGTGGGAGATGCCTTTGTGAATTTCATTGAATGAACACCCCATTTTGTGGGAGACGGAGTCGTCTTGTTTTTCCGGGAGAGATTTAACTCTCGCAGAGCAGCTTCCGCTTTTACTCTTACCGCTTCTTCCGGTAAATTTCCAACCCCCATACGAGTGATCTTTCTACGATCCAACTTCTTTGACAGTTCGGCAAGATTTTCTTCAGAACTGTTGATGCTGATTGAAGTTTTGTCACTCTTTTCAGAGAGTTTATCAATTTCTGGGCTATTCATTTCTATTTTGGTACTAAGTTCCGAGCTCATTTCAGAATCAAAAGACACTTCTCTGCTCGTGTCGTCATCTTCAGTCTTTTCAGAACTCGATTCATTTTTGTCTATTTTCAGTTTTCTTACAGTAATGCTGTTCTGTTCAGAATCAGACAACTTTCTCTTGAGTGAGCGACAACTTTTCTTCTTTGCAGGGCGCCCCATCTTCTTCTTGACCGAACTAGTGGAATCCACAGCGTTATCACTCAGTGGTAGAAGTTTTATTTTTTCGGTGGAACATTCTAAAGAGTTCTCGTTTTCACAACTCGACTCCACTACAGAATTGGTCTCTGGATGTCCTGACCGACTGTCTTGAGAATCATCAGCTGAAAATCTTCTCGGGTGATCCTCGATTCTATGCTGTCTTACTTCATGAATCGTCTTGAAACTTAGTCCACAGTCTGAAAACAGAAAAATAACCGGTTACAAATTGTTCATGTATCTCCTAGTAATCGAAGTCAAACTCGCTACTCTAGCTTTGAGTATATGCATTTTAGTAAGTTTTAAAAGAAATTATGATATGCCAGACTGAGAAGGAGTCCCTATTGATAAAAATACAAAAGCAATCCTGACAGTCTCTTTAAACTGTAAACTGAAACCCAAAATAATGCAGTCCTGTAGCTATAGAAATCACACTAAATATAAATAGGTAGAAAAATATTTTAGAATCCATCTCAGTTGAACATTGTTTTGATGGGATTTCTGATTTTATTGTATGTTCAATTCGTCACAGGGTAACTTGTGTTGGCTTGTTACTTTTAGAGTAACTGTAATCAGCTACATTATTTTGACAAAGGGTACTTGTAACTATGGTCAGTTACAATTATTTTGCAGTAGCTTCCCCAAGTCTGCAGGGACATAGTATATTAAAGCTCCTTTCTTTGTTTGAAGTTTGTTGGACATTTTCCATCAAAACCAAGTAATCATCTTGCTCACTAACGATGGAAAATGTCTGCAATAATATATTAAAGCATCGTGTTTATTGTCGTTAGCGGAGGGGGATTATGGGATCACACTGTGGCCTTTTTAATGTTCCCTCGTTTTTACCTACCTGAACAAAGAGGTAACATTTCCCCATCATCTTCATTAGCATCCAAACCAGAATCAAAATGCTCCTTCCAGTCTGCAAAATAAATCAACGGTATAAATAAATGCAAAAATAAATCAATATGAATCTTAAGTCAATCATCGACAATAATAATAATCAATATACAGAGTAAATGAAATTACAGTAGAGCCGCTATGATTTTACATCTGGCCTTGTCAAGTTAGAAATGAAACTACTGAGAATGTTCACAAATTTCCAAGTTTCGTCCTAACGAATGTTTTAAGTTTTACTTTAACTTAAAAGTTAACTCTATTGATTGGTTTGAATTGAAATACATTTATTTTGCAATGCTTATATTTCAAAACAAACGGACAACGTTTATTTTTGGTATTCTAGGAAACTTAGGCTAGTAAGTTATTTAGCAGCTGGCTCCTGAAGAATCCATTTTATTCTCTGCAGGAGGGAGTATTACGACCAAGTCAGGAACTGTAAGCTGAACTAAAAGTGCAGCCATCTAATTGTATATAGTTTAATAAATTTCTTAGTTTTAATTATTGTGACAAAGTCAATCTGACCCTAGTCAGTCTCAGATGAAGAAGAAGGTAAAAGGTAATTCAGCCAATTAAAGTACATTCTTTTCTATTAAATACACAGATTAATGTCTGCCCAGAGCTCTATATGTAAAAATTAAGAAAATCTGACATAATAATAAAATTGAAATATGTTTTAAACAGTAGATTCTAGAGCGACAGGAGTTGTTTTTATTGATTAAGGAGGTAAAAAGCTCTTATACAGGTTGAACTGTGTATTCATTTATCGTAAAACTACAATTTTATAGGCAAAACAAAACTTTGAATGACCACCATTTTAAAACGGCTGATCCAATGTACCTGGTTAACGAACTTAACCTAGAGATTTACAAAAGGAACATTTGTACCAAATTTCATGACCATCGGACCAAAAATGTGACCTGTAGAGTGGTCACCTTTCTACGACATGTCCTTCTCTTTGGCAAGAAAAATAAAGGATGAAGGAATTAATCTAAAGAAAAATATACAATACTGATGTGACGTAAAGGAAGGCTCACCATTATCGTAACACTCTTGGCCCTGGTAGTCTTCAAACTCTTTCTCGTAGCGTTGGCCATACTTGACATGGGCTCGAGCAATGTGTCGGTTGCGTGTACTTGGCATCATGAACCTGAAAAAATAATTTTTAGTTTTCACTAGAAACAAATATTATTTTATACATTCATCGCAGTCTTCATGTTAAAAATAAAGAACTATATGAAAAATCCCATTCGTACATACAACAATGTTTTATACAACATTCCCATTCATTCAAAACGTCAGACAGCCAACCTTTAGATCTCCAAAACTTGTGCAATGGATTGTCCTAAGCTATAGAATGCTTCTCAAATCAATACGGTTTTCAGATCAGTTTTTATGCCTGGGGTGTTGTGGCATTTTATCAAATTTAAAAGATGGGTGACAAAATTACTGGCACCCTGAGAAGGCAAATTAATGTTCATGTACTTTCATTCTGTGTCTCCTACTCCGGTTCCCAACCCTGAGTTTATCTCATGTTTATCTATTGCTGTACCTGAGCTCACAGATGGGACACGGATAGGGCCGCTCCTGAGTATCACTGCTGCAGACGGCCAGATGGTCGAGCAGGTTGGTAGGCTTGACATCCTTGACAGTCAGCTGGTCTAGCAGGTTGGTAGGTCTTATCTCTTGAGTCACACTCTCCCTCAGTGCTTCCTTGCTCACTGCCACACTGCCGGGCAAGGGACGCCGGCCGAGCACATGTCTCAACTCTGACGCCAACATGCTCACATTCTCCCGCCCACTCCTCACTCTGCTCACCAGCTGTATCAGTTCCGAGTTCAAGTGGGTCGACCTGTAGGCAAGTTCACAATGTGCTACATTAGTTTGAATTGTTGGGGATTCCTTTGTGTTAGTGTCAAACTTGTTTCGTCAGTACTAATTGTTGTTATTCACGTAAAGGCTAGGTCAGACCCTGTGAAATACGTTAATTCAGTTTTGAAACGTTGGCTTTTCTTTGTGCCCAGATTTGCTTCATGCTGCAGGAATGATCTCTCATTCTTTCATAAGTCCTGGCTACTCCTCTTATTTTAGGATCGATTATTGCTAAACAAAAAATAAATTAGTGAAATACATTAGAGAGAACTTACTTGGTAGTTTCATTTCCTATGCGTTTTTGGGCAGCGCAGAGTTTTCCAAGTAGTTGAAAAGCTTTAGTGTTCAATCTGTAAAAAAATGTTAATTTTATTCAAAATTCATAACTGTAAAAGTGGCACTTTAACTGACAACAAACCCACGCATAATCTTCAATTAGCTTTGTTGCAATATCTAAGCATTGAGCTTAGCCCAGAGCATGGGCTGCAATGACTCCCTGAGGAGGACTAACGAAAATATGGCTTATAGAAACTAACAAGTTGGCAAGTAGACAGACTAATACCAACAGACATTTTGGGATTTTTTAGGACATTTATTTCTTGGCAGGCCGAGCAAACACAAAAAAACCATGGGAACTTTCAAGACAGGAAATCATTTTGCTACCTTAATAGAGTCTTAGTACTTTCACTAACAATCGCAAATGCCAACTTTTTGTTGAGCGAGCGCATAATGACAACTGCGGAACTATACCACGAACTTTTGTTGGAGATCCCAAATGCTGAATAACGGATGTAAAACCTGGCATGTTATTGAAATGTCCACTGAGACAAAATATAAACAATGAATAGGTCCACTAACACTGATCTTTGAAGATGACAGAAAGCAAGGAGCAGTAGGTACTTACTCAGCCTGAGTGGCCGGAGTGACTTGACTGCTCGTAGGGTCATGTGTCAGCTTGCATCCGATCAGTTTGTTCAACGCACGGTCTACAAGGCTGCCGAGAGCCAGGGACATCTTACTGCGCAGCTTCTCTGCAGATTCCCTGTATACAAAACATAATGTGAGGACCGAACATGTCAACAAACAATAACAAATTTATCCATACAGTGGGAGTTAAGTGAAAATTGGCAGAACAATTTGAATAGGAAAAAAAGAAAATCTTTAAAATGGGGCTGTATTTTTTTGCAATTGTTATACATTTCAACCTAACTACAAAACACCCAACAAACCAGTGTACCATTGTATCCAGCGTTCAGGAAAAACAAAATTCGTATAATTTCCACAATTCCTCAGATAAATTTCCTGGTTTTAAGTTACTGTATAATTAAGTTTTGATTCATATTTAAATGTAGAAAAACTGTTGAAGTATCAACAGATAGTAAGAGCTTGTTTCGGCAGCTGTCTGTAGATTCCTGTTGGCATTTAAACACAAAGTCACAACTTTTTTTGGCGTCCGAGACCTAATCTTGACTTTTGTTAATGTTTCCAATAAAATCTGGATTCCCATTCAAGTAGCAAACTAAATCACAACTTTCATTAACATTTTGCGACGATATCTAGACTGTGGTTAGTGTCCGTGAGGAAATCACAACTTTCTCAGTCTCCCTTCTCAAAACTTTCCGGTTTAGGGTCGAATTCCTGTTTTTATCTTTTACTTTTTCCGTATATAGAAACTTTTTGTATAATTTCCGGTTTTCTCCTATGCAGGACATCCTGTTTACTGACTGTAAAACATAAAACCAAACTAACGAAGGAATAGCTGCCTCCTGGTTGTCAGTTTTCTTCGCATGTTGGGCTTGAATGTGTGACTCCAAGAGAGTAGCCGAAGGTAGGATCTCCTTGCAGATGAAACACACAAAGCGTCGGTCGCCTTCCTCCTGGCTCAACATGGCTGCTCGCCTTTTCTGACCACTGCCTCCCTCTGATACAGAATTGTAATTGATTAATCACAACATTCTTTTAGAAGGAAAATAATCTAAAAATATAATTTTATTTTAAAAGTCTAATAATAAAAAATTGTTGCAGCTTCTGGTCAAATCCTTCAGCTAAAGTCACAATAATTGAGGACGTTAAATGAGCGATGATGACACTATAGAAACGAATGACAAAGAATACTTTCTGTCATGATGCAGAGATATAATATCAATAAAAGTATCTTATTCACTAGTATTTTAATTTAAAATAATTCAAATTTTACAACTAAATACTAATTTGTATTTAGTAATCGGAGTTGTAATGTTTACTTTAAGACCCGGCTGTTCTTAATTTGTCCTGACCAATCACCAAGTTAGCGCTTAGTATCGATTATGAATAAATTATTTCTCAGAAAATAAACTTAACCTCATTAAGATTGATAGTTAGAGTGGTTCTATTTTGAACTGTCGAATTCTATGCAATAGATCAATCATTCCAATCAAACAAAACCATTGCATCAGCTGATGACCTTGCCACAGAAATATGGTTAAAATTATCTTTTTTCTTCCTAGGGAGTAGAAGATCATCAGAACAAACCTTTACTTCCCTGGGATTAAAATTGTAACTTTAGCTTCTTAATACAAGTCGTATTTCTATAGTAGCTGTTTTCAAGAAAAATTATGTAAACATTTTTCGCACAATAACTCTTGAATTTAAAATATAACCTTATCTCATTTGTAAGTTACCAGACTTATAATCTTAAATCTATATTTAAAATGATGTCTGGGACATCAGGTATTTACGATTAAGTCAAAACAACATTCCTTCTATCAACCTTCTCAAAAGGCATTAACAAATAACAAGTAGAAAAGAAGCAAGTAAGAGATCCGGGTTCAAGTCTCGGTTAAGTTCACAAATTTTGTCTTTAAATTTCTTAAGCAATAAATTAGCTATTTAGCATTTTTACAAATTCATAACTACAATTATTAACACATACGGTAGAGAGCACTTACTAGAAGTTGAGCTCACAGTCGGGGTGCAGTGGGACCAAGACACATGAGTCTTCAGAGCCGTCAGTCCCAGGTAGTGTTTGTTGCACGTGGGACAGACCATTTCTTTGCTGTCATAGTCGGCCAACAGCTCTTTCGGTTTTTGGTTTTGAGCTCCTCTACAGAGCTTAATTTCCTGCACAACACATGCATCGTCACAAATTCATTAAATTGCCATCCTTTTTCTACTTCTCATTTCATAAAAGTCACAAAGTATTTGATTATGACTAAGTGAATTTTTATAGGAAATAGAGCTTTTCATTTCTATGGCCAGAGAGAACATAGAACATAACGGTTTCCAATTTTGAGCATCATCTTTTCAACATCTCTTGAGATGACAAAACTTAGTAAATATATATTATATATAAACAAATATTTTCTGTCACCATATTGGTCCGTCTAAATGGATTCGGTTGATTTTTTGTACACATGTTGAGTAAGGTATCGTAAATGTGAATACAGATTTTAAATTAAATTGATTCATAAATACAGTTTATATAGTTTATATAAAAACACATTTTTGGGGAGGGAAGGCCCCCTAAAAGGACACTTCTGCTGGTCCAATTTTGCTGGTTAACAAACTAAATCTAGACATTTAGAAAAGAAACATTTGTACCAAATTTTGTGAAAATCAGACATAAATGCAACCGATAGAGAGGTTACAAGGGTCCAAAAAGAGCACTTTTGGTGTAATCTTTACCCCATGACAGTAAGTTCCCTAATATTCACGGTAGCTCTTGTGGATACGCATCAGCTTTGTTTGTTATGGTTAATTTATAAATAAATAAAACTAATTGTGTGCTTTACCTCTGTGTCACTGGTGGAGGGCTGTGTGAAGTCTACGCTGGAAGAAGCCGTCACACTTGTAGTGGGAGAAGGGTGTGAGGCGAGGGGGAGCAGGGATGAGCTGCTCTCCGGATGGTCCAAGTCCATCAGGGTGTGACTGTCGTCTGCCAACGGCCATGCTTCCAGCGGTCGAGAACTGTCGTACACATATTCCTCCTGAAATACAAGTACATACATAGAGTACAGTATTTTGTCAATTTAAAATAACAATAAAAAGGTTCCGTCGTCTTTTTTTAAGTCTAGGACTAGTTCAGGAACTCTTGGATAGAGAAGAATGATCTTTTTAAAAAGGTTCCATCATCTTTTTTTTTGTCTAGGACTAGTTGAGGAACTCTTGGATAGAGACGAATGATCTTTTTAAAAAGGTTCCGTCATCTTTTTTTTAAGTCTAGGACTAGTTGAGGAACTCTTGGATAGAGAAGAATGGTCTTTTTATAAGTCAGTCTGCCGAAGTCTTCTTAAGGGCTTTTCCTGCAGCATCTTTAATTCATGTGGCAGACAGTTGTAGAAAGCTGCTCCTCAGCAGGAAGGTTTTTGCCAAAAAGACTGAAGTGATGTGTGTTAAGCAAGTAGTTGTGTCTTTGCTTCATATTATAATGATGTTGCCCTCCCCCCCCCATTCAGGGTTTTGCAGTGACAGAGTAGAGAATTATTTTCAGGATGTACAGTGAAGCCAATGTCAGTATCTTGAGTTTCTTAAAGGCATTTCGGCAAATATCTTTTGGACTTAAACCTTTTAAGAAGAACTCTTGCAGTTGTACATTTATGTGTGTTTTACCTTAGAAACAGAGTCTAAAATACGAAAAAAATAGTCTTAGGCTTGATGTGGAAGGTCATTTTTGTTTGCCACTTAAGTTTACCACTCAATCAGGGTGGTTTGCTGGACACCCTGAGTTATTACTTAGGGTATTATGGACAAAGATCTCACCTGTAGAGTATGTTCTCCCAGCTGCTCCAAGATGGCCATTTCCTCGTCACTAGCTCCCATCGCAAGTTGCAGGTCTGACCACGTGTAATTGCCTAGGCTCGGCGAAGCCAACTCTTGGTCACTTGACAGCAACTACACATTCCGAGACACATTCACAGTTTGTTACAAACCCTTCCTAACGAGTTTCCACAGGAAATAGTGCTATTAATTTCTATCGTCCAGAGAGAACGAAACCTCTTAGAACACAACTGTTTGCAGTTTTGAGCTTCCCAACACTTGCCTGAGTCACCAAATTCTTTAAAAATCTGACAAGAAATGTGACCTGTGGTCACAAGGGTCAAAAAGGGAATTTTTGTTGTAACTTTGACCCCATTATTGAAAATTTGCAAGGATTCACGGTAGCCCTTGGAACTACTCGTTAAAAGGCAAACAAAAGTTAGTTTTCCTTTTGGCCCCAGGATAGGATTTACTGACGGTTTGGTACACAAAATAGTTTTCTTATTTTAGTTTGTTTGCTGTAAAGCATCTAAAGATCCCTAGCAGAACAGATTTGATTTTGATGAGGCATTGACAGTATTTCTCAGATGAGCCTGTGTTTTGAAGCATGGTGAAAACACAACTTGAATGTGTCTTTTCTGAATAATCATAAGAAACTACATCAATACATCTAAAAAAAATTAATATGTTTCTCCCTGAAAAGTGAGTTATACATTTTAGAAGATGAGTGCCAACTAAAAATCTCATAATGAATCCATCTTCACCATCCTATCGCCAAATTCATTTTAAGGAATCTTTCTTGAACTACACAGCTTAAAAAGTTAGTTTTTCCTGGTCATCTTACGTATTAAAAGTTACCATAGTTTGAAGTGGGTTACCTTGTTGACTGTGTCCATGATGGACCCAATGCTACTGCTGCAGCTCGTCGAGTAGCTGTCTGCGTCCCAAGTCTGCAGCCCCGACTCCCACAGAGGCAACGGCAACGGGTTCCAGTCTTGCTGCGGCTGCGGAACACTCGGCCACTCTGCTCCGGTCGATCTCTTCTCTTCAGTCTGCTGGTCTCCTTCTTTGACAGCCTCCTCTTGTTTCAAATGATGCATCACTTTGGCCACATTCAGCGTTCGCTTTTTCCAAATCGTTGATGATACTACCGATCGACTTACAGTACTTCATCGGATCAGTCTCTTCCTCCACCTCAACGCTGGGTTTCTTGTTGTTTTCATGGTGACCTAGAAAGGATTGCAATTTGTGTGCATAAAGGGCACTTTGGGTTTCCACCTCGTGTGTCTTTGATGAATAATCGTCACAAACTACAGTCAGCGGTTGAGTTTTGTTTTCAACATTTGACACCTCCCAACAGTTTCTAGAGACTCCGACTTTAACTTTCGTACTAATTCCTCTTTTAGGCATTTTTTTGATAATTTTCTTCAGTTTGTTTTTATCTTTTGCTGGTAGTTTTGGTTTCGTCAGTTTGCAAAGCTTGCCGTCAACAATCTCTAGTCTTTTCATTTTCATCATCTTCTTCAGCTTTAATTTCTTCTTTTTCTTTTTGATTGCCCTGTCCCTTAAAACACTCAAAGCTAAGTCGTCTTTAGAACTTGTACTGCCTGGGCTGCTAGGTCCCTCTTCGAAGTAAGATGATTTTACAGTTTCATGATGATCTTGGCTGATTTCCTCAGCAGACCTTTTAGGCACAGGTTTATCACTGACCAAACCTTGTTTATTAGTTTCTACCAATGATATTTTCACTTCTTTATCAACCTCATTGCTTGTAGGCACAGTAGATTTGGCTTCTGCATCTTTCTTCACGGACTCAAGCGATTTTTTGGCCATATACTTCTTGAAAATTAAGTAATCATCCATTAGCTGTTGCTTAGTTTTGATTTCTTTAAATTTGCCGCTGACGTCATCATCTACATTAGGAGGATTTATTTTGTTTTGACTGTTAACATCAAAGCTATTACTGCTTACTGTTTTTGATGAGCAAGTGCTCAAAGAAGTTGGAGATACTTCATGAGTACTTTTTTCTTCATTGGCTTGGGGTGGTTTTGTTTTTTTTACATCTTCAGCTTTAGTGGATTTAACACTTGTCACATTGTCCTCTAGAATGTTTTTTGGATTGTCAATTGCGGTAGGGTATTTTTTCCAGCCCTTTGGTCTTCCTCTCTTTTTCTTAATAAGGGGTTCTGATAAATTAATCTCTTTCAACAGATTCACATTAGACTCGGATGTTATATTTTGATAAAGATCTTCCATGCTCAGTCTTTTAAATATGCTGGCAGTTCCCACACTAACATCAAAGATTGACTCGTCCATATTGTTTGAGGTCTCTTTACCTAAATGATTATCATCAGCATTTACTTTCTTTGTCACCTCACTTTGTTTATGTGTCTCGGTGTAATCTCCTCTTTCTTCCATTGCCATTTTCAGCACTCCTTCAATGGTTTCTTTGATTTGTAATTCAGTGACAAAACTTTTATTTTTTAACTGAGATCCTGATTTTCTTTTGGCTTTTTGAAAGGTTTCAGCTGCATCCTCCTTAGAACCAGATTTTAATACCAATGGTAAAGTTTGGCTACACTCAGCTGATTCTTCGTTACTCTCTTTAGTTGTATCAGATGAAATGGATTGTTTAGTTTTCTTTGGTTCGTTATATTCCAAGTCAGAATCAGGGATATTCATAAAATCATCCAGGTCTAAACTAATTTTCTGGTTCAAAGAAGATCGTTGTCTCAGAACACGCTTTTGTTCTGGTTTTTCAACCAGTGGAAGGTTAACTCTTCTACGTTTGCCAACTTCTGCCACAGCTCCTTCACTCCTTAGTTTTTCCCACTCTTTCATCAACAGAACAAAATTTGAAGATCTACCTTTACCTAGCCTTTTCTTTACTTTCATAGCCAATTCAGTAGCTTTGCTTTTCTTGGATACTTTTCTTGCAACCAGAGTAGTTGTTTTGGGCTTTGGCCCCCTTTTCCTGCCTCTTCTTTTAACTTCTTTAAATATCTCAGACACCTTTTTGTTTTTCAAATTTTGACTGTTTTGGGGTGATTTTAACTTATTGTCACTACCTGTGCTGTTTCTTCTCTTGGGAGAACAGCTCTTACTGTAAACCATTTCCTGACCAAACAACTTTTGGTTTTGAGCAGTTCCTGGAATAATACTCGATGCTGGATCCGCATCGGTTTTGTCTGTTAGTGATACATTGTGACTTGTTTCCGAAGTATGTCGCATGAATTGATCATAGTATCCGGTGACATCAAATGATTCAGTGCCTACTTGGTTGACGGTGGCTTCGATGTGACTTAGTCTCTTGGCATGTTCATCGTCTCGGATTACTTCTGCTGGGGAGAGTATGGGGATGTCCTCTACACTGTTGCCTTGCACAGACTCCACCAGTCCCTCAGGGCAGAGTTCTGGCATCGCCGGCTCGTCTGCTGCATCTGCTTTCATACAGCTGTGCTTCAACAGAGCCATCAGATAAGGAAACACCGCGTCACAATGGACACATCTGTTTGTTTTGTTTCCTGCATTGTTTTTATCTTCTTTCCAATAAACACACTTTTTCTTGTGTCTTTGGCAAGCTGAGCTGCTGTCGAACTGCATGCCACAACCGTTGCATATTATTATCATCTTTTCAGTTCCTGCGTTGGTTGTATTTATAGTTGAATCTGGCCTTCTGGTTTTCCCATCTGTTAATTCCTTTAGTTCTCGTTTCACTCTCCTCTTTTTCTCTACTTTTTGTGCAGGCTTGCTTTCTATCATTTCCTCTGCAACTAACATAGCTTCTCTCATAGCAGCTATTATTTTAGAGGTCTCGATTGGTTCTTCAGCTACAGACTCTTCAATGACAGGCGTGTCTGTACTCTTCCTCACAACTGGTATCATTTGCAAGCTGGTCAAAATATCAGAATGTTGAGTCATATTTTCAGGTTCCATCGGTTCCATTAGTTCATTTGGTTCCTCTTTAATCTCTTCATCATTTACAGATTCAACTTTCACTTCTACATTCTCTGCTTTTCTTGTATTTTCTTCTTCTTGGACCTCATTGGCTTTCCAATTTTTCTGACCGTGCAATCTTGGGCGTCCTCTACCAAGTTTTGGTTTTTTCGCTCCGTTTGCATGATGAGTGTTTGAAAGAGAAGAAATTAGAGTCTGAAACAGAAATGAAATACATGCTTGAGTAAAAACAAATGTTTTCAGTTAGCCGTCTTCCTTTATTATAACTAAAAGTATTTGTAAACCAACGTTATTTTAAACCATTATTCTTAGATTATCTAAATTATTTTAAAGAGCGAATCCAATAAAAAATTGCTTACTGACAATCAAAACTTTGACTAACTAAAGCTGCCAGCGTAGACCGCGTCAATTTGCTATTTCTAACTTCTACTGGGTTAGACATTCCGCTCATTTTCCAATGGAGCATTCTGAGTGAACTTGCTGAGACTCAGTCCACTCACACCGGAAGCTTTAGTTAGTAATGACGCCGGCCGCTTAAGCCTAGGGCTCATTTAATCAAAACTTGTATTAAGTTTTTTTTAAACATAAGTATAAGGAACTTTTTTTCAAATCAGTAAGCAAGTATAGTAACAGTGAGGAAGCATCAGTGATCTCAGCCTAAATGGAGCCTAACTGTCTAGTTCTTAAGAGTGTAATAACAACCAATTTAGAAAGATATTATTTTTTAAAGTTACGTGTACAATAAGTTACATTGAAATATTAGGTCATAAACTGAAAATCAACCAAAATACGAGGGTCATCCAGAAAGTAAAGAACGATTGCGCATCACGCGCCGCGCACACCCCTCACCACTACGAGCGTGCGTGCAGCTGCTAGCTACATTTTTCCTCTTCAGTTTGAGTGTAGGTTTGTTGCTGTGTGATTACGCATCTCGTGTCCAAAGTGATTAATAATGGCATCGACAATTGAAAAGCCCGCTAAATTTAAAGTGTGAAATTTAAACACCCGAAAAGTCATGGCAACTGTTTTTTGGGATCAAAAGTGCTTAATCCATGTCGAATTTATGCCAAGAAAAGAAACGAATACAGCCCTGACTTGGTGCCGAGTAACTATCACTTATTCCCAAAGCTTAAGGATTTTTTAGGTAAAAAACAGTTTGCTAACGATAAGGAACTCAAAGAAGCTAAGAAATCCTGGCTCATGTTTTTGGCGGCAAATGAGTAGAACATGGGTATGGAAAAACTGGTCCCACGTTAAAACCAGTGTCTGGAAATCCATGGCGACTGCATAGAAAAGTAGAGGAAGGTTCTATGCATTTGTAAATAAAGTTTTGTGTTGATATCTTTATTTTTTATTTGACCATGCCAAAACGTTCTTTACTTTCTGGATGACCCTCGTAATACTGACTGGAAAAATATTTTATAAAGTACTTTAGAATTTTAAAAGCATTTTAAAGGAAGACCATAGACTTGTTAAGTAATAAACTAAGCCAACACAAGTAAAATATCTTGATTTTTGAGTGGAAATACCCTCCTCTCCCAAAATCAGGGGCTGGAATTGGAAAATAAAAAGGTTGGTCTCTCTTGTCAGTCCTCCTCTCAGAAGGATCTTGTTAAACCCATAAATGCCGAGCTTTATTTATATAAAGAAAATAAGACTTTTGTCTGTACATTGCAAGGAAATAGGAATCCACCGATTTTTGGTTATTTGGTGTTTATATACTCTGCAAAGACCAAAACTGGCATCAAAAAATTCCTGTCTGTAATGTTTTTGAGGAATCTTGGACCACTTATAACTCAAAATCCGCTGAAACTATGGCGGTGAAACTATTTTTTAGGGCTAGGCCCATTACACAGTGTGTCTTTAGTTATATTTTATACCCTTACAACATCCACAAAATAAATGGCGCGGGACCAAAGTAGGCACTGAACACGTTTTTAAAGCATATTGGACCGCTTTTAACTGAAAATCGGCTGAAGCTATGGTAGTGAAACTTTGTTTAAGGGTTAAGCCCATTACGGTGTGTCTTAAGCTATATTTTATACCCATACAACATCCACAAAATAAATGGCGAGGGACCAAAGTGGGCACTAAACACGTTTTTAAGGCATAACTTTAAGCCCAATTTCAAAATGAAGGAACAGGAGTAAGGATTGGTAGTTTGATGCCAGTACCTTAGCAACAGCCACAGGCACTTTAGGCATTGATATTATAATATCATGACCGCTTAACTGACTTGATACTGGTAGGCTCCTTGTTTATTCATTAGTTCAAAATTTTATAGCTTTACCAATACAACATTTTATCATTTATTTCCCAGATTTTTAATTGTTGTGTTACCTGCAAACAAAGTTTTGTACAAGGTTTAGTCAAAATAAATAAATAAATTTTATCCATGGCCAAGCACGGGTATACAGCTAGTCAACAATAATATTATTGATATCATTTGTGTTTTTTTAAATATTTAACACAATATGCTAACATTATCAATACAGTTTGAACACCTTAAAAGGTCTACCTTGATACGACGTTTCCTCAAAAGTCTTGTCTGCCATGAAAAAAGAGAGCTTATTATTAACAATGTTTAACACCAACCTTGTGAACCATAAATACTATATTTCAACATGTTTTAAGATCAAATAAAACCTGTGTTCTGTTTTTTTAAATACTAGATTGAAAAATGTGTTAACAAAATGTGGACACTACTTTTTTTTAAAAATTATTACTACTAGCCAAACATTTCTTTCTTTCAACGAGATCAAAAGTGAATGTTATTCTTAAATATAAGTTGTTTGTATGTATAACCATCCAAAGTTCAAATCAATATTCAAACATCCTACATAATTTGAAAACCGAAACCCTTCTAAAACCAGTTTTTACTGTACCTTTGGATTTTAAGAGTGTGCAGTGTTGGCTGTGACATTAAAATATTTCGTCTCATAAAAACAATGTAAAAAGATGTATTTTCTTGGGACATTTCACTCCCACAGTTTTCATCGGATTTTTATGAAATAAAGTTAGTTTTAAAGTGCATATATGTTTTAGTGGCTCATATGAGCCGAATTTCTAAGATTTCTCATTTCTAAGATCGTGTCATGAATCTAAAAGTTGAGGAAACTTTGTATTTGCATTTCTTGACTTTCCTAGTAAATTAATAAAACTGTAAAAAGTAGTCAGTGGAGACACTGCAGTACATTATCATCTTTCAAATAAAACTTATTTCAAAAAGATCTCATGAAAATTGTAGGCTTGAGGTGTCTCAAGAAAATGCTTGTTTTTCATTGTTATCATGGGACAAGAAACAAAATGGCCGACAGGTGCACATTCCTAAGAAAGGATATGCAAACAGACATGCAATGCATCCAAAAGAAACTTACACTGTAGCGCCTCCTCCTTAATATGCGATTCTGCCATGAAAATATAAAGTTCATAAGAATTGTCTCAAATAATCAGAATATTGGTATTAAGGTTAATTTTTACAAAAATATCCATTTCACGACATTTATAGGACCACTCTAATCAACTCTGCTGACATAAATAATTAATTAGTAGTAATTTTTGCCTCTTACATTCTTTCTTTAGACATTAGCCTCTAAAGGTAGCCTCAAGTTCTAGCTAAATTCCATGTAATAAATAGTGTGTGTTTTTCAATGCAAAAAAATGTGTTTAATTATGTCTGACTACTTTTATTTATTACTTGGAATGATACAAGTAATTAAAGTAACTATGTTTTTAGGGTTAATTTTTTTCTTGTTATGTCGGGTTTTCATTGTTTGCTTTAATAGTGCCTTACAAATATTCAAACACCTGTTAAGAACCCTGTATGCGTGTTTATTTGACAAGACGTTCACAGGACAATTTCCACATACAAAGTATCTATTTTGTATTTTCAGTTGAAAGGCTTTTGGAAAACGTGAAGAATTTTTAGAGAGTTGACCTTATGATGCAGAATAGTGAATAGTATGACTATTAACTTTAGACTTAGAGTAAACACAGGGACTATTGCAGCAGATTCACTCTACAAGGACGAGTGACATGACAAACTAAAAGACTGTTTCAGTACCGTTTAGTGCTACTAATTTCAGTTGATAATATTGACAGAAGACAAAATTACAGCAGATTGAATTTTAAGAGTTTTAAGGACTTTTACCACCAATCTTCAGTAGGAATGAATTATTGAGTTGCTCTCTACTAAGCGGGATCTAATATTAAACTAAACGCTGCCTGTTTCAAAATAATTTTCTAAAATAATAACAGGAAGAAAATATATTGACAAATACAACTTACATTGTTGATAGAGACTTGAGTGCGAGTTTTATGCTCTAATTCGTCGCCCAGTACACGTCGAGTCGCTCTCTTAGCAGGCAAGTTAGCGATCATTTTCTGAATTGTGTCCACTAGAAAAAAGACAACGACATTGAAGAATATTTTAACAAACAAATTTGAAATGAAAAATTATTAACAAGGCAAAGTTAGGATAGTTAAGTCCTCACTTCTTCTTAATCACGTTTGGTACTTCATTTTGAAAAGACTAGGGGTGGACAGGATTGTATTTCTCCTTTTGGGCAGGAATGGGTTACCTTTTCTTGCTTGATTTCAGGATATTTTGGGTAGGGATAAAAGCTAATTTTAGTCATTACAAATAAAAAATAAAAGGTTAAAAATTTAAAAGAACTTATTTTAGGTTACAAGTAATTTTATCCTACAAATCCCAAACTTTCGTTCCATTTATAAAAAATTTATATGGAACAGCACGATTGTTCTTTGTTTTTATTATCTATTATATTACCATAGAAAAAAACTTGACAATAATTACAGGGAACTGTTAACATTAAATGTCAAAAATTATTAAAATAATAACTTATTTACTCCTTAAAAGGATGTAAAAATTTTAAAAATAACTAACAATTTTAATTGGATTTTTTTGTGATTAGGGGAGTTTTTAATAGAAACACGCCTAAAGTGATCACAAAGAAATGATCAAAAAATGACAGTTTAGCAGTCCCTCCCAAAATACCAGATTGGCCAAAAATTCACTTTAAATTTCTCTTTGTGCAAAAAATCTCTCTCCCCCAAAAAAATTCTGTTTTTAAGGAATTCACTCCCGGTTTTTGGGATTGTAATCTCTGTTGAGAATTTTCTCGAGTGAAGAGAGAGATACGTACTGTCGCCAGGCTTGGTGCGGATGCGACCACAGACGTGTTTGGCCGGTGTGTTGGGGATGTTACGCTTGACCATGCGTTTGCCTTGTTGCTTGCGTTTGCGACTGCCGAACGGCCTCCACTTGCGCCTTCTCGATCCTGGACTCGTTACGCCTGAAAGCAAACAACGCACTTAGTGCACAGAATGTTGTGTTTCATATTGCTTAAGTTACGGTACTCATAAAAGTGCCTCACTTGGATGATTATCGTTTTGAACTTTAGATAAAGATAAAAGAATTTGCAATGATGATTCGAAATAATACTGACACATGGATACATCTTAAATGATACATTTTCCTAGAGATTGAAATAATACTGACACATGGATACATCTTAAATGATACATTTTCCTAGAGATTCTAGAATTTTTCCTAATATAATGGACATTGATGAATCAGTTGTTTCACATAACTAGTTCAGAACAAGTCAGGCCCACATGAATGGACAGGAATTTGGCTGGCCCCAGAGTTACGATTGGGCATGTGGGGGTTAGACTTCTTTATGAGTCCACAACGTTCCCTTCACCAGCTTTCCAATAATCTTTCCTTCAGACCCAAAAAAGATATGACTCATTTAGTGCTTTCTTAGGCATTCCTTAAAAAATTCCTTCATTTTACATCTACCCAAAGCAAGATTATTTAGAAAATTGAACATGCTTTTAGGAAAGCAAATTTTTTTGGAATTTATAAATGTATTTAGGATGGCAGAACCCCAAGCTCCAACTTCATTACAGCATATAGCTGGAGAATCTTTTAGGCGGGCTTGGGATTCCAGATTAAAATATTTATTCTGTAGAGGTGCTGCTAAGGGATTTTGGTTTCTTAGGGGACAGTGAGCTCCACCATGATTAATTGTCTGGTACTTAGAGATTAGGCCTTGGCTCTGGAACTAGTTCTGTCACGGCAATTTCTTCAAGGAACCGGTAGTGCTTGTTCGCTCATTTGAAAAAATATACTTTTATTTACAAAATGATTAATGATGTGGTTAATTTAAGGATGTGGTTGATTGTATACCTAACATAGTGGCCTGCCAGGTGATGTCCCCACCACAGTCCAGCATGTGCCAGTGTAGGTCCGGGTAGCTGTTGCTGGCCCGGCCACACTTGCTGCAGGGCGGGGGCAAGCCCGGTCGGGCGGGACCCACCATCTCCACCGTAGTCTCTTGCGGCAGTCGTCGGTGGTAGATCTGCAACACACATGTATTTTATTTTACTTTGATTTGTGACACCAACCACTCTTTGAGGGTACTTTCAGTTGAATACGGGATGAATGTAGAGTGTTTTGATGGATGATGAGGTGTAGTCTTGCTACAAACTAGGGCTGACTGTTTTCCAGATTGGGCCATTGATTAATAGCGTAACGGCCAACGGAATGGACCAACCGCTTAACGTGACTTCGAACCATGGGGAGTGGCCACGGTAAAAAAGTTGTTACTGTAGACGGACAATGAAAAATAGGCAACATTTTAACAGGCAGGGTCTGTTGGTCTTTAACACATTCACTGTGATAATCATGTTAAAAAAATTCAAATCAAATTTTATTCATTGTAATAGTTTTTAGTACCAGTATGCCTGATGCAGTGGATGTGTTAAATAATAGAAATGTCCTGATCAATAATTGAACATCTGCCTTAATAAGTCTTTTGAATAAAAGATTGTTTCAAATTTATCAAACAACATGTGGTGAATGAATATCGTAATGTGAAAGAAAGCACTTTATCAGCTAACTTCTATGGCTGGAATGTTTTCTATGGGTGCACAGCAGATGATGTGGTATTTTAGTGATTCACATTACTGATAACTTTTATCTTTTAACCTACTTTTTACTACTTTTGATCTGTTTTTAACAAGACAAAGATGGCTAGTTATACTTTTCGTTAAATCTTTTGTACAAGATAGGTTCTTAACAAAAGAAAGTATTGTCATGCTTCTTATTTGCCATCCGAAGATAAACGCTACGAAGTACATACCCAGTCCCACGCTGCGTTCGACTGTTGGCCCACTACGTCGAGGTGCGGCACCCAAGCGTTGAGGTGGATGGCGTACTTGTGATCCTCGGTGTCCCACAAGTTAGTGGACTTGTAGCCACAAGCAGCACACAAGAAGTTGCGGGGTCTCACCCACTCACCGCTCAGCTCGGTCGTCTCCGCGGCTCCTTTGAAAACAAAGTTCAAAACATTTTTATTCATAAATTGCAAATTATTACACGATGCAGTTATTGAATGGCGCTAACACTATACAACACCGTACAATACTCATATTCGCACACCTTTCAATTGCAGTATCTTGTCATTAGGAAATTTACATAGGAAAAAGACACATAGGGAAGTGCGGTTTACAGTTTTGAACTTCTGAACACTTCTTGAGTCAAATGGCAAAACTTTATATATATTCTACAGGTTGTATAGGACCTGTACAAAAACTTCTATGGGAAGAAGATTATTTTCATTTATTTTACCATATAAAACAAACACACTAGAACTAAACCGAAAGCATGCAGCTTTGAACCTCCCAACACCTCCTGAGTCAACTGTTAACCATCTGATGAAAGTTTGTTAAACATACTTTTGTTTGTTTACGAACTTAAAGGCATTTTAATCTTGATACTACTTACTACTAAAAGATGGAATAATTACCAAAACTAGTTGTGGTTTCCAATTTTAAAAATGTTGAATTGATGCTGTTTCTAAGTTTTTTCTTTCCTTGTATTAATACAGAACATAATACTTTAAACTATGCAAACATCTTCTCGAAAGAATACTGTTATACAAAAACTATTTAATATATCAAAAACTTTCATGATATATACCTATTTTTAACCCCAACCACTAAATTTGTTATATTGTTATATTGTATTTTAACCTATGAGTTTAGGTGTACCAAGTCAAATATAATTTACATACCTGTATCTTTGTCATCCTCTGGGTTCCCGAAGGTTTCTGCACAGTCTGGGGCTGGCTTCTCCACCAACAGAAGTCCGGCAGGAATGTTAGCGGGAGACTCTTTGTTAGACTCGGTTCCTGCAGTGGAGTTGAGGCGTTGCAAGTTGCGTCTCATGGTCAGCTGAGTGGAGATATCCAAGTGTGACATGTCTTTGACATAGGATGTCAGACCACATCTCCCGTCGTAATTCTTCGGGAAGTTGAACTTCTCCCACTGACCTCGAGGACTGATAGGAACAAACCTTGGCTCTTTCAGTTGTATCGGAGTGCTCGTAGCTTCAGGCTGAGACGGTGCGACATTTTCAGAAGAAAAAGAGGCTGAAAAGTTGAGGACTTTGTTGTTTTTAGCCTCTGCGTCAGACTTGTTCAAATCATATTCCATGACTTCTTGTGAATCTAGCTTGCCGTCTAGATGATGGGTTAGGTTCTCCCTGATGTTGAGTGCGACAGTGCTGTAGAACAGTACTTCCGGATCAGGAGGTGGTGGTGGGGGGGCAACTACTGGCAGAGGAACGGCACTGGGATTTGGTGTTGGCACTATTTGATTCTCAATCGGCTTGTTTGTAGCTAAGACTCTTTTCTTCGGTAAATATTTTTCTCTCTGCTTTTTCCTCTTGACTAAACGATGGGCGATTCGATGATGCCGAGTCATGTTTAAATGAGAAGCAAACATTTTAGGGCACTCTGGACATTTCCAATTTAAATTGGGATTGTAACTAGTATCAGTCTTGACTTTATTTTCTGGTAGTTGCTTGATTTCATTGCTGGACTCTTCTAGAGGTTTAGCAGTGTTCATCTGATTCAGTAGTAGTCTTTTAGCAGACCCTAGTGGCTTGTGGTTTTCCTTATTGTGTTTCTTAAACTCCTCTCTACTTCCAAACCGAATTTTGCAGGTAAGGCAGCCGATGTATTCGTCCGGATGATGAAGTATGAGGTGTTTTACTAGAGCAAGTCTGTCCTTGAACATTTTTGTTTTACAAAGGTAACACTGCTGTAATTTCTTTTTAGGGTGATGCATTTGTAAGTTATGGAACTTTCTTTGATTGAGGGTATCAAAACTCTTGTCACAATAAGTGCAAAAGTGTTTTTCTGTAGCCTCCAATGCATTTTTGTTGACTTTGATTTCTTTGACTTTTTTGGGACTTTTGTCTTGAATAGCAGCTAATGGTGCAGGAGGAACTTCAACACCGCACACTTCTTTGTGTTGTAGGAATAGTTTTTTTTTCTGGTAACGAGCTTTGCAGTTAGGACAGGAATAGTTTTTGTACTGGTTATCGTTCAGGTTCTGAACAGATACTGGAGGATGCTCTATCAAGTGAGTCTTGAGGTCTGAGATCGTCATGAAACATTTGCCACAAGAATGACAACGATAGAGGTCCTCGATATCACTAGGAGGAGACAGGTTTGAAACCACCTGCAGGCTATCATCTTTTGCCAATCTTTTCCTAGGACCTCCTTTCTCGATTGAAGGATCTATTAAAATTCCACAATTATGCAGGTCCCTCTTCGAGATGTGTTTGTAGTTTATATGAGTCTTCAAGTAATGTCGTTTCAGGCTAAACCCTCTGTGATAAACCCCCGAACAAATATCACATGTGAACAACTTCTGTCCCTCCGGTAATTCAATCACCTGAGTGGTGTCAACTTTGAAAGTAAATTTGGCTAAATGGTCACTATTTTCTAAATCAGCTAAAAGTTGCAGGTCAAGGGAAGGCACTTGATTATTACTGTCTTTCTTAGTTGATCGGCGTTTCTTTTTCTTGGTGAGGTCAGAGGTGAGATCCACCGCTTTGTCTAGAGACTCCATGATCTGACGGAAGCCTGGCGGAACGGTGTCGACACGAGAGCCTTGACTGTCGATCAACGGTAGAGGCACAGTGTTCGGTTTCTCCAACTCTACCGAAGTGCCCAGTTTCTTGAGCTTGTTGAGCACGGGGGAAGGGACTGTTGCGAGGACTGAGGGCTTTGGTATGGGGCTATCACAGATCGGGTCGCTGACTTGCAGGCACTCAACGGTCACGTCGTTTCTCGCTAGCAGCTTGCTCACAACTTGGTTCAAGGTGCCAGCTTTGTTACAGCGGTTCCATGATTGGGTCCTCACTTTCTGCACTGAGTTTCCATTGTAGAGCATTTCATCTGAAACAGAACCAAAACCTATCAGTCACAGCTTTTCAAACAGAGGTCAAATTTATTGAGAGAAAAGTGCAAGTAATTGAACTTGCACAGCAATTGTATTCTTTTGCAAAGAATAGCCCCAGATTGTGGTTTCGCCAACCTGAATTTTGAAGTGAACTTTTGCCATTCATCTGGTAATTTACCTCAGCACTTATTAATTTATGAATCCTGAAAGTTGAGCTCTAATATTTAATAATTACAAATAATTAATTTGAAATATAAAAACAACATTTAGAATTGTATCATGAGGCGCTTTTGACGGCAAAGCTGATATCATCAGATAACCTCAAATCATAATAAAACACTTCTAGTAACTAAATATTGGTTTTTTATTTCAAATTTGTTTTTAATACTTCTTTATAAGTTGAAATTTATCTCCAAAAATGTGTTTATTACTATTTTAATCTGAACTTGCAATACAGGTTTTCTAAGTTTTTTATACTTTGCCTCTTTAAATAGTTATGGTAATGGCTACCAAACCAAGAATTGACTTTGTCCTAGTCCCACACTTAAAAAGTGTCAAGAAACTCATTTCATTATGAGTGTTTTCTAGTTAAGTATCGTTTTCCATACCAAACAATTGTTTTACCAACAATTCAGAAAATTTAAAGGATATTAAAATATTAATATATTTAAACCAAATTTTTCAAGTACGAAATCTGAGGTGTAATTAGTTAATTGTAGGAGATATTTAATTTGACGAAAACGGCACAGCCACGGAGGCTGTAGGCCAAAGCATAAAGCATTGGTTTACAAAAACCATTAATTTTATTTTTTTAATACCAAGTCTTAAAGGTCGAGAGAAAAGAAAATAAAGAATATTAATTTATACTAGGTCATAGAACACTCAGGTCAGGAATAGAGCAATGATTTGTAAATACATAAAGAATATAGTGATCAAAGGCCGAAGGAACTATGATTTCGGGCTGTAATAAATACCAAGGCAGAGGTAAAAGTCTAAGATATACATCCAATGATTGAGTTAGTCTTCCACACTTTCGCAAATTTGAATATTCATTTTTGACAAATGAAGAACTGATCGGTTGTTATTACAGGATAGTCCTTGATAGATATATTAAGTGTTATTGTAATTTAACCCATCACGTCCTGAAATTTCAAAAGAGATTTTCGAGAGATGAGGATAAAATACAAAGAAATCTTTTGAGGGATGAGTATAAAACACGAAGAATTCTCTGGAGGGGTGAGGATAATATACAAAGAAGTTTCTCGAGGGACAAGGATAGAACGCGAAAAGGTCTCTCGAGGGATGAGAATAAAACTTGAAGAAGTCTCTCAAGGGATGATGATAAAACGCAAAGAAGTACCTCGAGGAATGATGATAAAACACGAAGAACTCTCTCAAGGGATGGGGGTAAAAACGAAGAAGTCCCTCAAGAGATGAGGATAAAACATGAAGAAGTCCCTCGAGAGAGATAAGGATAAAACACGAAGAAGAACCTTGAGGGGTAATGATAAAACACGAAGATGTCCCCAGGGATGAGAATAAAACACGAAGAAGTCCCTCAAGGGATGCGGATAAAACACGAAGAAGTATCTCGAGAGATAAGGATTAAACACGAAGATCTACCTCAAGGGATGAGGATAAAACACGAAGAAGTCCCTCAAGGGATGATGATAAAACACGAAGAATTCCCTCGAGAGATGAGGATAAAACACGAAGAAGTCCCTCGAGGGAGATGAGAATAAAACACGAAGAACTCTCTCAAGGGATGGGGGTAAAACACGAAGAAGTCCCTCAAGGGATGAGGATAAAACACGAAGAAGTACCTCGAGAGAGATGAGGATAAAACACGAAGATGTATCTCGAGAGATGAGGATAAAACACGAAGTCCCCTCGTGTAGTCCCTCAAGGGCTGATGATAAAACACGAAGAACTCTCTCAAAGGATGGGGGTTAAACACAAAGAAGTCCCTCAAGGGATGTGGATAAAACACGAAGAAGCCCCTCAAGGGATGAGGATAAAACACGAAGAAGTCTCTCGAGAGATGATGATAAACACGATGTAGTCTCTCGAGAGATAAGGATAAAACACGAAGTCACCTCGTGTAGTCCCTCAAGGGCTGATGATAAAACACGAAGAACTCTCGAGAGATGATGATGATAAAACACGATGTAGTCTCTCGAGAGATGAGGATAAAACACGAAGTCACCTCGTGTAGTCCCTCAAGGGCTGATGATAAAACACGAAGAACTCTCTCGAGGGATGGGGATAAAACATAAAGAACTTTCGAGAGAGAGATGAGGATAAAACACAAAGAACTCTCGAGAGAGAGATGAGGATAAAACACGAAGAAGTCCCTCGAGGGATAATAATAATACATGAAGAAGGCCCTCAAGGGGTGAGGATAAAACACGAAGAAGTCTCTCGAGAGATGAGGATAAAACACGAAGTCACCTCGTGTAGTCCCTCAAGGGCTGATGATAAAACACGAAGAACTCTCTCGAGGGATGGGGATAAAACATGAAGAACTCTCGAGAGAGAGATGAGGATAAAACACAAAGAACGCTCGAGAGAGAGATGAGGATAAAACACGAAGAAGTCTCGAGATAATAATAATACATGAGAGGATAAAACACGAAGAACTCTCTCGATAAACACGAAGAACTCGAAGAAGTCCCTCGAGGGATAATGATAAAACACGAAGAAGTCTCTCGAGAGATGAGGATATAGTAGTCCAGTAGACATGGACCAATACAAGAAACCGTTCAAATTTGTTGCGTCCAACTATACTTTGCCAATGTCTGTATTGTTACAAAGTGTCGAATTATTTGATATAACTATATTACTTTTTTAATACTTTTGCTCTGAGAACCGCCCACTTTTACAGTGTTTTTAAGGAGAATTTGGAATGATGGGGAGTGTGATGAGTGTTTTTTATAAATGACTAGCTGAGATTACCCGCGCTTCGCCTCGGGGCATTATTAACATAGCTGTGTGTATATTTTAAGAAAATTGCAAATTTAAAATAAACAAAAAAGGTTTCCTATATATCCTTAAAAAAACAATTAGTTTGCCTGTTAGTTCACCATCTTCTCGTTATAATTTATAAGTGCTGCCATTTATTTTGTGGATGTTGTATGGGTATGAAATACACTGCGTGATGGGCTTAACCCTTAAACATAGTTTGACTGCCATACTTTTAGCCAATTTCGACTTATAAGTGGCCCGAAACGCCTAAAAACGTGTTCAGTGCCCACTTTAAACCCTCGCCATTTATTTTTTGGATGATCTATGGGTATAAAATACAGCTTAAGACACACTGTGTAATGAGCTAAACCCTTAAAGGAAGTTTCACCGCCATAGATTGGTCCGATTTTGAGTTATAAGCAGCTCATTATGCCTTAAAACGTTACAGACAGACTTTTTGACACCAGTTTTGGTCTATCCAAAGTAGCTATATAAACACCAAATAACCAAAACCTGGATTCTTTGCAATTTACAGACAAATGCCCTATTTCATGTACTGTATATACATTTGTAAATAAGTGTTAGCTACCTTGTGAGAGTCCTTGTGAGAGCTAAAGACACACTGAGTGATGGGCTTAACCCTTGAATGAAGTTTCACCGCCATAGCTTCAACGGATTTCGAGTTATAAGCGGTATAAAATGCCTTAAAAACGTGCATAGTGCCCACTTTGGTCCCTCGCCATTTATTTTTTGGATGTTGTATGGGTATAAAATATAGCTAAAGACACACTGCGCAATGGGATTAACCCTTAAACGTAGTTTCACCGCCATAGCTTCAGTAGGTTCTGAGTTATAAGCGGTCCAAGATGCCTTAAAAACGTTACAGACAGATAGACAGACAGACAGACAGACAGGAATTTTTTGACACCAATTTCGGTCTATCCAAAGTATATTAACACCAAATAACCAAAAACTGATGGATTCTTTGCAATGTACAGACAAAAGTCTTATTTTATTTATATAGATGAGGTGTAGTCTTGTTACGAACTAGGGCCGACATACAAATCCTCCAAATATACAAATTACTATACTAATACTATTTAATATCAAAAGATTGTAAAAAACAAATACTCAGATTTAATTGTCATAGTATTTTGGTTAAAATGGTGAAAACCAATTATTATCAAAACAAGAATTGCAACAATGAGTTTTGTTTGGCAAATTCAACCTCCCTATATAGAAATTCTACACCAAATGACATAATACGATTAATCTATATAAATAAAATAAGACTTTTGTCTGTACATTGCAAAGAATCCATCAGTTTTTGGTTATTTGGTGTTCATATACTTTGCATAGACCGAAACTGGTGTCAAAAAAGTCCTGTCTGTCTGTCTCTGTCTGTCTGTAACGTTTTAAGGCATCTTGGACCGCTGATAACTCAGAGCCTATTGAAGCTATGGCGGTGAAACTACGTTTAAGGGTTAAGCCCATCACGCAGTGTGTTTTTAGCTATATTTTATGTCCATATAAAATTTTCAAAAAACGGCGCAGAACGAAAAATCTGGGTAACTATGCCGACTCTCACACACGGTAGCTAACACTTATCTATATAAATAAAATAGGGCTTTTGTCTGTACATTGCAAAGAATCCAGGTTTGATTTGGTTTGTTATATACTTTGGATAGACCGAAACTGGTGTCAACAAAATCCTGTCTGTCTGTCTGTAACGTGTTTAAGGCATAATGGGCTGCTTATAACTCAAAATCGGACGAATCTATGGCGGTGAAACTTCCTTTTAGGGTTTAGCTCATTACGCAGTGTGTCTTTAGCTGTATTTTATACATATTCATCATCCAAAAAATAAATGGTGAGGGTTCAAAGTGGGCACTGAACACGTTTTTTAGGCGTTTCGGGCCAGGGTAAGCCCATCACGCAGTGTATCTTTAGCTATATTTCATACCCATACAACATCCGCAAAATAAATGGCAACACTGATAAGTTATAACAGGCAAACTAAATGGTTTTCTAAGGATATGTATAGGAAACTTTTTTTGTTTATTTTAAATTTGCAATTTTCATAAAATATACACACAGCTATATTAATAAAGCCCCGAGGCGAAGCGCGGGTACTCTCAGCTAGTCTTAAGTGTGCGCACCCTAAAACATAGAACTCAGAACTGAGATTTGAAAAGTTCGATGAGTCACCAAAGGCACTATAGGAGTCGAGCGATCTATAGCAGGCCCTTGAGTTGGTCGAGGGCACCTTTTTCGCAAAAATTTGAATTTCTTTTTTATAAACCTGTACAATAATCCAAACTTTAACTAACGTTTTTCTCCTTTTTTAATAAACGGTAATAAATATCAAAAATCTGAGAAAAAGGTGCCCTCAACAATGAAATTATCTTCAAACTGACACTTCGAACGCCAATTTTGGTTAAAAAATAACGGAGGTACGAACTTTTTTAGTTTGTATTGCTCTTATGGACTATAAATTAAAGGTGGCGGACTGGGGTGCGCACACTTAATTATTATAACTATGATACTATCGGTTACTTCCGAAGGTCCGATTTGGCTGGTTTACAAAATGAACAAGTTCACACGATTTGCTTCGTGATAATCGGAAAAAATCTATATTTATAGGCTATTATAAGTACATTATATCTATTATTAATACCGCCTCTCCCCCCTTCGGCTCCACATGCTCGAATGTGTCCGATGTTGATGACTTAAATGCGGTGAACGCCACATGACAGTCGTAATATGACGGTGAACTGTTGTTTTCAAAGCAATCATCGAAATCAAACACTATGGGAGAAGATACACTATGAAGAAAACACCATCGGAGTGTTTTTCTAGAGTACGGTGACCATTGTATACAATGGATATTCAGAAACTCACCTCCGTTGCTGTACAGAGCTTAGTTGAGTGAAACAATGCGTGCAAATTACAAGTTAAATTATACTTCGTAGGGATAGCTTGACTCATTGCGAACCCAGCATTATACTTGACATTTTCTTTTGCAATGTTTATGTTGTCAGAAAGTTTAAACAAAATTACAGTATACTTAAAACAATAGAAAAATCCTTTTGGTATCCAGTTTTTTAGAAGTTACTAGAACCCTTGTTTAGCCAAACACATTTGAATTGGGTATTTAAGAGTTCACAGTACTTGTCGGCCATTTTGCTTTATTGTCCCATTAAGAACAATGTCAATTAAAACAAGCATTTTCTTGAGACACTTCACGCCTACAATTCTCATAGGATCTTTTTTAAATAAGTTTTATTTAACAGATGACAATGTACTGCAGTGACTCCGCTGACCACTTGTTTCGTAAATTTCACTAGTCTCATAGTAAACACAAGAAATCCAAATACACTTCAATTTTTTATTTATGTCACGGTTTTATCAGTGAGAAAATGGAAATTCGGCTCAGCAGTCACTAAAACATGAAATATACTTTAAAACCCTTAAAGTTCATTTCATAGATATCTGATGAAAACTGTGGTGTTGTGTCTCAAGAAAATGCATGTTTTTACATTGGGTCTTATGGGACGAAACTTAATGTCACGGCCACTACTGCGCATTCTTAACTTTGAAAAGTTGCGTATAATCCAGCATTTTACGAACTTAAGCAGTTTAATACATTGATTCTGATAAGTGCTCCGATCTTCATCGAGAATATGTCGAAGTATAGTTGAAAGAATGCTCTTTAGCATTAATTATTATAATTATAACGTGTCCACAAAGTGTGTGCGATGTTAAATGTTTAAACAAAACTTCATTTAAAAACAGCCCTCGTATGATTGCTTAGAAAAAATTAACCGTTGTACGAGGGTGGTTTAATAAGTCATAGGGGTTTTGCGCCGAATTAGTTTTCAACACAGTCTCCTTTTAGATCTATATACACTTCATTAAACGTTAAACGTTAGTACACCACTTAGAAAATAGGATTTTAGAATTTTTGCAAAATCGGTTACTACTGTCTGGGAAATGACATCTTCGCTTGATGAAAAACGTTGTCCACTGACCCATTTCTTCAGATTGTGAAACAAAACATAGTCACTAATTTCATCAACTGGTATGTATCGACAAAAAATGTGTTAAGATACAGATCCAAAACAGCTTTAGAATCAATGACACGGATGCGCTTGTTCTCCTCATCAGTAAACGCGGCACCCATCTTGCCGAAATCTTTTTCCCGCTAAGCTGTTCATGCAAAATTGAAAATACAGTACCTTGCAGTATGCCAGTAGGCTCTACCAATTCTCAAAATTCCGTTTGTCGATATTTCAAAATTAAATCTTGAATTTTTAATCCTTTTAGGGGTTGTCACCTATAACGTGCATCCTGATTGGGGTTTATCTTTTTTTTATTCAAGGACACGTTTAAACTCATTGACCCAGTTGTAAACTTTTGCAAACGAAGGAGAAGATGTTATATGAACTTCATCTAGCTCAGTTTTTAACTCTTTTGGTTCTAAACATTTGAGATAAAAAGGTTTGATAACCACTCGAAACTCGTGTTTTTCCATTTTCAAAACGAACTACCTATGCTTTTATTGCTTCAATCGACAATAACAGAAAAACATTGTGGTAAAAGTAAACAATACTTTTAACAACAAATTTTCATGTTACGTTAAATGTATCAGTATTTTTCTGATGATTTATTGAACCACCCTCGTAAAACGGCCGTAATATAGCGACCACCGCTTCCTATAGTAAACCATAGCTTAATCTACATATTAAAAGAATTTATGAAAATATAATGGCAGTCAGTACAACCGTTCTATCAGGCAGATTTTTTTCATTTTTTATGAAAGGCATAGAAAGGCATTTATGCATAGCATCGTCATCAAACATCAAAAATCACTTAACTCTCGCCCTTCTCAAGTTATACTCAAAAAAGGCTTTTTCCCCACGGATTTTTAGCTCTGTCCTGTCATATCTCAGGTTCTAATTGAGATAAATTGTTCGTTTTGGTCTAAGAACACTCAGTGAATCATGGCTCTTTCATTAGAGATATCATTCGACGTATTTAGTTACATCTAAGAGGAGTTATGCGTGGACAAACGACTTTTTTGGCACTGTTAAGAATTTACATTTGCTTGAGATAAAACATATGGGCAAAGGTATTGAAAATGCCCAGCTGCTGTAAATGTAAACATCAATAAATAAAAACAATAACAGTGTATAAGCATCAACTCTCAAGGAAATACCCTAACTAAAAAAGTATAGTCATTAGCGAAGTGAATACCCAAAGCGAGAGGCCGAAGCAGAACCGTGAGCGAAACGAACGGAACTAAGGCTGGAGGCCGAAAGCTGGCTACTAAGCTGGCCGAAAGCTAGTAGATGTATTAATAGATCTGACACTATAAAAGATATAATCATAAACATTAACGGAGGATATTCCATATGTTTTAGTGCTTGGAGGCTATAGGACCACATGGAGGAAGTCGGTGACCCCAACCACTGCCCTCCCTAACTTTGATTCGCTGCCATTTCGTAGATTATTCTTTTTCAGGTCTTCTGTTTGTAATATTCCTTTTTTGTTTTCAACCATTTTTAAATAATTTTAGTTAGATTTAAAATGCGTGTTTGCCGATACATCAAAAATAAGACTTGCCACATGTTATACCCAGTACACACGTAGTATAAAATCTGGCCAATTATTATGACTTTTATCAATTCTTAAAAACCACAAGCGCTGCCGGGAATCCTAACGGATTTCCAGTAATGCAATTCTTAAGTGTACTCCTAAGGGGGATGGTCGATCCCAAAAAGAGGGGTTTATGCTTTAAAAGCCCTTTATGTCAGAACAATTAAGGTTATAGATTAAATTTATTTACAAGACAAACAGTAAATCAATATAAAAATAATATTATACTAGCTGCGCCAGCTGGGGGCTTCGCCCACAGACCCTCTGGCACGCTCGCTCGCGAGCCAAGCACCTCGGCCTACGGCCTCGGTGCCCGCTTTGTAAAACTCGGCCATCCCGATGTTTTACCCCTTCCTCTCCCCAAACAATTTGGTAGACTACCAATATATTTTTGAAATCAGCATAATATTCCCTTTTTTTGATACCCCACATCGGTTTTTATTATTTGTCTTGCCCCTCCCTTTATCCCCCCAAATCCATATATTGTGCCCCCCGAACCCCAAAATCAGTAGGGGTCTTTGGGTTAATGGTATACAACTATGTGTCAAGTTTCAAACAAATCCGTTGATATTTACTAATAAATATTTACTAAAAAAAAGAAATATAACATAAGGAATTGGGGACCTCAAAAACCCCATAAAAATAAAAAATCTATATAATTTTATTCGTTTCCCCACCCTCCACACACTAAGGACCATTTCTATTCAAAAATTCTGAATTACCCCAGCCAGATTCCGAGATCTCAACACTCCGGACAACCCTAACCGAAATACTAATAGTATAGATGCCTAAAACAGTCTTTAAACAGCCTGAAGCGGGTATTCATATCTAATTGTTATATTTAATTAAATAAAACACAATGTAATAACGTGCATTAAATTTGTATAAATAAATAAAAACAATAATGAAATGAAAAACGTATTTATTGGTGGCGAAGTTAGGACTTCGAAGTCCTCTCTTCCACTTCACCACAATACAAAGATAAATTACAGTACACAAATTGAAATATAAACGTACAGTTGAAATATAATAATCTACAATTCAAATCAATAGGTGAATATCTATTTGTTTTATTGAATTAAACACAATGAAATGTTTATTAAATTGGTTTAAATAAAATGAAAACAACATAATTGTGTCCACTAAATTTGAATATATGAAAAAATAATGTACCGTTTGAATCAATAATGAATATATATATATTTGTTATATAAAAAAACGTATAATAACGTTTATCAAATTTTAGGAATAAAATAATAATAATCTACAGTTCAAATCGATAATTCAATTGATGAATACCTATTTGTTATATTTAATTAAAAACAGTATAATAATTTTTAATGAATTTGTATGAATGAAAAAAAAGAATCTACAGTTAGAATATATAAATGAATACATAATTGTTACATTTAATTCAAAACAATATAATAATGTTTAATACATTTGTATTAATAGAATAAAACAAAAAATCTACAGTTCGAATTGATAAATGAATACCTGTTTTTTGTTATATTAAACTAAAACAATAAAGGCCTTGTTATACATATGTAATTTTTAAAAATCAATGAATAATAATGTTTAATTATGTAATTAAAACAATGTAATAATGTTTAATTAAAATGTTTGTATAAATAAAATAAAACACAAAATTATCTACAATTCGAATTGATAAATGAATACCTATTTGTTATATTTAATTAAAAGCAATGTAATAATGTTAATTAAATTTGTATAGTTAAAATCAAAACAATATAATTAAGCTTACTAAATTTGCATATAAAACAATAATCTAGCGTTTGAATCGATAATGAATACTTTTATGTTATAAAACAATAATTAAAAAGGTATTATACCGTTTATTATATTTGTATGAATAAAATGGTAATAATCTACAGTTCGAATCGATAAACGAATACCTAATGGTTATATTTAATTAAAAACAATATAATTATGTTTAATACATTTGTACGAATAAAATAAAACAAAAATTATCTACAGTTCGAATCGATCAATGAATCTTTGCTTGTCGCTGTTTCTTTAAATAGCCTTCTCACTTTATGTGGCGAAATAATCAATAGAGTACCGGTAAACAAAATCACGTGATGCGAGAGAAAGAGAGAGAGAGAAGCCAAGAAAGCAAGCAGTGGCAGTAGTTCGTGTGATGACACAGACACAGTGATAATCTAGTAAACAAACCCACTGACCAGTCCTACACACAATCTACATACAACACACAAGCACTAACCACTACATACAGTAGCAAGCTAAGACACAGTGAACAGATCGATAAGCCAGTGAAGAAGAAGACAATGCAAGTAGTATACAGTGACCAGTAGTGTATACAGGGTGTGTTTACAGCAACGTACCGGTACACCGAGATATACAGTGAGCTAATGTCGTGTTGTAAGTGATGCCACGTTGTTCGCTACGCTCGCCTTGTGCCGTGTGCTGTGTGTTGTGCAGCCCGCTGTCGCTGTCGACCCCTCGCCTCGCGTCGTCGTGTTGCCAATATCAACATGACAGGCACGAAAATCCCCGCGCGCTACCCGTTTCCCGCCGTTCCCCTCGCATTCCACACTTACACTGACTGTTGCTCTCCTCGCTGTACGCCGTTTCGTGTGAATAACAACAGGAAAGCGTGAACTAATGTGGACATTTAATTTGAATATAAATAAATATAATAAATACAAAATAAATAAATATAATATTTCTGTGTCGACCGGCGTAATAGTGGTATTAAAACAATAATTGAGTTTAACAAAAGAATCCATTTTAACCAAAATGGCAGAACTTTATTGAGGCTATAAACACAGCTGATGATTTGTTGTTGCAGCATTAAACCATGTGAGACCGTACACAAATTGTATCGATATCATTGGTCCACCCTGTATTGTGATTTTTATTTCATTTGATTTGAAACTGACGTAATCATGGGTTTTGCAAACATCAAAGGGAGTGTTTATTTTTGAAGAGCACTTAAAAGCAAGATAATTTTCTTTTTGTCAAGAAGGTTTGCAGGTGAGAGTGTTCCAAACAAATGTAGCACTCACAGACTTGTTAAATTCTTATAGAAAAGGTTTACGTAGAGAACACGAAATATAACAGAAGAAGAACAATGCTAGGGTTACTTTGGAAAATTCCCCTAAAAATCTTTTAAAATGTTGAAAAATCAAAAGCGAATTCCCTCTCTAAACTTGCAAACTTGACCTCAAATGCCTCAAAGGAAATCTGTTTCTTAATTTTCTTCAACAGTAAACACTCTTTGATCTTTGCAAAAAACCATGATTACGTTTGTTCAACAATAATATCAAATTAGGATATCAAGCCCACGATATTACTGCTACAACACAGACCAGTCAATATAGATATTGAAGCGAACTAATGATGCAAACTTATGAACATAATGTTGCTGGTATAGAACTACTTACTATAGTTTGAAAATATAGGTAGAAAAACCAAAGTCATAGAACAAAACGGTTAGCAGTGTTGGACTTACCTACACCCCTGAGTAAATCGCAAAACTTGTATGTACCTCGTATATGGGCGTGTAGAGATTTTTACTATCTAATAAATATCTTACAGGATGTTGTTAGTAGTTGACAACACCTAACACCTAGTAGGTATAGTGGCTTACAAGTCTTGTATAAAATTTACCTTTACACCGTATGTTAACAGCTATAGAACCAAGACTTCGGTTAATTGTGTTTAAAATTAATGCATCATTATTAAGGCTAGTAAGATTAGTATATGTTATGTATTATTAGTTAATGACAATATCAACTTTGTTTGCAGTTTACATTAAATTGTGTGTTGTTTAGGACGCTATTTTTTGGTTTAGAGATTAGAAAAGTTGCTGTTAATCTTACTCTGATATTAGCAAAAATGTTTTAAAGTCGGCCAAAAATAGACTATTTTAAAAGTGTATTATATTTGTTCACAAGCAGTTTTTGTCTTTATTGTGTATAAGCAACATAGAACTACTCCTACCCTATCATATAAACCTGCATTTGTACGTTTTGGCTCAAACACGGCGTCGGAAACATGGGATACGAAACCATGATTTGCCACTTATTGAGTGAGCGGAGCACAGTTGGAATATCGCTACTACCATTTCTCTTGACTGTCCAGGTCGGCGGCACGCGCGACTCTTCAAAGAACTGAGCCAGACAAGACAACCCTACTAGTTTTTAGAACAGAAGATAAACTAGGATTTCCACCTACCCCTCGTCCACTGGGCACCGTGAGAGAGAAATAATCAATACTCTGCTACTTCAGTGGTAACCATGAGTGCTTGCTGGGTTGATACTCTTTAATAGTCTGAGATGTTTAACTAGGTTCCCATCATCTACCATTATTATTACTGGTTGTAGATCTATCGGCTCAGATCTCAAACAAAATTTAGTTAGTTAGTTTCATATTTCTGTACAAAAACATCACTAACTAAATGTTTACATATTAAATAAATAATAAACCATAACAGCGGGAGGAAATCCCTCCAGCGGGAAAGAGATTTCCCCGTCCATAGACAGGTGAGGAGAGGCAAGCCCCTCCCCTCCCCTTACCATCCCTTCGCGTACAAAACACCCTTACCCTTCTTTCGTCTCCAAATCGATACTCTCTACTAACTGTATTAGCAATAATCATTCTTGTTTACGTTCTAATATTTAATATATGAAATATGTAAAACAAAAACCGTAATTTAACTGTTGTTACTTTCAAAAGCTTTCATATAATTGTGACATTCTGAAGGTAGTGAAATGTAAAACGTGTAACAATGATTACATTGGAGAAACCGTTATAACATTTAGGTTAAGAATAATTAGCAATAGGTATATGACTTTGTTTATCAAAATATCATCCGGCTTATTTCTTTACTGGCAATTTATCACAAGACTAATTTGGAAAATCTAACAACGAACTACGAGGAACATGTAAATTTGAAGCCAAGAAAACCCCAAAGCTAAACATGCACGCCATTACAAGAAAATAAAGTGCGTATCAACTGATTGCAAAGTACATCGTTAGCCTGACAGACTCAACATCAAATAGTACGCCTATAAAGTTTATTTGTATTTTTGACTTTTTGTATTTTTAATTTCAATGTCATTTTAACCTTAACAATAATATCTGGTGCTTTTAATTATACGATTCCACCAATTTAGCATAATTTTAACATGATTTCAAAACTTATTTTTATACTCGTAATTAGTGGTTATTGTTCATTTATGTAATTTGTTCATTAGAGTTTGAAAAACAAGTATTAAACCTATAGATATAGGATTCTTAAAAAAGTTAATAAAATATACACTAACCGAGCAGCTCCGTAGAAGGCCATAATCCATAAGCCAAAATGGATGCTTTGCACAGTTTCTCTGTTGTTAAATAAATAACTTTATTTTTGTCATTTTGCTCTAAAAACAGCCGCTTAAGAAACATGTATTGCCGTGCTAAAGTGTCACTTTTACACCCAGGTAAATAAAGTATTGTTTTGAAGATGTTTTTCTCCTAGGGAGAAAAAAGATCATTTTAATAATCTTTTTGTGGGATGGACATCTGCTGGTTCAACGAGTTTGTTTTGATTTAAAAATTGACTTATTGTAAATCAGTGTAACATCTGTTTCTTCAAAACAATATAATTCAGACAGTTGAGTTCAAAACAATGTTTACTTACGTTTATTTATAACATTAAAATGTTTATTAATATTTATTGCTCATCACTATTTGCATCATGACAAAAAGTATCGTTCATGTACCTCATGTATCGTTCATGTTCAAAAGTACTCGGCTCGAAAGTGTCTTTTTGGCCCTCGGTTATTTATCTTGATCTTGTGTCAAAAAGTTTCACTTTAGGACCTAATGATGAAATATACTCTTGTCGTGTACAAATAAATATTATAAAGTTCGTATTTTTTCTCTAAAAAAGCACACATAAAATAACTAGCTCTTAGGAATTTTTATTAAGACGACCTTTATCAAAAGCGAGTGGTGCTTGCACATGAAAAGAACCTATACACAAATACGTATAAATGACGTAGTAAATGCTTACACCTAGTGTAAAGGACAGTTTAAATTACCATGCATGATGAGGACGACAACTTTCTGACAGCGCTGACTAGATGGGAAACCCGGAAACCGTTGGCTTAACCTACTTTGCTCTGACTAAATCCACAGGTCAAACACTCTTGTTCGTAGTCAATCTAGTAACCTAAGTGCACGGGAGCGAAGATATAAATTCCCTTTGGAAAAATGAGATATTCAAGCCGTCAGCATTATAAGACCCAGAGCCGCGGGACCATGAAATCAGCGCCGATCCTGACCTCCAGAACACGTTTTGAGCATTTTTTTCTTTAGCCTTATATACATATAATTATGTATTCTTATCTGTACAGGTCGCATCCTTCGTCCGATTTTCATCAAATTTGGTACAAATGTTTATTTAGCAAATATCTCGGTCGAGTTCGTTAACCAGCAAAATTCGACTACCGCAAGCCCTTTTATGGGAGAGTCTTTTCACCAAAAAAAGTTTAATGACATACAAACAATAAAACTCTTCCAATTTTGTTGAAGTTTAAAAACATATATTTTGTTAATTTACATCAATATAACAAACAAAATAAAAAATGCATCTAGTCGTTTCAAAATGGCGGCCAAAGAAGTGATTTTGTTGCTATAATAACGAAATAAATAGTCCAATCTCTTTTAAATTTAAAATGTTACTTTCCTTTCATGATATGTAGTATAACGTCCAATAAAACTCCCGTCAGTCTGAGGCTGAAGGCCAATACGAGGCTGTGAGCGCAGCGAATTACATTAACAAATTGCGACTGACTGCAAAAAGACTGTAATTTATTTGTGTACGGACTTGACGATAAAAACATTGCCTTTGAATGGCCTCGTCCTAAATAATTTTCTTCAATACTGGTCTTTTCATATTTAAAACTATTTTTCATTGCTATTTACAATATTGAGCACTTTTGCCTTCATCAAAGGTGGTAGTAATATAAAACAGTGACAACTTTGATGCCCATAAACCCTCAGTTAAGTGGCTCATTAAAATGCCATTGGTGTAGACAGTAAAAAAAAACAAGTTGAAACATAGTAGGCCTAGGTTACGCCACGCAGCGAGTTAGGCTAATCATTAATATAGCCTAATGCTTATTGCATACGTTACGTGCTCTTTAATATACATTTCAAGCAATGTAAGAAAACAAAAAATATAAATAAAAAAGAAATATAACAAATGAACAATTTGAAATGTTGAACTTCTTATATTGTACTACTGCAACATACAAGTGTGGTATGCTATTCCCTACATTTGTAAAATTAACGTATGAGGAAATCAAAGTTAAAATATCAACCCCACGCAATATAAAAATCATTTGAGTCTTTAACTGCATAATTTATTTGTTTTTATATCGAGTTTTAACTTGTTATATTAGTGATAGTTCTTAAAACTAACATGTAGTATTCAACAGCATACTGCAAAATGTGTCCTATAACGCACATAAAATTACAATTATTGCTAATAATTGTGATTATTTGATTTCAAAGTGCCATTGCATTATACAAGTGGCTCATATACAAATTTAAAAGTTGCTCAACAATAACTTACACAACTCTATAGAACGAATAACTTATAAAAATAAATATTTTACTGTTGGCCTAAATAATACATGAAATCTGAGGTAATCACTCACCTAAGATAAGAGATAATTATATATACTCACGAACTAATAGAGCATAACCCAAGGCCAGTCTTACCTAGAAAAGAAACAATGTCAATTATGTAAACATTGAAAATAATTCAATAATAATTAAAAAGTAATACATATGCTTTATATGGTAGAAACAAACGCTAATTAAAATAGGATGATTTTTTCGTACATTCTGGTTCAGCCAGTTTAATTAATTGTGTAATGATAAATTGGATATTTTGACATTCATTACCTGTTAAAAAAGGGTTCAGTCAAGATATAGCAATAACTTTTATAATGAGGTGCACTATTTGAGGAAAAGTAGAATCTTTTAAATTTTGTCTGTTTGTGGATCGAAGGAATGTCGAACTATTCTGTATACAGGGTCTCGGTGAACTCTCTTGACATACACTTTGTAGACATGTTCCTCGGGTCAAATATTTTAGCCTATAAACAGGGGTCTCCGGCGCTTCGCTGTTTGTCTGTCTGTGTGGATGTTTTTTACTAAACTAATTATGAAGACAAAACTAATGCACCCGACTCTGTGGGGTGGTTGCGCAATATCACACCTTTCCAGACTTTTTATTCTTCAAAAAAAATATAAAAACAAAGTTCGAACCATTGCAAAAATTTAATGGAGAGAGTCGTGCAGACCAGCGTTCAAAAGTCTCAATATGTTGACACTTCCCTGTCCCTACATCGTTGAGATCTGCGTTTTCTTCAAACCCAAATGCGATCCCATAAGAGGTGTAGACATACACTCTTATGAAACTAGAAGCAGGGAAAACTACCGAACTGGGCGACACAGAACGGTGGTTTACGAGCGTTTGCCTTCTCAGCCAGGAGCCCGTTTTGTCAACAAATTGCCAAATTAGATAAAATGTGCTCCAACGCCACAAGCGTTCAAGTCTCGTCTGAAAGCAGTTTTGGCCGCGAAAACTTTCGATAGTTCAGACGAGTTGTTGGCACACCAATGGGAGACCTAGTGAGAAATGGCTACCGGCCTACGGATGCTTAAGTGGGAGAATTCGAATGAATGAGCCGGTATGACTATACAAATTGTATGTATAAATAAGTTCTCAATGTAAAGATGAGTGACAAAATTTTAGCTTTTAAAATATTTAAAACCTGACGAATTTCATGCAATGTTATTTTGTTAACGAAATAAAATATTTATTTATTTATTAGTATTAACCTCTCGTATTTCATCACAGAGAGGTTTTAAAATACTTAATACTGATTATTCAAAGAGTAAAGTATTACAAAGTAATACAAAACAATTTTAATATAATATATTATCTTCATGTATCATTACAGTACAAAATATGTTAAATTGTGTTTTCTGCAATTTTTGTTATTGTCAAACCACACGGTATATATATCTAACTATAGGGATTGTCGAAGTATCGAGTTTCTACTATATTATACACGGTTAATAGTAATTCCCATATACAGGGTGTCACAAAAATGTATAGCGCGCTATGCAGAACGTGATTCTACGTACGTAAGTCGAAAATGTCTAGTAATTTTTTTCGGCTCAGTTTGGCCGTAATTTGACACTTTTTGACATAAACTAATAATTTAATAACCATATGCTATGTTTGTGAAACTTGGTGTAATTCTTAATTGATTTCCTAATAACATTTTCCAAAAGTACTTTTTATCGGACTTATCAAATTTCAAATTGGCGGCCATTTAAAAATGTCAAAGTCTAATGGAATCAAATAGCAGTTTGACATTTTTTACAGCATTTTCATGGCGTTTTCATAAATTCCTGATTTTTTCATTTACAGTTTTGTCTTTAGGATTTACCAGAAGTGATTTTAGTAGATTTTGTATATTTTTTGTTAGTATGTTTATTAAATCTCTGTTTTATAAATTTTGAATAACGGCCGTAAGTTATACGTCGATTCAACCTTTATTATTTTTATATATAATTTTTTTAAATGTTAACACAATGTAGTATTTTTTCTAAACTATACGCATTTGAACAATAGAGCTTTGATGCTATAGACTAGTAGAACGCAAGTGAGTTGGGGTGTGGACGGTTGGCGGAGATCCACCGCTAACCTAGGATAAATATAACCGCAGCCAAGCACTGAGCTTAACCTTCTCGGCGTAACACACCTATACACACTGAGTCTCTACACTGAGTCGTGGAATCTATTTATTGAGAAATTTGTCATTTTTCAGTACTATTGAAACATCACTGACGCATTATACTATGGGGTAGTGTTCCCGCATTTAAGTTATGCCGTCATTTATTTAGGGAAATTAAGTGATTATACAAATGATGTTTTCATCTATCAAAAAACTGTTTTCCGAGCAATATTTAGGAAATCCAAAAATCAATCTTAGAGCCAAATATTTCAAAATTGTATCAATTTATATTATGTACTTTGTTTTAGTAGTCTAGGTTCGTTTTAGTAGTTATACTTACCTGTATGTGGTCAAAAGGAAAATATTTTACATCTATTTCAGTTAAGTCAAAGTCGAGCGTTCTGAAAGCGTCTTAAAAACGGGTCTAAATAACTTTTTATAACGGTGGCAAAAGAATGGGTACAATAAAAATATATATAACACCACCAATTTTTCAAATAATTGTTTTATAACAATGTTATTAAATATTCAAAAGTACCCAACTTTTTTAAAAACATACGTACATAAGTAAATAAAACATTAAAAACATGTTAAACGGAAAATACTATCCGAAAGATGGCGTCCTTCATCTAATTTACACTGAATAAATCTTTCCTCAAAATTCTTCATCGTTAGGCCACAGTTTCTCTTTGAATTTTCTTTATTTCTGGACGGATTGCCTCTTTCAAATCATTTAGGTTCGGAGCTTGTTTTCGTACCCTTTCGAATCCGTTTTATACTGAAGGATGTATGTTTGAGGAAGGACTCATCTTTCGGAAGTAATTTTCTGTACATTATTATTTTATTGACTAATGTATAGTTTCTAAAATTGGGTACTTTGGAGAATTTAATAAGGTTGTAGTAAGAAAAACTATTTGAAAAATCTCATGGTGTTTTATTTTTTTTAATGCAACCATTCTTTTTGCGCCATTTGTTATTATAAAAAGTATATACGCCTACAGTATATGTTTATAATATAAAAAGTAATATATCACTGCATGATTTTATAAAGATGTGATATGTTGTAGGCAAGTGCTGTTTGTTTACTGCTCGCTGCTGAGTTACCCACTGCAAATAGTCAACATCTTCTCCAACTCAAGTAAGTTAATAAAGTAATCAGAATCAATACGACTTCTGATGTATTTTGTCTAAAATAAGAAAGGCGTGAGTTGGTTTACGTATAATTTAGGAGCTAAATAAAGTTTGCAGACATTAATCGCGAAAAAAAGAATTTTATAAACTATATCATGTCACTTGATTAGTTAGTTTCGACTGTTTTACGGTGGAGATACAACAGCTGTTGACATTGTTTGTAACAGTGAAACATCAGTTGTGTACGAAAGGAAATTGTTTATCTGAAAAACTCTACGAGAGATACAAAAGGCAAGGCACATTTATTATATAACAATAATTATTAAACTAAGTAACTAAGCAAGGATCAATGATATCCTTTGTTTATTTTTTCTGATTTAATTGTAAATTGCAAAAATTATTTTATTGAACATCTCTTTCTATGATCTAGTAATATTGGTGATTTTGTATTGTGATCTAGAACGGCATTAGAAAAATATGACTTATTCCTTATAGGGGTTAAAAATACCAAAGCCTTTATTATTCAGATAATTCATAGTGTGTGGGAAATTTCTACAATAATCAGCTGCTTTATTAGAGAAGAGTAAATGAATCTTTAAAGAAGGCAAATCTTGGATTATTCAAAAGCTCAATGCAAACTAATAATTCAGATATATTAAATTTAAGAACTTTATATGGCCAATATTACTTTTATTTGGCCAACAAGATCTTTCAAAAGCAAACCTTTCTTCGTCATGTCCCTCTCACTAATAAATCAGGCTTTTCTTTACTAGTTAACAAAAAACATGTTGAAATTTATGTTATTTGAACAATAGCACCTTTAAGAATGTGTTACGTTTAACAATGACATTAAAATATGTTTCATATAACTTTTGAATTGATTTTAAAAGTGACAACTTTTTATTTAGTGTTGATTTTTTTAGTAAAAACAAGACGAAATATTTTTATATTCTGATAAACTTTTAACATTATTGGTTTTATAAGCTTTAATTTAAAAGAAACCCTATAAATTCTGTTAATAAATAAGAAAAATATGGGTCTAAAACAGATTAATGCACGCCATGTAACTGAGAGGGCAAACGCTCAGGTTCACCTTAAACACGATTCTATCAGAGAAGAGTAAATTAATCGAAGTTAAGGGTCCGCCTCAGCAGCTCGGAAGAGCGTCGTTGCAGAGGGTTTCGGGAAATAAAGTGGAGACTTTAGTATTATTGATACTTTAACATAACAACTATTAAATAAAAAATAAACATATTATCTGGGTTTGCCTGTAGTTCGTTTTTCAAAATATCTTTTAGTTTTTATGCTATTAACTGTTAAAGTTAAAGTAGAGAGTGTTTTAAGACTTTATTTAAGAAGTTAAACATAGGTTTACCACAAATTTAATCACAGGCAAACACAAATAAACTCTTTCTCTTCCCATACAAATTATTATATCCGAATAAAACCTTCAAATAAGAGCTACTGTTTACGAAACCCTTGCAAGCGGAGGTTTTGACAGTTAGGCCACATCAGTTGAAAAAAAAACATCTCTATAAACTATATAGCAAATCTGGTTGGCATAAGTAATTGCGAAGAGGGTTTTGAGCATATAGAGTCGTGTACAGTAGGCACGTGTACGAGAGCGCCGTGCAGTGTGGCGACAGGCAAACGCGCTACACACTGCGTTCTGCACTGGCAATGCGTGCACACTACACACTACACAGCAGAGAGCACAGGGTCATTGACAGTTGATGCAGTGTGCTGTGTGCTCACTCCCATTCCAACACAGTCCACACCACAACACACTACTCACTAGTCGAGCTACAGTTGACACATTGTATGCTAAACAACACTGTCCGCCGCTTGCAGGCAAACTAGTGTAGGTGAAATATTAAATCCAACGTTTTCAAGTTGTAGGTGTATTCATCGGGTATAGGGGCTGGTCCTAAATTTTTCCTATGAGATTTCTGACTCCAGTTCAATTGATAAATAAAATATAAAATGTGTATTCGTTAAACATTGGACATGTTATCCAATCGTAAGTTAATTTTGAACAACTAAAATTTTCCACGCATTCTAACATTGAAATCTCAATAAGACATACATTTTTACATTCACCCTCTCTCATTCATTTCGATTGTAGTGAACCACTCTAGTCGTGTAGTCAGTCTGTGTGTTCCGCGTTTTCCCGCGGAACGTGCCGACGTTTTCTGTATTGTAAAATGCTTCTGCGGCCAAAACCTTTTTAGGCGAGTTTTGAAAGCTCATGGGCACTTTTGATCGGATTTGGCAACCTGTTGACGAGTTAAACTACCTGAGAAGGTAAACGTTCGTGAACTGCCGTTCTGTCTCTCCCAGTTCAGTAGTTTTCTCTGCCTCTAGTTTGATCAGAGTGAATGTCACTTTCTCTTAAAGACAGCATTTTGACTTAAAAATAAAAACATTTTTCTAAAATATAGATTTTTGAATGCTGGCCTACACGACTCTCTCCATTGCAAGTTCGCTTTGTTTTGGAGACTGAAAACTCTGTCAAAACCTGATTTTAAGCATCCACCCCACAACGCCAATTCGTAGGAAAGGTAATGTAAGGGAGTATTATCCCAAATTATGTAAAATAATCTCAATTTTAAGGAATCATTTATACAGTCTAAATTAACATTTTGTAATTAGTATGTATTCTTTGCTTTAAGTAAGTTGTAATGGCAACAAGATGTACATTTCATAAATAAATTTTCTTCATATATTATTTATTTCTTGTTTAGTGTATTCGAGATCAACAAAAAATTAAAGTCCAAAGAATTTAAACACAGTAATCCAAATATTTGGATTACTTCGACTGATTTTTAGTTCGGCCTATTTATTGTTTGATAATCTGGAGGCCGAAAGTCATTTAATATGTTGTTTTTTATTTATAGCAGCTTATTTAGTTTTCATTATTAAGAAACTATACTTAACAGTTTGTTTTTTCCAAACTCAATTTAGATTAATACGTTCCTTTATTTTGAAAAAAAGAATCCATTAGCATAGTAGCTAAAGGAAAATTTCGTGGGTACTGCCAATATAAATTCATACGCATATTTTATTTTGTTTTAAATCAATGTGATTAAATGTCAGAAGTTGACATTCACGGTTACCAACAAGACAAACCGATCATTTTGGAAATAAATACCACAGATTCCACATACATTTCAAAATTGTTCTCGTTATTTGAGAATAAAAATGTTTATCAATCTTCCACAAAATTTAAAGCTTAAAAACTTGTTTGATTTTAAAAATGCATTAAAAAATCTCTAGATAGTTATAGTTTGTGGTCAAAAGACGCACGATATTTCGACAACACTGACCAATTTTCTTAAATTATATACAGACAACAGGTAATTTCCTACTTCAGTAAATTAGTTTTTAGTAATTTTAATAATGCATATTTTTAACATTTAACATTTATTGAGGTCATTGTACAATGGATTGTGTTGACACTTCATAAAGCTATAGGTAATTTTGACACATATACTAAATTTTAAAATGATAAAATCCCCGCTATTTAATATTGTTTTATTGACACACATAACTTTTGTATTCGGGCAATAAATGTTAATGTTTTAATAAACCCCATTTACAAAATACGGTATTTTATACATTTATCCTTTATCAAAATATAGGGATTGTGTCGAAATTACAAGTTTGAGTTGAACAACATGGAGTTGAAAAGAACTAAAACTTAAACACTTGAAAGTTTATTTCTGAAACTATTAAACCTTGCAAGCGCTCGGTTTGACAGTTACTACTGATCCGTTTAAACCCTTGAAAGTTAGGCCGTATCACGGTATCAGTTGAAAAAAGGCTCGTAGCTACGTGCGCAGTGTGGTGTGTTCCTAGGGATGGACGAATTCACCCTTTCTCTACGGTGACCCTTACCATAGTAACATAGTTGACACGTATAGCCACAAGTGAATATTAGCGAATGCCCAATAAAAAAACAAGTTGTGATTAATCTTTATTAAATTATACGAAATTCCTTTATAGAATATCCCCGCAGCCACCACTTACATTTGTAATGTGACTATACGGTAACGCTAGGTAAAGGTCGCGGTTGAGTGGTAGAGAGGATTTTCTACTCCTAACTTCGCCTTGTTAAACAGGACAAACTTTACCTTTTTACTTTCTGTATCCAAGGAAACATAGGCTAGTAAATTATATAACAGCTTAATTTCTGCCCAATGCTCTGATTGTCAAAAGTGCAGAAATTGGTGTTAAATAATTAAACAGAAATTATTACTTTAAAACAGTAGGTTATAGAGCAACGGGAGCTGTTTTGATCGGTTGAGAAAGTAAAACTCTAATATACAGGGTGAAATTTGTATTCAATTATGGTATTACTACAATTTGACAGATGAATCAAAACTTTGAATGCCCACCATTTTGAAACGTACTGTCCAATCTCGCTCCTTAACGTGCTTACCTAGAGATTTGCAAAAGAAACATTTGTACCAAATTTCGTGAAAATCGGACCAAAAATGCTATCTGTAGAGTGGTCACACATATATATGACTCTTTCTACGACGTTTCGTTCTATTTGGCAAGAGAAATGAATAGCTCTATTTTCAAAGAAAATACGCTAAAAGCATAACAGTATTTTATACGCCTTGATCAAGTTTACTAGCGAGATTCTGTCCGAAGCAACAAAGCCTAGGTTGTCAAAGGCGAGGCATTATCTACAGGAGGGTTGGGTACAAGGTCCGACGTGTGTTGTACACAATAGATAAGAGAGCCACGTGCAGCGAAACTGATTCTTAGTCAGGTTTCCGTTTCTTGTACTTCACTCTCTCATTACTCAGTATTCAGGTTTAGTTCATTTCGCAATTACACGTCCTGGACCTTTTTTAGTTAAATTATGACATTTTTTATAGTATAGAAAATCGTATGTGTCAGTTTTTTCAGTGGAGAAATTAATGGCCAATTCTTTTCTCCCATTCCAATATTGGCCAATATTTTTATTTTATTATTTACTGTCTTGTTAATTTTGTCAAATGTACTTATTGCTTTTGCACATATTATTGAACTGATTGAAGAGGTTGTTAATAGCTCAGTGGTAGAGTGCGTGCTTCGCACCAAATCAGCCCGGGTTCGATTCCCGAGCGTAACGATGGCCACTCCCCGTGGTTCGGAGTCACGGCGTTGATCCTTTCCATTGGTCGTTGGGCTATTAATTAAATAATGACCCAATCTGGGAAACAGTCTGCCCTGGTTTGTAACAAGACTACACCTCAGCATCCATCAAAATCACTCAACACACTCACTCTTCATCCCATATTCACCTTAAAATACCCTCTAGGAGTTGTCGGTGTCTCAAATCAAAGTACCAGAAAACCAAAGGGGTATAAACATCTTTTGCAATACCTGTAGTATGAAAATTGCCAGTTCCTAAAGTGAAGCTTTTCCATACGAGCTCAAGTTAAACATCCGAGGATCAAAAGATATACTTTTGAGCCGATTGAGTACCGAATTCAAATTTAACTATTTATTTGAACCAAGTAGTTTGAGTAAGTTTAACTTGAAGAAACAGCTGTTGTTTCGCAGTTCATTCTGACCGATCACCAGTCAGTGCTTAATATCGATTTGGAAAAGATTATTTCTCGAAAAGTGAACTAAACCCAATTAATATCGATAGGCAGGGTATTTCTATTTAGAACATTCGACTTTTTTACAATAGATCAATCATTCCGATCAAACAAAAGTATCGAAACAGGTGATTACGTCCTGCCACATATAAAGATCGTTAAAATGATATCTTTCTCCCTGGAATAAAATTACAACTTTAGCTCGTCAATAGATGTGTCTAAAGCAGCTGTTTTAGAGCAAAATGAAATAATAGTATATTTCATCACTAGGTCACTAAGTGACGATTTCTGGTACGAATTCAAGTTAAGGGTCCGCCTCAGCTGCTCGGGAGAGCGTCGTTTCAGAGGTTTACGGGAAATAAAATGGATACTTTTGAGTATTAATTTTGACGAAACAACTCGAAAGATAAACCTGTAGTTTGCCTGTAGTTCATGTTTAAAAGTTTCTTTTAGGTTTTTACTCTTAACGGTTAGAGGTAAAAAATATCGAGTGTGTTTAAGACCTTATTTAAGAAGCTATATATGGGTTTATCAAAATCCTAATAACAGATAAACTCTTTCTCTTTCCATAAAAATAACAATTCCGAATTTAACCTTCATATAAGAGCGCTATCTATCTCTTGCAAGCGGAGGATTTGACAGTTAGGCCGCATCAGTTGAAAGAAAGCCCGTTGTTTAGCCAGTGTTACGTTGTTGACTTGTTGTCATGTGTCATGCGGACGAATTCAGCCTTTCTCTGCGGTGACCACGGAGGCGGACCCCTTCAATGCATGTATCTAAAGCAGATGTTTTAGAGCAAATTCACAAAACCTTGTGTGTGCTAGATCGCTCCAACCATTCGGTATCAAGAGAGATATACAAGTCATTTGATATGTGACCGAATGCCCTAAATTTGTGGATGGATTAGATACGTTATCGATCCCTCGTTTCTTATCTCGAAACGATAAACCTTTGCTGTTAACGATAATATAAGCTACACTTTGAGAGCATTCTGGAAATGGTAAATTAAAAAATCAGATGAAAATATATATTCAAAAAGAAAATTTAACGGAAAGTAAAAATGTCACTTATTTTGGATAAGTTATTGATGACCGTATAGTTATTTCAAAAAGTTCTCTTTTTACAACATGTTCAAGCTTTATAATCATTTACCAAAGTCCATATAAAAGAAGTGGTTGATTAAAGTTTAATAATTATATTTGTTTTGGTTTTTTTATTATTGTTAATTTGTCTATGCAAACTTTTTTTCTGACGATAAGTGATTATTATTATGATGATTATTTAATTATAAACTAAAAAGATCATAAAAAATAATTTTAAACGTCAAAAACCAATATTTAAAAACTTTTATTTCGGACGAGGCCTTTCAAAGGCAATGCCTTTATCGTCAGGTCCGTTCAAAAAACCTATGTAGGTCCGATCATGTTGAATATATATCAAACAAGTTATCAATATCATTATTTCTAATTAAAGACTATCCAAATTTGGTTCCAAGGAAATGCTGTTGAACTTTTACCACTCGTTACTTATTTCAAATTTGAAATATGCTATACCCATCTGGGGACGAACTTCGATTTTAAAACCATAATTTATTCTGCAGAAAGCAGCAGTTGTAGCAATTTTTAATATAAAAAGCTAGAGAATCTTGTGAAGAAATATTTAAATAAAATAAATTACTAACTGTACCAGGCATATATATTTTTGAAACAATAAAGTTTGCCAAAAAAATCCACAACATTTTACATTTGAAACTGCAAAAACATGTAATATCAGACCGAAAAATCAATTAGAAAATTTATTTCATAACAAAACTTTTTACGAAAAACATTCAAAATTCAATGCAATCAAACTAATTAACAAATAACCTAAAAAAATTTGACAACCTGGAACAATATAAATTTATTTAATAAATTCCTTTTTCTCCTTCTGAAAGGGGGTGGTTTTTACACTTTAGGCGTTAAACAAACATTTGCATCAGGGATTTGGTCGACATGGCGTTTGTCCCATCTTGCCTTCAATATTTAAAATACAACTTCTTTGACAAGATAATTGTCCGCAAGCTTTAACCCTTATTTCTGCAGCTATTAGTAGGCCGATCAACCTTATTTATAGATTAATAAAATCACTCAAATATTTAAGTAGCCTACTTTAAACAATATTGTTATGTTAGCCTTTGCAAAATATTTGCTATTGATAAAAATGCCCCAGTACAAGGTTCTTCCATATGATGAGTACTCAGGGCCATGCTAACCGCGATCAGGATCGTTTCCGGTCTAGATATGAGTCACCTGCTGGGGTAGTTTCTGCAGTAAACCATTTTTTCGTACATCGATTTTAAAGACGTTTAAAATATTTATCGGGTTTCCGTCATTTTTATCAGTCTTCTAATAACTTGGCGATTGATGTTGAGGGTGACCAAATTTGAACACGCGTGTTTTTAAACTATTTTAGAGATAGAACAGATTGTTGAACAGTGCTGTAATTTTCACTTGTAGCTAGAGAAGGCCAGATTTAAAGCTACAGTGGCTCTAGTTTTTTCTTTGTTTGTTTTTAGTATATGCTGCTTGATAAAAATGAAACGTGCAAGTTGATAGTGCTTCACTTAAAAAAAGTTCGTCTTGTTTAACGAGGCGAAGTTTGGACCACGAAGTCCTCTTTACCACTCAACCTCGATCTTTACCTAGCGTCACCATTTTTAGTCTCTTTAAAAATTGTAAGTGGTGACTGCGGGGATCGAACCCGCGCGGTGATGCTCCGGAGTTGCGCGTGATACCAAACCGCCACGGATTCGTTCTAACTATACGCTTTTTAAAACGTAGGGTTACATTTTAACCCTATAGTAAAGCACTGCTATGCCGTTAGGCTAATCTAATTCCATCAGACGAAGCAATACAATACAAACTTCAACCACTAAAATAACTACTAGCTCTACAAGCCGCTGGTTAAGCGATTGATCAATATACTCAAGAGTCAAAGTACCTTTATTCATAACAGTACTGTGTGTACAAAGAATTGCCTCGTAAAAGATACATTAACTAAGTCCAATCATATGTTTAATAAGATCTTAATTTGTATAAACGCTAAAAGCTAATTTATTAGGTTATTATTACATATGTTTAATAAAAAAATGTAGCCTATATTTTGTATCTATTTTGTATGTATTTGTGTAAATAAAATTATATTAATCTGGTTTATGTTATAAATTTATTTATATTCAACTTTACTTTTTTAAATGTATGTATCATAGAATGCTATGATTTCATGATTGGACTTGCTCAAATTACTCATGTAATGAACATAAAGGCCTGAAATGAACAGAAAAATCCTTAAAGTCTATTCTTAGGCACAGAAAAGTTTACAATTGATTTAAGATCCATAGAAAGAGCATTTTAAATTTCAATGCCAGCATAGGAAGGTTTCTCTTCATTTAATTTAAGGTTATGACCTTAAACTGCACTAACTTACATGTCAATTATTATTATTAAATGTCAATCTAAAATAACTTAAAAACTGTGAAATTAACAAAAAACTTAAAAGAATACTTCATTTTTTACACATTTTATTAACATTCAAACGAGACTACGTTTTTTCCAATCGAACGATAAACAACCAAGTAATAGCTTATAAAGATTGACGGGCGACGGTCATTTATGTAACTGCGCTGACACGGTAACCAATGAACTTAATAAATATTTACTGAAATGAAAATACAATTGATATAGTACCGCAAAAATAGAGATATGTTACCAAATGTAGCAGATATAGTTAGTATAAAGTTAGTTAAATAATAGGGGCATAGTAAATTGGTGTAGAAAAGATGCATACCGTAAAAGTAATGCACAAATAGAAAAAGGTGCACAAGCTAATTATAAAATATTAATTATGTATGATTTCCCTCACGACAGATTTGAAAAAATTCTTTTAGGCTATACAGGGTGACATCTAGTAGAACTCATTGGATTTATAATTTTAAACTTGAAAAAAAAACACAAATAATCCAATGAACCAATTTTATAGTTGGTGAGACCTTTAGAGAACCATGTTCTCATGGACCAGACCACAACATCAACTGTGTGGTTGTAAGTTGATGTTGTGGTCTGTAGATGGGAACATGGTTCTCGAAAGGTTTCACCAACAATAAAAGTTGTTCATGGGTTTTTTGTCTTCATTTCGAGATTAAAATATACAGGGTGAGTTTTAAATGTCCCCCTGACCATAACTTTTGAAAAAGGAAATATTTTTTAAACCCCTTTGGAGAATATTTGTATAGGACTCTGAAAAGTGTTTTACGTCACCAACCCCCCAAACACAATTCGGGAGGAGGGCCCCCAATTTTAAAAAATACAAACGCCTCCCCTTGTGGCACCTCAAAAGTCACGCAATTTCAAAACAACTTTAACAAAGCAAAGATAAATATTTTACCTTTACTCGTTTTTTGTTATATTAATTCACAAATGACACAACATCAAGTTTAAAATGCCACATTTCACATACATTTTAATTTATATGACTAAAATTTCTCTAAAATACTCTACGGGGTTATGGCATATGGTTGTCATGTTTCCCTCAGAGTATTTGGAATATACTTTAATATTGTTGAATATTGAATATACACAGTAGAGAAATGTGCAGTGTTATAGCGGTTAGTGGCTAGTGCACAACTACAACAGTGGAAGAGAAGAGAAACCGAGAGCTTGCTTGCGTAACCGCATAGCGGAGAGCAGAGCTCTGACTACTGAGTGAGCTACAGTGGAGACACGGAGAGCGCCTTCACTGTCCACCTAGGCAACTCCCGCAGCACACAACACACTGTTGCCAACCGCGCGGCAACACATCGCTACGTCACAACGCTACTGTACACTGTACACACATCGCCACTGTACACTGTGCTGGGAGTTTCATGCACTCATGTCACTGTAACACTGTTGTTGTTAAGGGTCCGCCTCAGCTGCTAGGGAGAGCGTCGTTGCAGAGCTTTGCGGCAAATAAAATTTGACGAAACATCTCTTGAACATATTATCTAGGTTTGCCTGTAGTTTATTTTTCAAAATGTCTTTTACTTTTTATGCTACTAAAGATTAAAGTTAGAACATATAAAATTAAAACATATAAAAAAACATTCCTAATTAAGTAGTTATACACTTATATCTGTAATTTAAAACTATAGTTTATACACGTATTCGTAAATTCAAAAAAAAAAAAATGGATGGTTTGTAAAGTAATGTTTCGGTTGTTTTTTAAATTAAACAAAGTCACTAACTGATCTAATACCTATTGGTAGTTTATTTTATAATCCTTTACCAGCCTGAATAGGAAGTTTGTTAAACATTTCAAGACGATTAATTTCTAAATGTACCATATTCCTATTACGAATTGCGTACTTAGCCTATTAGAAAATGTCTAACATTTAAATTTCAGAAAACAAAAAGTAAACGTTTCAAACGTGGATTTTATTTAAGAAATATATGCAAATAGAGGAATGTGCTAAGAATCTTCAATTTCTCCGTTATTATTAATTTCAGAACAACAAACTTGGTATTAAAGGGATTAAAAAAGCATTTTACACTTTTAATTTTGTTATACTTTTGTGTATTTATATAAAGTTTAAGGGTTTTGAGTAATTATCGTTTAAACATTGAGTACGGCCGCCATTTTGAGACCGGAAGTGATCATTATTCAAATTTATTTTCAAATAAATTATGGGTGTTAATTACATTAACGTGTGTAAGTTTTAAGTCGACTTCTAAGTAGTAATGTTTTAGTGAAAAGCACCGACAGAAAAACGGAAAACTAATCGAAATAATGGTTCTTACTTAAATAATAATCAATAATTACCTGTTTAAGTTTGATCCCGTAATTACAGGACACCCTGTATTTGGAAACTAGAGGAGTTTTCCGACACGTGTATAGAGCCCGATTTCTTATAAGTTGTTCATTACTAAAGAATTTTGAAGACAAAAATGTTGGGACGAACCGCGGACTTGAACCCGGGTCTCTCGCTTGCCGGGCGATTATGCTGACCACTACACCATCAGACCCAACTATTTATGCCTTCAAATTCAGAGAAGTACTACAATCTGAATGTTTATCCGAAACATGTGACTGTCAAAGTCAAATAGCGACTTTAAATCAACAAATTGGATATACTCGTATTCCACACATAATTTAAATATCGTGTCAAATGACTTATTATGGATCTTAATGTGTATAAACGCTAAATAGCTAATTTATTACTAAAGAAATTAGAAGACAAAAATGTTTGGGACAAATCGAGAATTGAACCCGGGTCTCCCGCTTGCCGGGCGATTATGCTGACCACTACACCATCCGGTCCAAACATGTTTGTCTATTTTTGTCATTGGTGCCTTCAAATGGTTATAAGTTGTTCAATAATGTTAGGTGTGATTCCGAACAAGAATCCATGGTTGTGAAAGTTCGCTACGGCAGCGAGTAGAGTATAGTGAGTGAGTAGGCAGTGGTAGAGGTAGAGAAAGTAGCTCAGTCCTGCAGTCTCCAGTGAGAACAGTTCAGCCACATCACAACCCCTCACACAAACATCCCTCTACAGTCTATACAATCACCTGCTCCTGTCTACCTGTAGTTTCTACCTGTACATTCTACCTAGCAGCAGCAGCAGCAGTCGCTGTGAGATACAAACCGTCATGTCACGCTAGACATATTCAACACGTGATTTAACAGAACCAGCACTCTATTCTATTCTAGTGTCCGGAAAGAGTTGACAGCAATAAAGCTACTCAGGAGAGCGTTGTTGCAGAGGTTTGCGGCAAATAATATGAAGACTTTAGTATTAATGCTATTTTGACGAAACAACAGCTCTTAAATGAATTAAATTTAAACATATTATCTATATTTGCCTTAGTTTATTTTCCAAAATGTATTTTAGTTGTTATGATATTAACTATTAAAGCTAAAAAATATATAGTGTTTTAAGACCTTATTTAAGAAAATAAAAATAGGTTTATCAAAAATTTAAACACAGACAAACGCAGATAAACTCTTTCATAAAAATTAAGAATTCCGAATTTAACCTTCATATAAGAGCGCTATCTACTTTCTACGAAACCCTTGCAAGCGGAGGGTTTGACCGTTAGACCGCATCAGTTGAAAGAAAGCCCGTTGTTTAGCCAGTTGTTACGTGCGCGGTTTCGTTTGTTCCTTGGGCGGATGAATTCAGCCTTTCTCTGCGGTGACCACTGAGCCGGACCCTTAAAATTGTCGGTCTGATGATTGGGGCAAGTCCAAAATTCACAAGTGACATTTCTACCGAATTCAAAATTCCAAAGTGTATGATTGAGGAAATGATTATCACGCCAATAAAATAAACAGATTTATTCTCAGGAATTATTTACCCTCTATCTGGCAAAATACTAATCATTAATAGTTAAAAAGCGTCACCCTACTGGCAAAGAGCTATTCAGTAGTCGTTTGTACAACCATTTTTCTTAAGTTGTATTTAAAATGTTAAATTTGTTAAACTGAAGACTTTTGTATGTAGTTTTACTCAACAAGAGACGTTGTTTATTTTTATATATAGTTTTACATAATTATTGCAAAATAGTTGCGTAAAGAGTTTATAAAGTAGCAGGAGCCGCGAGCGCCACTGTAGCTAAGCTGACGTCACGCCACACGAAAATGCCCCGTCTTCACCAACAGATTACAGTGGGTAAATTTCGTTTTAGGACTATGACAGTTGGAAAACACGTTTTGGTTATATTAGGAACATAAACCTAGAAATTTGAAAATAAACATTTTATTTTTTGTTTACACACTGCAGTAGTAATGGTTCTATGCTTCCAGATGAAATCTTTCTCATTTTGGTTCATTTATCTTTTTAAGGGTGCGCCTCAGTGAGAAAGGCTGAATTCGTCCGCCCAAGGAACACACGACACTGCGCACGTAACAACGGGCTTCCTTTTCAACGGATGCGACCAACTGTCAAACCCTCCGCTTGCAAGGGTTTCGTAGAAAGTAGATAGCGCTCTTATATGAAGGTTATATTCGGAATTGCTAATTTTTATGGAAAGAGAAAGAGTTTATCTGTGTTTGCCTGTGATTAGATTTTTGATAAACCTATTTTTAGCTTCTTAAATAAGGTCTTAAAACACTCTATATTTTCTAACTTTAACCTTTAATAGCATAAGAACTTAGACATTTTAAAAAATCAACTACAAGTAATCCTAGATAATACGTTTATCTTTCATTTAAGTTGTTTCGTAAAATAGCATTAAAACTATTATTAATGCTATTTTAATAGAGTGGGGTCTTCATATTATTTCCCGCAAACCTCTGCAACGACGCTCTCCCGAGCAGCTGATGCGGGCCCTTAAACCATCGAAAACTTTCCCCATATTACCCCACGTTTCCCTATACCGGTAAAACGCTTCGCACTCTGACCGGCCGCCATTAATGAAGCAATTATCGTGTTTTGGCTCTGTTGAACCCAGAGGTATTGTCACAGGCCACCTGCTGGTCAGTGTTTAATGGTTGATTAGTTTATCGCGTTGAGTAGATCAGTACATGTTGTGTGTGTGTGTGTGTGTGGCACAGGAAGTGGATTGTGAATATGCAAACACGGAACGCGCTCCGCTCAGGCCGGGTGAAGGCCATCACACACACACACACAGACAGTAGGCCACTGGCCAAGCGCACGGTAGACGGTACAGGACCCGCGGTTGACAATGTCACACGACCAGGAATATACACGCACTCGCCACTACAATTCCCTCTTCCTTCTTTTAAACCTTCTTTCTACTTATAATTTTAAATCGGTCCCTTGAAAAATATATATATACAGGGTGTCACAAAAATGTGTAGTGCGCTATGCAAACCGGATTCTATATACAAAAGTAAGTCGAAAATGTCCAGTAACATTTTTTATTTCGGCTTAGTTTGGCCGTAATTCGCCATTTTGTACATTTTTGAAAATAATTAATAATTCAAAACCCCTTTGAGATATTTTTGTGAAACTTTGTATGAACCTTAATTATTTTCCTTATAACATTTTCCAAAAATACGTTTTATCCAATTTATCAAATTTAAAAATGGCGGCCATTTATTTTATTTAACCACACAAATTATTTTTTTTGGTATAGTAAAACTAAAATACGTTGAAAATAATTATATCTAAATTAAATTAAAATTATGTTTGTAATTCATTTTTGAAATTTAGAAACAAATCAGCCATCAGTAACAAGAAATAAACAGAATACTGTACCTAATGAGTAATCCATTTACCAGTCAGAAAATCATCAACACTATAAAATATTTCTGAAATTAGTAAGTGTTTTAAATTAGTTTTCAATCCTTTACAATTTTCGTAATTTTTCAGACTGTTCGGGAGTTTGTTAAATAATGTTATACCCGCCTGTGAATGTTGCTGGGAATAAATGTTTAATCTGTTTTGGTTTGTTCTAAAGGAATTAGCAAATCTAGTGTTATGACAATGAATTTCTCTACCTTGAACTAAATTACAACTATAATACAAGTAAACACATTTTGAAATGTTTACTTGTATTATAGTTTCATAGATATAAATAGACGGCAGTTTCGAAATGTGTAATGTTTCAAATGCAAATCTACATGAATCTCTGTTACCAAGACGGTAAATTATTCTTATCGCAGACTTCAAACATTTCAAAGTCAAGAAGAATCAAATTGGTATTTAATTTTCAAATTCTTTAAATGGCCGCCATTTTTAAATTTTATAGGTTGGATACAATATATTTTTGGAAAATATTATTAGGAAAATAATTAAGGTTTATACTAAGTTTCACAAACATATATCAAATGGTGTTTGAATTATTAATTATATTTAATTATTATTATACAAATTGGCGGATTACGGCTAAACTAAGCCGAAATAAAAAAAATGCTATTGGACATTTTCGACTTACTTTTTTATGTGGAATACGGTTCTGTAAAGCGCGCTGCACATTTTGTGACACCCTGTATATACAGTATAATTAAATTTAAATTTAGAAATTCATTAGCCCAAAAATCATAACACTCAATCGGGGAATTTCTTAAAGATTGTTAATCTCCACAATTAGAATTACATTTTATTACTGTTTCAAACTCAACTTTTTTAATTAATTAATTTTTTTTAGTATGTTTTTGCTATTTGTCACAATTCTTATGTAAAACTTGTTTGTAAAAATAATAAACTTATTTATGTTTATTTATTTACACTGAATAGTGCAGAGTGCTGTACGCTATCCATGTACGACTACTCGTATGTAGTCCATGTTCAAGGGAATTTCCATAGGAATCACAGCTTTTCTTGCCGAAGAGAACGGGACTAAACGGTTTGCAAATTTGAGCTTCCCAACACCTTCTGATTCAAATGGAAAAACTGTTTGTATATGGTTTTTTAATGTTAAAAAAACTGGTAATTTTAGTTTGTTTGAGATTTTTTTAAAAGTGTTGTTAAAGTTATAGGATACGTAATTTAGCGAAATATATATTGGTAAATTTAATCACGAAAATTCGTTTTTTGAATCTCGTAGCGTAGCACGGGTACTGTTAGCTAATATCTAAATATACTCGTATGTATATTCAAGGTTTTCAAAAAGTCCTCCCCTGCAACTTTTGACGGGGGCAATTTATAAAATCCCTTTCGGGAATGTTTTAATAAGGTCCAAAACTTTGTGTCAGTCACCCCGCACCTAAGAATTTTACCGCCTACATTTTACGAAAGCAAATGCCTCGCCTTGTGGTATCTTAAGAAGGGTAACTACTGTATACACAATCTACGACGCAAAGACAAAACCTTTATCTCAACTCATTTTAAGGCTATACCCATTATTTAAAAGTTACAAGTTGTCAGGTTTAAACTGTCACATTTCACATACAATTTCTTTTGAGGGACAATGTTGTTCTGCAAAATACTCTAAACTGTAAAGGATTTTCCTCGGAGGACTTTGCAGAAAAATTGGTCAGTCTAAAGAAATTGTACGTAATCCGGTTTGTTTCGTAATGTAGGCCTACACAACTACGACTCGCAACTGAGAAATAAACGATATACGATTGGTCGATGTTCGCCTATTGTACTGTACCCGTGTACCGGAAACAGCACGATCCTGGCTGGCTTATCAGTAGTTATCAGCGACTTATCACTGTTCTTATCAGCCTACGTCAGCGCTTTCTACCGCGTCTACGTCCTTTGTCAGTGTACACTGTACACTGTACTTGCTGCTGGGTGAACAATATTCACAAATTGACTTGTAGTCTTGAGAGGGAATGATAAAGATTTCTGTACAATTGAAGTCCGGTACCGTACATGTAGGTACAAGATTATGTTCGTTCACGCAACCCTCCATGATGTTTCAACCTTGCATATCATTAGCAATAACCATGGTAGATTACGTTGTAGTTGAAGAAGCTCAGGCTATAAAATTCCTTGGGATTTACATAAATAATGGGTTGCTGACCTGGGAGAGTCAAATAAACAATGTTTGCATTAAAGTTTACGAAGTTTTTCTGGCTTCCTACTCTCCCCAAAATCTTCTCTCGCCTGAATTCGGCCATATATTTTCTCACCTGAACAATGGAATATTATTTTGGGGAAGTACGCGTTTAGAACGTGTTTTCAGTTGCAAAAGAATGCAGTTCGAATTTTTGGGTAGTTCACAGTACCTGTCGGCCATTTTGTTTTTTGTCCCATAAGAACAATGTAAACAAGCATTTTCTTGAGACACTTCACGCCTACAATTGGCATTAGATCTATTTAAAATCAGTTTTATTTGTAAGATTGCAAGGTACTGCAGTGGCTCCGCTGACCACTTTGTTGAAAATTGTATTAGTTTACTAAAAAAAGGAAACTTGAATACAAAGTTTGTTCACATCTTTAAATTATTTCACGGTCTTATAAATAAGAAAATGGAAATTCGGTTCAGCGGAGGCATTTAAAACATTTAATACACTTTAAAAGTGTAACTGTAGGCGTGAGGTGTCCCAAGAAAATGCATGGTTTTACATTGGGACGAAATTCAAGGACACGACCACTACTGCGCACTTTTAAAGCTCACTGATGTGAAACCTAAAATTCTTGGTCTAATGACAGTTTCAAGCCTTTATAATTTTGACAATATCCTGCATTTCCGCAGTGAACCTTTGCAGAGAAGCTCGATTCACGAGTGAAAGACAAAAATTAGAAACTATTGTTATGTTCCAAACCGCGGAAAGAAATTGTTTGCTAAACTTCCTTCCCAAATTGGGGCCAAGCTTTTTAGTTTACTGCCAGCGGATGTAAAATTGGTTCAAAGCTTGACTAAAGAAATATTTAGTATCACGTGTAAAGTTTAGAATCTTTCGCATGGCCGCCATTTTGAAACCGAAAGTGAAAATATTTTATGATATCGCTGAGTTTCTAAAACCAATATAATTCCAATCGCGATATTTTTTTACCTTTATTCCGAGGAGCGAGTAAATGTGCGTATGAATGGCATGTCTGCGTGCATAACAGTACAATTTCTTGTTTTCAGGCTATATTTTTTTCAACACAATTGTTTAGTATAGACTGCAAATAAAGTTATATTTTCACGATATTGTTGAGAACGAAAACTTAACGCTCAAAATACCAATAAAATACCACTTCCGATTTCAAAATGACGGCCATACGAAATATTCTAAGCTTAACTCAAAGTCCTTAAATTTATTGGTAGATACACGAGTACTGTATAACATGGCAGAGGCTTTTATGGACATTTTAAGACTAAGTATGTTGTGCTGCAAAGAATAGTTACGCTGCGAGAAATTAAAATTTTCTTGGACACACTCCTTTATTTAAATTATTTTTCTTGAATGTAACAAAAGAAAATTTTGTTTAACTTCGTAATTACAGGGCACCCTGTATATACAAGCCCGTGTATGTGTATGGCGTTGGGTTGTATATTATATTTACGCAATAAATATTTATTTATATATTTTATTTATCTTTTATCACTGTGCTACTACTGATAGAAATAGAAATATTAATCCACCAATGACACAGATAAGCCTTTGCATGGGCTATAACAGAAAAATATATAACAAAAAACAATAAGTTATAATATAAGTATAAGACAATAAAAATAAATATAAATAAAACAAAAAATTAAATACAGAAAAAATGAAAGTAGAAAAAAACGAAACAATTAAATATAGACGTCAGTAGTCCAATCTTCTCTCTCCATGTTATTTGAAATAATGTTTATACAATTTGATTTCTTTTCATATTGACTTCTTTTTTTAATTTGTTCGGAAGTGTATTAAATAATTTAGCCATATTGTACTCTGGGAAGCCTGTATAAAAAGAGTTGTTAAGATTTGGTATTTTCAATTTAAAGTTTTGTTGTCCTGTACTTAATATTTTGTAATTCAGATAAAACTATGAACAATTTGTTTAAAATATATAATACATTCATAAATGTACATCAATGAAAATGTTAATATTTGAAAATATTGAAATATGGGTTTACTTTATTGATTTTGTGATTTTCCGAATATTGTTCGTAATGCAGGTTTCTGTAGTATGAAAACATTGTTTGTATAATTACTGGAGTTCCCCAAAAAATGACAGCATGTTTGTATTTATAATATTTCGATGTTTTTATGTGAAAATAAAACTGAAGTGTCATCAGCAAATAGTAGTATTTTTTGAATTTTCGACTACGGTTGATAAATCATTTATGAATAATTGAAATAACTATGGAGCTAAAATAGATCCTTGTGGAACGTCTGACTTGATAGGATATATAATTTTGAATATTTTTGGACTCGTCGCAGTAAGAAATCTTGACTTTTTCTGTACGATAAAAGAACTCGAAGTGCAGTAGAGTGCAGCAGCGTGTGCACTGGCTGGAGACTGCTCACTGTTGCCGGTGATTGTGTATAATGAGACAGTCAGTGTCGGAGCTGGTGTGGTGTGGTGTGGCTAGCTAGTCACGTGACCTTGAGAGTCTGACACTGCTGCACACCACACCACACCAGCCTCTCTCTCCTCTGCTCACAACACACCCTCCCTCCGCAATACACGCACACCACCGGGACCTACGTAGCTCGCGTTGTAACATTATTCCTCTACTGTACATATATTGTAAATATATTGTTTGAGCGACCAAGGAAAATTCCCACATGTAATGATTTGATTAGGATCGATATGTTATTCCAATACAATGATACACATGTATGTTACATAGACTTTTAAAAGAAGCAAATAATAGTGTTGTTTTTATTTTTAAGTCGTGTATAAAATATGATGGTTATAGAAATGCGTAAGCTTCCCGTGACAGATTTCAAGGATTGGGGGCGTCTTCGGGCAGCCTCTGCCCTTTAACGTATATTCAGTCAAAACATTTCTGTGTTTACATTTTGGATTTATTCTTTACAATCTCAATGTTTGGTACAATCAGACCTAATAAAACCGATTTTTTTCTTTATTAATTGACAAAACCGTTAAAACTGGCGTTATTTGAAAGATAGCAAAATTTTGAAAGTGTTTCTTTGAACAAATACATAGAACTACAAGATGCATATATCTTTTGTAATTATTTGAAATGTGACTTTTTTGAAGTTTTGACTATTTTAATTAATACAGAACATAATTATTTTATGTTATGAACAGCAAATACAACGATTGGTTTCATAAGCTTTAATATAAAACAAACTACAATTAAATTTGATTAAGAGCAATATGGGTGCAAAACAGAGCATAACTGCATGGGCAAACGCCAAAGGTTACCTAGGCAAAGCCGACCCTTATAACCACGGTATAAATATGAAAACTTACCTTGTTGGCTGGTCGAAGACAAAGGCGGCACTGGCACTAATTCGGTAAGGTAACTATTACACTCAGTCTCAACTTCTTGACCGTCACTGCCGATATCTAGCTCGGACTTGATGACGGACACAGTGCTCACACTGTCCGCGGACTTGACGCACCCCGGGTCCGCGGACTTGACGGACTCCAGGTCCGCGGCACCCAGGTTGAACCGCGGCGGCGGCAGTCCCAGCAGCTTGTCCAGTTCGGAGAGCTCTATGAACGCGCGTTCACTCTCCTCCCCTTCCACCCCTGGACCCGGCGCTGCTCCGCTAGTGTCCATGCTGGGCGCTCATCTAGAACACACCATCACACAGCATGTCAGTTCAGCTGGAAGGATGACAGGAATGATACGTCGCTCATGGGAGGATTTGGAACAGGGGGTGCAATAGATGATGGACATCCGAAGGGTCCGGGGGTAAGTTTTATGAAAATATGGTGAGACGGCCGAAGAGAGCCCGAGCGGCGTTTTGACGAGATAGGGCAGCCGCAGTGGTCACCTCAGAGAAGGGCTGAATTTATCCGCCCAAAAAACACAGGACGCCACATGTAACAACGGGCCTTCTTTCAACTGATGCGGTCTAACTGTCAAACCCTCCGCGCTTGCAAGGGTTTCGTAGAAAGTAGATAGCGCTCTTAAATGAAGGTTATATGAAGGATATGTTCATTTGTATGGAAAGATAAAGAGTTTATCTGTGTTTGCCAGGGATCAGATTTTTGACAAACCTATTTTCAGCTTCTTAAATAAGGCCTTAAATACACTCTATACTTTCTAACCTTAACCGTTAATAGCGTAAAACTAAAATATATTTAAAAAATTAAACTACAGACAAACCTACATAATATGTTCACCTTTTATTTAAGAGTTATTTCGTCAAAATAGCATTAATACTAAAGTCTCCATTTTTCAAACCTCTGCAACGACGCTCTCCCGAGCAGCTGAGGCGGATTTTGAAACTAGAGGAGATTTTCGGCACGTGAATAGATTTTTATTGCTAATAATTTGTTCAATAGTTTCACAAATAAACTTTGAAATTGTACAATATTTAGTGCTTTTCAACTCCATTTTCTACACTTGAAACGCATAATTTCGACGAAATAACAATTTCTTATTGCGTGTATCATGTTTATTAATGTAAACATCGCCTCGCAGCTGAGGCGGCTCGAGCGGCGTTTTGACGGGATAGGGATTTTAACATAGGAAAGTTTTGCAAACGATGTTTTGTGTAGATTAACGTATTGCAATGGGAAACGTGTTTCAATATAGACATAGCGTCATTAACTATGCAGCATATGAAACAAACACGTCAAAGTTCCTTGTCAAAAAAGTATTTATTACGACGTTTCGAATTCGATGTTCTCATGGGGAAATCAAGTTTTAATCAACATAATTAATAAGTTTAAGCTTTAGAGTTCATAAGCAGCAGCCTCTTTAACCCTATGCTTCCAGTGAAAAATATTTTTAACCAGTTTTTAACACATCGTTTGCAGTTTCTACTCCATGTTTGATAGTGGTTCTCTATGCAAGGTATGAATGCCAAATTTCGGAAGTCACGTTAAGCCGTTTGTACATTCTATTGATCGCTGAGCTATTTATTTAAGACGAAATTTGGGAACAGTCGGTCCTAGTTTGTAAAAATACTACACCTCATCATCCATCGAAACACTCATCACACTCACCTTCATTCCATATTCACCTTAAAATACCATCTAGTAGTTGTCGGTGTCTCAAACCAAAGTATCAAAGTATTATACCTTAAAATTGCTAAAATTTCTTTTAGGAAATAAAGAGTTTATTTTTCTCAAATTAATAAACTTGTTGTTAACATATATTTCTTTGTGATATGTAAATAAAAATTTTCATTCTTAAAGCTACCCGTATTGGCTTCACAACTAACTAAAAGTGACGTGACTAATTGTCAAAATTTTCAGCTGTATCCATCAATTACTAGCAACTTTTCTTTGAAAATTTAGTTATTAATTTCTCTCACCAAAGAGAAGGACACGTCGTAGAAAGGTGCGGTTTGAAGTTTTGAGCTTCCCAACACCTCCTGAGTCGAATGAAAAGTTTATTCATACTACATGACCACTCTGCAGGTCGCACTTTTGGTCCGATCTTCATGATATTTATTTGGTACAAATGTTCATTTTGCAATTATCTAAATTAAATTCGTAAACCAGCTATATCGGATCATCCGTTTCAAAATGGCGGCTATTCTAAGTTTTGTTTTACCTATAAAATTGTAGCTTTACCAAACACGAATACAAAGTTTACCTGTATAATAGATTTTTGCTTTCTCAATGGATCAAAACAACTCTTGTTGCTTTAGAATTTACCGTTTTAAAGTTAATTCAGTTTAATTATTTAGTCAGAATTTCTTTACTTTGACTACTTTATTTTCTGTTTTATTGGAAATTCGCTAAGATTCACCGTAGCAATTGTGGCAATGTTTCGGCTATGTTTTCTCTTGTAATTTGGTGGAAACACTAATTCACACATACCCTCGCACGCCGGAACAAAACTTTTGAACCCGAAAGGTAGGATTTAGCTTGAAATGTTGATTTTACATGATAAGAACGTTAAGTAAACTTTATCATAATCAATGTAACGTCTGCACACGTCAAGAAGTCCGTTAGAAAAAAATGATGACTAAGAGATATAGTCTTTTTTTAATCGGACACAAGTATGTACTCTTTAATTGCCACTTCTAAGATGGAACTTATAGACAAAAAAGTACTAATGTGTGTAAGCCTACTATAATAAATGAGTAGTTAAGGAAAATCCGTGCGTGGTGTGCGCGTCATATTCCAGTCTACTAGTAGTGACGCACAACTCGGGCCAGTGGCAAGTTTTCCTCCCACTTCTCAACAATAAGCTGATTGACAAGTATTTCTTTGAATTTAAACTTGGCAGATTTTCTCATGTATTGTCAGTTATATAACAAAGTAAAAAACCTTAAATGTTTCTTCTGGTTCTCCATCAAATATAATAGGTAAACCCACAAACTACCAAATACTATAAATTAAGAGCGGGCCGGATAGAGCGGCCGCAGGTCCAACTCAGAGTACCGCTTAAAACATGGGATAAAACCTGCAAACTACGTTTTAGGCAAGTTAATTTACTTAAATGTGAATATGTTCTCTGGGGAAGCATAGATCAATTGAGGCTACTTGATATAAACACTAAAACTTTTACTTTCGTCATCAAATTAATTCTGTACTTCTGAACTAAAAACTGGATTTTCCATAAGAATATAGCAATCGAAATTCAGTACAGTAATTAAAATTATATTTTATAACCGAACTTATTTTTTTCTTTTTTATCTGCAGCAGCACTAATGACTATAATTTCCACGTTTTAGTTCATTAACCTACCTAAAACACAGTTTGCAAATTTTCTCATGTTAAATTCCCTATCCCATTTGAACGCCGTTCGGGCTCTATCCGGCCCCTCTAAAAAGATAACGCAAGTTTTTATATACGCGTATTAGCTATGTTATATCTAATCTTTCAAATCACAAACTAAACAAATAACTATTCAGAATAATGTTTAATAACCTTGACGTACAACTAAATGGTTTTATTCAAGCGTCTCATAAAGCTCCAAGATTTCTTTGTTTGGTTCACTGTGCAACAAAAACATAACCGACGCGAAGCCTAGATCGCTACCGTGAAATAAGAGGATTAGTCAACCAAGCTAGAACTCATGTTTACCACTGAAATAGCGGAGTATTGAGTATTTCTCTCACGGTAACTTTGGACGAGGGGTAGGTGGAAATCCCAAGTTTGTCTTCTTTTTCCAAAACATCGGCCCTAGCAAGGGCATGGTAGTAGCGATATTCCAACTGTTGCTCCGCTCTCTCAAAAAGTGGCAAAACATGGTTTCGTAATCCCCTGTTTCCGACGCCGTTTATGAACCGAAACGTACAAATGCAGGTTTATATGATAGGGTAAGAGTGATTCTATGTTCCTTGTACACGAAAAAGCCACAACTGCTTGTGAATAAAATTATAATAGACTTTTAAAATAGTATATTTTTGGCCAACTTTAACATTTTTTGCTAATTTTGGCGTAAGATTTTTAAACCCAGGTTATACAAACCTAGAGACAACCTTTGCAAAAATAGAAAACAACTTTTCTAATATCTACACTAAAAAATAGCGTCCTTAACAGGAGACTACGAGACAGGTTTGACCAACTTTTTCTGGGCTGATCAATCCTCATCAGTTTAATTAAAACATGTTTATCTGAATTTTAAGTGCAGTAAAAATTAAGTTTTCTAATAGGAACAGTGGTTTTAAAAATAATTATCCATTATATGCATTCAAATTCAACTTACAGGCAGTATTTATATTAGAAGTATTTATCATAACTTTAATATATTTTAGCAACTTTTATTAAAAAAATCAATTTAGCTAACTGTAAAACACAAGAGATAAAAGGTTGATGTTGTGAATTACTGTAGTATCATACTAAATGTTTTATTATATTGGAAATGATTTGTCATAAACGTATCAGTGTAGACTACATTAGTCAGTGGAGTACTAATAAATTAAGTCACTATAACAGAATTAACAGCCTGTAAGGGTATTACCTAAGATATTATTTGTACATCATTTATTGTTAATGGTTATTCAAAAAGAATGTCCTACTTTCAAACAACTCTCCTTCAATAACTATTAATTATACATAAATTTCATGTAAGTTAAAATTTAAAGAATCCTGCAGGGAACATTTCAAGTCCCTATCCATATTGCCTTTATCCTCTCAGTACATTTTGGAAACGTAGTTGTTTTTTAGGGCTAAATGTACTATCATCGAGAACATTAATCAATATTTATTTATTTCATAGCCATTGGCACATATAGTGCATAGACTTTACAAAAAATAGGTTATAATAAAAAACATAAATATAAAAATTATTAAGACAAGTTCACAGATAAATTTAAATAGTGTCTTCCAAAAAGTGCTTGAAGCGGTAATACGATTTTTGTACTAAAAAGGTTTTGAATGTTCGTTTGAGTTTTATGATGTTGTCTTCTTTCTTGATGTTAAATGGTATCTTGTTGTAAATTTTTAAAATGTTGTAATATGTTTGTTTTTTATAAAAGCTTGTATTAAATTTTGATATTACTAAATTTTCTAAATTTTTTAAATTATGTTTGTTTTGAAAATGTTGAACGGTTTTGAATTGAAATAGGGTTTTTATACAATACTGCACATTCAAGGATATATATTGAAAAAAGTGTTAGTAAGTTGTAATTTTTGAAGTAAGGTTTGCAGCTTTACTTTTTATAATACAAGGAATCAAAATTGTATCCCACCAAACTACCATAGGCTTCAACTGTACGATAAAAAGCCCGTAGAAAATTATATAATAAACTTCCCGACAATGTTAAAAGTTACTGTATGATAAAATTCAAAACCAACCTTCAAACTACCTGGCTCAAAATTCATTTTATAGTATTGCGGAATTCATGAATATTTAAAACTCAACTACTACACTATTATTTAATTACGATTCGAGGTCTTACTTGTGGTATATAGTAAGTTTTATTACTGTCAAAAAAATTTTATTGTGCAAGGTTTGACACTAAACGTATTTTTGTTGTTATATATACATAAATAAATACTATAGTAAAAAGAGCACTTTTCAAAGTGTGTCTTCCTTGGTACACTTCCATAAATGCTAACCATATCCTCCCCTGACTGCTTGGCAAAAATCTGGCCGAAAATCAAACTCTATTCCGGAAGATCACGAAGTTAATATTGATTTATGAGATTGACTGGAGCTCTGATAAGGTTCCGTAGGTCATATAGATTTTTTGTCAGAGTGGGTATGTAAAACTTCCCCTTACATAGCCCCACTAAAGAAATTCACGAGGAAACCACATAACTACCTCGAAACTCTCGCCGAAATAAACTGACAGGGTTTGTAAATTCAAGGACACAAAATATCTTGTGATGAATGGGCAGCCATCTTGTTGGTTATTAAAAGAGGAAATTATCTCTCATTTTATCTTAAAAAACTTTGAAACTTCTTCTTTTAAGCCATATGTAAATTATTTTTGAAGCACTCATACTGTAAAAGTTACAGAAGAATGAAAGTAGGACATTCTTTTTTAATAACCTTGTATATTACAGCTGTACATAAGATTAAACCCTTATAATTCAAAATTAATTGGTTTCTGGAAATGAATTGAGTAACCTCCAAAGACCACTGCTTCCAAAAGCTACCACACAATAATATAAATACAAACATTAATTTTATATTCAAATTTCAAACATTATTGATACTAAAATTAGTAATATTGTTGTAGACAAATTTTGTAATTTAAATTTTTTAGCAATAATGTTAAAAATGGTCTTTAGAAGACTAGCAGTAAAATAAAATAGAACTTAGTAGAATTGTAAAACAATACATTGCAACGTTCATTAATTATGTTAAAAGATGTAAAGTTATAATTACTTTTAACTTACATGCTGTAAAGCCGATTATATCCAATTACATTACAGGAGTACATACTATAATACCATGACATAATAAATCATTGTTAAATTTAACTACATACAGACTTTTTAATGAATTATTCAGATATGTTTTAATCAATCTAAGGAAATAAGCCTTTCAAAATATACTTAAGAATCAGAGAATAAGAGTTAAGCTGTTTGGGCAGTTGTTAAATTTGAGATCGAAGTTAAAATTACAATAAAGAATTTCTCTGATATGAACAAGTTTTAAGAAAAGGAGTTCAAATTGATGAGGTCTTAAATACAAAATTTGTTGATACAGTACAACAAAAAATAAGTTTTCAACCAAACAATCATCATGGAATTTGTAAAAAAAGAAAGGAACAAATTTAAACTTACAAATTTTGTTTTAAAAAGATTACTATACCCATTGCTAAAACGAATCTTATTAAAATATTTCAGTAAATAAAAATTGTTAAAAAACATCAGAATTGATGAGATTACAGTAGATTAAACCAGAGAGATTACAAAACACATAACAGAACCCTTGGGTATCATTATCAACTAATCATTTAAAATATCCACTTTTTCTGAAAGGCTTATACAGATACACTTAACCTCTTTTCAAAAAGAGGGATGACCAGAATTCAAAAAATTATAGACCAGTTTCAGTATTAGCATCATTATAAATATTTGAAAAGGTAGCTTTTGAAAATTAATTAAGTGTCTTAGAGCAGAAGAAATCTGTTCAGTGAGTAGTATAGCTTAAGAAAAGGTAGGAATACATTAAATGCAATTTAAAGAATTTATAGGGGGTGTGTCCTGGGTCTTCGATGGTTCACAGAGTACAATGGGTGTGTTATATGATATATCCAATATGTTTGATTGCATAAATTGTTACCATTATAAATGCACAACACACACCAGTAACCCAAGAAAACAAATCAGACCCTGAGAATCTTTGAAAATATACTTTCAACATTTCCCAAAATCATGTAAGGATTTTGATGGGTGACTTTAAGGCCCTATTAGGCAGAAAGAGAACATTTGGGAAAACAGTAGGCCAAAGATAATTATGCAAAAAAATTTAATTATACAGCATTTTTGCAATCTTTAAAAGTTTTAGATGAATTTAAGTCTATGAAATCTAAGCAAAAAAGATTTCTCCCTCAGTCAAGTTTGCTCAACTTCAAAATAAAGTATATAATATGTATCCCAATATAACAATATATGAAATTACTAAATTGGAACCACACCACGATATATTGATTTGTCTAATATCCCTGTCCATCTCTATTAACTTGTGGCACAGCAACCACACCATGAAAGAGGCGCAAAACATGTGGGCAGAGGGACGCTCGGAAGGTTAATTAAGACTTATTTTATTAACTGCATTTGAGTTGTGCTTATCCAAGTAGAAGTTTTTAACCAACTACACACGTGAATGAATTCTTCTTGAGACGTTGTATTTTCAATGCTATTCCGCTTAAAACTTTTAAATGCGTCCATTTTTTAAGTCCTATAATAAATAACAACACATTGAAACTTAAAAGAGCTGTCTGAAGTTCACCCTTGTAAATTTTAATGCATCTAAACTTAAATTTGAGGGGGTTTCAAACCGTGTAACCCTTTAAACATTCTGATAATAAACCCAAAGTTTTTCGTTTTTGACAACAATTCTTGACATAGAAAAAGGAAAACACTGTTATCTCTTTGCTATGACCTCAGTTTTATAGGCGCAACCAGGAGGGGTTTTGGGGGTTATACCCCCGCTCTCCAATACAAAAATGACAATTTGGTTGTATAATTTGGCAGCCTAAATACCCATTCTGAGTGTTTATAAGCCTAAAACCCATTACTGTATTTGGTATCTAATTTGTATTACATGTCCGGGGAGACCCTCGAATATCCCTTTGGTTAGGGGGTATTTCACAGCCCTCGGTTGTTGGAACCCCCATTTATTATCCTGCTCATGCTCCACTTGAAAATTGGCCTACAGGCCAATTTTGGGAAAACAACATTCCTTATTTGCACCGGAGCTTCTACAAAGGGGACAAAGCCTTGGCTGATAGTAAAATATTCATTATTATGTGTTTAAAGTAGAAAATATTTTTAAACTGATAAAAGCTTGTTCTGGAATTTGATGGTAAAATATTCATTATTATGTGTTTAAAGTAGAAAATATTTTTAAACTGATAAAAGCTTGTTCTGGAATTTGATGGTAAAATATTCATTATTATGTGTTTAAAGTAGAAAATATTTTAAACTGATAAAGCTTGTTCTGAATTTGATGGTAAAATATTCAGAAAGTATATTTTAAACTGATAAAAGCTTGTTCTGGAATTTGATGGTAAAATATTCATTATTATGTGTTTAAAGTAGAAAATATTTTTAAACTGATAAAAGCTTGTTCTGAATTTGACATTATTATGTGTTTAAAGTAGAAAATATTTTTAAACTGATAAAAGCTTGTTCTGGAATTCTGTGTCCCTAACTGTTGATTAAACCTTTGATTGACTCAAACGCAGCGTATCTTAAACCCTTAGTTTAAGGCCTATGGCCCAGTTTGCCCACAATCTCGCTGATCAGACCATGTTTTCTTTAAACCTAATTTAGTTTTTCTGCAAGTTGGCCATCTTGTTTCCTTAGTTCCTTCATTCCTATAAACATGCAACTTATTATGATAGTACAAGTATGTATGTCATTTTCTGGGTAGTATTTTTGTACTAAGTCGGTGTCATCTGGACTCCACTTTGAATAATAAATGGTTTCTTGTAGCAATTTGACAATGTTTTATAGCATAGCTCATACGAAAATTAGCAATTGAGCTTCACTTATTACAGCTACAATAAATATTTTTCTGTAATAACTGGTCTGCTAATTTGTTTTGTCAATATTAGCCTATCACTTTAACATAGTAAATATGTCAGAATTACATTCAGATAGTTCTGTATTAAATTAAAAATTAGTCCAGCCTTGGCAATGTAAGTTATTTTGATTTGTAATAATTAATATGTTAGTGTTGCTACATCAAGGGCTTGACTACCAAACCACCTCTCTATCTTCGAAAGGTCCAAAAATTCACAGGTAGAATTGATTGTATAGATTTGATTCAACTGTACGGTAAATAATACAATCCACAAATCACAAAACTATACTGTTAGTTTGAAAGTTCATAATAGTAACGGAGAGCAATTTAGTGAAAAGAAGAAACAGACTTTTCCAGCCACTTCTGGAGAAAAAACAGCTTTACCTAGCTTTTCTGGCGTTTTGGGTAGTTGAAAATTCCACCGGTCTACAGAGGACTACACTGAAGACGGGTGGAATTTTTAACTACCCGATACATTAGGAGTAGGGTTTTCGCCAAAAGTAGCTGGAAAAGTTGTTTCTTCCTAAAACGAATAAAAATATATAATATGATGCACTATAATATTAAATATATAATATTGCTGGACTATTAATATTATTTAGAAATAATAAGCAATATAAATAATCAAACTAATACACATTCAAAGATTTCTGCGTAATTCTCAGAATGCAGTAAGCACCGATCTTGTTTTGTTTATGTAAATTTGGTGGCCAAATGCCAATACAGTAGTTGATTTTTGACCAATAATTTATTTAATTATCAGGTGTCCATCTAAAGTCTTTGTATAGGTTACATTCTAACAATGTATAAAAACCAGTTCAAGAGTACTAAAATTTGACACATGGAATGGATAAAATAATATTACATTTAGAAACTGTATCTGATTTAGTAGTGAGTCGAGAGTATACTCTCAACTTTTAAACCTATTTCAGCACAAGTATTGATATTACCAAAGAATCTTAACATATTTTATCCAATACAAATGTTATGTACTCCGAGGAAGGCCCCCAGACCTCCTTATTGCTGGGGGGTATTCCATACCTCCAGTAGTTCCTGCTTAGACATGATCTCATGATTCTGGAAACCTCCCCCCCATTCCAACCTACCCTACTGCACTGGCCACTAACACACAATTTCAATATAATGCCACTGAGACCTGCTACACTGCCTTTGTGTTCACGATTACAAACTCAAATAATAATTTGTATTGAAGAGGTCAACTTGCGATGCTATCAGAGTTCCTGATTGCATTTGACCAGAGTGGCAAATGGCCAAATTAAAGAGTCTCTAGTGTAATTTCCTAAAGATTTATAAGTTTAAACCTAAAAGTTTATACTGCTAAATTAGCCTACAGTAATTTTCATCTCTGAACAATCTATAAAACTCGATAAATCTCAAATGAAAACCAAACACGGTGTTTTACAGATTTGCAGTATGTGTTGCCAGTCAACAATTATTGTTGTATAGGTTTAGTTTAAGTTAAAACTGCCCTTTACAAAGGTTTTCGTTAAAAATAATTCCGGACGACCTTCCTATCTGTGGGGGTGAGTTCCACCCCAAATTTGGTTCTGGATCCACCCTCGACAGGTAAGAATAAAGTTGATTTGAAAAGGAAATTTTGGTATACATTTCAAATTGTTCAAAAGTTGAAACCATTTTATTTTGTTTAAATAAATGTGATAAGATGTCAGGAGCAGACATTCAAGGTAATCATAAGGCAAAATTATCAGATTAGAAAAATGAATATCACAGGCAGAAATTTTTGAGAATCTTCCCCAATACACAAGAATAAAGTTGTTTAGGAATCTTTCAGCTTCAAAAGAATTTCTAGTAAACAAGTGCTACTATACCAGTGACGACTTCCTTAATTCTTCTGGCGTTTTTAACTAATTTTACCTCAGTAACAATTAGGCCCTTATTTGTGAAACTTTACTTCAGTACATTAGTTTTTGTTTGTTAACAGTTTTGTGTTTAATAATTTTATATTGACTTTTTTTGTCAACGTAAATAATAATTATGTATTTTGACAATAAAATGTTTATGTTCATTCATTTGTAGCAAATTTCTATAGGAGTTAGAGCTATTAACTTTATTGTCACTCGACTGATGCGTCATAGGACAACAAAACAGCAATTTTTAGCAATAAATGTGTTAAAATTTTCATTAAAATCGGTCAGAAGTTATTCTTTGGGGGTTTATTTACACTGGAAGTGCCTTTATAGGAGATGTGTGTTTCCTCCAAAAAATGGGTCTTTATACTATACAAACTGAATTTAATTATACGGTTTGATGGCCTAAACATTTACGCTAAAATTTAAAATTAGTTGTTGACCAGCATGGCGACAGAAATTTTTTTTCCGCGTTTTTGTTTGGCTGAACGGGTTTTGTTATTTTTGGTAATTATGCGATTAACAATAGTGCTTTGGCTAAGCTTAGGCTATGTTTCATTTAATTTCTTTAAAAATCTTGAAAAATCATTATGTTATATGCATTATAAACACTTTTTGTTACACAAAATAGAGAAAGAAATGTGTCATATGTTCCTTACAGATTCCAAATTATCTTTTATAGACTAACGATGTAGAAATGCATGGATTGAAAACATGTTATCCGCTCCTGTTTGTTCACTAATGTCATTGTTTGTTACGCATCCATTTATTGAAATGAAATGAAAATCGTCTTTATTGGTGGCGAAGTTGGGACTGTAAAGTCCTCTCTTCCACTTAACCACAGTACAAAGATATTAACAATTACATATACCGGGTGGCCACGATAAAGTGTCCTAAACGGATTACAGGAGTACTATTAGAGCTAGAAAGATGAAACAAACTTTTCTCTCTGGAAACATACGGAGATTTCAGGAAAAGTATTTTTAAGATTCTCAGTATACAGGGTGTGTCAATACTGAAACTCACGGGGCCAAAACTCGAGATTTTTAAATGCAAAGGTGGGTCATATTGTACATTATTTTAAACAGAAGACAATTCTCGACATTATGACGAAACAATTTCATTGATATGTTGCTCCGTTACCAAACTAGAGCTATAAACGTGAATCGCGTAAGCTTTTACGGGACGCCCTGTAGTCAAATTATCAATTCGATTAGAAATATGGTGTTTACGTATTGTTTCTCAGATTTTGACGAGCTTTTCAACGGTATCTCATAAAACCATGTTTTGGAAAAATTTTTAACCTCAAAGTCGACGTAAACATTGAATTTGTTTGATAATAAATAGGTTAAAACATCAAATTGTAAGGTATACCATGTTGCATATCATTGTAAAGATAATTTTAATATTAACATTTTTTGTATTAAACATTATTTTGTCTCTTTATTTGTTTAAGGGCTATAACAAAAAAAAACCATTTTAACCTAGATTTTGCCTGTATTTTAGAAGTTTATAAGGTCGTTTGACCTGCTTGGTATCTAAATTAAAAGCAAAACAAAACGAATACTCATGGTTTTAGCGATGAAAACATTTAATATTAATCATTGGGACCATGAGTATTCATTGCAATTGTCATGTAACAAAGTAAACAAATTTGAATTACAACAATACAACAGCTGGAGAAATTAATCAGCTGATATAACACAGCAGATAAAGTGCGTAATAATATAACCGTGACAATTGGTTTTTCTTTCTCATGTTTTTTGTAAAAGCTACTAACAATTGTTATATTCTTATTTCTGTTTGTTTTATTGCCATTTTTTGAGCTTTTTATTGAGGAAAACAATTTTATTAGAATTTTAATTTTAATTTAGATACCAAGCAGGCCAAACGACCGTATAAACTACTAAGATACAAGCAAAATCTAGGTTAAAATTGGTTTTTTTGTTATAGCCCTTAAACAAATAAAAATACAAAATAATGTTCAATACAAAAATATTAATATTAAAATTATCTTTACAATGATATGCAACATGATATACTTTACTATTTGATGTTTTTAACCTATTTATTATCAAACAAATTCAATGTTTACATCGACTTTGAGGTTAAAAATTTTTCCAAAACATGGTTTTACGACATATTGTTGAAAAGCTCGTCAAAATCTGAGAAACATTACGTAAACACCATATTTCTAATCGAATTGATAATTTGACTACAGGGAGTCCTGTAAAAGCTTACGCGATTCACGTTTATAGCTCTAGTTTGGTAACGGAGCAACATATCAATGAAATTTTGTCGTCATAATGTCGAGAATTGTCTTCTGTTTAAAATAATGTACAATATGACCCACCTTTGCATTTAAAAATCTCGAGTTTTGGCCCCGTGAGTTTCAGTATTGACACCCTGTATATTGAGAATCTTAAAAATATTTTTCCTGAAATCTCCGTGTACGGTTTCCAGAGAGAAAAGTTTGTTTCATCTTTCTAGCTCTAATAGTACTCCTGTAATCCGTTTAGGACACTTTATAGTGGCCACCCGGTATACAAACAATTGAAATAATTACATACAATTTTAAATATATATTATGCAAATAACTATTTCATCCCATTCTATCATATTCGTTCATTCATTGTAATTAGTCAACACAAAATTCATTTTGTAACATTACTTGTTAAATAAATACATAAGAAATGCTGAAAAACACTGACTCATAAGGGGCACCTTTTGGTAATCATTTTTATGCAAGCAAAAGTTTGATGTTTGAGGCCCGCAAGTGGTGATGTCACTGATGAGATACATAAAATAAAGCATCCTGTACAAAAATCTATCAAATGTGTTCCATTTAAGTGTTAAATAGTACTACATTAATTTGTAGGCCTACTATACCTATAGAGGGAAGAGAGAAGTTGTCTATTGTATCCGAAGGTACTCACAATCACAATCTGAAACAAAACAAATCAATTAAATATGACAGGATATTTTAAGGTGAAGGGTTAGGTGGTGAGACATTCAAAATGTGAAAGGTTTCATGGACGTACCACTATAACACCTTGTTGTGATTTATAGTGGTACTTCCATAAAACCTTTCACATTTTAAATGACAGGATATGTTTTTAGCGTTCAACATAAATTAAGTTTTATTGATGGTTGATTTATTGGCTTACCTTGATATTTGAAAATATTCCCTAATCTCACCAAATGCTTAGGCTATAGTTGCTGCAAAACTTATTTAGGATTAACTTTTTTTATGTTGAACTAATAGTTGTTTAAATTATTTGATAAACTATATAATAGTTTAGTGCAAACTTATTTTTGAAATTATTATTAACTATTATATATATATAAATTAAGTTTCATTAAATCTTCTTTCACGATTCTAACATCATTTTTATCTATCCCTCTTCTAAGAAAACATAAGTAAAATTTTAGAGAAAAGTTGTGGTTGTGATAGTAGGAATTTATTTTGTGAAGCGCCAGACAGTACTGTAAAAGCAATGTTATTTAGTCCAAATTAAAACCTTTTTAACATTAATAGTATATGTTGTTTTCATCACTAGGTCCTAGAGTGACACTTTTCAACACAAAGTCAAAGTTAACGTCCGACCCTCGACGTTAAATGACCAAGGGTCAAAAAGAAACTTTAGGGCCGAGTGATAAACGATACTTTTTGTCATGATGGAAATAATAATAAGAAAAAAATGTCTGTAAATGTTTTAATATTATAAAGAATTAATTATGTAAACATTGTTTTGAACTCAGCAGTCTGAATTATATTGTTTTCAAGAAACAGCTGTTACACTGATTCACTTTAATTCAGTGTTAAATTTCAAAAGAAACTTGTTGAACCAGCTGATGCCCATGCCAGAAAAAGATCATTAAAATGATCTTTAATGTTACTCATTAAAATGATCTTTTTCTAGGAGTAAAATGTCATCAAAACATTACTTTATTTACCTGGGTGAAAAAGTGACACTTTAGCACTGTCAATACATGTGTCTAAAGCAGCTGTTTTTAGAACAGAAAGACAAAAAACAGACTTTCCTATTATTTATAATGTTTGAATTGGTCATTCAGCTTTCTCATCATGATTGTTAAAAGATAATCTACTGTATTGTAAAGTGTGAACTCGTAGTATAATGGTTTTTTTGTCATTCTGCTATGAAAACAGCTGCTTTAGACACATGTATTGACAGTGCTAAAGTGTCACTATTACACCCAGGTAAATAAAGTATTGTTTGGATGATATTTTTCTCTCTAGGGAGAAAAAGATCGTTTTAATGATCTTTTTGTGGCATGGACATCAGCTAGTTCAAAGAGTTTGTTTTGAAATTTAACACTGACGGTATAGTAAATCAGTGAACAGCTGTTTTTTCAAAACATTACAATTCAAACTGCTGAGCTCAAAACAATGTTTACTTAATTAATTGTTTATACTATTTAAACATTTATTTCTCATTATTATTTCCATCATGACAAAAAATATCGATTATCACTGGGCCCGATAGTGTCTTTTTGACCCTCGGAGACTACGCCTCAGACGTTAACTTGACTTTGTGTCAAAAAGTGTCACTTTAGGACCTAGTGATGAAATATACTATTAAAGAGGCCACTTTTTCTAAAGTTATTATTTTATTCCTGTCTCAAAAATGAAGGCCTACATGATTGTTTTGTTAAAGTTTAACCTAATACAAAACATGAACTCGACTAAATACAGTGGTCAGAACCTTTTTCTCCATTCCCTTCCTTTTGTAGCGAGAAGGGAAGTTGCTACTAAAACCCTACCTTTCGTAAAAGTATTTTTTAAACTTTAATATTGTATCCTTATCAATTTTCAATTTTTTTTATTTGAAGAAAATAAATAACTGTACAGTGGGTTACCTCTCTTGATTTGCTATTAAAACAGGTAATGGGATAAATAGATGAATATCAATTACAAATATAAATTATTGAGTTCATCCATTCCTCCAGTGGTCGTTTGGCTATTATTTAATGAAATTTGAGATGATAGGGGATGTTATACAGTTATAAAAATAAAATTGTATAAGCAAAAAGACCCTTGGTAAAATAATTTTTTATAAAGAACAATTCTTTATGACCCAATCTGGGGAACAGTCAGCCCTATATCGTAACAAGACTACATCTCACAACACTGATCATTATTTCATATTCACCTTAAAATACCCTTTAAAGGCATTGTCAGAGATTGCGACTTAGTAGCTGCTACTAGCCATGTAAGTGAAGTTATCGACATGTCAACATTGAAAATATCAGCTGATTCAATGTTTACATGCCGAAAACTTCACGCACACGGCTAGTAGCTTCTAGTCACACTTAGCTACTTAATAGCCACTACTGGTTCGCTGCTAGTAAAATAGCTGCTGCTAAAGTTGTCAAACACAGAACATGGTAGCTGCTACCTAGTAGTTGGGAATGTGCTACTGTACTCAGTTTCATTTTGTTCTGTCTGTGCCAAGCATGTAAAATGTCATCTGTTGGTATAAGGCGTATAATGATTTAAATCGCTTGATATTGGGGTGTGTAATAGACGTTTGTGATAATTTGATCAAATATTTAAGAAACAAAAAGAAACACCTCTGGATTTGTGATGGATCGAAAGAAGAGATAGGTTGGGCACATCTTTCACACTGATGAGAGAACTTTCAACAGAAGACCCCAAGTCTTACCAAAACATAATGCAATTTTCTGTAGATAAATTTAATGAGTTACCGGTACTTGAATTGGTAACTCCTCTTATCAAGAAAAACGATACAAAACTCAGGCCAAAGATTTTGAGCCGCACGAAATTAGAGATAACCTTAAGATACATCGCAATTTGCAACTGTCAAACTGTTATTACATCCCCTCCGGACGACTAAATATCACTCATTGTCACTTAACTGTTTTACAAATACACTCCAAACAAAACTCAAGAGTTGACAGAGAGCACGCGCAATTGCAACTAGCCGGTAGCTTAGTATGTCACACTAGCCACCAGGTTGCTACTTGCTAGCCGCTAGTTGGTCACGTGACTCACTCGCTCGAGCTAGTAGCACGGAAAATAGAACATGTTTGATTTTTGATGCTAGTGGTTTTTAACTAGCGCGCTACTACCTATGTCACACTAGCTACCTAGTAGCCGCTACTTCGATTGCTGCTAGTAAAGTAGCCAAATGTGACTCAGGCTTTAAAGAGTGGTCAGTGTCTCAAAGCAGTTTGTGCAAACTATATTAAAGAATGTCAGTGCAAAATTTGAGCCCTCTGACTTACATGTGTATTTGCCAACTAAACTCAACCAAAAGAAAACAGAAAAATAAACCTACGATTCATTTTAGTTTTGGGTTTTTATTATTTACATGTCTTTAATGAGCTAAATAAGCCCTTTAGTTTTTTTCCTCTTTTTAACTTTTTATTTTACCTTGCAGGTAATATTTCTAAAAAAGCACCTCTGTCGCTTAATGTCTGATAATTTAAATAAAAACATCCTTTTGACACTGAACATTATCACATACAGATGCAACCTGTTCCAAAACAGTTCAGTAACAAAATTAGAATAATAAGAAAAAACTATTTTTATTTAAGTTGTTGATCTTAATTGGTATAAAAGCTAAATAGCTAATTTATTACTAAAGAAATTAAAGATAAAAGGTTTGTACCGAACCGGGACTTCCAATTTCTTTAGTAATAATATTAAGTTGATAGTAATCAGCCCCTTTAAGTTTTTAATCCATTTTCTGTTGTAAAAATAATAAAGGAAAATAGAAAGCTATTTTACACATATAAAATAGAATACTTTTTAAACTTTTATCTATCAACAATAATTGCCAAATTGGATTAGATACATTTTTAATTGACATTTATGTTGTTGAATGTGTTGAAAAAACTTAGTTGTCTTTAGAAAGGTGTTTTAGATATATTTTTTGTATGACACAGATAACAACCTACAATGTGCAGTTTTATGTTTGAATGATAAACTAATTATAATACCAAGTTACTTTACATTGGTACTTCTATGATATAAAAAAAACACAGATATTGTAATTAATTTAAATGGGTGTGGTGCATGAATCATAATAATATTTTTATCCTTAAAGTCAATGTACCTTTGTCTCACTGAACTAAATGCAGCATTGTTTGGATTTTAAAACAAATTATTCCTACAGAGTTAAATTTATGTATATCCTCAAACTATCTTTATCCCTGAAGATACAAGACTAAAGACACTTTTCTATTGCTGTCAATATAAAAATATTGCTGATATGTTCAATTTATTGACTTTGGGTAACCCCCTATACAAAATACACTATCACTATGACCACTGTATTTCCATTATTCCTTCACATAAAAATGCAAATAATCTGTAATTCCCAATTGTTTATACAATTATACCTAGGTTAGTAGTGATACGCTTAGTAACTACCGTAACCTTAAGTAAAACATGTTAACATATCGACAAAAATATTTCTTACGAAAATGTAGCTTTTCTAAACAAAAGTTAAAAGACTTTTATGGGCTCAACGTACCGATTCAAATTTTCTTTAAAAAATAACAAAAATGTATGGAAATACATAAACTTTAAGCCTTTATCACATAGGCCTAACATAATATTAGCTTAAAGTGATAAAACTCCCCAAAACTTCTCAGTACAGTTTAAAGATAAATGTATACAAATAAACCCATATGTTTTGTGCTAAAAACACAATTTATAAAAAATAATTCGATTAAAGTATTATTAATTAATTACTATATATAATTCATTTAAAAAAACTTGATTTTATTATAAACACGTAATACGAGTTATAATTATTGACAACCAACAGGACGTTGTAATTATATCAACCTATCAGATAAATAATATTACTGCAGTTATACATTTATTTACGATGTCTAATATTAACAAGGCTATAGGTGGTCGCTTGAACAATAAAGCTAAGTACAGATTGGCCTTGAAATACATTCACCTATACAAAATAGGCTAATAGCCATGCTTTCAGAACGTTATAAGTGGGTGGGTGTAGGGGCCTAGGGGGTGGTGAAATACGACCCACCCTCTACAAAAATATCGTCTCCCGTTCAGTCACACTCTACATTACAACATTCACGATGCCACTGTGGACACAACAAGAGGGAAAACAAAGCGATAAAATAACGTTTAGTAACGATGAGTAGTACAAAACTATTACACGGCAACAGCGAGAGGTTACAGACGAGAAGATCGCGCAAAAGAGAATGTAATAATAACCTTGAACAGTAATCACACGACGACAGGCTCGTAGCTGATACACCAGTCACCACATCAACCTAACCTTACCAACACACCCTAGTGAAATGAATAATCCGAATCAGCTGACATACTAACACAGACGCTCACTTGACTATAGTAGTGAGTCGCAGGCAGTGAGTGTAGAGTGGTGTGGCTGCCAGGAAAACATGAAAAGATGGCGGCCGTGCCATAGCGCTCTAGCTGTGAGCAGTGGCTAGGCTATGCACGCATGTCGTCATACGGCCTCGTGTAGAACTGAGAACATCGCGCTTAGCGCTTACGTAAACAACTTTAGCCCCAGTGCAACAACACGCTTACAGTGCAGTAGTAGTGTGCAACACGTAGTTTCGTGGACAAAACATTATTTATAACTAGTCTTGTTATATAACCGACTCTCTTGACACTTGAAAAATTATTATAACTTCGTTACAAAAATGCAACGGTTATAAAAGTAAATCAATAAAAAGTAGTTAGGAACTACGTTGTAAATAATTTATAAAACATGTGGTTAAAAACTGTATTACTATAACACAACGCTTAGTAAAATATATAAAAATCATAATATAGTAAACATAGACAACAGCATTATAAACGAAAAGTAAAAATAACACAAATAAATTACCTACAAGGAAACAAGACACGGAAACAGTAAGAGAGTGAACGGAGACATTACTTGGAGACAGGGACTAGGTCGTCTAGCTACGCTAGTATCCATTCCTTATCAATAGGGGACGGGAGGTACCAACCGCAAACGTGAAATTTCCCTGTCTCCCGTCCACGTCACACTTGGCTCATTAAATGCAGATAATTGTCTAACTACGTTGTTAAACTGATGTGATGTGTGTGGATTCGAGATTTATGTGGATATTTGTTTTTGTTCGAATGCCAATAGCTAGTTTGAAAAGTATTCTGTTATTGTGTCTCGATCAGGGTAGTACTGTAGATTCAGGCTTTCTAGTTTCTAGTGTCAGGTCTCTAAGACAAAATATAATTATAGCCCATTAGTTAAAAATACTAAAGGCCTGCACCCGGCTGCCATCAGTGATTTAATTGTATTTATACTGAGCTACACCAGGCGAATGTAATTTTTGAAGGCTTTGACAACAAAACGCAATTAAGTTTTTGAAGTATTTAATTAGCAGAAAGAAAACGCTAATGGCTTTAAAATTCAATAAAAGCTTCGGGTAAAATTTAATGACAATTGTTATTTATTAACAAATCCTTTTTGAAAATACAGCTGTTCATTTCTCTTGGCAAATTGTAGAACGAAACGTCGTAGAAAGGTGTGGTTTGCAGTGTGCAAATCCCTAGGTTAAGTTCGTTAACCAGCTTGGTCGGATCATAAGTTTCAAAATGGTGGCCATTCAAAATGTTGTTTTCCTGTAAAGTTGTAGCGAAACCATAAACGAGCACAAAGTAGAGTGTATAGTACAGTAGAGTGTTCACCCTGTATAGTAGAGTTTTACTCTCTCAATCGATCAAAACAACTCCCGTTGCTCTAGAACCTTCAGTTTTAAAGTAATTTCTGTTTAATTATTTAATTAGAATTTCTTCACTTTGACATTCAGAGCACTCGGCAAGCTGTTATATAATTTACTAAGCCTATGTCTCCTTGGATACAGAAAGTTAAAAGATTGTTTTGTCTTGTTGAAAAGTTTGTCTTGCTTATTATCTATTATTATTTATTGCTACTATAATCTAATAGGCTACATAAACCAACGTTTCACTAGGCCCGCATAGACAACTTTAGAACGGATGAACACATTTGGGTAATAAAATAATGTCCAGGTTTAACTTTAGACAACTGTGTTTGTATTTTGTGGGGTTTTTAAATTTTACATTGTACTTTCACATAAAAATCTATGGACTTTACTTTTCTACCAAATGTTGTTTACTTTTCTACCGAATTACTCAACGTTTCGAGGAGTATGGAAACTCCTGTCGTTATCGAATGAAACCTAACTTAAATCATATTCGTATCCAAACAACTAGTACAATATACTCGTATTACAGAAACAAATCAACATGTACGAAGAACAAGGTTATGAAAGAAATGTGATAGTTCAATAGGCGTTTAAGCCACATTTTACGCAGTACAATAAATAAATATTAACCATGTGAAATTAGTCAGCTAAGCAGGTTCTAATGACAACAATTACAATACAGTATTAAAATTACATCGAAATCGATGGACTTTTCTACCGTGTGTTGTGTACAAAACGTGTATTGTGTTATTGTACGAAACACAATAACCGGTAGAAGATTGTATAGATTAGCATGTGGACCTAATGTAATAACACCGGCATAAGGAACTTTTAAAATTAGAATATTAAAATATTTCCAAATAGTATATATTACGGTACTGTAAACGCGTGTGAAACCTTTCAGACTTTTATAAAAACTAGCGGACCCGACAGACTTCGTCCTGTCAAAAATATTTGCAATGTGGCAGTTTTTTGTTCCGTACATATGTTTATGTCTGTAAAATAGGGATATCGGCTGGCAACGAATAGCAATAAAGCTCAAATTGACTACGTTTAAGTTATAACACGTTTGTGTGGGAAAAAAGGGTTGTTTTAAGGATTTTCCAGCAATTATTCAAATCTTTCTCGCCGTAAAACCATTCTTGAACTCCAACGAACATTTTAAAAAAATTTGGCCAAATTGGTCCAGGCGTTGTTGAGTTATGCGCTTACCAACACATTTTGCGATTCATTTTTATATTATAGATAGATATGCTTAACTTTTTTGTAGTGATCGAAAACACAAAATTCCAATAATAAATTTTAAACTAATAACTGTTTATTGCACTATTTGTGTTTTCGATCAAACAAAATTTAATTTAATGAGGAGCTCTACTCGATGTATACTTGCTTTATTTAATACTAGCTGAGAGTACCCGCGCTTAGCAAAATTGCAAATTTAAAATAAACAACAAAAATAGTTTCCTATAATTATATCCTCAGAAAATTATTTTGTTTACCTGTTAATTTACCATCTTCTCCTTATAAGTGTTGCCATTTATTTTGTGGATGTTGTAGGGATATGAAATATTGCTAAAGATACACTGCGTGGTGGGCTTAACCTTAAACATAGTTTGACCGCCATAGTTTTAGCCAATTTTGACTTATAAGTGGTCCAAAACGCCTAAAAAACGTGCTCAGTGCCCACTTTGGTCCCTCGCCATTTATTTTGTGGATATTGTATGGGTATAAAATAAAGCTAAAGACACACTGCGTAATGGGCTTAACCCTTAAACGAAGTTTCACCGCCATAGCTTCAGCGGATTTCGAGTTATAAGCGGTCAATGATTCCTTAAAAACGTGCTCAGTGCCCACTTTGGTCCCTCGCCATTTATTTTTTGGATGTTGTATGGGTATAAAATATAGCTAAAAACACACTGCGTAATGGGCTTAACCCTTAAACGAAGTCTAACCGCCATAGCTTCAGTCGATTCTGAGTTATTAGCGGTCCAAGATGCCTTAAAAACGTTACAGACAGACAGGAATATTTCTTTTTTTTTCAGTTTCGGTCTATGCAAAGTATATGAATACCAAATAACCAAAAAATGATGGATTCTTTGCAATGTACAGACAAAAGTCTTATTTTACTTATATAGATTATATTGTTCTATTTTTTGACAATTTAGTTCACAGAAAGGGCTATAAACAAAAAGGAAAAAAGAAAACTTTGAAGTACCCTGAATATTTTAATGTGACACTACTTCAAAGTTTTCTTTTTTCCCTTTTGTTTACTGTATATTGTTCTACATTTATTCCCAAGATACTCAGTTGTGTTTTACCCTTCTTTTCCCCGTATTAGTTGTTGGTACGTAATTATTACGAATTACAAACTAGTTTTATTTTAAACATATACATTTACAAAATTGAGGGTATCAAATGAATGTAGCTAATTGCAAATAAACACCTAAATGAAACCGTTGTATAAATGTTAATGGTCCTTATTTTGAACATTTATAAATTTTAGCAATAAAATACCATATTTTTAATTAGTCCAACTGTTACATGTAATAAAATACGCATGTAGGTTATATTTTGAATAGATTTTTAGGAGACAGTGAGACTTGTAAAACACATCAGAACTGCAAAATAAATCTATTTGAGATGCCGAACTATTTGAGGCACTCACTATTTGAGATGCCGACCACTCTCATTAGGGTACTTTAAGGCAGTTATGTGGTGAAGGATGAGTGTGATGAGTGGTAGTACTGTAATGAGTTATGAGGTGTAGTCTTGTTACAAACTAAGGCCGAAGAATGGGTCATTAATTAATAGCCCAATGACCAATGGAAATACAAGGACCAACGGCTTAACGTGACATCCGAACCACGCAGGTGATGGTCTGATATGTCTAAACGATGGTGGGAGTTGATGCGGGTATCATCAGATGATCACTGAGACTATCTGAGCCGCTTTAGACCTATATCATCCTCAAAACCTGACCTCCATGAAGCTGGATTACAGGACCAAGCCACGAGTCCTAGTCAAAAAAAAAAAATGACTGTGAAGACAAAAAAGCAGACGTTGCGATGTGTGCAAGTCAATAAATACAAATTTTAAGGGTCCGCCTCAGCTGCTCGGGAGAGCGTCGTTGCAGAGGTTTGCGGGAAATAAAATGGATATGGAGACTTAAGAAATGAATAATATGTTGACGAAACAACTCCCAATGAAATATAAACCAATTCTAGGTTTACCTGAAATTCATTTTTCAAAATGTCTTTTAGTTTTTACGCTATTAACGGTTAAAGTTAGAAAATATAGTGTTTTAAAACCTTATTTAAGAAGCTAAAAATATGTTTATCAAAAATCTAATCAAAGGCAAACAAAGATAAACTCTTTCTCTATAAAATGTACATATCCAACTTGTTGTTACGTGCACGGTGTCTTGTGGGCGGACGAGTTCGGCCTTTCTCTGCGGTGACCACTCAGGCGGACCCTTAATATGGGGGTTTCGTAGAATATTTATATTTGATACAGAGTTGGGAAGCCAAAACAACACGTTTTTTATACAGATTTCCAAAATACGCAATTTAGATCTTCCGCACAGGTTACCCTATTAGTTCTAACAACATTTCGTTTTGACCACGTATAGGTAGTATTTTTAGGTAGGTTTACAGAGCTAAAAAATAAATTAATAGGGAGGAAATCAATATTTTTATCAGATAATGTTATCCTCGTACGTAATAGTGCTATAAGAAAAATTGTATTTGTTGCAGATAGTAAATTAATTCAAAATTAATTCGTCAAAAACTAAATATATAAATTTTTCTATTAACAAAACTAACTTAAGAAATCAGATTAAAATAAATATTCAAAAAGAAGATTTAACGGAAAGTAAAAATGTCACTTATTTAGGATTAGTTATTGATGAACGTATGAATTACAAAGATCATGTGAAGTATATATCAAACAAATTATCAAAATCATTATTTCTAATTAAAAGACTCTCCAAATTTTGTTCCAAGGAAATCTTGTTGAATTTCTACCACTCATTATTTATCTCAAATTTAAAATATGCTATACCCATTTGGGGAAGAACTTCGAACTTAAAAACCTTATTTATTCTGCAGAAAGCAGCAATTAGAACAATTTTTAATCTAAAAGCTAGAGAATCTTGTGAAGAAATATTTAAACAAAATAAATTATTAACCGTTCTAGACATATATAGTTTTGAAACAATAAAATTTGCCAAAGAAAATCCACAATAGTTTACACTTGAAACTACAAAATTAAAAACCTATAATATCAGACAGAAGAATTTATTAGAAAATATATTTCATAACAAAAGCTTTTACGAAAAACATTCAAAATTCAACGCCATCAAACTTATTAACAAATTACCTCAAGAAATTAAATTTGAGGACAACTTTAAGAAATTCCAAAATAAATTAAAAAATATCTAATTAGTAAGACACATTACGCCATCAATGATTATTTGGAAGATTATGAAGACTACATTAGTTTCTAGTTTTTAAATTCCATTGTATTTGCTCATACAATTTTATTGTCCACAGCAATTATTAAAAAAAATTAAGTGTAGGCAGAGATTAGTTATGTTATACACAAAACAATTCGAGATTACTTTATTTCTTAGGTTATGTATAAAACTATTATAGGTCTAATTTATAACTAAAAACCTGTATAAAGCTACAGGTCGATGCGGAGGCAATCGATCTATGGTTTCGCATAAAGTTATTAGACCGAAAATTTTCCATAGGAATCTATATATATAAAAGAAAGTGTCCTGACTGACTCATAATCAGACCACAGCCCAAACTACTGGTCCTAAAGAGTTGAAACTTTGCACGCCTGTTTGTGGTAGCCCAAAACCACCCTCTAAGAAACGGTTTTGTCAAATTTCTATTTGAAGGGTGGTTTTCGAGAGGGTGAAATAAAGCAAAAATTGGCCTGTACGTCTTTACTATTGGACCGCTAGCGCCTAAACGAGTGATCCGATCTTCAATCTGATGAAACATCGTTTGTGCGGCATGAAATCTACAAGTTTTATCCCAAACATTTTGCGCCCAGCCTAACCTAATTTATATAAATAAAATGAGACTTCTGTCTGTAAATTGCAATTAATCCATGGGCTTTTGGTTATTTGGTGTTTATATACTTTGCAAAGAAAGAAACTGGCGTTAAAAAGTCAAGATACGGTACTATAATATTTTATCCGTGGCGAAGCACGGGTACACAACTAGTAGAGCTATAAATTTATGTCTATCGCTAGAGAGAACGAAACGTCGTGGAACAGGGTGGTTTGCAGTTTTAAGCTACCCGACAATCTCCTGGGTCAGACGACGAAATATTTTATGAATATAAAGAATTTGAAAATTATAGGGATGTTATACCAGGAAATATTGAGAAATAAATTGGTAACAAAAACACCGTTGATTTAAAATATGTTACAGTATAAAACAAAATTTTACTTTAGTTTATTGTGAAGTCTGAATTATTCTGTTCCTCCGGTTTTAAGTCTGACGTTGATCCTTTTAAATGTCAAACGTTTTTTCCACAAAGGACCCTGGACCTCCTCCTCCTGTGGTTGTGAGGGTTGCTCCCTCAAACCCTCAGCGATGGCCGTTCGTTACTGCACTTCTATATTTACATATTAAGAGTGCACAGTACCTGGCGGCCATTTTGTTTTTTGTTCCTTAAGAGCAATGTAAAAACAAGCATTTTCTCAAAACATTTTACGCCTACAATTTTCATCAGATCTTTTTTGAAATGGGTTTTATTTAAAAGATAACAATGTTTTGCAGTGGCTCCGCTAGCCACCTTTCTGAAAATGTTATTACAGTAGTTTACTAGTGGAAACAAGAAATTCAAATACAAGGTTTCTTCAACGTTTAGATTTATAACACGGTTTTATAATGCAAAAATTGAAATTCGGCCTAGCGCAGTCATTTAATAACATTCATTTTATGAGAACATTTATAGAATTTTATTAATAAACATTTAATACATTTTAAAACACAGTTTAGTTCATAAAAATACGGTGAAACTGAAGGTGTGAGGTGTCCCAAGAAAATGCACCTTTTTACATTGTCTTATGGGACGAAATTCAAGATCACGGCCACTACTGCGCACTCTGATTGCTACCTGATAGATCCGTAGCGATTAACACCTGCCTATGCAGCCAGTGCCAGTGCCTTGTAGAGACAACATTTCGTCGTTCCACATGCACAATATTTTGCTCTGTTTGTGGGTCGCATTGTTGTACGACTAGGAAACTCGTCCCTGGGCAAGGGCTGCCAAGCCGTGTCAACGGCACAACCAAGCGTCCTACAATGTGATCTTCTGTCTCTCTCCGGGGTGGATATTCGGACATAGCCAAACTTTCACTTTTCAGGGTGGCTATTGAACTCTCGAACTACTAGTAGGGATACCAGAGCAGGCACTGACACGGCAATACCAACCTGCAGAAAAGTGAAAGACTGATGAACCACTGCACAATTTGTTTTCAGAGGATCAACATGATTTTCGCAAAGGAAGAGCGCCAACCCCAGCAATTATTAAACTCGCAGAATGTATCATTGATGTCTTAAGGAAGAGCAGTGAGGTTACACGCATATTGGGCTTCAGAAAAGACTGCTTGGCCCACAAAATGATTTTAAGAAAGCTAGAACAATTGGAATAAAGGGTTCAGTAGCTACATTGAAGGAAGTTGCCAGGTTGTAGAAATTCTATCTAAATGGAGTAACTCAATATATTAGGTCAAGAGCTCTGCCAATTAACAAGGGAGTACCTCAAGGTCCTGTACTAGGACCAGTTATGTTCCTATTCTAGACAAAGACTTGCCACAATAACTGTTCCCCACTGATGTGCGCAGATGACACAACACTGCTGTTTAATTCAACTGAACACTTCTTCGCAATCAACTTTCAAGTTTAGAGTAGTTTGTGATTGATAGTAGCTGTGTTGATTGTTTACAACTTTAGACATCTGGTCATTGTGATATACTTTGTTCTCTATTTGTTGTAATACATACATTACATACAACCAAGTACATACTGTACATACAACAAAATCCCAAAAGCTTCTGGGGTTGATACCGATAGAGAGGGGCTAAACTTAGCGAACAGAAGTCCATTTTGAGGTGAGCTTCTATAAGAACTATTCGATCAAAGTAGTGAGTCGATCAAATGATTGTTTTCAAAATAATATCAAATCAACATTTTAACATTGTTTTCTTTCAGAACTTTAAAGTAATTATTTTCTTATAGAACCAATTTATTATTATTTGTGTGATACCACTTTTAGTTTCCACAATCCATTTTATTGTTTCAACTTTCGCCTTACTTCAAGTTTCTAAAAAATCTAAAATTTGCTTTGTTAATCTAGAAGGTTGCGCTTGTTTTATATGGCCGTAGAGTTTCAATAATCGCTTCTTAAGAGTGCATAGTACCTGTCGGCCATTTTCTTTTTGCCCGGTGAGAACAATGTAAAAAACAGGCATTTTCTTGAGACACCACGCCTACAATGTCTATCAGATCATTTTGAAATAAGTTTTATTTGAAAGATGACAATGTAATACAGTGACTCCGCTGACCACATTTTTGAACATTGTATTAGTTTACTATTAAAAACAAAAATTCAATTTCAACGTTTCTTTAATTTTTGGATTTATGTCTCGGTCTTATAAAATGTAAATTCGGCTCGGCAGAGTCACTAAAACAATTAACGCACTTTAAAACAAAGTGTATTTCATACAAATTCGATGAAAAGGTAGGCGTGAAGTGTCCCAAGAAAATGCGTGTTTTTGCATTGCTCTTATGGGACGAAATTTAAGGTCACACCGCACTCTTAAAATCTAAAAGATCACAGTTTTCTTATTTATAGAACTTATATTAATAAACAAAAATAATTAAATAGACTTGATTAAATGTTTTTAAATGAAAGAAGAGAAATACTAGAAGTGTCAAAATTCAAATGCAAACCTACTCGAGATAACCAATCCTTGGTGTTGAGAGTGGAAACCTAGGCTTGGCCTCTTTACAGCTATAGTGCACTCGTTCTCAGATGGTTGTGTTTATAATCTATATTCTATACTATTATTTGTTCAAGTAAATTGAACACCTATAAGACTTTTTTTGTCATTCTGCTCTGAAAACAGCTGCTTTAGACACATGTATAGACAGTGCTAAAGTGTACTTTTACACCCAGGTAAATAAAGTATTGTTTTGATGATCTTTTGTGGCATGGACATCAGCTGGTTCAACGAGTTTGTTTTGAATTGTTTTGAAATTTAACACTGACGTGTAGTAAATCAGTGTAACAGCTGTTTCTTCAAAGCTATAGTGCACTCGTTCTCGGATGGTTGCGTTTACAATATATATGCTATTATTTGTTCAAGTACATTGATCACCTATGAGACATTTTGTGTCATTCTGCTCTGAAAACAGCTGTTTTAGACACATGTATTGTCAGTGCTAAAGTGTCATTTTTACACCCAGGTAAATAAAGTATTGTTTTGATGATCTTTTTGTGGCATGGACATCAGCTGGTTCAACGAGTTTGTTTTGATTGTTTTGAAATTTAACACTGACGTCTATTAAATCAGTGTAACAGCTGTTTCATCAAAAGCCTCGGACGTTAACTTGACCTCGTGTCAAAAAGTGTCACTTTAGGACCTAGTGACGAAATATACTATAGTAGCTATCTATCTGAATAGTGAGTTGACCTTGTCTTTGCCTCTTAGGATCTTTACTAGTACTATAATTGTGCAGTATATTGTTGTATAGTAATTTCTAGATAAAGTGTACAGAGCATAGAATAATAACTCGTCTACACTAAACATAGACTACAAGTGATGTAAGGCTGAAAGAAAATTATTTACTGTAAGGAAAAATGTCCTTTTTTGAAAACTTTTTATTATATAAAATAAAGATTAAATAATTGATGTCTTTATTTAAAGACGTATTATAGGAACGTGTTTTCCAAAGTTTTACCTTTAGCCGTAAATCTAAAAATAGTATATTTCAGCACTAGGCACTTAAGCTTTTTGATACGAGCTCAAGTTTAACATCCGAGGACGTAAATGAGTGAGGATCGAAAAGACACTTTTGTACCGAGTGATGAACGATACTTGTTGTCATGATGCAGATATAATACCAATAAATATAACAATGAATCACTAAATCACTATTTGAGATGCCGACCACTCTCGTGAGGGTATTTTAAGGCATGTGGTGAAGGATGAGTGTGATGAGTAGTTGTATGATATATATATATATGTTTAGAAATGTAAATTGTATTACAGTTAAATTTTATTTTAATATTAAACCAGGCTGACACGCAGCTAAGCGCTTAAGCGCCGCTGGTATGAGTCAGTCGAATTTCCTTTGCAATTTGTTACTCTTATTCACTATGCTCACAGCATCGCTTCGGTATTCGGCCTCAAACTTACGTGTTCTTTTACTGCAAATTTATTATATATTATGAAAATAAAACGTATTTTAAATATCCATGAAATAGGACTACTCATTCCGCTGTTGGTCAAGATCACTTTTGAGCAGTCATTTTGTAATGACGAATTTTCATAATTTTTAGTATATTGAGGCCTAACAATTAAATATATATTTATATCAAATGTCATCAAAATTGGACAAAATTTACGGTTTTTAGATCATTAATACATCTTTTGTGAAAAGTCTCCCCAAAATAGGGGTTTTGGTGTTCCGATTATGCAGGTTAACAAACTTGACCGAGATATTTACAAAAGGAACATTTGTACCAAATTTGGTGAAAATCTTAACAAAAAATATCACCTATGGAGATGATACACGTATACATATGCATATAAAGTGTAACAAAAACTCAACACGTGTTTTGGAGGTCAAAAACGGCGCTCATTTCATCGCCCCTAGGTCGGGGTCTTACCATGCTGGTGGCTTGAATATCTCATTGTTTCAAAGGAAATTAGAAAATAATTAAAATGTATCTACCCATTTTAATCTAACGGTATGAGTTGTAAGGTTTACTTGAATAAACAGCTGTTGTTACGCTAGATCACCCTAACCGATCATCAGTTAGTGCTTAGTACCGATTTGGAAGAGATTATTACCTCTAAAATACAAAACTAATCGATTAAAATCGATGATTAGAGTATTTCTATTTACAACAGTCGTCGTCTTTACAATATATCAATAATTCCGACCAAAGAAACCCATTGGAACAGCTGAGATTCTTGCCAGATATAAATCTTTAAAATGAACGAGTGACTTCGCCAACATTCGTTCAAGATTTTCTCAGTGAATTATGCAGTGTGAGATTTAAATGTCCCCTTCCCTTAACCTTTTTAAAAGGAAATAATTTTTAAATCCCCTCTGGGGAATGTTTTTATTAGATCCTGAAGTTGGTTGTGACGTACTTTGCGTCACCACCCCAACCAAAAACCGGAAGGGAAGGGCCCCCAAATGTTTTAAATACAAACTCCCCCCCTTTGTGGTACCTCAATAGAAAGGAAATTTTAATACGAATTTAACGACGCAAAAACCCTTTTTATCTCGACTAGTTTTTAAAAAATATCCATTTAAAGATTGCAAGAAATCAGGTTTAAAATTTCACATTTCACATACAATGTTTTTGTAATTACAAACTTTTCTTGAAAATCCTCTGAGGGAAACATCACAACTCTGTAACATAATCCCGTAAAGTATTTTAAGAACAATTTGTCATACACAAAAATGTCATGTGAAATGTAGCATCTTAAGCCTGATTCCTTTGTAATCTTTAAATGAGTATTATTTGCGGGGCCCCTCGATTTTTGGGTGTGGGGTGGGTGACGCAAAGCACGTCAAAACAAACTTTAGAATGTTATAAAAACATTCCCTGAAGGTTTTTTTATATTTCCTTTTCAAAAGTAAGGTGGGGGCATTTAAAACTCACCCTATAGAAATCAGGAATTGTGGACTAACGACATCCGATATTATACTTTGATTTGAGACAGCGACCACTCCTCAAGGTGAATGTGGAATGAATGGTGAGTATGATCAGTGCTTGCTAGTGTCCCAAAGCATGTAATGGAAGAACAGCTGAACCCCATACATTGATACGTGTTTGCTGTGGATTTCGGAAGCTATACATATACAATACATATGGTGAGTCATGGTACAAAGTCCACAAGCTGACTGATTAGTCACCGGCTCAGTGCTCGTGATGTAGTGCGTCACTCGCACTCCACACTCTACAGTGTAAGGCAACAACCAGGTCCGCTTCAGCTGCTCGGGAGAGCGTTGCAAAAAATGGTTCGCGGGAAATAAAATGGAGACTTTGGTATGAATGCTATTTTGACAAAACAACTCTTAAATGAAAGATAATTATATTGTCTAGGGTTGACTGTAGTTCATTTTTCAAAATGTCTTTTAGTTTTTATGCTAATAACTGTTAAAGTTAGAAAATATAGAGTGTGTTTAAGTCCTTATTCTATTTATTCTTTAATTTCAACTTTCTTACAACTTCCAATATCTCACACCTTCCGTATTTCCTGTTCAACTTGTATAAACTAAAACCATGGCACACATTCTAAAAGAACACAGTACAGTAATATTTTATTTATTGTTACTTAGGACGACATTAATTTGATCAATTGCTCCAGATATCTTTTATTGTTGTGTTAAAAAAAGGATGGAACCCTTTCACGGACATTCCCCAAAGAGTTTTAAAAAGTTTTCCTTTTTCAAAAGTTAAGGTGGGGGGCATTTAAAACTCAGCTTGTGTGATGTATCTGTGTATATTATATGTATGTACTCTCCACAAGTATATGCACTTTGATAGTATGCCTCAATGTACCAAAAAGTATGAAAACTCATTCGGTCGTTTCAAAATGGCGGCCAACAAGTTTTTTTGCTATTACAGCGTTATTAGTAGTCCGATTTCAATACAATTTAAAATACGTTTTACTTCACGATATGTAATAAAACTTGCAGTCAAAGAACACGTAAGTCTGAGATAATGGACCACTAAGTCTGAGACCGAAGAGAGGCTGTGAGCGTAGCGAATAAATACTTTTAGCACAATAAATACTTTTAGAACAACTACTATAAAAGATACGCGTAAACTAAGTCAGAAATTATTTGAAGTTCTCGAAAAACATGTTTTTACAGTCTTGCTTGGTTAAGTTTTTTTTTAAATTCATATCGTGGCTTTATTAAGTCTGAATATTAAGTATTAGATAGTAAAACGTTGACTGAAACTTTCTAACATTTTTTTCAAGAAAGTTACTACGCATCAAAGTGAGGGGCCTATAATAAAAAATCCGATAGAAGGGTGACAATCCATTTTACCAACTATCGGGAAAGACCTATTAGTAGACTGTCTAGTCATGCAATGCTCAAGAAAATAATTGAGTAAATTAATTAAAAATTTATATTTTTGATATGAGTGAAAAGTTTTTCATCTCTTGATTTGAGTTAAATTTACGAGTAATAACGTTCACGAATAGTGTGGACTAAGTTATTAAAAGCCGCCTTCGCACGAACCACGAACTTTCGGCGAAGAGTATAAACTGCTTGTGATTAAATTCTACAGAATGCGAAAATGTCTACACTTTTGCTCGAAGCCGTCAAAGAACTCGTCGAAAGAATTAATATTTTTATATTGTATTAAGTATTCAAAGGACTAAAACTTTCAATCCACTGCAGCCATGATGTTTTGAGGATGGCATATTATGGAATGATTCATCCCAATTTATCTATGGATTATGCTTATGAGGTAACTGCTCTAAAACAAAAACCCAAAGGATTTTTATTCTACAAAAGAGAGCAATTATAATAATTGGTAGGTAGAGGTTTAAGGAATCCTGCAGGGACATTTCAAATCCCTATCAGTATTGCCTTTATCCTCTATGTACATTTTGGAAACATTGTTGTTTTTAGGGCTAAGTGTACAATTGTCGAGAACATTAATCAATACAATAATCGAAATTTTATCCCACCAAAATACCATATGCTTCAACTATACGATTTGAAGCCAGTAGAAAATTATATATTAAACTTCCCGACAATGTTAAAAGTTACTGTGCGACAAAATTCAAAACAAACCTTATAAAAATTACCTTGCTCAAAATTCATTCTATGGTATTGCGGAATTCATGAATATTTAAAACTAAACTACTGCTATTATTTAAGTACGATTCATGGTCTTACTTGTGGTATACAAAATATCTTATTATTGTAAAAAGAAAACAATTTTATTGTAATAATGTTGAGATTAAACGTTATTTTGTTGTTATATTTTATTAAGTTCAAATTTGCTTGTGGATTAAAATTATTATTGTAGTTTTAATATTATAAGAATTTGACCCTGAATTTTAGTCTTCTTTTCGTCAAACGTACCAGTATTCCTCTATTTCCTTATTATTGCGAGGTCTATATGTTTCTGGATTTGTGTTGATTGGCCCTAATATTTGGCTAACAAAAATTCTTTCTCTTTCGGATTTGATCTAAATTGGTCTTTTATTTAGAACTAAGGTTTCTGCTGCATAAAGACGTTCTGGTTTTATTAATGTGTCATAGTGTCCGGACTTTTTGCATACTTAAAGATCGTACTTTTAAGCTAAGGAATTACCATCCATGATTGCATGTAGTCTTACATATATATAATGTTCGAATTCGTCGTTTTATAATTATTATTTCGTCTTTCCAGGAAGGGTTTTAAAATTATTACGAAATATTACCGCCGGTAGTGCAAAATATTGAACAATGTGAGCACAGACTAGAGACTCTATAGAGTCCGTTAGTCTATGATATGAGTGTGGAGACCCTTATGAGCGGAGAGGAGGAAATTACAGTGTAGCCTATGCACCCCTTAACCACGCGATGTTGCTTATTAAACTTGGCAATATGTCAAAATACTTTGTTTAAAGTTTGTTGTTGACGATGGGAGAACTTCAGAGTAATTGTGGATCACGACGTTTCGGGATCTGAAATCTCACGTTGCCGAGTGTGGACGTGTTTCTTTGAGTTGTTTCTTGTAGCTAAGTTCTTAATGTGTCTTATACTTGGGTTTTTTTCTAGGACATTTTTTTAATTTTAGTATTTTGACTTTAACAGCTACATTTTGTTTGGCTGTGCTTGACTGGTCAACTGGGTCACACTGAATTGGGCCAGTCCTTTCCAAAGCTGTTTTGGGGTCGACCCCAAAGGGTAGGTTCTGAACTGGGCCAGTGGTCAGTCCCCAGGTAGAACGGAATTTCAAAGGCTAATGACCTTTCGGCACCCCCTTCCCCAGACCCTTGCCGACTCAGGTCTCAGATATTGATATTGCCCGCTTCTCAAAACTCAAAAAAACTCTTGTAGGATCTTTACATTGATGCAATATTTTAGGATGAAATCGGGATTGTTTTTGCTACGACGGTTATCATTGCACTAGCGGAATCTTACGATTGACATATTTTGGGTTGATCCATACCCATATTTCCTACACTATTGTTGTCTGGGGAAGCTTTAGGGTATTTTCTGACCGCTGGCCCAGTTCGACAAACCTCGGTCAACTTACGCTGATTACTTTAGGCTAGCTCGTTTTTTGTTCTGTGTTATGTTTTAGGTTACTTTTCACCTGAATCGTCGTGACCGTCTTGCTCACTAACGATGGAAATTTTCCGCAATAATAGTTTAGACGTCAAAATAATTTTAATTTCTAAACCAATTTATATTTAACCGTTTTTTCGTCTGAGTTCTAAGTATTATGCACGTGTTTCATCGTTTGCTAGTGTACAAGAAAAAACGACGTTTTGGGATGTGAAATCTGATTCCGTCTTCAGGTGAAAAGTAACCTAAAATATAACATAAAACACTAGGACGTGAGCTAGCAGGGCAGCAGGCAACCGAATACCAGTCAATCGAACGCTTAGCTTAAATCCAAAAATGTATTAGGTACAGTGTTTCCGTTTACTATACAGTCAATAGTGTTGTTCTCAATGAAATCGACAAATGCTATTGTTGTGGATTTATTTGGTATAAAACAAGGCCGCCTTTATGATAATAACTGGTTATTTCTTAAATGTTCAAAAGGTGTTAAAGAACCACTTTCTCAATACATTTGGATATTGAAGATAAGAGAGATACTGGTCTGTAGTTGCTGACTTCCATCCTATTACCCTGCTTGTATAATGTATATGGGCACCACTTCAGGCTATCTTAAGCTCCTTCGGAAAAGTTCCCTGGATTAAGGTTTTCTTTAATTTTAATTAGTTTATCAAAAGACCAAGATTTGAACCCATTATCTGCAGTTTTAGGTACACCCAGTATACTACATGCTTTAAATGATGTTTTTCTGTAATACTCATGTTTCGTTTGCTGTATATCAAATTCGTTTCATGTTTCTAGGTAAACTGGTTCTTGTTGCCTGTTTAACAGCTGTTTACGTAAGTGTTTGTGTTCTCGGCCTAATATGTCAATATTGATCTGCCTCAGCCATATCGCAGTGGCAGATGACCTCACTATGCCAGTTTTCTGTTAATTACACGTATTTTTGTGTAGTACTTTTTTCAAAAATACAGGTTGAGTTTTAAATGTCCCACCACCGTAACTTTTGAACAAGGATTTTTTAACTCTTTAGAAAATGATTTTATATATTTCTTAAGTTTGTTTTGACGTAGTCTGGGTCACAACCCCCCATCCAAAAACCCGGGGCCCCCAATTTTTTAAAACACAAACCTCTCTCCTGGCACCTCAAAAGAAAGGGAATTTTAATACAAATTCAACAACGCAGAGAAACATTTTTATCTCTACTATTTTTTTGTAATATCCATTAAAAGATTACAAGAAATCAAGTTTAAAATGCCACATTTTACATACAACTTGTTTTTAATGACAACGTTTTCTTGCAAATCTTTTGAGGGAAACATCACAACCCTATAACATAACCCCATAAAATATTTAAAAAACAATTTGTCATAATTTTTTTTTTGAAATGCAGCATTTTCAACCTAATTTCTTGTAATCTTTAAATGGGTATTACAACAAATCGACTAGAGATAACAAACATTACTCTGCGTCGTAAAATTTGTATTAAAATTCCCTTTCTTTTGGGGTGCCACATGGGGGTTTGTATTTTTTTTAAATTGGGGTGGCCCACCCTCCCCGTTTTTGAGTGGGGGTGGATGACGCAAAGTACATCAAAACAAACTTTAGATTAATATAAAAAACATTCCCTAAAGGGTTATTAAAAATATTTCCTTTTTCAAAAGTTAAGGTGGGGGGCATTCAAAACTCCCCTGTATGTAAACCATTAGTTTAGCACTTTCAAACTAAATTAGGGTATATATTTTACACAAATCTAATGTATAATTACTCTTTAAATTAATAACTTTATTTTCCAAACACAGTTTAGAAAAAATATATAAAATAGTAGGCTATATCAGAACATTATAAACCTACAGTACTTTCTAAAAACACATTTCTTAAGGTAAACGAGTGTGACCCAGTCTTTCCTACCATAACGAGCAAGAAGAAGAAGAATAAATTGATAACATTACTTAGAGAAATGTAATATGTTACAATAATATTATATAACTGTTTTATGTAAAAAATTTAATAAAATAATAATGACAGTAAAAATAAATTGTTAAAAATTAATATATTTAAAATAAACAGTCAAAGAATAATACAATAATAAAAAATGAATGTTAAATAATAATATATAACTAATAATATATAAATAAATAATAATCAGGAATTGTTAGACCGGTTTGATCGTGTCCCAAATTCTGCTAATGTGTAAATGGGTTCTTCTAAAAGCCAGTCTCGAAGTCCAATTTTTTAGGGTAAAATGGCTTCCATTTTTTATTTGTTGAATAGTTTTGCACCAACTATTAGCACTACACAATAGGTTCACTTTATAATCCTAAAGTTTTAAAAATTACATCGCATCATAGGCATCATGAAATTGGGCTGAACTATTATAATAGAAACCGAATAACAATATGATGATGAGCTTTAAGTCACAAAAACATGTTTATTCACATAGTGACTATAGAGACGGTAAAACGGAATGTAGAAGTAGTATGGAGAAATACACTAGCGCAAACTAGAGAGCTAACACACCATTAGGTAAGGGTTTCATTTTCATTATACAATACTAAACAACAGTCATGCTCATGAAGGTTAGTATAGCTAGGCCTACAGCTATAGAAATCCATCCATCTGGCTTCTCTAGGCCTTACAAGAAAGATATTGTCACTTACCTTTAATCCACAAAAACCTACAGTAGAATTCTACAGATGTGAAGATATCCAGAATAAGATACACGCACTCGAATAAAAAGATGCAGTACAAAGAACACAAAACAGAAACAATAAAGATATCGAGAAAGTATACACCGACAGACAGAAGAGAGAAGAAGCTGAACAGAACTGAACTGACAAACAAAACAAGGACAGGGAAGAACGATGCCAACTGCACGGCGCTAAATTTCCCTCTTCGCCCAACCCAAGACGCCCGCCCCTTAAGTCACATGGATTGCACCTTTCAGTAAACCTGCTCAGCTGGGGGCTGGGTCAATACAAATTAACTTGAATAGACAAAGCAAAATTCTCAAAATTATTTAGTGCACAACTAATAGCCGACAATAGGATACTGACTAGCAAATTGGGGTAAAACTCATATTTTTCACGTAAAAAAACACCTAATCTATAATATAGCCTACATTTCAAACAATACAAAATTAGCCTAATATAATATGTAATTTGTTAAACTAACAACTTTTACTAAACAAGCAAGTAAACACGGCAAATGAGGGAGCTATACGCAGTAGTCCCAGTGCGCAGAAGTGGCTGTGACCTTGAATTTCGACCCATAAGAGCAATGTAAAAACATGCATTTTCTTGGAGCACTTCACACCTACAGTTTTCATCGGATTTTTTATGAAATAAACCTTGGTTTAAAGTGCATTAAATATTTTAGTGACTCCACTGAGCCGAATTTCTATTTTCTCATATGTCAAACCGTGACATAAATCAAAAAATTGAAGAAACGTTGTATTTGAATTTCTTGGTTTTACTATTAAACTAATACCATTTTCAAAAAAATTGGTCAGCGGAGACACTGCAGTACTTTGTCATCTTTCAAATAAAACGTGCTGCAAAAAGATCTGATACAAATTATGGGCGTTTAGTGTCTTAAGAAAATGCTTGATTTTACATTGTTCTTATGGAAAAAACAAAATGGCCGACAGGTACTGTGAACCCTTAAGCCTAACAAAAATGAGCGAGGATCCAAAAGACACTTTTAGGATTAGAGATGAACAATACTTTTTGTCATGATGCAAATAATATATGTCAATAAATGTTTTCAGTATTATAGAAAACTGAAAGTAAACTTTTTTTATCTCAGCGGTCTGATCTATATTGTTTTAAAGAAACAGCTGATACTTAGGTCAGTGTTAAAATTCAAAACAAACTCATCGAAACAGCTGATGTCCATCCAACAAAAAATTTTATCAAAATTATTTTTTGTTGTTTTCACTAACACACAATTTAGTCAGCTGCTTTAGACACGTGTAATTGACCAGCTAAAGTTGCACTTTTATCGCCAGGGAAGTAAAAGTTGGTTTTACTCCCTCTTTTACTCTCCTCCTCTCCAAGGGGGAAAAGGATCATTCAAATAATTATCAATTAGCATAAACATCTGTTTCAACGAAATTGTTTTAAATTTTAGTAAAGAGTTACTTACTGACTTATAATAAATCAGAGTGCAGTTGTTTATTCAAAACAATGTTTACTTCTTTACAAAATTATAATATCAAAAACATTTATTGTCATTTATTTCTCATTATTATTTGCATAGTGACAAAAAATACCGTTCATCACTCGTCTCAAAAGTGTATTTTTGATCTGGCTGCGCCTGGGACATAACTTGACCTTATGTCAAAAAGCGCACTATAGGACATAGTGCTGAAGTAAATATACAATTGTTTTCCAATGACAAAAATTTCGTTATCGTTAATGATTTGTACACATGTTTCGTTAATGTCTTTTTTGTTCATGATACATGAACAACGTTCAGAAATGTAAACTAGGCCGAAACATAGCTAAGCGCTTAAGCACCGTTTGTATAAGTGAATCGAATTTACTTTGCAAGTTGGTACCCTTATTTGCTCCGTTCATAGCCTCACTTCGGCCTTCGGCCTCAGACTTAACGCATTATCACAGGCGCCACGATGCTGTTCGCCAATTTGAAACTACTCAATGAATTTTCACAATTTTTGTTACATTAGTCGATATATTAAAAATACATATTTATTTCAAACTTCGTCAAAATCGGACGACATTTATTGATTTGAAAGAGTTAAAACCACCTTTTCGACCTAAATTCCCATCCCCCAAAGGGTACTTCTGGTAGCCCGATCATGCTGGCTAACGAACGTGACCGAGATATTTATTTACAAAAGGAACATTTGTACCAAATTTCATGAAAATAGGACAAAAGTGCGCTCGGTAGAGAGTACACACATATATACGAATATGTACTCGTATATATGTATGTGTGTACTCTCTACCGAGCGGATACATATGTATGTACTGTATGTTTATAAAGTCTTGTAAAAATACTCAAAACGTGTTCTGGGGGTCAGGATCCGGTGCTTATTTTATGGTCCCGGGTCTGGGTCTCACCACGGTGACGGCATGAATATCTCATTTTTCCTAAGGAAATTCGATAGTTACAATATTTTACATCATATATCTGTTGCATGTCATGGAACATGAACAAAAATAGGCCAACCCTGTAGGAAGTAGGTTACTTATCGTAAGGTTGCCTTTGCTATTTATGCCAAGTTATTTTCATCCCGTTATAAGGCATATTTAATTTGATTGGGGAATCATGCAATCAAATATATTTATTTATTTATTATATCCTATATGTTTTAACACACGTTATAGGTAATGTTGTAGCATTACAATCCCACATGCTTTGAAATAATAAAGTCTAATAGATAAAATAACAACACCATTATTTAGACTACAACGAACGTGAGATGTTGTAAAGATTTAATTTACACAGAGGTATTATATGAAAATACAAAGAAAGTTAAGGCCCGCATGAAAATGGACTTTTTTTACGACGAATCCAATTTATGTGGGTTTATACTAATTGTGAAACTATACATTAGACTGTAACAATTATTTTGAAAAGATATGGCAATGTTTTATTCCTAACTAGGCTTATACTCGTAGCCTACTGATTAATATAATATTCCTAGATACAGTATACTGCCGATGAAAACACTTAACTTAAATATAACTTTATTTGTCATGTACAAAATTGAATTGTGTGACAAAAACCAAAAACAAATCTAAATATAAAAACAAATAAGATAAACCCATCACCAAAATACTGTTCCCCTATAGTACTACTTGCTACGTAGGTGAAATGTTGTTGGAAAAATTAGTTGTATTTAAATCGTCCATAAATTCACCAACGCTATAAAATGATTTTTAATTAAAAATTTTTTAGTTTCGACTTAAAAGAGTTTATACTGTTTATAATTTTTAAATAGTCTGGTAATTTGTTAAAAAATTTAATACCAATTTGGGACGGTAGTTTATGAGATATTTCAAGTCTATGATATCCCAACCTATATTGACTACTATTTCTAGTGTCATGGTTGTGGATATCATGGCCTGTTACCAAACTACCATTTGTTATGGAAAAATAATTGTTTCATATAATTATATAAATACAAGGTAGAGTAAGAATACTTAATACTTTAAATATTTCTCTACAAGAATCCCTCAAACGTAATTTTGATACTATTCGCACAGTTTTCTTTTGCAGAATAAAAATTCTTAAGAGTTTATATTCTGAACAAGAACCCCACAAAATGATACCATAATTTATGTATGGTTGTATTAAACCAAAGTAAGCCATTCTAAGTATATGTGGCTTACAATGCTGGGAGAGGTATCTAAGAAGAAAAATTCTAGAGGAAATCTTTTTGCCTATATAGTCAATATGGCTATCCCAAGATAGATTTTTATCTATATAAACGCCAAGAAATTTTGTTGATTCAGCTTCTTCCAGCAAATGATTATCTATCATTACAGTTGGGCAGTAATCGGAATTCGGCCTGCCAAGTTGAAAATTAATAAAACTTGACTTATTATAGTTAGTTTTAAGATACAAACTTTCAAAAAATTGTGTACAAATGTGTACTTTTTCAAAAGCTTGAATTTCTAGATTTTCCGTTGAATTTGAAATAATATTAATTGTGGTATCGTCCGCATATTGAATTAGGTGTTGAGGTTCTACGCCATTTACATTATTAATATAAACCAAAAAGAGAACCGGCCCGAGAATGGATCCTTGAGGGACTCCATATTGTAAATGGGTAATTTTGGATAATTTATTTTCTATTTGAACCTGTTGAGATCTACCTTGCAAGTAAGAATTTAACCACTTATAAGGTAGTCCGCGAATTCCATAGCTGTGTAGTTTTTCCAATAAAATTGAATGATCCACACAGTCAAATGCTTTTGAAAGATCAAGAAAAATACTTAATGCTTTGTTTTTACTGTCCAAACCCATTACAACAGTCTCTAAAAGCTTGTTAAGAGCACCTATAGTGCTGTAACCTTTCCTAAAACCATATTGGCTTTTAGAAATTATATTGTAATCCTGTAATCCTGTATATTGTAATCCTATTGTAATATTGTAATCCTCCATGAATGAGGTAATTCTTGTTAAGAAAAGTTTTTCGACTACTTTACTAATTGATGGCAAGAGTGATATGGGACGGTAGTTAGATACTTCCGAAGTATCCCCATTTTTATAAATAGGGACTACCTTAGCCAATTTCAAACAATTCGGAAAGATCCCCTCCTCAAAAGAAGCATTTACAACATGAGTCAATATTGCAGATAATTCAGAGGTACACTGTTTTATAAGCCACATTGATGTGTCGTAAATGTCTAATGAGCTTTTAGCGGGTAATGATTTAATTGTTGAAATTACTTCCTGTTCGGTGACTGGGCTAAGAAACATAGAACAAGGATTATTCATGTTAGAAATCAGAGGAGAACCAACATTCCCAACGCTGTTTCTAATATTTATCGCAACGTCACCAAAGAAGCGGTTGAATTCTTCTGCAACATCTGATTGACTATCTATCTTTAAACCATTAATTTGAAGTTCGATTGGATTTTGAAGTTTAGGTTGCTTTTGCCCGTTGATAATCCTCCACGCTGATTTTTGCAGATTTGTTGATACTTCAATAGTTTTATTTATTTCGTAAGACTTGGCAGCCCTGATAATTCTTCGGTAAACCAATTTGTATAATTTATAAAAAATGTTGAAATTATCATCCGTACTAACTGAAAACTGTTTTGCATAAGCTTTTAGCTTTTTTCTTGACACTAAAATTCCTTTAGTAATCCAAGTAGACTTTTTATTTGTAGAAGATTTTAGAGACTTTAAGGGACAAGCCATATTGAAATAATCTGTAAAGACTTCCATGAACTTATCAAATTTAGATTCAGCTGTGCTACTGGTCTTTATACTGTTCCAATGTTCAGAGTTTAATAACAATTTAAGATGGCCTATATTTTCAGGGTAAGTCGAACGTTTCAGTTTTGTTGGTTGATTTATTGAATCCAAAATATTGTTTTTGATCACTATGCTTTGACCATAATGGTCTGAAATAGCAGTGTTCAAAACCGACACTTCCATATCAAACGGTATGTTTGTAATAACGTTATCAATTGCTGATTTTGAACCGTTTATTTCTCGTGTTGGTGAATTTATGGACCATGATAAATTGAAAGTATTTAATAAATCTTTAAGTCTTTGTACTTTATTATCGTTAGGGTTTAAAACGTTAATGTTAAAATCACCTACAATTATGTACTTAGTTGTATTTTGACAATTTTGAAACTGACATTTGTTTAAAAGCAACTCTAGTTTATTAAAGAAAACATTGATATTTCCATTAGGGGAACGATAAATGCCAATTAAAATGAACTTCTGGTTATTTGAACTGAACTTTATGCCTGCAGCTTCAAAGTCTTTTTCCTCATTAAAATTGATATTATATTTTTCAAATTTTAAATTTTGTTTTATAAATACTCCAACACCTCCAGATTTAAAGTTGTTCCTACAAAATATACTTCCAAGTAAATAGTTTTCTAAACTGAAGTACTGGCTAGTATCTGAGTTATAACCATGTTCACTTAAAATAAATATATCAGGATTTAATTCTGCACAAAGTATACGCAACTGGTCAATTTTGTTGGACGCGTACTGTACATTTTGGTGTAGAATCCTAATAGAACAATCAGAATTTTGAAAAATGTTACAATTTTGATATTTTGGCGATGAGTTTACCTTACTTTTACATAATTGGTTAGGCTGGCGTGTTCTAAAAAATGTCCTGGCAGAGAGTGTCGACGATGGTGGTTCCTGGCGCTGGTTCCTCTTGACGCGTCTTCTCCTGTCCTGTTCTCCACGGTTTCATGGCAAATGGGATCATTTTTTGGACCTCTAACTGCTTCAGCATATGATACCGACTGAAATTTTGAGCTAAGTTTCGAATTCGTATCATCCAAACTAGTTTTCAGGTGAGTATGGGAAGTCATTGTTTGAAAGGAATTTATCATCATTTTAGCAATTTTAAACTTGCCTGCCCAATTTAGGTGAAGTCCATGCCGTGTGAAAAGAGTTCTATTTAAATGGTCGAGATTTAAAATTTTACATTTTTGAAAACATATTCAAGTTGAGAAATTTGATTGTTGACGTAGGCGATTTCTTCATGGAAATAGTGGGATCTCGGTATGTCGTACCTTTTTGGTATGGTTGTAACTAAGAATTTTGAATTAGTATTGGATTCCAATAAGTTGTGAAGAGAATTGTAAATGTTTCCTCCTTCATCTCTGGATATATCGTTGCTGCCTGCCATAATGATATTACATTCATCTAGAGACACTTTGTTTTTCTCAAAGTCGCTTCTTTTACTGGATACCCCTATCACTTGAGATATTGTAGCATTTGGTTTGAATACTGTTGTAAACATTGTTTCATTTGTGGAAACCTTGGATAAAACTTTCCCTAAACCCCGACCATGACTGTCTGCACGAACAATCACACTTTTGAATGGAACTTGAGCAGTGTTCAATGTCTTGTCAAATTTAATATTGCTTTTATATCTTGCCAAAGTTATATTTTCAACTTCATTACTCTGGGCTTGGTTCTTCGTTACTTTCGGCAGACATTGTTTGGTAGTCATTGCGGGTAAAACCATAACATCTTCTGAATTCAAATGGCTGAGGACAGAGAATCTATTTAAACAAGGTATGGACGTTGTATTGGGCTTTTGTACACTTGTATTGGTATTTGTTGTTTGTTTAGTATTTCGGTATTCTGTTGATTCTTAATTCTATCATCGTTTTCTTTTAAAAACAATTGATTCTTCAGCCATTCAATATCAGCTTCAAGAACCCTGATTGTCGTCGTCATTTCTTGTATAATCTTCAAAAGATCGGTTTCATCTTGTGCAATAGGCAAAATTGGCTCATTTATGGAACTCTGTTGACTTACATGAGATTGTTTTGACTCAAGGTCCTTTCACCACAGTTTTTATTTTGTGCTTTGTGTGCATTAGTCATTGCTTCCTTGTTTTTTTGTGATCTTGTCTTTATTATTGGAGAAAACATGGGATCGTGTTGTTCAGTTCGCATAACGTTCTTAGTCTTTTCAATAACTTAAAATAGGGAATTTGTTTTTGTTTGTAAACAAACCAAGTTTACAAATTATTTAAATTGGGCTGTTTGAAGGTTAGTAACTTTAAAACATTTACTCCACTAATTTTAAGTTGAAAAATTAATATCTATAACTTACAAACAAGGTATACGAGTCCAAGTTAAAAACTTTAACACTAAAGTATAAAACTATGTCGATTTTCAATTAATTTACTAAAAATTATCAAGAGTTAAAATTTTGCTTGTTGTTGGTTTTGTGTTTCACAGCTGTACTTTATTTTACTACATAAAGCTGAACAGGTAAGCTGCTATTAAGTCAAACTCGATCATAAATCAAATGAAAAGATGTTTCGGGATCAAACTGATCACCGATGTAATACTTATTATAATGTAATAGTATATTATAATCTAGTTCTTCCGGTTCACACCGCGTCCAAACTTCATAATTGAATGAGATATTTCGGCCTCACTGTGGGGTACCATCTTTCAATCACTGATTGGCTGAAATTCAACTAATTGGGTTTCAGCCAATCAATGTCTTTATATTTTCAGACAAAAATAAATCCATGGATAAAATTTTGTTCTATCACAGATATCAGTGGACGGTACCCTTTTACTGTTCAATGGAAATGCTCGACAATGGTGTGATAAAACTGCATTTGGCCAAAATGGGGCCTCTTTCAGCGAATTTTCTCAATTCTATATCCACTAAATTAACTGTCTAGTTTACCCTAGAAAAATTGAACAATCTAATAACATTAATTTTCTAGACATCACATTGGAAAAACATAACAGTAATCAAATTGGAAGTCTATAGTATTTAGCAGGAAACCAACGGCACCATCAAACCAGACCATACATTCAACATCATTTCATCCATACAGTCATAAAATGGCCGCCTACAACTCAATGATTCACCGTTTACTGAGCATTCCGTTAAATGAGAGCAACTATAAACAGGAAGTCAACATTATAAAATCTATCGCCATAGCTAATGGTTACAAGAGCAACATTATAGACAGACTGATAAATAAGAAGAATAATAGGAATAACAACCAGCGTAACAACGAACCAATATCTACCGACGCCCCAACCCCCAAATTTGTCTATGTAGAGTATAGTAACAACATTGAGCACGGATTGAGAAAAACTCTTGACCGTCAAAATATTAAGCTTGCATTTAAAACTACCAACAGAGTCCGTAATATCTTACAACATAACACCCGTAACAATACAAAATTTGACAGACCTGGAGTGTACAGAATTGGTTGTAAAAACTGTAATAGTGTTTATATCGGACAGACTGGCCGTACATTTGCAACTAGATTTAAAGAGCATAGACCAGATCCAAGAACCACTAATCAAATTCATCTTGCATCCCAGCACCTCATAGACCATAACCATGATCTTGGAAATATTGAGAACAACTAGACATTCTCCACGTTTGTAGAAAGGGTAAAAACTGGATACGCTCGAGGAGCTGGAGATTTACAGGCATTTCCAAGAAAACCAACATACAATTTTAAATGAGAAACTTAGATTCAGCTCCCACGTAATTTTTAATTCGATCACAGGCCGTCAACCTCGTCTGCTATCAGCTGTTCAACCACCACCAATGAACTCTCACCAGACCGCAGCGCTGCACGGCACAGCTGATAACAAATAACCTCAAATCCTGTCCAGTCTGCGCGTAGTAGGCCTACTTGTATGTACAGTTCGTTAGTTTTTCGTTCCGTGTTTGTGTTTTGTGTCATATTCGTCACCATGTACTTTGTAACGTTTCATAATTCTCGACAATCCCTAGCTGGAGCTATCATCAGTGTACTTCAATGTGTTACTACAACCTGAAGATGGGGCCGTTGTCCCGAAACATGTAGTGGAACTCCACTCATTCGAAACTGTTTGACGAGGTAATTTACCACTTAGCCTATATAGTAAACTCCTGAATACTATAAAGCTCGTTGGTAACAAGACAATTTCGAAGGTCTTACTTAAACTATTTAAAGTTTTGAAAATTTTGCATTTTTCTTTTTAATAATGTAACTTCAGCCGAGGTGGCAATTTTTTGAAAGATTCTAGTCTTTGATAATCGATTCTATGTCTAGGTAATGAGCGAGTATCATGACTATGAATATCACTGCCTTGTACTGAATTGCATTTATTAAGGCAAAATAAAATGGAATTATAAAATGTAAAGTGAAGGAAAGGTTTTAGAATGTCTATTAATTTAAAATAATTGCGACACGAGTCTCTGGTCTTTAAATTGCAAAAGATTCTAATGACATACGTGGACAATTTCATTTCATTTCATAAATTCTATTTAATCGATTTTATTCCTATTTCCTTGATTGCCATCCGAGAACCCAGCGGTCTGACACCAGGATAGAATATAATTGATTTTCTCTGTAATTTCAAGTAATTTTAATCAAATCAATCATACTGTCTCACAATAAACTGGGTGGGTGATTCGATTACTGAAAACCGGAAACTCATCTATTTTATCTTCATTTATACTAGCTGACACACGTTTGTGACGTTGGCCGGCCCACTGTTGATGACGTAGATCGTTAGTTCCATAAACCCATTGGTAGTTCCATCCCCAAGGCCTCCAAAAACACTGCCTTTAGTTCGCCGGCCAACTTCACACTAGATGGAAATGGTCTCAAACGATAGCATGTCGTTAGTTCCGGCGTTTTTCGTTGGTTCCCAACTCACTTCCGCTCCGCGCCTGGTCAAAGTCGCAGGAAAAGTAATTGCGAAGTAGGCGGCCCACATCTCCAATTGACCGGAAATGGTTTTCGCGTTGTTCGTGTGAAATTATACTTTCATCAACATCCATTTTTGGGTTCAAGTTTATTTCGTTTTTCTCCGTAACATCGGACGGGAAGGACGGTACAGCTGAATTAGGTCTAAATGTCAAATTGTGTATACATCATGTCTTCTTGTAATTTCGCCCGTAAATTTAACGTGTCTTATAGACTCATATTTGCCAAATGACTATTCAAGTCAAAGAACTCCATTAGTACTAAGGTCAGATTGAAATAAAAAATGTTGGTCGCCACTTCAGTTCAAAAGAAGTCCCATAGAGGTAAGGATTAGACATGGATGACACATACTCTTCTTCCTTGCTCTGGTAAACGACAATCTCAGTACGCACCTGACGGCACTGTGAGATAGAACCATACATGATAATGAAGAAAAGGTCTATCAACGAGAAGATTTATACTGTATGACGAACCAATGAACAATTTATTTGCTAACTTTCCAAGGCTAAAAGTAAAAAAGTAACAAATAAAAATAAAACAGAAAAAGGATCTCACTAAATTAAAAAATGCCCTAGTTAATTAAGATACGTGTAAGTTAAAACTAGACCTACCTTTATACGAGTATTTAAAAATCTCTTTAAAACGAAGTAGAAAGGAAACAAAAATAATTTTGTCCTAAAATACTGATAGGCAACCCACCTCACGCACCCAGTGACGAGAATCTTGCCGTCTGTTCACCTCTTTCTGCCGTGTTTTGCAAAATAGGCGATAGCTCGAAAAACTAGAGAGCTAGACTAAAAAAGCACTGAACAAAAGTTGTAGAAAAGTAGAAATTTTTCATCAGTTTCATAATCGGATTGCTCGTTTAGCCGTTTGAACGAAACTCAAAAGCGAAAACAGGTAGATTTTTCTAATATTTTAACTTCCTTCCCAGAAACCCACCTAAATTTTTGACTTTTACAAACTACTCTCTTAGTGGGTGCCTACTACACTTTAAAAGGAATGTTCGTGCAAAATTTCAAGTTTCTATGCATTTAAGTTTTGGTTTAGCATTAATCAGTCAGTCAGTCAGAACAAAGCGTTTTATAAATAAATAAATATAGATCGCTAGCAGACAGTACCAAAATCATTTGTGATAATTGAGAAAAACACGTTTCTGGCGGTTGGGAAACTCCATCCGTTTTCAAGGACCTAGCCTAATTAATCTACTTAATCGATATAATTAAAATAAGACTTTTGTCTGTACATTGCAAAGAATCCATCGGTTTTTAGTTATTTCATACTTGGTGTTTATATACTTTGCATAGACCGAAACTGGGGTCAAAAAATTCCTGTCTGTCTGTCTCTAACGTTTTTAAGGCATCTTTGACCGCTTATAACTCAGAATCGACTGAAGCTATGGCGGTGAAACTTCGTTTAAGGGCTTAGACCATTACACAGTGTGCTTTAGACTTTTTACCTATCTTTTTATCAATAAAACATCCACAAAATAAATGTCAAGGGACCAAAGTGGGCTCTGAACACGTTTTTAGGCGTTTTGGACTGCTTATAATAAGAAAAAATTTAAAACTACACCCAAATGTAATGAGTCAGGGCTGTTCATCAATATAGGCGTCAGAGATAATAGTGAATCAAAACATAGCTAAATTTAATTTCCGTATACAAGTATATAAATCAATATAATTTGGTTTTTATTTACAGTATTTTTTAAATTTTGGTTATGGTTGTCACAATTTATGTATTCACCCGCACATAGATGGTGCATTCATCAGAAACTTACAGTTTTTGGTAGAAATTAAGACCAGTATTGATAAACTGTTTCAACCGATAAAACTGATAAACAGTACTGTTCTTAATTTTCTATGAATTTATATAATGGTTCTTAATTTGATAAACCTAGAATTTTACAATTAAAAAGAAAACACAAATACTTTCTAATTTGTGTTGCCCGAAGATGCTAGCCTATCTAGTGAAAGGCCTCGCAGGTTAAATTTATAAAGTATTGTTTGTTTTTTCAATTTTGAATTACAAATTATTTAATACTACGTCTCAAAAACACTATAAACTTAGAGTTGATACGTTGTTAATATTTCTAAATACACTTAGTTGCCCATTAAAATTTCTTGCGTAACATTTTGCGTGATGATCTTATAAAATAATTTTTTGAAGCTCTTGATCTTATTTCTAAATATTTATCTTTTGGTGTGTTTAAATTCTTCAGGCATACTGTTCCAGAGTTTCACACCTACGTTACCTGGCTTTGGAGTAATGGCTGCGAGGTGATGAATTGGAATTGATTAATTAAAAGAATTCCTGGTGTTACAATTATGTTAAAAATTCCCAGTTCTCACTTTTTCTGGAAGTCAGTTATGAGTTGCTGCTTCTTACATACCCGTATGCAGAGGATTACTGCATTTTAAAAGTTAAATTCTTAAAACATTTTCCTGCAGGGCAGCCTTTGACATAGTCCATAGTCAAACCCCTATGGGATTATGTTATAGGGTTGTGATGTTTCCCTTACAGTATTTTGAAGAACATTTTGTCATTCAAAATAAATTGTACAGTATGTGAAATGTGGCATTTTAAACCTGATTTTGTGTCATCTTTTAATTGGTATAAACAAAAAACGAGTCTAGTAAAAAAATACCTAATATTGTCTTTGCGTCATTGAATTTGTGTTGAAATTCCCTTTCTTTTGAAGTGCCACAAGGGGATGGGGTTTGTATAGCAATTTGAGGGGGCCCTTCCTCCCCGAATTTTGGGTGGGGCGGGTGACGCAAAGTACGTCGAAACAAACCTTTAGAATCCTATAAAACCATTCCTCAAAGGGGTTGAAAAAATATTTCCTTTTTCAAAAGTTAAATTAGGGGAGAGCATTTAAAACTCACCCTGTAGGCCTATAAAGAGCTTTGAACGTTGGCCCTATTCCAAAACAAACTTCCGGATGTGTATTGTCAATTGAAGCCTAAACCGCAGTTTACATAAAAGCTGTAACAATAAAGTTCTTTTCTCTATAGTTTTAAAATTAATATAATTAGAAATTGACCATTTTTTAATGTATAAATAAAATAAACGTAGTACCCTGTAACGCGACCGGTTTCGACTATGAAGTCATCAAGTAACAACAAACAAATATTATTTTCCAAGTATAATCATAAAGGAGGTATAATCCATATGGTAAAATAAAATAAAAGCTAGTATTTAAATTGTAGAGTAAACAGCTAAAACATTGGCTTCAATTTATATGTAAATATGTAAAATCTTGCTTCATGATGATCCGTTCTTATTTTTTATTTTGTATATTTCGTCGAAAATTGGGTTTCTTATATTCACATGGGTAGAATTTAGTATATATCCCGGATCTTTTAAATTATTCAGGTAAATGTGCAAGTCTTCCTTACAGTTCATTAGTTTGCCTTTTCTTTCAAAATCTAAAATTTCTAAGTTGTCTTCTATGCCCTTGTAAGTATGGTTTTCATTCAGGATTTGTTCAGCAAAGTTCGATTTCATTGTTGTGATATTGTTAGATTTTACAGCTTGTATGTGTTCACGAAATCTTGATTTTAAGTCGATGTATGATAATGACCATTTTTTTATATTAACGTGAAATTAATTCATTAGTACTATCGGCATGTGGATAGTTAAGAGTGCACTGCAGTGGCTGTGACCTTGAATTTCGTCCATAAGAACAATTAAAAACATGCATTTTCTTAGAATACCTCACACCCTCAGTTTTCATCGGATTTTTATAAAATAAACTTTGTTTTAAAGTGCAATAAATTTCTATTTTCTCATTTGAAAGATCGTGACATAAATCTAAAAGTTGAGGGAACTTTGTATTTGTAAATTGTATTTCTTGATTTCATTACTAAACTAATAAAACTGTCAAAAGTGGTCAGCAGATCCCACTGCAGTACATAATTGTCAACTTTAAATAAAAATTATTTCAAAAAAATCTAATGAAAATCGTAGTTGTCCCAAGAAAATGGTTGTTTTTACATTGTTCTTATGGGACAGGAAACAAAGTGGCCGACAAGTACTCTCTTGACAACTATTATAGAGTTTACATAGGCAAAGTGAAGTGACACAGCTTTCAGTCGCCATGGTAGGGGGCGAAACCGTCACGTAAGCACAACCTTGAACTGGGCTATCGCAATGCTGCCAACACTAAAGACTCAAGAGTGAAATTTACCGGCAATTCCCTCTACGTTTTCAACCAACTCAAGTGTGCCAACTATTGAACATTGCTTCATGGTGTAAATTCATTCCAGAGGTCTGTTCATTGTGGAATATCAATGAATTTGAAATTATTCTTTTGGCTTAGTCGTGGACAGTGAGTGGACTAATTTTAAACAACTTTTATTAATTGTAATTATTTCATGAAAAGCTTAAATAATAAGTTAGTCAAGAAAAGAAGGCATGAAATTGAATTTTCCACAATGAGTATGGTTTAAATATTTTAAATTTTTATTTCGCAAAGTATCCGGTGGGTAAATGGTAGGCACATATTTTCCTACCAGCTTCAAATGGGAGTTTCAAGCCTATGGTAGGAGGGCTTGATTAAATTTTGCTTTCTTAAGTTATAAACAGTCTCAGTATTACAATCACCAAAGGAATATTTGGATCTAAAGAACAATACAGTTTCTAAGTTGTATAATGAAGGAAAGAGTAGTGTATGTGTAGAGCCAAGGGCGCCCAAAAGGGTATCTTTCAGGTCGGGGGGGCTAACGTCCCGATGGTTCGGAGAGGGGTGGATGCTTTCTCCCGGAGAATTTTAAAACATATAACCTACTAGCTGTGCACCCGTGCTTCGCCACGGACAAAATATGTTCGAGTATCTTGACTGCAGTGATCGATCGGATTACAAAATTCTTTTATTTTTTTAGTTACCGACACTGAAATTTAAACTGTTTTTAGAATTACCTAGGAAACACCAAGTGGAGGTATCCGTGCTAGTTCCCCATGGGGAGTTTTGTTTTTGCAGATCCCTTCGCCTACTGCATAGATATCATTATGCGGGGAGTTTTGTAAGGGAGCTTTATAAGGGCAGATCCCCTCGCCTACTGCGAGGTACTCCTGGTTTAAATTTCTGAGTAACATGATAGGTGCCTCAACCTTGAGGTAAAGAGTATGTGCAGGTATACCAGGTGGATTGAGAGTGAGCAAAAATTCAACCGGGTAATGCACAGGATCATCGATCTCGATTACTGAATCAACCGAATCGTACCTCATTTTAAGGGGCCGGCAGCTGATCTATTAAAGCTGCATTAATGGCATTAGCTGTGTAATTTGTAGGGGTAAGGATTGCTCTCTCACATAGCCACGAAAAGTCATCTGGTGAAATGTTGCAGCGATTTGGATACATTTGCTCGATTAAGCTTTCTATAATGTTGACAATCACGCACGGTTGATCTGGAATAGTTATTTTTCCATCGCACTCTGCTATTCTTCCATCACCAATATCTAGAAGTAGCCGGGAGAATTCCGATGCCTTTAAGTCCCTTCGAAGATGCACTCGCATATTGGTGGTTAGGGATAGTGTTTGCACTTTGAGCCATAGATTAGATGATTTCAGGCATGCCTTGACCTCATCAGCACGCGTTCCTCGTGGAACTACGGGCAGTGTTTGTCTAAAATCACCTGCTAAAAGCACAGTAGTTCCACCCACAAGTGTGTTGTTAGTCTTAAGGTTTTTAAGAGTTTGATCCAAAGCCTCTATCCCTCCTTTATGTGCCATTGTGCACTCGTCCCAAACAATACGTTTGGTCTCTCGCAGTACACGGGCGGTTCCACTTTGCTTGGAAATGTTACAGAGTGCAGAGTGAGAATGGCTCAGGTTGAGTGGGAGTTTGAAGGCAGAGCGTGTTGTCCTACCCCCATCGAGTAAAGTGGCTGCGATGCCTGATGATGCAACAGCGATGGCAACATTTCTCTCACTTCTCAATTTAAATAGAAGTAAATTAATAAGAAAGGTTTGGCCGGTTCCCCTGGCGCAACTCTGTTCTTTGTTCAGCTTCGAACATTGTCTGCAACTTTTTTGGAAACCATTGTAAGATCATAATCCAAATCTAAGGCGCGTGCTTCACGTGAAGGTAAAGGAAAGCCGGACTTATACAGTGCCCAGACATTCCTAGACCAAATCCTTAATGGCTACCAAGCGGTACTCGGGCTAGTTTTCTATTAATTATTAGGTATTAGTAATTAAAGTATTAGGTTAAGCTGGGCGCAAAATGTAGCTTATATTTTTAAAACTAATTTATTCCACAAAACTATGGTTAGCCTACTAATTAGACCTAGGCCCTATAATTTGGCTTCAAAAACTCCTTAAAATTAAAACTAGTTTTAAACTATTTGCTGTTGCCAATAAGCTGTCTCGTAAGGTAATACTCGTGTCTCGTCAAATAATATACGTTCATCGGATTCATTGCAATGTACTGTACAGACAAAAGTATCATTTTATTTATATAGATTAGGTTAGGATGGGCGCAAAATGTATATTTTAAAAACTAATTTGTTCCACAAAACTAAGGACCTACTCATTATAATATGTCTTCGAAAATTTCTTAAAATTAAAACTAATTATTTTAAACTATGTCCTGTTGCCAATAAGCTGACTCACAAGGTAATGCTCGTATCTCGTCAAATAATACGTTCTGGCGTCAAACTGTTTTACAGTAATAGTCATCTTATGGACAATTTTATAAAACATTCGAGAATTAGACTTTTTAAATTTGACACCAGCATCCTTCACCCATGCTTATACTTTTAATTTAGCATGTAGAAATCACCAATAATCATTCGATATATCTTTAGAATTTGAAAATGCCTTAATTTTCTGTATTGAAGTACAGTACAGTTGCAGCATTGAAGAATTCGAACCAATAACTATTCTAGAACAGTTACGAGTTAAGTATCTTCAGAAGAACTAGAACGTTCAGGTAAGTATCTTAGTCTGAATAAACGATGAATAAATAAAGTATTCTGTAAGGCCTGAAGAGTATATTAACAGGACATCGATATATGAAATTCTACCTACACAGAGGCAGCAACTGGATAGAAGAGGGGGGCGATATGGCGGGGTGTGGCGCGGGGGAAACTGGGCCAAATGACCAGTTTTTTTACATTTTGCTCAATAACTCGTAAACTGCCAGGATAGATACAAAAAAATGTTTGAATCGAAACTTGTAGATAATTTCATGCCATACTAACGATTTTTCGTCAGATTGAATGTAGATGATTACGTTTTTGTGTGTTCTGAAAGAAAAATTTACTACCTATACTTAAAGATGGGTTTTGTTGTTGTTTTTTTTATGTCACACAATAATTATTTTATTGACAATAAAGTTTATTATTATTATTGCAATTTTCAATTGTAGTTTTGTAGAACTAACTTGAAAGTAAGGTTAATAATTCATCACGACACGTTTCCTTGCGATGATGCCCTCTCCTCTTGATCTTAAAACTATAACATTGACCATGGTTTAAATACAAAATTCCAAAGACTCATGAATCACTATATATTACACAGTTGTTAATGTACCACGTGCACTCAACCACCTATCTTATGATGAGAGTTCAAAAAATGCATTGACTTGAAATTCAGATAAAAAATAATAAGATTACTAATATTTTGTTCTAAAAAATATATATAAGTTTAAGTTTTTAAGTTAAGTTTAAGGCTTTTAAGTTTTGCTTTATTGTAAAACATTAAAAATTATTTTTCCTGAAAGCCATAGGGCCGCGCCCCCTTTTCCCGAGTATGGGCGCCTATGTGTAGAGCTTTGAAAGCATCTCGAGAAGTATCTCTGTAACTAAGCCTACATTTTATTCTTACTATCATTTTTTGCAACATTTAAAAACGTTGGATCCTCCCATCAGAGCAATGACCCCATAAACATATGCCATAAAGTAAATATGCACGATTGAAGCCATAGTATGCTAATTTTAAAATATCTGTATTACAATGTAATGACAATTTTCTGAGCAAAAATAGCCCTGACGAAATTCGTTTGCATACAAAATCAATGTGGTGGCTCCATGTAAGATGTCTATCTAAATTCCTATGAACTTTATATTGTATGTTTCTTGTAATAAATTATGGTTTATAGTAATGTTAATGTTGCCATGAATGTTTTGTTTATATTCATTAACAAATATAAAATGAACAAAGTTGACCCAATAATTCAAATCCAATAAATTTGACAGTTCATTTTCAATTTGCACCTGTAGACTCTTGTTTCTCAAAAACGACTTTGTCCAACTATCAGTATTTCCAAGAATTCCGAAGATGTAAGATATCAAGTAATTCACAAAGTCAAAAGCATTTGTTGAGTCTAAAAAACACTCAAAAGGTTTCCTTTTCTAATTCAAATTGGAAACAGTAAATTTCCAATTTGATAATAGTTTATTCATTGCTTGAGTTGTGTTTTATCCCCTTTAAAGCCATACCGGCTTTTTGTTAGAATTTCAAATGTATATATGAATAAGTTCAATTTCAGCAAAAATAACTTTTCAAATACTTTACTAAAACCGGCAGTACAGATATTGGTCTATAGTTAGCTTTTGAAAACGTAGACCCTTTTTAAAATCCTATTCAGTTATAAGTTTTATCTTTTGATAATTATGTCCTTAAAATGTTGCATTCATGTACTGTAAATATTTATAATAAATCACATTGAAAAATTTATGTAAATACTGAAATAAATAACTATGACAAGTGTCTGTTAGTTGCAATACTTACTGTGGAAGACTAGAGCTGGCAAAGTCGAACAAAGATTGTTATCAAACAAGTGATAAACTAAAAAAAAGGTCTAAAAGTAGCATTTTGGTCCGATGTTCACCAAATTCGGTACAAATATCCCCTTTGTAAATATCTCGGTCGAGTTCGGTAACCTAACAAAATCGGGCTACCAAAAGGTAAAGGTAAAGTTTGTCTTGTTTAACAAGGCGAAGTTAGGACTACAAAGTCCTCTATACCACTCAACCTCGACCTTTATCTTGCGTCACCGTATATTCACATTACAAATTGTAAGTGGTGACTACGGGGATCGATCCGCGCCACCAGAGTGATGAGCTCCGGACTCGTGCGCGATACCAATCCGCCTCGGATCCGCTAACTGTTCATCGTTCTGCCAAAACTTTTAGCGACATAAAATAAAATTCTGGGCAATTCTGAGCCTATTGGACGTTAAATCACCCTCAATTCATAAAATGTGCATTTCCGAACCACCGTAAGCGCAACTACCATTTCCAAATAGGCTACCAGACACATACCCTGATAAAATCACGTAGGTAAAAAGAAAACTTCACTACAATGTACATCTTCCTACCATCGTCATAAATGATAGGTATAATTATTGATTTTAACACATAAATCAGTGGACCTAGTAACCTTAAATAGGTGTAATATACAGCAGGCTAAATATTGCACTTTGTAACAGCATTTTCATAGTTGATTGTTTAGACTCGGAATAAATAAATAAACGACAACCTATAGCGATGAGTCTGTTGGACTTCCTTCTATAAAAAAATGTGTATTTCTGAACTAAAGTAAGCGCAATGGTAGGCTACCAGTCACCTACTTACCATCTTTATAGCCTAGGTTTAATACTTCTAATATTTGTATTACGACACAAAGGCCTGACAGTTGAACCTTCCTGCACCTGTATATCTTCATGATGAATAATGATGCAAAACGCATGATCCCATAAGAGCATCATTTGTTTATACACTACGTAACTTTTAATGAAAATCAAACTGTCCATTAATAGAAACAGGGATTTGTCTGGTCCTTTTTGAAAGCAAAGTAGAATTTATAACCTACTAGCGGATCCGACAGACTTCGTCCTGTCAAAAATATTTGTAATGTGGCAGTTTTTGTTCCGTACATATGTTTTATGTCTGTAAAATAGGGATATCAGCTGGCAACGAATAGCAATAAAGCTCAAATTGACTATGTTTCAGTTAGAACACGTTTGTATGGAAGAAAGAAAAGGGCTGTTTTAAGGGGTTTCCTGCAATTATCGAATTTTTCTCGCCGTAAAAACCATCCTTGAACTCCAACGAACATTTTTAAAAAAATGAGGCCAAATTAGTCCAGGCGTTGTTGAGTTATGCGCTTACCAACATTGCGATTCATTTTTATATTATAGAAGATAGTACAATAGTTCGGAAATCGAATCGATAGTTTAATTGAGAATTTTGTCGGTCGACTATCGGGCAATGCTCTATACTAATTGTCCACCTTGAAGATAGGGTGTGAAAGTTATGTTTTCCGTGCGGAGGAACATCCCAGTGAGCGGCAACATGGCTGACAGCTGACAGTCGGGAGCGTGTGTAGGAACAGCGCCCAGCTGGCCAGCAGCTGACTATTGACTAGCGCCGGCACAGGTCGCGCTACAACCCGCCACACAGCTGTGTACAGACTTCACCGCTCAACGCCGTGCGATCTCTAGCGGTAGACAGTCACTGTACAGTAGACTAGCTGAGAGTACCCGCGCTTCGCCTCGGGGGCCTTTTGTAGCTCTGTGTATATTTTAAAAATATTGCACATTTAAAGAAACAAAAAATTAGTTTCCCATATATCCTTAGAAAAACGATTTAGTTTGCTTGTTAGTTCACCATCTTCTCCTCATAAGTGTTGGCTACCTTGTGAGAGTCATAGTTATTTCCGCCGTTCCGGCCGTTTCTAGATCCCGCTTTGGTTTTTGGAATTTATTTTGAGGATGTTATATAAACATCAAATGTAGCTAAAGACATACTGCGTGATTATCTTAACGCTTAAACAAAGTTTCACCGCCATACTTTCAGCCGATTTTGGCTTATATAAGCGGTCCAAAATGCCTAAAAGGATTTTTAAGAATCCACTTTGGCTCCTTGCCATTTAATTTATGGATGTTCTATGGTTATAGACTATAGCTAAATACATACTGCGTAATAGGCTAAACGTTTAAACGAAGTTTCACCGCCTTAAAAACGTTACAGACAGACAGAGGAACTGTTTTACGCCAGTTTCGGTATTTGCAAGGTATATAAACACCAAATAACCAAAACCCGATAGATTCATTGCAAGAACAGACAAAAGTCTTATTTTATTTTTATAGATAGTAAATAGGGAAAAACTAAGACGCGCAATAAGTTGTTTCAATATAGTTTCTTCTTAGAGTTCTAGCGCTGTAAAGCGATTGCGGCCGTTTAATGCAATTAGTTTAAATTATAAAATTTGTTTTTAAGAGGCGACCGTTTAATGCTCTCGTGTCGTTTAAACGGAATAGGGAATTAAACATGGGACATTTTGCAAACGATGTTTAAGGCATATTAATGAACTAATGCTGCTGCATTTAAAAACAAACAGGCCGACACGCAGCTAAGCGCCGCTGGCATGATTGAATCCAATTTCCTTTTCAATTATTTGTTACTCTAACCTACTCTTACCTAACCTAACCAAACACGATATATGTATTTGTCTTTGCTCTAACGCTACGCTCACAGCCTCGCTTGGGCATTCGGTCGTTCTATTACCACGGGCGATACGGCCTTCTGGTGCAGGTTGCCCTCCTGGGTGACCATGGGCGAACCTGGTCCATTTTCACGTTCGTTACGCTCACAGCCTCGCTTCGGCCTTCGGCCTCAGACTTACGTGGTCTTTGACTGAAAGTTTTATTACATATCTTGAAACGATAACACATTTCAAATATCACTGAAATAGGACTTCGAATCTCGCCGTTATTGCAAAAAATCACTTTATTGCCCGCCAATTTTAAAACGACTTGATGGATTTTCATTATTTTTGGTATATTGATTTATAATGTTGTAATATTTATAAGAAATCTGTAGAGATTGTATACATATTTTTATACATCTACGAAGGGTCATAATGTGTGTTTTGGTGACTATTGGGTTTTATTTATTTATCAATAACGGCAAACGCCAATAACATAACAATAACAATATACAGTATATATTTGTTTAGACAATACAAATATTGTGTAGCTAAAAAAAACAAATTACAATCACATGAAATGAAACCTTCACACTCACTCAAACTTACATGATTCCTCACTCATAACACATTCACACTTAACATTATACCTGGTTTTAGGGGAGGAGGGGGGAAACAAGCTAAATCAAAATACGACTTAGAGAAATTAGTTATCCGTAAGATCATCTATGAACTCATCCACCGAGTAGTAAGCTTTGCTTGACAGCAATAGTTTTATTCGAGATTTAAAAATTTTGGTATTTTTAATTTCTTTTAAATTTGTAGCAAAGTAGTTGAAGAGTTTTATACCTACTTGCATGAGTAGTTTTTCAAATAATGTGGTTCTTTATTCTTGTGTTGTAATCACATTACAGCTAAATACAAGTTTTATTTTAGATAAGTAAACAGAAATACAGATGGTGTTCTGTAACCGTGTAAAAATAAATGTAGCGAGTGATCATTGGTAGATAAAATGACAAAGATCTTGGTAAATAATAAAAATCGTTACGGTTGTGCTAATAAGTTAACAATAATAAATTATTTTAGAGAATAACAATATTTTAGTATAAAGGTGCGTAACAAAGATAATTATAAGTAACAACTGTAATGTTTTTCACGGGTACGAATAATAAGGCGTCAGTCTTTGTTAACTCACTGTTTATTTACAGTCTAGTTGTAATTACACTAATATTAAACGCAATTAATAAATCACTTAATGGCTACAAACTATTACACTTTGTACAGTTTCTTATTACACTATTTGCACTTCACAGTCAATTTACACTCCGGCGGGAAGTCCGTTCACTCACGTGTCCTCGTAGCACTCTTCAGTCGGAATCCAACGATGGGTGACGATCCCTCGAAGATCACTCACATCTGACGTTCGCAGCGGTCACAATGAAGATCACTGACACCGAGAATTTACACTGTCATTGTTCACGCACAAGGGTTGTGACCCTGTATGTTCACACAGCACTTACACTTTCACGAGGGTACGCGGCCCCTATTACACAGACTTGCTCTGGACTGAACTGAACTGCTGGCGGCTTTTAAGCGCGTGTTTATATATCACCGTGGAAGCTTCTGGAAGCATCTCCAAAGGCCTCGAATACCACGTGACTAGGCTTTCAGCCAATAGGATTGAAGTCGAGAAACTTCCGTGGTTATGGCGCGTGCACTCAACCGTAACTAACATCGAAGGCAATATATCTGTCAGTCAATTGGGTCTCCGAGTTCACGCAGGTTCATTGTAGCGGCCGGCCTATTGTCTCGGGGCTAGGCCGTCCAAATTTAATTTGGAAAAATGAAATATTCATGCCGTCAGCATGGTAAGACCCTACCCGGGGACCATGAAATAAGCACCGTTCCTGACCCCCAGGACACATTTTATACATTTGTTCAACACTTTATGTATGTATAATATGTAAGTATTTTAATAGTATCCATCAATGTGCCAAAAATTATGCAAATCCATTGAGTCGTTTCAAAATGGCGACCAACAAGTTGTTTTTCGCTATAACAGCGTTATGAGTAGTCCGATGTCAATAAAAAATATAATACGATTTTCCTTCACGTTTGTAATGAAACTTGCAATACGTCTGAGGCTGAAGGTCGAAGCGAGGCTATGAGCAGAGCGAACAGCCTTGAAATGCCCGTTGTAATAGAACGGCCAAATACCATGTACATATGTATATTTGAAAGGACAAGTTCACTACAAAGGGTTTCTTGTAAAATTATTAGAAAACACAATAAAACATAGAAGTACAATTCCACACGACTATAGTTTCTTTAATTTAACACAGACTTGATAATGGAATTATTTCCGAAACTAGTCGTGTGGAATTAAAATTAATGTTTTCAGGGCACATCTATGTTTTATTATGTTACCTATCTGGCCATATGTATAATCGTATGTAAGATTTTATAAACATTTAAATCTATATTAAATTTGTAATAAACATTTTGATTAACGGGTGTGATAAACATAAAAGTTTTGCAACCGCCGCTTTGATTAGGCTTGTGATTGGTTTTTGTTGATTTTAGGCATATGGTTGGGTAGGGTATAATAAATTTTTTATGACGTAAACCCATTTTTAAAGGAAATAATTTTACCCCTTTTACAGAGGAATACGCTAGATTTCACGGTTGCGCTTGTATCGGGTGCAGCCTTCTGAACAAGAAGGGGGCCCCTTTCGGGAGGGCGGAGGCTGCCAAGATCATATACAAATTTACTCCATTCCGTTCGTTTCTGTTCATTTTGGCTGAAAATTGTCTTTTCAATAAATTACGGTGCCTATCCCTCTTGTAGTTTCGCTAATAATCGGAAATTTACTGTAAAACAAAATCAATGCTAATAAATGCATCGATAAACAAATTTGATTATTTTTTTCTTAACAATGGAGGGTATATGTATTATATTTCCTTAATCCCTTCCCCCTCTAAACGCCACTTTAGTGGGTGGAGAGAATGATAGGGTTGCCTGTTGTATTAGAGGCGGCTTATAATAATGTTCTAGTTTTTTCTTCAAAATATTTGTATATAAAATTGGATAGTATCTGCTAATAAGTCGAATGAGTATCTGTGGTGATTATACACTATATAATCTATTACAGTAATCAAGATGACACTTGAGTACGTATCAAGAAAATTATTAGGAATTAACTTTCAGTCGGAATAGTTTGTTGGCAAACATGCTAAGCTTAAAAAACAAAGCTAGCAGAAGAGAAGAAAGAAAATAAGACCAAATGTCACTTGTCAGTTGTCTTCACTACACGAGAAAATAATTATTATGTAGTTACGAGTTGATAATTTTGCTAATTGCTAAGATAATTTATTGTTAGTTGTATATATATAAACAGTATTGTATTTTACAACAGGACCTACAGTATTTTTGGATTGATTTCAATTCGCTACGATTCGTACAGCGAGGCATTGTTTGTGAAGTGATGTTATGATTGTACGTAGTGATTTCATGTAATGTTACTGTGCCTCCGGCAAGAAAATATCCTAGAAATAACAGGTCAAACACCGTAGTACTAAACCTATTTTTCAAAGAAACTTACCGATATAGCTAAAGGAACTATTCTGAGGCATCCTTTGTAGCTTGGATTTAGGCCAGTAGCAAGCCTAATTTGAAGCAAGTGAAGTGTTCACTCCCTTTTGAGTTTTGGCCGAACTAAAACGCAACTATTTGGAACAGAGGTCCTCTTTCCATTAGAAAATGAGTTCAGCACGTTTGGTGAGGAGCACTAAAAGCAGACTTTTCATTTATGTTACTGCTATAATAGCTTTTGGAATGGTTGTTTACATGTTTCATAGCAGTCAACATCAACTAGATGACAAAAGCAAAGCTCTGGCATCCTGTAATCAACAGACAGAATCACTTTCGGCACAACTTCAAGGTAACCTACGCTTATCTTAAAATATTCCTTATTTTAAACGCTAAAAGTTCTGAAAGCTGTACGGTTGCTGGACTGATAGAGCTACTGCTCCTTAGGCCTATTTGTCCCTTTGTTAACATGTTAACACGAGAAATGTTGTGTAATGTTCAATTTTCGCCACTCTTAGTCGAGGGGTCAACGGTCTTAGTAGTTGTAAACATTAAGAAGTGGAATAGTTTGAATTATCGCTGGTGGAGGGCCTGGTAAGATTACAAAATTTCATTACAGGACTCCCAGCAATTGTTCAGGCTACAATTTTATAAATCCCAAAGCTTTCTCAGCAATATCTTAGGTCATAGTAATCCCCCTGTAGCAATGTAATACCGTAAGTGATGGGTTGCTTTCACAACAATAGCCTATCTGTGTCCCCTTTATGATCTGGCCCTGGGCAAGGTGTTTTGGCAAATCAAAAATTCTCTGTAGTAAAAAGTTTTGGCAGTTCCTGGTGATATCCACAAATCATATGGGAAACGACTTTATGACATACCTAAGCTATATTATGTACTGGGTGACAGACTAACTACTGAACATAGTAGTTCTACGTGGTAATTATCAACCATGCCCAAACGAAATACTTGGTAGTGACGTAGAAACTTAAAATTGGACACACAATTAGCTTCTCAATCAGGTCTAAAATAATTTTCAATTTCATAACGTATTTTGCTTTCTACACCATTGGCATTTTTGGTAACCTTCATCTTTTCACGCTGACCAAAAAAGTTATAAAACCAGGCCGCTAAGACACGCAGCTTAGAGCTAAAATGCTGCTGGCTTGATTGAAGTGAGTTTCCTGTGCAATTTTGTACTGTACTTCGCTACACTCACAGCCTTGCTTTCGCCTCAGCTTTTCGTGTATCACAGTCCTTCATCTCTTCGCTATGCTCACAGTCTCGCTTCCGCCATGGGCCTCAGATTTTTATGGTAATTTACTACAAGTTATACTACATATTATGGAAGGTAAAAATCAGATCAAATTGTTTTACAACCACACTACTCATTCCATTGTTACAGCAAAAAATAAATTTGTTGCCTATCATTTTAAAACAGATCAACTGACTTTCATAGTTTTATATTGATAAATAATGTTAAAATAAGTAATTAATTACAGTTTTATTAAGATCTGATGATATTTACAGTTTGTCTCTTTTATTGAAAACTCCCACCCAAAAGGCGGCTACAATTTATCTGACTGAGTAGTGCCAAAAAATCTGGCAGTTAGACATCTACTAGGCTTTTGTGAGTTTTATCTTCTGTGTCGTTGTTCTCTATCGAGTTAATGTGGTGAGGAACCAAGATAGATGGTAATAAATTTAACATTATGTGATCAGTAGGTTTGGCTAAAATTTAATGAAGCGACAGATGGCCTAATCTGTAAGGCAGATCTGTGGCTTATTGATTATACTCTGTTTCTGATGGAGAGAGAGGTCATAGTTCAATCTCAGCCATGTCACTGCCTTGCTCAATTGGTGATTATTATTGAAAGACAGAGTTAACCTTCCCTTAAATATTTTAAGTGTAACTTAAGTTTTTGCTTATACATGCTTTTTCATTTTAGAAAAGAAACAACTATAGCCTTTGTCTATAGTAAAATTGCCAATGAAGATTGCAATAGCCTAACTAGTTAGTTAATTAGGAGCATAGGAAGGGCAAAACGTAACTTACATTAGGGGGAAAAAGGTAAAGTCTTGTTCAAAAAGGTGAAGTTAGGACTACAAACAAATCTCTACCACTCAACCTCGCCGTTACCTAGCGTTACTGTAAAATTACTCAACAAAGAGTTATTGGTGACTGCAGGGACGGAACTCGCACCACCGGAGTGATGGGCTCTAGAGTTGTGCGCGATACCAATCCGCCAAAAGTCTGCTAAGGAAAGAAGGAAGCTATCTCCTCATAAAAGTTGCGTTAGATTTATACAGTTATTTGCATACTATAACTTACAACCAGGAGGATTGACAAGATCCAATTTAGGGCCACTCTAATATTATACACAACAAAATTTGGAACCGGTAATATTTTGCTATAATAATGCAACATAAAATTGTTATAAATTTCAGTAATTTTCGAATACAAACTGAGATTGGAAAAATCATTGTCAAAGGAAAAATCTGAGCACAAACAAACAAAAGAAGAGTGTTCAAGCAAAGCAAAGCAAGATAAAGACGATCGAGAGAGAGAGTTGATTGAAGCCTCGAACAAGTACAGTGCTCTTCAGCAGAGTCTAAACTTACTTCAGGTATGTAACTTAGTCATCTGTTTTTTAATTTGATACTATTTAAAAACGCCTAGTACCTGTCGGCCATTTTGTTTCTAGTCCCGTAAGAACAATGTAGTCAGTCGTAACATGCTTTTCCTTGAGACACCCCATCGCACAGTTTTCCTCAGATCATTTTTAAATAAGTTCTATTTAAAATATGATAATGTACTGCAGTGTCTCTTCTAACTACTTTTTTTGAAAATTGTATTAGGTCTAGTTTAATAGTAAAACAAGAAGTACAAAATAATACAGAACTTCTTCAATTTTTGAATTTATGCCTCAGTTTTATAAGTGAGAAAATCAACATTAGGCTGGGCAGAGTCATTAAAACATCTAATACAGTTAAAAACATAGCAAAATACAGATTTAAAAAAATCTGATAAAAACGCAATGTGTTTTTTTTATAAAAAGCAACACTAATAACTCATACATAATATCGTTGTATACATAAAAATATATTTGCATCGTTTGCAAATTTTCCCGTGTTAAATTCCCTATCCCATTTGAACACCACTCAAGCTCTATCTGGCCGCATCTTAACAGAAATTTTTTAGTAGAATAAAATGTTGATAAGGGGGAGCAATCATTAAAAACACATTTCTATGAAAGATATTTAAATTTGACAGGAGCTAAAGAGTCAGTTCTGTTACCAATAACGTTGAAAGTGCGAAAAACTTCTACCCCTTAAAGTTCTTACAGTTTATTAAAGTTCTTAACATGCATTTTTGTTATAAATAGCCTCAGCTATTGAATGATTTTTTACAATACAGACCACCAGCTCACAAGAAAGAAGTTAAGCATGATATAGTTTTTATTTGCTTACTCAGCATCACAGTGTATTAACAGTCTAACTTATTAACTGCATTTGATTTGACAGAGTAAACAAAAAGATCTTGAAGATGAAAGCAACAATCTTCGCAAGAAGAATCTTAAACTATTAGAAGAAATGGACATACAGAAGAAACAGCTAAATGCTAAATTGAAAGAAGAACAACAACTTCGTCTTAGTAAAGAAAAGGGCATTGAAAATGTTAAGGTAGGTTAAGTTATGAAGTGTGCATACTGTAAAATAACCCTATGTAAACACAAAAAGCTGCACATACTTTTATTAATTAACATTCACAATTAAGGGTGACACATTGAAATGTAAAGTAGAAAGTCATAAGTTAATTGTGGCAGTTATTAATTTATAAGACAATATTAAAACTTTTCAGAGAAATCAGGAGAAAAATGGTTTAAAATTAATTTGATATCCATTTAAGTTAAATATAGGGGTTTATAATCAGTCTGCATTACTAATAAGTAATTTATTTTATCAGAGTTATTGATGAAATATGATTCCCAAGCATTCAGGTGTTGTGGTTTGACAATTTGTTTATTAGTTTAAGATGATTAATGCTGAAAGAATGTCCTGTCTCTATGGAGTGTGCTGCAAATGCAGATTTTCCGGATCTTCCATATTTTGCATGGACCAAATATTCTTGTATCTTGTATTGGTTGATCTTTTAAGTTTGTCCAATATATTTTTTCTCACATTCATTGCAGCCAGTTTCATAAACTCTGACATATTAATTTGGGATGACTTTTCTTTAGGGTTGTCTAATTTTGTAGTTAACACATTCACTGATACGGAAATTTTATTTTGAAACGATGAAGACATAGTAACTTTGTATGCACTTGAAATAGTTGGCAACTTCTTCTACAAACTATTAAAACAATAGTTTTAAATTAATTATACTATATGGTTTTAAAGTTTTGCGTTTCCGTAAAACTTGTGAATATTGTATTGATCTGAAGAAGCTTAATGTTATTAGGCAAAATATAATCAATTTAAAATTAAACTATTATTTTAATAGTTTGTAGAAAACTTTGCCAACTGTTTCAAGTGCAAATAAAGATGATACGGACATGTTTCAACATGAAAGTTTGTATTTGATTCAATATTATGACAATGGAACGGTTCTGCGCTGCTAGCAGCGAATGGCTAAACGGTTTATTGGTTTGAATAATACATTTTGTAAGATGTATTACTTTTGAAATTGTCTTAATCATGCTGGCCTTTTGTTTTAAATTATTTTCTATCAAATTCCATATATCTCCACAAGAAGATCTCCTTTTTGGGTACTTATTAAGACTGGATATGCTGAGTAAAACATCTGGTGAAAAACATTAGAAATTAGGCTTTGGGTGAAGTAATGACGAGACGGGATGACGGTTTGTAGAACAAGAATCTGGAGCTGGAGGTGAAATACAACCGAGTGGTGGAAGAGAACGAAGAGTTGAAGAAAGGACTGCCAGAGTCCAGCGTGATTCAATCGCTGGAGAAGGCCAAGTTGCAGCTGGAGAGAGAACTGGAAACAGTCAAGGTCAGTCTCGGCTTCAGTCTTGACTCTTGACTTGTGATCTCACTCATCGCGTAATCTACGCATTCTGATTGCTCGTTGTGCGATTGGTACAATCAATCAATCAATTTGCAAATTTTGTTCACCCGGTGAAATTTCATAATGTCATTTTCAGTCAAGGCCTGCTTTAAAATTATGTAGGCTATACAAAAAGTACGGTTGATTGTTTTCCCTCAATAAATAATTTTTTGGATGTAAGAAAAACAGTGTTTTATATTAGAGAGTGTTTGCAGTTTACCAGAAGTATTATGGTATATGCTAAACACCATATTATTAACATTAATTTTTGTTATCAGATTCAAAGTCAGTCTATAAAAATGCGTTGCTTAGAGTAAAACTGAGAAACAGCAAGCTACTATTAAACTGAATATTTATTCTTCTTGAAGGAGAGCTCTAATATTGGATTGCTAAAAGAATAAATTTAAAAATCAAATAAACTGAATTTTTGAGATTATTTGAAGATAACAGCATTGCTGATCAAAAGGCCTCATAAATAAAAATTTTCAATATTGGTTTATTTTTATTTGATCTTTAAATTTATTCTTTTTGAATATTTACTGCCACAGTAGTCAATACAATATATTTCAAAGTATACCAAAGACGTAAAGTCATGTTTATAATCACGTACAATCATTGGCAGTTGTATTCAATCAATCAATTTGCAAATTTTCTTCACCGGGTTACATTTAATAATGCCATTTTCAGTCAAGCCCTATTTTTATATTATGAATACAAAAAGTACTGTTAAGAAGAAAATAACAGTATTTTATCTTAGAGTTTTTGCAGTTTATCGGTAGTATAAACACTATGTACACAATAAACACTATATGCAAGTTTGGTTTGTCTAGATTCACAGTCAGCTGTTCCAAAAAAATACAACACAGAGTAAAATTAAAAAGCAGTAAGCTACCATTAAATTGAATTTTATCGCCTCAGTAGTCATCACTATATTTAGAGGTTTACTTAAGACATAAATTCGTGTTTATGGTGTATGTCCAAAATAAGAATAATATTGGAGATGTCTCCAAAATAGTAATAGAAATGGAGATGTCTACGAAGTATGAGAAATTAAATATCATTTCTTTCAATTTATCAATGTCCACTTAGATTAGATCCACTTACTATAGTTTGTGATATTATGTAGTTTGAATTATGTATTGATAGTATTATGTTAGAATGTAACTGAACTTTGAAAGTATTATTACCATACTTAACTTTGTTACTGTATTTATTATTTTGTAATGTCATGACTTAAAATACTGTAAGGTGATTTTAAAATAATTTTTGGTTTTAAACGTATTAGTTAAGTTGCAGGTTTTTTTAAAACTGCATTAAAATTCTTGGAAGCCAAAAATAAATTATGTAAACAGGTAAAGACAAATTCGTGCTGTCAATGAATTAATCTATAGGTTGACCTTAGGGTCTATTTATCTCAGATTTCAGGTAGATTCGAACCCCCAGTAAAGATACCACTAGTCGCTACTGCCTACACAGATAAATTAACCAGTCAGGTTTTAAATGGGGGAAAGATTATTTTGTTAGTGACCAAGAAACTGTATTGTCAAAGTTTAGACAGAAGGAACAAATTTTGTTTGTTTTAAATAAACCTAAAGAAGCGATGGGCGAACAGAGGATAAACTAGGTTTTTATACCACAACAATCGCGGCTAACCTTGGTAAAAACTTTCAAATATACAAAAGATAATTATTTCAAGTGCACTGTGTTGTATGTTTTGTAAAGTGAGAGGTATCTGTCAACAGACGCAGCTGGAGAACTGCCGGGGCGGAGACAAGCCGGAGGAGAAGAAAGTGAGCGAAGGAGTCGGAGACAACCAGTCCGGCTTGGAGCCGCCTAAGGTAGGTCACATTTCCCATCTCTGTTGCATATGATTGAATTAAATCAACGATAAATGTTAGCCAGGTGTTATCAGCAACAAGGCTGCCACATCTCTGGGCCGGGCCCAGGGCTGGACTTCAATCTCGAGCCCCTTAGGTGAACAAGAATTCTTCTCCCCTCCTGCAATTTTATGAGGTATTGTTTTCTTCATGAATAACTTTTAAACAGAATAAGATACAGTAACAGGGTTTGAAGATTCTTGTTTGGCGCGACTAGGTGGCCCAGAAAATGTACAATTTACAGGTTTTGAAAAAATAATCACGGTAACCAAAAATTTTTGGCAAAGGATTTTTGACTGCTTTTTGTAAATAAGTTCCGAACGGAACAAGCTAGAATAACGGGGTTTGAAAGTTTGTGTTCAGCAGGACGAGGTGGTCCAGTAATTGTACAATTTGTCAGGTTTTTGAAAAATTTGTTCTTGGAGACCATGTTTTGGTATTGTGCATTGAACTTCAACCGTTCAGCCTTCAACTGAACTTCTGCTTTCTTTCTACTGTTGAAACTCTAAATAAAGTTATTTTCGAACCCTGTTCTACTAAGAGTTAAGCCATCTTAAAAACTTAAACAGAAATGTTCTATGCTAAATCAGCTATACTCAAGCCACTGCTAGGCAAAGACATAAAAACTGAAGCAGTAGAGAGGAGGCATCACTAGGATGGGTTCATTAGATCGACATAAATGCCACAACACAATCTTACAATTCTCATATTATATCAATTTTAGGTTTAATTGAAAGGTTTATACTGCTAATGATTCAATGGATTTGCTGTAACTTGCATTTCCAGGTCGTCTGATGAGCAACAATGGCAATATCCTTTGGTCTCCTTGTTCACCAATCAAATTCAAATAATTAATATTCTTCGCTAATTTTGTTTGAACAGTTTGCTGTTGGCTACAAGAGTGGAAGTAACTCGACAACACCAGTTATCAACCCGGAGGCTGTCATAGAGCATGATGTATCTTCAGCCAAGCCCTTGTCCAAGGTAGGTTTTATGACCAATTTGGAAATTAAGACGAATTGTACAATCCCCAAAACATACAAATATTTGCTGTTGCCAATTTTAATATGTCCCCATCATACATAAAAGGTTTATTGATTGAGTAGGGACTTTTTATTGACATAATTTTTTGTAGAATAAAACGTTCAGTTGTAGACCCAATTAGGATGGGTAAAATGAGATTAGTTTTACAGACTCTTGTGTTCTGTTTGGATATTGGACACTAGGCCAGGATATGCTATCAAAGTAGCTTCTTTTTGAGAGCAGATCCTTGTGTTGATTATCTCATTTGTTGAAACAAGGACCATAAATAATTAAATCTCCGGGCTTTACTTTGGGGTTTCCTGTTGGGTAATGCAACATAGATAATAACAGACTACTATTACTTTAACGTAGATTAACGCTGTTTAAATTTTAGAGTAAATTATCAATGAAACAGTTGGATGTATTTTACCCCCAAATGAAACACTACATTGTTGTTTATTATGACATCATGAATACAAGGAAGATTCCCTACAGAACACAGCTTTTTTGTTGTTATTTTTTAAATAACCAAACAATATATGTTTCAGAGCACAAAAACTGTATTTGCCAATGCAGGATCCAACAGAGATACTCCGGTAAGTTTACTTAATTTAGTGCTGTAGGCTTGTTAGCTGATGATCAGATTCATAGCAGTACTTAACTAACTACCTACGTATAAGACTCGTTATATTGTGTCTAATTAACCTATTGTTAGCAGTACCGGTGTTATTCACTCATACCAATCATTAGAAGCTGCTCAACTGTTGAAACTTTTACGTAACAATACCTGTAGCGTTATTAAGGCGATTTAAAGAGTTCATTGTGCTAACGGCAAGGATGACAAAGGGCGTTTTGAGCCCCTAGCTCTCTAAGCTTGACACTAGGGGTTGGCAAGTCCCAAACAATAAAAAAAAAAAAGTTAAAATCCAAAAATAGGTTGGAACTTTTCTAAAATTGAATTTTTTAGACAGGAGGGATTTTTTGGAGAACTTTTGGCAGATAGGATAGTTTTCAGAAAATTTTGCTGAAAGGAAAATTGTTGGAAAATAATGGTTATTTAAAAGATTTTTGAATAATCTGTCATTTTTGATTGTTTAACTTTCATTACTAATAAGTTTTCAAGCAAATTCCTAATGCAAACTAGCCTAACCACTAAACAATTTCAAATGAACACTTTAAGTATGTTTAAAAGTTTATATTTTTTTAAAAGTAATTGCCTATTGTTATTTTAAATTTTTTTGACATTTTAATGTTAACATTAATTGCCTATAATTATTTAAAAGTTTTATTATAAATGGTATTTTAATAGTTAATAATATCAAATAGAAGGACAATCGTACCGGACAATACAGTGTAATTTGTACAAGTATTTTTCATAAAACTCACAAATTGAACGTTATAATAACTTAAATTTATAAAAACCATAAAAAACCTTTTCATTTTTTTTCTAATTTGTAATGATTAAAATTTATTTTTAATCCTATTTAAATTTTTCTTGAAGTCAAGCAAGTTTCTCATTCAAATTTATATTATAAAATTGATATAATTATACTTTTAGGTGTTTTTGGTGTAGTATTTCAATGGAAATGCTATACTCGCTAATTCTATAAAACGTAACCAACGAATAAGCAGATAAATTTGTTGTCATTAACAGAAATTAGTACAAAATTAATAGCTGCATTTAAATTATTGCTGAGCTGCAGATGAATATTGTGTGTTTATTCACAAAACTAACCGGTTTGTCCTGTTACAACCAGGAAGCGGCCGCTCTGTTGAAACCGCCAGAGAGCCATGCCGAGATGGAGATGAACCGGCAGATACCGATGCCGAACAACCTGGAGCCGCAGCAGAGTCCAGAGAACACTGTGATCAAGAAGCCGGAGATCGCGGCAGCCGTGCGGGAAGAGCGGCGGGAGGAAGTCGGGCCTATGAACCCGATCCAGGAACAAGCCGCCCCGCCTGTCCAGGTGTGTTGTAGCTAGAGATGGCAACGATATAATGATTTATTAAATCCCAAATATAGATATTTATGTACAATAGATACATCTGAGCTACAATATATTGTATACATTCAATTCGTTATGTTTTGAGACGAGAATTTGATGATATTTTGCGCAGAAATTAGTATTAATGAGAATTAAAATTTTAATTTGCTATCAGTCTGTCAAACAGGCACAAGAAAGACAAGACACACACACTACGCAAAGTACGTGGGCTTAGTCTTTAATCTTCACACTATAATTGTATGTACAGTATATTAATATCTCTAGTAGTATTGTAGAGTTATATTTTTGTACCTGATGTGCTTGGAATGTATTTAAATGTAAACACTTAACTTCTTTAGTTTGTTAATTGTGATTTAAAGCAAAGTAACAGTGCTGGTAGGTACGACAAGTAGGACGAGGGCTTGTGAAGAAACTGGAGGGGAATTTACCTGAGTTACCAACGCCAGTGACAAAAACCCAAAGAGTAGATACATTGTAAAACGGTAGAGCAAGGACAGGCTCAGTAAGTTTGTGTCTACTGCACTGAAAGACAAGCTCATACCGACTGCTTGCTCTAGTGGCTCTGCCTAGGTTGCAGGCAGAGTCACAGCAGCACTAGTGTCAAGGCCTCTCCACTACATGGTGTAGTTAACAGGTGTGTAGCTAGGGATCAAATTAGGCTATGAGTAAAGCTTTTCCCCTCACAAAAAATAGCTCTTTAGTGGGGATATTTGAATAAAATAGCTCTTATTATTAGCTCTTTACATACTCGTGGGGAGATTTGACCTTTCGTCTGTGCTTGACAGGGACAGGAGCAGCTGCAGGCAGCCAAGGACAAGGTGTTGAATGCTATCCGGTGGGAGGACGAGGGACAACAGAACGGAGCTCATGAGGAGGGTGAAGACGAGGCTCCATTGCAGAGGCAGGGTTGGCGGTCAGTGCTCATTCTCCACTACGTATTTTATTACATTTTAGCATCTAATTTTTTATCATAACTATTTGAATCAGATAGTAGTAACGTTTTAGTCAAATTTTGAATATTCAACCTTGCTTGGTTCGGCCGTTGGATAGTCTGGCCGGCCACCTGAGGCTTAAACATACGCTACCCTTAAAAGTTTTTGGTAAGTACTGGTATATATTTATTTGAACAGTTAATTTATTTTAAAATTTGTCCCAAATCCTATGGTTTTGCTGAATGATATTTGCTTTTTAACCAAAAGTATTCATTTAACACAGGCCTACAGCCAGACTACGTCAGTTTTGAAGCTCAAAAAAGCCCATAAGTGTTTTTTCCTCATAACTTTTAATAGTCCAACCATTCTTTAAAGGTGGCGAAACGAGAGGGAGTCTACTGTATTTAGGAAAGGCATAGAAAAGTCATACATCCTCTTCACACTGCCAACTAGATAACGTTAGTGTTGCAACAATATTAAACAATGTTAAACAATTTTACCTTCATGCTATCAGATGAAATAACATGTTATCATGTTGTTACATGTTTTTTATTAATTTGATAGTAGTAATACAGTTGAACCCCTCATAACCGACCTACTTTGTACGCTCTTTCACGACTTGTCGGCCACTCGACATTGTGAGCCTACCGACTCGCATGATAATGATTCATCTGCTCCACGCTTTGTCTTCCTATCAGTGGCTTCAGTTTTGTTCTAATCGTTTGTGCAGGAAAACATAAAATTCTACTAAAACTGTCAGCAGATGCAGAAAACTTATTTTCCTACCTGTAAAAATAAATTTTTTTAACCTTACTGATATAAACTATGATTTCCGGTTTCAGGACCAATTTGAAGTTAATTACCTACTTTGTAGCCTGGAGATCCTGATGAAACTTAGATGCTAGATGTGGTGCTGACGATCGTTTCGGTCTAGCACCATAAGCACCACATCTAGCATCTAAGTTTCATCAGGATCTCCAGGCTACAAAGAAGGTAACTTACTGATATCCGACTTTTTGTCTGTTTTGACTTCTGATCTTGGTCAATTTTGAAAAGGGTCGAATATGAGGAATTTTACAGTATTTTATATTGTTTTATACAAAGTAGAAAATATCATGCAATGCAAATAATCTAAACAACCTATCTATATAAAATAAAACTTGTTTTGTTTCACAGAGGGGAAGATGGAGAAAACAACAAAGTTCTACCGAGGCACATGAACCAAGACTACCAAGGAATGGAATATGACAAAGACAATCAAGAAGAAGAAGGTGGGTAATGATTATTCAAAACATTCACAGATTGCACAAGATTACCTACAATACAATTATTCAATGGCTTTAGCAGTTTAATATTATTGATAAACCACCCACCTGGATATTTCCCTACTAAAGATCCTAGTACTAGAGTAAAACCGAAAAATAACAATGTTGGACAAGGAAAAAACATGGATCACCGCTTTAAAGAGCTTAAAAATTATTATGAAGTCTTCATTTACTCAAGACTTGGAAGCCAAAATTTAGCAAACATCCTGAGTTAGAAGAAAATGCATAACAAGTTCTACAAAAACAATTTTGTCATACTACTAGCTAGATGTAATGATACTTCCAGAAACCAGCCTAGTCAATTCACTACCTAGAGGAATCCACTCCCTAATATCTTTGTACATACATACCAACAAATCAATCCTATATCGATCTGATAAACCCAATCCATATGACAAAAATTTGTTTTGCAAATATGTGGTTTGAAGTGAGATTCCTAGATCAATTGTTGACGTGGACAACTTTTGCTATCAATTGGCCTCAGGCATTTGTTTTAACTTTTAAGGCAACTTTAGAGTATTACCCCTCAGGTACTGATGATGATATTTTATGGAGTAATCTACTATCTTTCCTACGGATTGGAGTTTTTAGAGGTTGCACAAACACTAACTTTTTAAGAATGTTCCTTCTTTTAAAACAATCAATACTACTGATTTCAAAATTGCAATAGAGAGTTGTGTAAGCCAGCATTCAAAAATCTGAATAGTTGAGTGTTGACCATTCCCTTACCCTACATTTGAGAATGGTGTGTCTCTTTTTCAAATTGAAATGTGACAGCACAAGAGGAAATGATATACACTCTTATGTTAGAAGAGGCAGGGATAACTACCGAACTGGGAGACTCAGAACTTTGTCAACTTCTTGCAAAATTTGATCAACAGTGACAAAGGCATTACAAACTCACTTAAAAGCTGCTTTGGTCCCAGAAGCATTATACAGTGCAGACAAGGTTTTTGCACACAACTGGGAGATCTGATCAAATTTTTCACACACTGACCAAAGGGTTGGGAGGAACAATTCGAACGAACAAAGTGGAATCAAACTCATACATTTTGTATCTCTAAAAGATCCAAACGACAAAGTGTATGTTTTGAGTGAATGAAAAATTTGAAGTTAGTCTAGACTAAACTAGTTTTGGTCATTGCCAGACACTGTAAAAATGTTCTTGCAATGAACCATTTATTCAGAGCCATATTCATTTTATTCGCTTCATGAACATTTTTGTAAGAGCATAAGTTTATTTTGATACCAAATTTATGGACAGATATAGTGAAATACAATGCCAATTCTATTGGATATTTTGCTAGTTCAAAACTTTTAAATATTGCTTTTGAATTTCTTTAGTAATATAGGCCCTTTGCTCTCATCATCATGCGAGCCGCCACTGGTAACAGGCATAAGACTGAGACTAGGCCTAAAGCGTAACCATGTTTGCGTGTGTGTGAGTTGTTGCATGGTGGTTGTCTGTTAGATGAAGATGCGGAAGGCGAGCAGATGGATTATCTAGGAGAAAACTCAAGAAAAGCACACAAACCAGTGGCTAAGTTCCACCAGGCAAGTCCCCTCTCACATGGTTCACCCTTGTTTTTCTTTACACAACTAACCAACTATCCTCATTAAATTTTGCATGAAAGTTGTCAGTTATGTACACCAGATATTATATTATGGTAGGTGGATAGCATATAGAAGCCGAATGGCTGAGGCAGGAAAATCAACATAGTTGCGGCAGTCCACAGACAAAATGCGCTGCGAGCACCGTCTTAGCCCCACTTGCTCGTGTTTGTCCAATGTCACTAACCTAAATGTGACCAAATTATGCGATTTTCAAGAACGAATGAACTTGAGACTCTTAAAGAATTCCCTCACAGCGTTATCTGTGCTTGGGCTGTCACAACTATGTTGATTTTCCTGCCTGAGCCATTTGGCAACTATGCGCTTTCTACCTACCATAACATAATCATTGGCCACGCTTAATGAAATGTTGTATCAACAGTAGTCCTTTATGGTTTGTTTCATTTTCTTGTACAACTGCTTTAATTTATTTTTATAGAATACTAATTTTTGTTGTAATTGTAAGGCAGACAAAATGATTTAAAGGCTGGGTCGTTTTACTACACTTAAATTTGGACTGTTCGGTCTCGTCTTATGCAAGTCTACACTAAATATTTGGATTATTGTATGAGGCTACACTTAACGCTTGGGTTGATTATTTTTATTTCAAGTAACTTTTCTGTCACATAATACCTTATTATTAAATTATTAAACACATACCAGTGTATTTCCAAATAGGCGGACTTGGCACATGCTCACGGTGGCAAAGTTTAGGAGCCGCAAAATTATGGGGATAACTAATCTTCTTTCGGTTTATAATCCATAATATTTGATCTTACAAAAATAAAGGTTTACAAAAATGAGTTATTAAAACGGCACTAACTCTAAGTTTATTTTGAAACGATCTATGCTTTCAGAGAAAACTTTCACATTTAAGTACATAAACTAGCTTAAAACATCGTTTGAATTTCTTTCTCCATGTTATAAGCAACACCTGCAGCCATTTTCTCCGGCCACCTCTCAATTTTAGTTTACTTGGAACGTACATCCAGTGGTTTGGACCAAAAGTGCTTAATGAAAAGCCGTAACTTTATGTAATAATAAGCAATTTGCACGTTTTTGCGCCGCTAAATGTGATTCTGACTTCTGATTAGATACAACTGATCTATCTTGTATTCCACAGATCCAGTCAGAAATCAGAATCACATTTTTACGGGAAAACAGCAGGCAACATAACGTCCGTAAATAAGGGTTCAAAAAGTGATTGGATTTGTTGATGCAGCAGGCATTTGCCACTAACTTTTCTGAATAATCAGCTGACAGGGTACGTTTTGAGACGTTTTTGGAACATCGGGGAGTGCGCTGACAAAAGGGCGGGCAAACTTTGCTGCCTAGAAGCGGCAGATACTTAACTACGTCTCTGAACACAACAAACAAAGTCATTATTGACCTCAATTTCTCTACTAACCTTATAATAAAAACAAAACCTAAAAAAAAATTCCCATAGACCGTGCAGTTGTTGAAAATCCTGTTTGAATCCCTTATTCATAATAGTTTTTTTAATGTAACAGTTTCTTCATCTAAATGGTTGCCACTAACAAGATCATCCTGTTTAATATTAGTGTGTTTGTTTCAACCCATTTGTATTATTTATGTTTCAGTTTGAACACAATGCCGAAGGAGGAGGAGGGGGAGGTATAATGGTGAATCCAAAGTAATCAAAGTGGCCAAAACACAAAATATTATTGCCATCAATGTTTTGTACATATGTGAATAGCAACATAAAGTGTTTTCTACTTTGTCTTAGAGCTCAATATTAGCATTCAAAATGTTGATGTTTTCTTAACTTAATATTATTTTGTTACTGTGTTTTTAGAGTTGTAAGACTATTGCAATATTGCATGTTTAAAATATAATATGTCTGTATCAATAAAATGTAAATAGCTATAGCTAATATTATTAATATAATATGAAAGTTCTTAATCCCTTGAAACCCAAGCTTGAGTGTGTAGCGGTCCCCACTCATCATACCGAACAGCTTTGAATTGCAACAGTACTTTATAAAAAGGAAGTATTATATTTTTTAAAAAGGTAAGTATTCATTATTATTTTCAAATCTTTAGAACAAAGTAAAACACATTTAAAGCTTGTAAAGTACCATTTTTAGCAACTTTCAAGCATATTAGATGTATTGTTTATATCCTGGGGGCGATTACCTAGCAGCGGTGATGAGTATAATGAGGTTAAATAAGGGGTTATCTTTCCTAACAGTTGGTATTGTCCATAATTGCTGCTAGGAAATCGCTTCTATTGGAAGTTGATGATAAATACCCTTTTTTTAAAATCCAGGAAATGATAGAGATATTCTGAAATAATATTCATTTAATGACAATCTTACAAACTATCCCACAGGAGAAGTTTTAAATATTTAAAGAATATCAAGTAATTATTGTACAAAATATATCATGCAGTTCTAATAAGTTATTTCATCTCTGTTTCCCTAGGCGTCACTAGCCAGAGCAGAAGTTTTGTAAAACAGTGTCAGTAGTTGTTATTCCGCAGAAGAAAATCTTCTAAGACTAGAAGTTTTTCTAGCCCGAACACCCCCTTTTCTTCTTTGCCAAAACAAAAACTATAGAGTAAATACTTCAGCTCTGGTTTTGAATGTGGGGTACTGTCTTTGTTGTCTTGCTTCTCTTTCAGAATGAAGGTCACTAGGCCGACTATGTTTTTCCATTGATCTCTGTCTCCCAAGCACCTCAAGATTTTGTTATCCTTCATAAGTACAACTGTGGCAGTAGTATTAATCTGTAAACTAGTATTGATTAGGGGCCTATTAGACGACTCATCTATCCGGCCCATCCAAAATTTAAAAAGAATTGCATTATTTGTAAATCTTCGTAGAAATGTTTAGCACGCCTGCAGTATTGAAGTTTTGCTGCTATGGCCATGCCAGCTATGATGGTGTCATGCGAAAAGCTTGTACCTGATTACCTCCCACAATCCTTGACCAGCTCAGCTGGAGAGATGCTACTAATTTACACTACTTTACAAACTAATATCAACAAATTCAATCAAAGCAAACATTCTGTAAAAAGACTTGACTATACAGGGTCAGGCAAGAGTGTGGAAATGCCTTCATAACTTTTAACCATTTTTTTCAGCGCAATCAAACTCGGTAAATTTTATAAGAGGAACTAAAAGTACCTTTTAATGCATACTGACACTTTTCCCCAGTTTTCAAAATGGGGGATTGGGAGGTTAGCCCCATAATTTTCATAGAGAAGCCCCATCGAGTGACACCTTATTTTGAAGGTATAAGAAAAGGTTGATGAATGCTGAAAACTAGACGTCTCTATCTTAACCCAGAAAGAAATGGCGGCCAAAGGACATACTTTCAGAACTTGATAATATTATTAAAGTTTTAAAACTCTGACACTATTCAATGGGTGATCGGTTAAAACACTGTGTAACTTAAAAGCTTTCTTTCTGTTAAGTCTGATGACCTTCATGGGTGGTAGAGGAACATAGGGTTGTGGAAGGAACTCAACATTAATATTAGAAATACCTCCTTCAAACCGTGCAACGACGAGTCCATGCCTACTGCAGTGTACGTGTTTGCCGATGCTTCTCACACTTTGAAACTTATTCGGAACTGGCTTCTGGACACAGGATTTCAGTTGTCCACCGGAGATATTGTTACAAAAGCACCCATCGAGGATTTAATAAAATTGGAAGAAAATTCTGGCCTGAAAATTGCTCACAGGTTGACAACTAACCATATAAATGTTGAGAAAACTCAACGGCAAAATGTGTGCAAAGCTGCCCAACTATAATTGTCACATACAACTGCAGCTGCTTTAAAATTCAATTTCCCAGAGAATAAATCTGCGCTGTGTACAAGTGAATTCGTTGAACTAACGAATAAATGGTACGATGTTATGAACTCCTACATTCCTAAAATGTACGGCCAACCGTTTGAAAGGGCGTATGGTCAGGAGTTGAATGAGCAGAATAAAATACTAGATTCGATGCTAGAAACTATCGAATCAATGCGGTGTCGAGGTAAAAAGTGTCTCCAGTTGTTTCAGAAAGGTTGCATCATTTCCATCATGTCACTGAAAAATCTCTTCAACGAGCTTAAGGAAACTTACAAAGTGGATTATATTTTGACTCACAGATTGAACCAAGACAGTCTAGAAAACTTATTTTCCCAAATTAGGACTCGTGGAGGATTGAATGACCACCCTTCACCATTGGACGCTCTGTACCGAATCCGAATGATCGTTCTTGGAAAAACTCAAGGGGTGTTGCAAAATCGTACAAACGTAGAAAATGTCCCTACCGAAGAAGACAGTTCTGAGTATATCGTCAGTAAAGTTTTAAAAGCAACTGGGATACAAGTTGCTGAACATTCTTATGAGCTTCCTGATGACGAAAATATCAGCATTCATATCAATGTGGAACCACAAGAATCAACAGACGACCTTGATGATGGTGTAAAAGATCTTAAAGAAAGCGCTCTACATTATTTAGCAGGTAAGAGCACAATTAGTGTTTTTAATACCAACTCTATTTCACTTCTAAGATCTAAGGCTTCCGGTTTACACCGCGTCACAGTTGAAATATAATTACTGCTAAACGTTTCGACCTCGCTGTGGAGAGTCATCTTCAGTAGCTTGTTGACTGGCTGAGACCAGCCTTCCTATATACAAAAATTCGAACATCTCTATCAGTAACACGTTCTTTACCAAATGTATAAAACGTGGACATTTTTTCGCAACATATTATTAAATGGCAAGGTTAAATCATACTTTAGATGAAGTTTAAAGCGTCTAACCCTTATAATACCGGAGAAAAAATGAAAACTGTCGCAAAATCGTAAAAAAAGTAGCCAATTTGAAACATTTGCTCTTTTTGAGAGTGAAGGAGGCCAGATACGACAAAGAGTCATAGGACCAAAACGATAGAGCGTCTAAAACCTGACTATGAAAATGTAATCCGTTTTTAGATAGGCCTAGGACTTGCCGTTCGCCCAGTAGAAGTTTTTTTAGAAAACATATTTTCCGCCATTTTGGTTTTATTTTTGATACAAGATGCATAGGAATGCAAACAAAAACACATAAAAAAGAACAAATAAACAACCATAAGGCCTAGAAAAACAACGCCACTTCACATGTTTCTTCCATCATGTTGTCGTATGGTAAGTAGAAGGCATTCTTTGAGACTTTTAACTTTGATCCGAAAAATGGACACTTCTCGCTTCAAGTAATCTGGAAGTTTATTATACAATTTACTATTTGGACGACGCATAAATTGTATTTTAGTATAAAAATTGGAATTGTTAGTTGGTATTTTAATATTGTTTTTTGTTCAATTATAATTATTAGTAATTTTGGGGTGTATTCCAATAAGTAATATCCTGTATCCAAAAGTTGATAATCTTGTGACATTTTTATGTGTAGGCATTGTGTACAGATGCCATTGGCAACACTGCCCGCAGCCCGTTGCGGAAGCGAAGGTGCGCCATAAGCCATTAGCTTATTATACCATGTACTTCGTCTCAAACAGATTGGTTCTAGTTGTTCACGTTAAATATTATATCAGTTAAAGGTGGTTATTGTCGAACAGTGTTTCATATTTGATATCAAGGTTTCAAGACAATATCTTTTGGTTCAGTGTCCTCAGTAGTTTTTACAGTCCAAAGCAACCGATTCCACCCTTTGTCTAACGTCCTCAAAAAGAAGGCCTACACAAAATACGTGGTTTAACGTTACTGAACTTTTTAACTCTGAAGGAAGTTGGTGGCTGTATTTAATAATTTAAGTGTGAACTGGTGAAGTGATTTTGTTTAGTGCTGTATATAGTTAGCCACTTGACTCGCCAACATGACGATTAGGCTATGCAACCTGCCACATGACAATGGCCTACTCAACTTCGTAATCAGTTGGTTGTATCTTGCAGTAGATGCTTGAACCATTTGATTCACTTGTCGCTGAATGTTTAGGCCTATAATTTAATCCTGTATAGCCACGTAGTTGGTTGGACTGTGTATCAAGCTATGACTGGGACAACCATTTCATCAGCCCTAATTCATCAAGTTCTTTACTGCGTTATTGTTTCCATCAGATAATTAGGATACAGATTAATAATGTGAGTAACCAATGGATTTCATAATGAAGTGCAGGTTTCAAAATATCCAGAAATAAGAAAGTTAATATAGCCTATTATTAGTTTTGAAGATTCCTCACTATAGCTTTAATGACTTTAACCCATACATTATCCTTTAGGCTTTCTTTTGAAAGATAAATAATTGATAGCCATTGTAAATTTTTCTGATCCCCTTGTAGGTTTGGGCGTAAACTACTTGATAGTATAGGCAACCGTAGTATGCTGACATCAGAATGCCATGGTTAGCAAAACTAGATAGTCTACAAAGAATAAAGCATTGTTCATCAGCACTTTTAAAAAAATTGTCTACCCTGTTATTTATTAGCTTTTATACTTGACCATCTAGCCTAACCTCTTGGAGAAATTTCTTATGGTAAATATTGTTAAAATCGTGTTCTGTTGGAAGAATAAAAAAATATTTTTTAATGTGAGGCAAAAAATTTAATTTACAATAAATTTTTGAGCCTAGAAAACCTGCTTCCTCACAAGGATGAAGTTCAGTCTTTTATCAAAACCGATGCATTTATAATTATTATAAGCCTCAAGTAAAAGTCAACAAACTTTGTTTTATTTTCATTCACAGGAAGGTTATTTGAGTTTAGCCTTTGTAGAAGAGAGCTTCCCATGATGAACATCAAATTATAGCTGCAGTGGATTTTTGTTTGTTGTAGGGACCCAAGAATTAACGCACAATATTACAAATTAGTGCCTGGTAAGAGTCTTGATTCTGAAGACAACCAGAATCATCAATGTAGGGAATAGTTACCAATTGATTAAGTTATGTCCATTCAAATATATGATGAAACTTACTGAAAAGCTGTTCCTCTTACTAATATGAATCCAGTTTTCAAGCAAAAAACAACATCAAATCTCTTTTTGAGGTCCAGGAAGATCCCCCATAGGTTTTGGTTCAACCCAACAAAATCAAACATTGTGTACAGGATAGATCTTTCTTTAACTCCAAAAATGTTCAAGCGACTCAGGTATAATGATGGTTTTATTAGTTTGGAAAATTTTTGGAAGGTAGTTTTCATTCTTGATCAGTCCTGATCTGCATGGCTTTACTGCAGGGAAATCAACACCAACAGCCATTACCAGCATTATAGAGTTAATTGTTCAAACAATGGAACATGGCAACACAACAAAAGCATGGTGTTTCTTGATTACTGCAAGTCTTTCGACTGCATTTGTCATGAGCTACTTTTGGCTAAGCAGAGCTACAAAGAATGGGAATTAAAGGAAAAGTAGCAGATTGGTTCAAAAGCTTTGTAGAAAACAGGATCCAAGCAGTAGTAATAAAGTCAACTAAAAATTGCACAACTGACAAAAAACACTTTCCTCTGCCAATACCAAGAGAAGTCCCCTAAGGCTCAGTCTTTACTTACTTCTTGATATCCAGCTAGTAGCATGTCCATGCCATTGTCATCAGGTAGGGTAAATCTCTCAGAGTGAATAAAATGCCTCTTGAATAAGGTACTTCTTGAGTCAACTTTTGAAGCTCTTCAAGAATATTTTTTGGAGTCTTGTTGTAAATATCTATTGATGCAAATTGAGGGCCTCCCTTTGCTTGAGTGGTGTTTATTCAAGGTTTGTGGTTGTTTTGACTGTCTTGTATTAAATGTGTGAATTTCAGAGTTTAGAGTGAAGATATCTGAGTTTTTCTGACCAATAAAGCGGTTTCCACCAATATATTGAAATGACATAGTCTATATGTTTAGCCGTCTGAAAATGGGTTTACAATGAGCCAAACATTGTTTGCCATTCATTGTTGTTGAGCCAATCATTGTTGATTGTGGTGTCTTGCATACAAAATGCTGGGTACTATAGACTGAAGTTCATGCATGATGGAGTCTCACGGATAAACAGTGTGGCAAAAGGTTAAACTAACTGTCCTATATGAAATAAGTCAAATGGTAGGAATTCTATTAGCTAGTATTGTACATTTCAGATGTTCAGTGCTCTATTTTGTATTATTTACTTCTAGAATGATCATGTATAATATCTTCCTATCACCATTCTTCATGTTGTTGATGACTTTGCGGACCAAGTGACACGTCACCTTCTGAATGGGCAAGTCATTGGACTGGCCCCAGATGAACCCTTTACACCATATTAACACACTCATTTTTAATGGCTCAATTTATTCCTTTTAAATGTTCTGGTATATTATATACATTAGGTAGCAGATAACCATTTCCCTTAGCAAGTCATGCAGTAACCAAATACGTTTTTGTATCAGTAGCACTTCACTGGATTTTGCACTTGCAACTGACTTTGTGTCCTCCTAGGTACACAGCAATACAGTATATGTATTTGTCATTAGGTTCTGGAGTCCACTTTCAGTAGACAGCCAGTCAAGATACCACCCAAATTGATGGTCTCACGGATATACAAACTGTGAGAATAAGTGTAATTCCAGAGGCACTTTCATGAGACTCTAGAGGTGCAGAGAACCCCATACACTCCTGAACTCATAACAAAACATAGTAATCCCAATGTGACTATCCCTATTTTGGAACGAAACTGACTCTGATATACATGAATTTTGATCCTTGAGAGTCAGATTTTCAATTGTATTAACTTCTTTGGTTAAGCTGTGGACTAAGTCTTGGTCCTGGGGCCTGTCTTGTACATAATATTTGTCAGTGACTTTCCAAAACATCTTTAACTCTACTCAAAATTACTCATGTATGCTGATGATACTGCTCTGCTAGTAGACAATAAGCTTCCTGTGCAACAGGAAATTCAAATCTACATTGCTATAGGCATTGCTCAGCAGTATTGCCAAGCGAGTGACCTAGTTCTAAATGAGAAAAAGAGTCAGCAAATAATCATGGGAAGGAGAAAACGAGGAAGTTGCCCCTTCTGATGATATCAACCAAGTTTAGGAAGTTAAATGTCTAGAAATAATCATGGATGAAATTTTCTCCTGGACATAGACTTGTGGAGCAAACTAAGCTCTGCTCTCTATGTCACCAGGAGAATAAACAGGTGTGCATTGCTGAAATAGCAAGAATGGCTTACTACTGTTCACTATCAGAAACCCATGTCAGCTTGACTACGGCCATTCCTCAAAACATACAAAGGGTGCTTGAAATCCAGAAAAATACAATCTGCATTATAGCTGTACTTGGTTTTTTGAAGTCTTATCGGCAAGCTTTGAAAGATCATAAAACCTTGACAGTCCCTATTTACCTTAGAAAAGTCCTTGTATTCCAAAAGAAAGGATCTAACAAGAATGAAAGGCATACATCAGTACAACAGAAGGACTGCAAACAATTGTGTCCTCCTAGCACACAGACTATCCACTTTCAAGACGAGCAACTTACTTAGACACCAAATTCCTCAACAGTTGTCTATATGAACTAAGGAGCATTGAAAATCCAAAACAGCTAAGGCAAAAACTGACCTACTTGATAAGCTTTCTGTTCTACACAAGAATTCAAAGAATGGAACACTAAGTAACAAAAAAGACTATTTAATCATTGTAATATGACTTGTTCAAATCTCAAAGATTACATACAACAGAAAATAAACAAGTAAATCATAAGTACACTTAAGAAAAGACACTAAAACTGCTATTGTGATATTCAATATTGTGCCTGTGTGGTGCCTATGTCTTACTTCATCAAAAACTACAATGGAATAAGACTTTAAGCCAATCCACCAAGCCTATGTGTATATATTTGTATTACCCTTTAACACACCCTCTCACAACTTGAGAGTCCCTTTTAAGGGAAGCTTCCAATTTGAGGAAAATGTCAAGGTTATTTTTGGTTCCTGAGATTTTCAGCAAACAATGCTTTGGATTAAATTTGGAGAAAACCGTGACTGGAAAATCATCCTTTCTACTCAGAAAATGGTAGAGGAACGACCACAATTAAACAGTCAGGCAGGAGGAGAAGAGAATAAGTGTGGGAACAAAAAAGATATACCAAGATGCCACTGACACTGCGTCTAATGGCTATGAGGACTATGCAATTTTTATGTGCAACCTATCAACCAGTGAAAGTGTATAGAAGATGTCACATAAAATAATCAATTAAATGAAGCAAGCACAAGATGGTAAGAGCACTGCAGTCCAGACTGAAAGAAGAATGCAAATTAAGGCCTAACCAGAAAAAATATTGATTGAACCTTTGTATACTATGAGCTCTGTAGACATTTTCGGTGACATCTGCTTTAATCACTGTGCTTTGTTCGATGCACACTTTGTCAAGGCAGTCTTCAGGTCTAAAAAGACCAGCAAGGTGACAACTAACAATCAATGGTAATATGTTAAACGTTTTCGGATTTGTGTCTTCAATGAAGTTGTCTTACTTTTGAGTCTTAGGAAGTCAAACATTAATGCTGAGGTCGAGTTATCATGCAGTGTGCATAATTAAAAAAGAAAAAAGGAAACCATTAACTTACCTTGTCGCTGGTATTGATATCTTCCATCATGATCTGGCAAGTATTTAAAAGATGAGATTTGATTCATAGGCCAGTTTTTATTAATCATATGCTTAAAACATAAATTTAGGCTGAGAATAAAGACAGTTGTATTTTTACACCAAGCTTAGGCTATTAATATGAAGTGAGATATAATGTTATTCGTCTCTGCTCATTTGGGGTTCATATTTGCTCAACGGAATATAAATACTTTTCATTTTTATTTTACTTTAGGATTTATAAATAATTTAGAATTTAAAATAACTCACAAGAAAATGCGTATTTGGCCAAATTATTTCAAAATAAATTGAGACTTTGGTAATTTGGTGGCAAAAATTCCTCCAGATGCTCAATCCTATTATATGTAGTAAAAACTAGTTATTTGTGTATAGTACATCAAGTTGTTTTTATTTCAGCAGTCTTGTCAGTTCAAACATGGGAGCAGTTGATGAAGAGATGGATTTAACAGAAAATACTGATGAGGAAAACAGCTCAGAAGAAAGTGAAAGGCAACCTCTTAAAGAAAGAAAAACTGTTATGCCTGTGCATTTCTCAAAAAATGATAGGAATAAACCTATTGAAGAGGTACAATAAAATATTTAAATACACAGAACAATTGATCTAAACGTAAATAAAGGTGGTAAGGTCGTTTCAAACAGTGTCAATCAAAGGGCCAGGTACAAAACAGTCAAGGCTGATCGAGCCAAAAGATGAAAGATCGCCCTTTTCACATCAATTTCTACCCCTTTTGTCTAGACCTTGGACTGTGCAGTTGAACCTTCCTGAATATGTTCGCCACAAAATGACATGATAAACAAGGAAAATGGAATAAATACATGATAAACCAAACAACCTTAGCTCATCACAAAGTACAACTTATGGTGAGGTGCTCAATTACTGATTTTTGTACCTGGCCTTCTGGTTCACACATTAAGATATACCAACTGGAGATATCCCTCAAAAATAAAATGTGCAAAAATGACACACAAAACCGCAATGTCAAAATAGAGTAGACTCTCATTAGTTCTGTCTCTATTTAGTCCGGCCGGCTCTTTGAGCAAGAGTGACACACTTGCCAGACGAGTAGGCAGCAAGTCTTAATTTTGTTTATTGTATTCTTTGTTTAGTTCATCAGTCCGTGTCGTGTATTCATATTGTGTCATGTGGCGCTCATCCTTACAGTACAGTAGGCCTATAGGGAGTTATTTTTGTTTCACCTGCGTTTTTTACTGTTGTGTATACATAGGCATCGGGTAGTTCAGCCTAGTGTTCGGTCCTAAAGTGGCAGAACTTACAAGAGTCTACTGTAGGTTATATTTGGTTTCGGTTATCAACCCTACCAGTCTGAGAAAAACTTTAAGACTGATATCATCATTCAAATAACTGTAAAGAAGACCAGTTTGAAAATAGGCCTATTCACTTTGTTTACCTACTTATCATTCACTATTTAAAAAAGTAAATCTGTGGGCACCTTGTTACACAAATTGAATAATTAACCACAATACAAAGGAATTTAATAACTATCTTCAATGTTAGGCATTTCATTGAGTACAAGTTGTGATAATTCCTTATATATTTGGAAGTTGTTTTTAATAGGCTACATATAGGTGTTATTAAAACATATCTAAATATATTTTATGAATTTGGTGGCATCTCATCTTCTTTAATAGTACTCAATTTTCAAAGAATAACAATTATATATGTATATATTTTGTATTGTCATTATTTTATAGATGCTATGATATTTGCATGGGTTTTTAGGGTGGGATTGCTTGTGAGACTAAACCCAGTGTTGAAACCAGCAGTGTTCGAAACTACGAAAAATTACTGGACAAAGCTATTGAAGACATTAAAAAAGGAGGATCATTAAAAGCTGTGTCCCTTCTATACCATATTTCTGAAGAAGCATTGTACCAAAAACTAGTTTCTACAAGCTTACCCAGAGAATCTGAACTTTTGACCAACTTTGAAGAAAATAATTTGGTCAGATGGATTTTAAGATCCAATGAAAATAACATCATAGTTACCAAACAGAATCTAATGGAAAAAGTTGGAAAAATGAAAAAAGTATTGAATATTACTCCAATATTCTGCAGGTCAAAATTTGGCAAAATGTGGTATGAATACTTTCTTAAAACGCACGTTGAAATCTTTGAGCTCGAAGGGATTATTCTACCATCAGCCAATCGTAGGAGGGGTTTTGTAAGTATAGACTATTATAATAATTTTATGTCTGTTATAATTTTCTAATGCTTAAATAGCATCGTGTGTTATGACGTGTGTCTTGACTCTGTAAGTGCTATGTTATGTCTCATAAGCATTCTGGTTGGAAGGGAGTAAAGATGAAGGTGAACATGTTGTACCCGCCAACTTTTAACTGGTGGCAGCTTTGTCACTTGTTCGCGAAAGTTGTGATTATGTCATGGACGAGTCTAGCTATCACCGCGAACGGTATCGAAGTCGTTATTTCGCCGCAGGCGCTAGCGGGAGTCAAGAGATTGTCGTTAACGGTAACGAAGTCGTGATTTCGTCGCGAGCGCTAGCGGGAGTCAGGAGATCACCGCCGAAGGAATTGGCAGCCGTTATTGCGCCGTAGTCAAGATATTGTCGGTAACAAAAGTCGTGATTTCGTCCCGGGTGCTAGCGGGAGTCAGGAGATCGCCGCGAACAGTATCATAGTAATTATTTTGCCGTAGGCGCTAGCGAGAGTTCGAGGGATCGTTGTAAACGGTAACGAAAGTTTTGTTTTTTTCGCGGGCAGTAGAAAAAGTCTTGGTTTTGTAGAAAATAACAATATGGGCGGGAGTAACTATGACTATAAAGGTAGCTAAATCCGGGAAATCAGCAAAATATATCCGGAAAAATACGGGAATTTTGTTTTTTCTGAACGCTGGACGCCCTGGAGTTGTTAAAATTTCATTTTGTTTTGTCCTACTAGGTTAAGGTTAGGCTAAGTATTATCTATAATGTAGCGTAAGTTTAGGTTAGGCCCTTGAGAACGGGTGGAGTTTCCCAACTGCTCGAAACCTAGGGAGTGGTTTTCTTCCTGAAGTGGCTGGAAAAGTCCGGTTTTCTAATCAAAAAGTATCTTAATGTTCAATATCTGGTTCTAAAAGGTATTTATACTATGTACATTACTAAAAAAAATAACTTTATTTTATTTTTATAGAGATAGGGAAGTTGCTAAGAAGCAGGCTTACATTGTATCTCATGCGACTTCGGAGCTCATCACTTTGTTGACGCGGGTTTGATCCCCACAGTCACTACTAACAATTTGGGTTGGGTGATAGAGAAGACTGCCGTGTTAAACAAAGCAAACTTTATCTCTTAATCAGACCACTTCTTGATCAGAGAGAAAAACTAATACAGTACGATCTCACTAATCCGGCCCTATATCGGGTTGGGAAACGCCGGATTAGCGGAAATGCCGGATTAGTGGAGGTTCACTAAAAAAGATTCACTTTGCCAGGAATAATATTTCTTACATTAGAGGACGATTCACTACTCTTAAAGAATGTTTCAATTTCATTCTTATCCTTCCTTATGTCTGTGAATTTTTGATCTGGCGATGTTAACTTATCATCACCTTCTAATCATTTTAAAATCACGTGCTTTTAATCTATGTGAAAGTAACATGATTAAGTTTTTGTAAGATCTCACAGCCTTTACTGAACGGAAGCACCGATTAGGAATAAAGAATGCACGCTTTACAGACAAGTAGCGACTTGAAACAGGACCTAACTGACGCGGTCACAGCGCTGGATTACTGGAGGTGTCGGAGTGGCGAAGGGCCGGATTATAGAGACTGTACTGTATTACTATAGTCAAGAAGTTTAAATCAAGAAGTAGACTTATTAAAAGGCAAGCTTGCTTCCTTGTTAAAATCATAATATCTTATCAGTATAAAAGACTCAGGAAAATTCTATTTTGACCTAATTTACTAAATACAGTTATTAGAAGTATTCTCAAATCAGTACGACGTAGAAACGTACAAGAACCATAATTGCTGAAAACGCATTGAACCCAAGAGCCCATTGAAAAACAGTGTTTGACTGTAACATAACCAAAATAGTAAAATAACCTCTCATAACCAAAAGAGCATTCAAACTCACTGTAATTCTTTGTTGCTTCATTGTAAGTTGTTTGATAAATCTTCACTTCGGTCAAGAGAGGTACTGTAATACTTCCCTATCTCAAATGTGTTTTAGACTAAAAGATTAAAGAAAAGAACTTGTGACCATGCGGCAGTCAATGACAGAAGAAGATACAAGGAAAAGCCCAGTTTATCTCCTCAAAAGGTAAGCTATACATCATACATTAGACTCTCGCTTATCTGTCAGAGTTTCTGAAAATTGCAAACTCTAAAATTCTCCCATCGTCAACAACAGACTTTAAACAAAGGAATGTCCTAATGTGATGGAAGAGAAAAATTTACTTTGAGGTATGTCCATGTTTGTCTCATAGTACCTCATTTTACTTTTGCCATAACAGTTTTTTTTTAACCTGAGTTGGGCAATATTTGGATAGTTGCCTCAAAACATAAATGCCCGAGGCTAATTTAGAGCAGACATTGTCTACGTGACAGTCCCACGTCAACCCTCGATCAAGGTGGATTTTGAGGAATTTTGTCGAGTAGACTTCTTTGACTTCGGTCTCATCCAACATAACGGTTGGACTATGATCCGTGTCTGTCTGCCGTAGGCGGAAGTGAATGAATGATGATTTGGTTGGGTTCGTTTTGAGATTGAGCTCGTTGAAATGTTGAATTGATTTGTTGAGCTCGACGAACGTGATTTTTTCAAGATCTTTGATTGATTTTGCTTTGAAACAGAGAGTCGTGTCATGTAAAACTTATGAACAGAAACAAAACCTACAAGGCAAAACATAATCGCTTGCAGTCTGAAAACAATACATTTGTGACTCTGTAAATTTATATTCTTAATGGTTTTAAAAAAACTCTGAAAGCTAGTTGTCAATATATTGCCAATCATAGTGTAAAATGCTCCAAGATATTTCAGGGAACTATCTTCCAATCGAACTATATTTTAAAGAATGGTTTTTTTTTCAGAAAGATGTTGACCTGGTATCATTGTACGGAATCAAAAAACTGTCAATAACTCTTCAAGATTTCAAAGAAATCAAAAATTTTGATTACATTGATGAGGCAAGTACAAATGCGTGTAAATGAACCCAAATATAGTATTTTTTATGAAATTATCATTGTTTTGGAAACAAACCATTACAGATATTTCAATTGTACAAAATAAACTGAAGATGTTTACCACAGAGAAGACAAAAAGCTTTGTTTTAGTATTTTATAAAATTAAAATATTTTAAATTGTTTGTTCCCAAAAACATTTTTTATTATGACTAACCACTCAAGTTTAAAATTAAAAATATAGTATTCTTTAGTTTGTGTGTGAGTTTTTAGTGAAATAAGCACAGATTTGTTGTATTGCCAAATAGTCTTCTAGCATTCTTCTCAATGGTCTCGGGTCTCAAAGGGTAGTGAGATTGTGTATTTCCAAATGCATTGATTTACATTATTGTCACAACCTATTTCAGTTATACGAGCTAGATCAACATTTCAAACTGTGAACTACAGTACTGTTTATAATTATGTTTAGACCTAAAATATAGAACATTTGTTTCTATAAAAGCATGTAATAAAAAAAAATATAGGTTTAAGGGAAAGAAAGTTCAATACCAAATAATCTAATAAGATCCAGCTCTTCAAGATATGTTCAATACAAGAGTTTATTTGTGTGAAATAAAATGTATTTCGATTTTCAGGGTTCTGGCCGCTATACTAAGATTGGTGCTAGGACAGAGAACAAAGTAAAATCTGAAGCGGAAGTTTTCAATCAAAATTCACCGGACAATTTTAAAGGCTTTGAAGATGAGGCATTTGAAAATGTCCGTCTAATGGGAAAAGATATTTCTAATATATTAAGTTCAGAAAAAGACAGTGCTTGTGAAACTAAGTGGACGAAGGAAGATAGTAGATCCTGTGAAGAGTGTAACAGAGTATATCCTCACCTGACCGAACTTGAAAAGCATATTTGCATTCATCGTACTTCTAAAGAAGAGCTACCTTTTACCTGTTACAAATGTATGCAAGGGTTTTCTACCAAATCCGAATGTACACATCATTTGCAAACTAATCACCGCAAGAAAAAACTATTCAAGTGTAATAAATGTGATAAATCGTTCAAAAATCAACCCAGTTTGCTGTCTCATGTGAGGGAACACGTAAAGAATCTTGTATATGAATCACACTTTGTTTGTTACATTTGTGATACAAAGTTCAATTGCAAGAAAAGTCTTGAAGACCATGTGTTCTACGTTCATCTAAAGCAGAAGAAACGGTATCCTTGTGATATTTGTGGCCAAACTTTCAAAAGGCCACATTTGATGTCTGAGCACAGAGTCACGCACGGTAAAGTCAAGCCACTGCCCTGTCCGAGTTGCCCAAGATTCTTTGCCAGAAAACGTCAGCTTCGAAAACATATTGCTTTTTGCCTTTCAAAAGGGGATAGTAGAACAAACAACAACATTACCAACAAAGTAACGGAGGATGACAACGATGAAATAATAGTTATTGACTAGGAAAATAATAAACAGGCCGACACGCAGCTCAGTGCCACTAGCATAAGTGAAGCGAATTTGTTACTCTTATTAGCTCCGTCCTGACCATTGCTTCGGCCTTTGGCTTAGCTCACAGCCTCGCTTTGGCCTTCAGCCTCAGGCTTATGTTTTCTATTATTGCAAGTTTTATTACATATTGTTGGTATATATATTATATGTACATATAATTATATATGGTATGTAATAAAACTTGCAATAAAAGAATAATAATCCAAGGTTAGGACCATGTGACTGGAACAATGTGTTTTGAATTGAAATGAGTGGTTATTTTGCTGTGAACCTGACACTGTTTTGATTCTGCCTACCTTGAATTTAACCTATGTAAATCATTATTGTTAGGACCTCTTGGGTTTTTAATGTCAAGTTTTATGTGAATAGCTTTAATCTGTTCTTTAAGTCATTGAATTTTCAATTTTGAATGAGCATATAAAATACCACCTACGATTCATGTAATATAAACTCTTCAGGATGGACATGATCCAGATGACAGAATCGACATTCTTATAATCAGGATGTTAGGAGAAAGTAGAATACTATTTAAACAAATATTATTTAACACTTCAGCTCAATTTTTGCCACAAGGCATAATTTCTTATTATTGGGTTTTTCTAAGAGTGCATCTTTTCAAATTTGTGAAAACTGTATAACATAATGAGTTTTGTGTTGTATAGTAAAAGGTGCTAGATGGAAATTTTAGGCTAATTATGTAAGTATTTGATAACATATTTTTCAATGTTTTACTGTTTTTACCCCACTACTGCTTAACATCACTTTTAGTTTTTGAAAAGTCACATCATTGTCAACCATCAGAACTAACAATTCCAAAAACAATGTACAGTTCGTTAGGTATAGCATGGCCGGTGGCCTTGAGATTTCCTGCTGGCCGCTTATGGCCCTTTAGCCCATCTCACCAGCCATGCTAAACCTGACGCACTATACAATATTAAGTTTTAAATAAATACAAGGAGAATAATAAAGTTGTGTTGAAAGGTAATTTGAAAATTTCTAATTGTATATAAATAAATATAAATTTGTAAATATATAATATAGTTACTTATAAGAAATATAACTTTATTTGAGAAGGAATAACAACTTACACAATTTGGTTTTGCTGTTGGGAGGTTGTACTGTGTTTGTTTTTTGGTAATCAAGTGTGCCAAGAATATGTTTTGTTTGTACATCGCAAACCGGTTTATAGTACACTAGAGTCCCGCTAATCCAACCCGTTATTTGAAAATCCACCTAATCCAAACACTGTTAAGGAGAAAAATTTATAAAATTGTTGAGTTGGTAAAATAAATAAAACTAGTTTCCCAAGTTATGTCATATTGTATCTGTTTAATAACGAACCAGCACTCACAATGACGTACTATACACGCAGGTATGAGCTCAAAAATAGCTTTGAACAAAACACACTGACAGTATGACACGGTGCGTCATTGTTTGTTTTAAAACAGATGACTGTACTGTAAAGGCTTAGGCTTGGAGGTTTGGGTGGAAAGGTTAGTGTCCTGCTGTTACACCTGTAAGCCCTAATGCCACAGCCATCTTTGTACTGCCCGTCATATCTGTTTACGTTAATTCCGCACTGTTTATTATTGCAGAGTACTACAGGACATACATTGATACATAATTTCTTACGTTTAAATATAAAATATTAGTCATTCAAAGTCAATATATTACAAATGCACCAGTCAACACCAAAAATCCATGGTTTCTTTTGCCAAAAATCGGCTTAATCCGAACAGGGTCCGATCCCAGATTAGCAGGACTCTAGTGTAGTACATTTAGCTTTATTCAAGATTTGCAGATTAAAACAAACATTTTGTTTTCACAAGTTTTAGAAACATTAGTTTGATCATTTTTAATATTATTCCCTAACTGAATATATTTTAAAATTTATTTTAATTAATTTTTTACATTTTTTATCTATATATATATTTATTTAACACTCTTCTTGTCTACAACTGATGATGTCTACCACAGTTTAGACGAAATATTTTGTGTTTTAAAATCATTAAAACATTATCAGTGGTTTTCTTCCAAAAAGATTTCTTTATACATTTTAAAATATTTATTTGACTATTTCTTAATATTTTGTATAATATAAAGACTTTTTAAGGAACATCATGAATTGTGTTTTGTATTACAGTATTTAGTTTGTATATCATAAATTTATTAGTGTTTTTATTATAGTTAGAAACTAGGCCCCTTTTACATGTGATTACGGTGTTGCAGTTTGGATCTTATGGCTAAAATTTGTATTGAAACCTAACATACTCCTAAAATTTGAGCCACGTCGCGGTTCAACAGAGTTTTTACTGAGCGGTTTGTGTCTTGGGACATGGTTGAGCCGACCAAGCCCAGATTAGAAATATCCTCGTCATTGGCAGAAATATACTGAAGTTGTCAGTACTTGAATACTTCATCGGTGACTGGAACTTCTAGATAGATTGTGTCAAGGATAAATTTAAACATATTAGTTGGTACTTGGCGAACTAAAAAAGGCCAAGTACGATTGAAGCTATACCTCTCGTAGAAAGCTATTGGCTCACAATACCAAAGGAACAAACAATAGGGTCCTCAATCTTTTCTTTTTAATCATTGATTTTATATTGTACTTAGCCGTTGTCTGTGTGTTTTATTCTATCAACTGATTATTTAGAATAGTCTGAAATAACTTTGAAACTAATTATTTGTTTGAATATACCAATCCAATTAAACATTTTTCTTAACTTTATACAAATTAATGTAGATTTATATGAACAGTTGTATAAATACATTAATGAATTATTTCTAAGGAACACAATTCAACAGAGAGTCTTCCTATAATCTAATTCCTAGACTTAATTTAATTTAAGTTTACCCGGTGGTAGTGCTTAATAGAAATCTTATACAAAGTTAAGAGGCGGCCAGACTTATCAACGGGTAAATAAATATTCCAATAAAACACTTTTCCCATTTCTGTAAGTTTATCTACTTAAAACATTGTTTGCCACATTGTCTCCTATGTGACTATTATCTGATTATTAGAACAGGCTCTGCACAGTCTGACAAGGATCATAGAACTTGGTACTGTATATTTTATTGTAAATAACATGATTGATTTGATTGACACACCAAGTCCTCTCATCAAACATATCTCATTTCTTTTAACTACATCTGTGATACATTTATTTATCACAAAAGATAAATTTACTACCTTACAAAGCTTTCTCTGTTCAAGCAAGCAAGTAAAAGATATCATTTTATATTATTACCATAATGTTGTTTTTATAGTATACTGTACATGAAATTAAAGTTATGTGTATTTCTAGTCAGTAAATCATTTTGTACTGTAACATTTATTGTTATTACTAAAAATCCTTGATACCTAAGTGACCTTCTGCTGTTTTTGAATAGCGAGACACTCTAACCCGCCATCTTGCACTGGTTAACAGTGCAATCGAGTTTCAATTTTATTTTTATGCCACAGTCAATTCCCTTTGATGTGAAATGAATGATATGGAATGAAAATCATCTTTATTCACATATTGTACAAAATACAATAAATGGTGTCAAACTTTTTTTAAGGTAATTGACACAGGATGTGTAATGTGTTATTGTATATTATAGTTTCGATAATCTAGCTGTTTGCAATTTCAGCACAGCTGCTTGTTTAATAATCCAGCACTTTGATAAAGACCCCTGTACGTTTGTTTGTAACCGAACTGCAAACAGCATGACAACAATTCTGCAACAAATAATTGTCGGGTTAAGAACTGCGTTTGTATGGGAAAAAGACTGTTTAAATTCCGGCAATTATTAATTTTTCGTAACCCACTAGTTTTAAAAGATTTGGCCTAAGCTATGGAAAAGTATTTTTTATATAATAGATTATAGTTTCTCTGTTTCAACCTTTGCTTCTTGTTTAGGTGACTACGTTTGTTTTGGACAGTTAAATTTTCAGAGGAGCATGTATGTTGATTCCTTTCATGTCTAGTGCGTATAAATCAGTTAAAAGACCCATGAACATTTATATTTGGTTATTAGACCAGAGTAAGGGATAAAATATTTGTGTGTCACATTTAAGTAACTATTTGTTGTATTGAGAGTTCACCATGTACTATGTAGTATAAAATGTTAACAACACGTCTTAGACTTCACATTTTTTTTATGAAACAGGCAATACCAAATAGTTTTATTAATCCACCATAGAATTATTGTTTCTAGATCTGTTTGATTATTTTTCAAATTTATTTTGTAGACATTTTCTGCAATTAACACAACAAAACCGGTTAGGGAGTGGGCACAGGTATGAGAAGCATCATGACAGTAATTTTCACACCTGAATTGAGGTAGATTTGATATTCTGTGTCTTTTATCCATCCTCTGGATAAAACAGCCTGGAGAAAAGCCACGGATATAGCTCTGTGGTATAGTGTGTGCTTCGCGCCCAATCGGCACTGTTTTGATTATTGACCGCAGTAAAAACTTTTCACAGTGGCTTCTCCCCATGGTTCGGATATCACATTAAGGCGTTGATCCATTCCATTGGTGTTAAGCTTTAATTAATGATTCAATTTAAAGGACAGTCCCCGGACCCCCCAGTGTGTTAGCCTATCCCTGGAAGATTCTCTATGGGCGCCCTTGCCGGAGTGAGTGCATAAGGGCCGCTGTTTCCGCAGCATATAAAATTCATCTAGGCTGAACGATTCAACTTTACTGAATCATCTCCTATCTCGAACAGAAATAAACTGTACTCAATATGTAACACCTTCCTCCTATGCTTTTATGTTTATTTAATAGCTGAAGAACCATTCAAAAGATCTTCAGAGCACTCCTGAGTATCGGTGTTAGGAAGAACGTCTTACTTGTCATTGACCGTCCAAAACTCCAAGGCATAGGCAGACCCCAGTTCCACTATGTGTGGGTTGGATGCTAGCACGATTACCGCTGACTACACCATGAACTAAAACTAGTTGATGATACCTGAAACATGAGCTTTATAAGAAATATCCTCAAAGGCTGAGTGTCGATTTATATAGGTAACTCTCGCGATCTGCGATGGTTTTAGCTGTGAAGGCGGTTACAGAGGGTGCAGCAGCGTTCCTGCATTGACTTTACATAATATACTATTAAAGTTATTGGTTCCTGACACAGCTGTAGCAGGTGGTGGCGTTCTCCAGACGGACCCATTTGTATCACACCTGTGCCTTTCTTGTCTCCATGTGCTACCCTAGCGGCAAAGGAATTACCCAATACAGTAGTCACTTTTGCTCTAAACTCTACAGACCTGCCCCAAAAAACTGACACATTTTAAGCCCAATAAACCAACCCAATGTGTTTATACAACAACATTGTGTAAGGAAAAGTAGTATGTACTTTTGGTTACGAAAAGTATGTAAATTCATCAAAATGTGCCAGTTTGAAGAGGGATGTTTTAGAAAATTTTCAAGTTTAGTAAGGTTTTCTAGTTGTTGCAATTAGAACATTAAAATACGTCTTAAAAGTTCACATGTTGCCATAGTCATATTATGTTTATAATAATCTTCTTAACGAAACACACATTTGAAAACTGTCTATTGAAATAGCCTACCAACCCCAACACTAATTATAACAAAAGAAATAATTATTTATAACTGAGTTTGAGATTGCTCTCTTTCTGATAACAAAATGGATTTTTGCTCTTTATGAAACTTACATATTTGGAGATTGCTCTTCTTTGCTACCAACCAAAGAGGAATGCTTTTCTGACACCAACTTTTTTATTTTATGGAATAATGGAATTTTTCTATCTTATTAGTCATGTTATTTCAAACAGTAATGTGAAACAGCATCAGTGAATTAAGCATAAATAAACCAGGAAGTTTTCACAGTAGGGTAAAAATAAAATTGAAGATTAATAGTATATAAGCTAATTTTGTTTTTACAAAATCATTTCTAGACAATCTTCCTTTTAATTGAAAAAATTGTTAAACATCATGACGTTGGAAACTAAACTAAAACATCGGTTGAAACTAATAGTCAGGTTGAGTCACAGGTAACTAAAGTCGGTGCAGTATCCATCATAGAGTTCTCACTAACTTTCCAAAATGTCGTACACTAATCACAATTTAATAAGGAATCTAGTAAAACAATAAAACTTTGAAAATATCACATTATTTATGAAATAAAATCAATATTATTAAGAGCTTACAACCAGTTCTCAAACAGTTAACACCACAAAAATAACAAGACAGTGGATCACGTGACAGAAATAGAGCAGCTGATTGGGTGATATGGAGACTGCTCTGTTTGATTCAGACTAGTTAAAAATATTGCTCTTTTGATCCCAACTTCAGTCTTTTCTATAAAAAAGGGGTTTCAACTAAGATTGATTTTTTTCTTCCTTTAGTTCAGTAGAAATGCTACAGATGGTGCCCATGGTACCAATATCTCAATTTCTACCAAAATGGATTTTATACTTTTGATTCTAGTAGCCTCAAATACGTCTTAAAAGTTCATGTTGCCATAGTCATATTATGTTTATAATAATCTTCTTGCGAAACACACATTGAAAATGTTATTGAAATAGCTACCAACCAGTGGTAGCTAATTGGCAGCGCCCCAGGTGCATAATGTCCCCCTCCCATGTTTGCCTGGTGGCGTGGTAACTACAATCAATGGCGGGCATCACCCTTCCATGCTTTCATAAAACCTCGATTATTCATAACATTAAACAGTTGTAGATGTATTAATAAAAAAATAATAAAATAAATATTAATTAAGTAAAGTAATGTACAACGAGTTCTATATAGGCTGTAGCTAAAGATAATACGTCATTCGTCATACACGAACCTTTCAGCTATGGCTGACGTAACAGGAAGAGTTAGGAACATCATCATGGCCGTACATACGTCAGGCAGGCTGCTTGTCAAAGTTTTATTTTCTATCATCAGGAAATTTGCCAGCTCCTTGACCGTTGTCATGCCTTTTTCGTTGATGTCAGATGATGCAATGTTTTTCAAGCATACTACTTGGGTCTCGAGCGCTTGTGACACATTGGCTTCATATTTCTGGCAAAAACTCCTCGCAGAAAGAATCAATTCATCGTTAGTTTGTTCTGTAAGGTTCTTAGGTGTTAGAAAATTGAAATGGCTTTTAATCTTGGCCATACTTTCAAATCGTGAAGATAATTGACTAGCGATTGTATCCAAGCAACTGTAGAATACTTGCTTTAAAATTGTTGCAACGGGTTGGTGAATTCGGTATCATTGGTAAGTTCATCGAAAAAGCTTTTTACTCTCATCCGCTTGGATCCTTGTGTTGGATCAATTGATTTACAAGGGATGCTGCTTCCTCTAGAATATTTTCAAAATAATTTCTTAAAAGTGTTACATTGTTTTTAAGGGTTTTCAAGAACGGCTGTTGTTTCATCAATAGATACATTTTCATTTTGTAGAGATTTGATGTTAGGTTGACCTTTTCTAAACTTTACTTTGAAAGACAAGCATTAGTACAAATTGCACGTCACGTCTGATAACCGGACTGCGCAGTATGGCGCTGCTGCGGCGGCCCTTTAATCAGCACCCCCTGCACCCCACGCGAAGGTTGCGGGAATCTCGCCACTGCTACCAACCCCCCTGAACTATCAGAAAGAGAGTAATCAATTTGTATAACTCATAATACATTAAGCTTTGGTTTCCCAGCTCCGCAAAATTTGTGGAGCGCACTGCGTAGTGCGTACAAACACACTTTATTATTCTCCACAAATGCACGGCCAGCTAGCCACTCGTGTGAAATCAGACAGTTGGCTGCTTTCAGTACAAAGCTATTTTGAGTAGCTGTTTTATACTATTTGTTGCTGGATATATCTACCAGTTTGAAAACAAAGTCAATGCAATAACATGTCATTGACTCTATACGTCCATAGACCTTCACGGATATAGGAAAATTTAGATTTGTCATTGAATATATATATATATATACAAATTTAAAGTCAATGTCAATATTCAAAACGTACTCTGTGTTGACGAAAGAAAAAAGGAAAAAGACAAATGTCATCATCGTGATGTTCGTTGATAGCAATAAATACAGAGAAGCAGTGTTTGATGGTTGATAGTCACCATCTTATGTTTATCTGAGCGTTGTTTAGTGTTTGTTGCTAATTTTATTACAATGTTATAATATTAATTTAAGATTTAACTGGTGGATTGTGACCAAGGTGATTAATAATGTTATTGTCATTAAACAATATCCTGATTAGGCCTGGTTTAAAAATTAATTGTAATGTTGGTTTTGTCAGTTTGTTAGTAAACACTACATTTTTCCAGTTTAGTAACTTTTGTTCTATTTAGTAAAAATTGATTAAGCACAAAGAGATAAGGGTCCCCACATTTTTCCTTTTTTTGTAGCGGAACCTAACAGGAAAACGGTATTACAGTTGGGACTATTTCTAGGTTAGGTAAGATTTGATAGTTTTGGTTAGAACTTAGATTAGGTGACTTTGTTTTTCTTTATATTTTGCTTTGAGACACCGACCACTCTTACAGGGTATTTTAATATGGAATGAGTGTGAGTACGATGAGTGCATTGATAGATGATGAGGTGTAGTCTTGTTACAAACTAGGGCCGACGTTTCCTCAGATTTAATCATTAATTAAATGCCAAACGACCAATGAAATGGACCAACGGCTTAGCACGACTTCCAAACCACGGGCTTAGACTAGGCTAGGCTAGAATAATGCAGTTTTCACATATTTCCGTCTTTTTCCACTGTAGGCTACATCACTTATTTTTGGTCATACTATTACAGGGTTTTAACTTTGAAAAGTGTCTGAAATTTAAAATAATTCTCTGTCTTCAAGCATACTTAAGAATACTCTAGAAGTTATTTCTCTTTATTTTGATTTTCAGGCAAGCATTGGATTAAAGCCTCAGAGTTCTTTAGCCGGATTGGCCTTTGGTAATCAACATCGTTGGTAGTTATTGAAGTTTATTAAATGGAATCAAATATGCCCAAGACGTTTGTGAAAGACTTTCATGATGCGGAGGAAGTGAAGAAAATGGTTGACTTCTCTTTGGGAACGACCGACATGAAACTGTCTAAGTTGGGAATAGGTGGTGCATCCTTAGGACACTGTTATGGGTTTGTTAACTATATATATAATATTATTTATACTGTATTTTTAAAATATCAACGAATTAAAGGTTACCAAGCCTACAGTTTAAGTTAGGGCATTTGATCAATAGTCAATATTGAGTACTGTAGTTAACCACTACAGTTTAAGAGAGATGAAACTACCTTTTGTCTTTATGTTCTTTTAATTCGACACTCAATTAATCGATGCTCGTCTCAGTGAGATAATATGGAAATTGGACGCAAAGCATGATTACAGTAAATTGGACGCTTGGTATCAAATCAAAAACTTTTATACTACTTTGAGATTTTAAGGCTTGGCTGTCAGCAATAACATCTTAAGATAGACAGATAAATTATGTTGGGATAAACATTGGCAGAACACTAAAACTTTTAGGTGAATATTTCAAACAATTTGAGTGCAAAATATTTGTTGGATTTCTGCTGATCTGAGTTTGGCCAAATCAAATCAATTTACTTCGCCTGTGATGTTTGTAGTAAGTTATCCACTGCTTACGTGCTGAGTGTAGGCAACTTCTCACTTTACCTAACTTCTAACACTAAATTTACATTGGCTCTTCTGAGTATTCAGAGGCTGCCTTTTTATGGCGTTCTTATGTTTGAACACATTTTTAGACAAATTGATGACCAAGAAGGAATATCATTGGTTCGAGAAGGTCCTAAAAAAGGGAGTGAACTACATTGACACATCTCCTTACTACGGTAATACTGCTTCAGAATCTTTGATCGGGAAAGTGAGTAAAAATACTCTTTGTACAACAATAAGCACTATTAGTTAGCTCTGGCTATAGTTGATGATTTTCAAAAAACTAACTGTCAGTTTGATGAGACACCTATTTTCTATTGAACTATTAAATTAAACAATAACTAAGTAAGTACACATTTATAAAGAATTCTGTACTGGAGACCGCTTCTTCCTCTTTTAACAGTGGCCTGATTGATAGTATTAACGTCATAAATCATTTTGCCCCATTTCTTAAGTTTGAATATTTAACCTTCCAAAGGTCGCATCAAGGAGATTACCTACAAGTGTATCTTTGTTCGTTTATCAAATCGCCTACACATTAGCCATAAGACCATGAATCCAAGTACCTTCCGCTCTACTTTCTTAGAGCACAATAAAATGTAATTTAGCCACTTACAGCTTTGATGTACTGTAATTAGCTTTAACTGTAATTAGCTTTATATTAGAGCCTGGAGGTAACATCTGTGATGCCTCCTCGCGTTACGGGGAAACCCGAGTTAACCTCCGTGTGCTTACAGCAGGTGAATTCATTGTACCATTTTTTTGTTGCAGTTTTTTTGTTTCATAAAAATGACGTGTTTTATAGAAATGTTGATAAAATGGAACTGGAACAACGATATTTTGCCATTTTCACCAAAGTTTTAACTAACCTGGAAGTAACCTCTGGGTGCACCCTCTAACATTTTGAAAACCTACCCAACCTCTTGAAGGTTAAAATTCTTACTTGGATAGGTCAGAAGAGTTATGAATCTGTAACTTGAAAAATATTAAAGGCTGTAGTCACAAATAAAATACATTGTATCACCTCAGCCTTTAGACGGCGCATGGGTTTTCAAAATGTGAGAAGGCGCACCCAGAGATTACTTCCAGGTGGGTAACTTACTTAGAGAAAATTGCAAAACATCGTTTATCTTACAATATGACATTTTTATCAACATTTTAACAGAATAAATTTCAATTGGTGAAGTGAAACACAAAAAAGACTACAGAACTACAAAATTGGTACAATGAGTTCAACTGCTACAAGCAGGGCCGTACACAGAAGTTAACTCCGGGTTGCCCCGTAAGGCCAGGAGGCGCATCACGGAGGTTACCTCCGGGCTCTTAATATAAATAAGCAATTAAAACTAACTACATCTAAGCTGTAAAGGGCTGATTATATTTTATCATGTTCTAAGAAAGAAGGGCTGAAAGTACACAGATTCACAGGTTTTTGGCTCATGTTTAGGCGATTTGATAAACAAACAGAGATTCACCCGGAGGCAACCTCCGCAATGTGACCTCTGGAAGGTTAAATTAAAACGTTCATCTACATTAGCAGCCTCCCCAACTTGGAAAACGTCCATTCCCTAAAGCGACACCTATAGTATAATTTATTTATTATATGTGTACAGAATTAGAGATCAGACAATTTTCAAAGAAGTGTGTATAACACCATTTCTTTAAAAGGACCACTACGATGATTTTACCTTGTTTATTAGGTTAGTTTGTTGTATAGTTTTGATTTTGCCACACAATGAATGTTGCATAAGATGTAATTTGCCATAAATAATACTCTGTGGTAATATTTAGTTTAGTTTTAAAGTTGAAAGAAAAACACACCTGTATTTTTTACTTGTCTCCTTTTAAGAACTTTAATATTGTAAAACTTTCTTAAATACTGATGTGGTATTTATTTTTTAGGCTTTGGCTGGTGTGCCTCGGGAAGCTTATTACATTTCAACAAAGGTTGGTCGCTACGGAACATCTTGGGCTGATTTTTTCGACCATTCAGCAGAAAGGATTGTCAATGAGTTTGAGAAAAGCTTGGAAAGATTAGGACTTGACTATGTGGACATTGTTTTTGTGAGTACACTTTTTTTTTGTTTGATTTTAAAATTTTGGTTGAATTTCTGTGTCAAGAGGTAGCTCTACCATGCTTTAAAAAGCTAAAGTAAGCCGCTTTTGGATAAAAAAACTATTAGACCTGTTTAAAAAAGTAACTTGACTTTGAGTTTTAAAACATTATGTTCTATAGTTAAAAAGAAAACTCAACTTAAATAAGACTAGAACCATGACAGCGAATCCGTGGTGGATTGGTATTGCCGGATTACCATAAGAACTAGGCAGGCCTAGCTCATCACTGACTGTTTATAGTTCAGCGCTGGGTTCGATCCCAGAGAAACAATTTACATGTTGTAATGTGACTATACGGTAACTTTTATACATTTTGGAATGTCTACTCCTACAATGGTAAAATATTTTCTTCAAAAGTATTTAATAATAGTTTAAAAGACTAATACAAATGAGCTCAAATAGCCCCAAAGAAGCTTGAGTTAAATATGCTAAAAATCTTCCACACCCCAGTAGAGAGGACTTTGTGTTGGTAGTCCTAACTTTGTAATGTGACTGCCTCGATAAACAAGACAAACTTTACATTTTTTTTACCTTTACTAAAACCTGAGGGTAAAAAAAAATTTGACTCAACATGGGATATCACTACTTGCACATTCCTACGTAACATCCTTTGTTGTGCTTAAACTTAAAGAAGGTGCTGAACCAAAATCATACAGTTTCCTAAACCGTTGTCTGTTTTTTTTTCAAAATGTCCATTGTTTCATTGTAAAACGTACCTTTTGTCTGCTACAGCTTATTTTCAACTATTTTTTTGAGAAGCCTGCATTAGTTGCTTCATTGGGCACCCAATTGAAAACTAGACATCCCATTTTCTTCATTTCCAAAACCAGTATTTAGTAAACACTACCAAAAATGTAATTTATGAACATTTTCAATAGTTTCTGTTCTGTTTTGTCCAAGTCATCACACGTATTCACACCATTAAACAACTTTTCAAACTTAAGTATAAGTTAACCCTTCAGCGTCATATTTTATTTTTGCATTTTTACTAAAAGCCTATTGTATGGGTTTTTCCTGACCCTATAACCAAATTTTCAGCAAAACTGCTCCTCTCTGGTATGGTGCATTACCAGTCATAGAACCACTGCTCTAAGCGCTGGGATTTAGTGCTTCCCTAAACTCAAAATGTGCCACTCGCCGCCTCACTGGACTTGATGAGCCATTTGATCTTCAGTGATACGTAGCCGGTTATTGTGACCCCTGGGCCTGGAGTTATTCAATGACTAGCATTGCACTGTACCAGAGCCCAGGTGGTCCACCGGCTGTATTGTGGGCATCAAATTCCAGCATGCGCCTGTGACAGACAGGGGCCAAATTTTTTTCGTCATTATAACCACTAGTCCACCGGGCTGTATTCCGTGGGCAGTCAAATTCACAGCATCTATTGTGACCCCTGGGCCTGGAGTTATTCAATGACTAGCATTGCACTTTACCAGAGCGCGCCCAGGTGGAATCGAACCTGCGCTGAGACAGACAGGGGCCAAATTTCTGTCATTATAATCACTAGTCCACCGGGCTGTATTCTGTGGGCAGTCAAATTCACAGCATCTATTGTGACCCCTGGGCCTGGAGTTATTCAATGACTAGCATTGCACTTACCAGAGCGCGCCCAGGTGGAATCGAACCTGCGCTGTGACAGACAGGGGTCAATTGTCTGTCATTATAACCACTAGTCCACCGGGCTATATTCTGTGGGCAGTCAAATTCACAGCATCTACTAGGGGACCCGGCCGTTACTGTAACTGACACACTATGAGGCACTCTAGCCTATGTGGGCACACTAGCCGCTTACTATAACGGTTTAAGACGCTGAAGGGTTAAAAGCTGTGCTCGGATAAACCGAGTTAAGTTTCTTGTATTGGGTGTCCCCAGGTACATGACATAGAATTCAGTCCCCTACAGCAAATACTGACCGAGGCACTACCTGCCGTGCAGACTTTGGTCGAGAAGAAGAAAGCTCGTTACATTGGTATCTCCGGCTACCCGCTCTCCGTGCTCTGGGAGACAGTCGAAAAGTCACCTGTGAAGATAAATGTCGTCCTCTCGTCAGACGCCAGAGACTGCCTCTTCGATTCCTCAATGAGGACTTATGCCAACTTTTTCCAAGTAGGTTTAAACTTAAATCCGTTACAATTAGCTTATGTCACGAGCTACCATTGCTTTTCACAGTAGTTAAAATTAATTCTTTGTTTTAAGTTTGTTAGAGTATTTGAGCTAAAGTATTGGATAGTATAGAAGATGGTAGCCTTGTTAATGAAAGGCCTCACAGGTTAAATTTATACAGTATTGGCACAGTATTTGTATACAGTTTTGTTTTCTTTTTGATTTTAAATTAAAGTTATCTTTAGTAAAAGAAACGGACTTTTCCTGCCACTTCTGGAGAAAAACTACTCCTAACGTTTCGGGCAGTTAATGCACCACACTAATATAGGAACTACATTTAGTTATATATCTTAACCTAAGACTTTACTAAACAGTATTTAAAAATACCACTACATCTTAAGAAATTGATAGCCTGTCAAAACACAAATAAGAAAGAGAAACAAGTAAAATGAGGAAACGTTAATACGGAATAAACTACATGCTAGTCCTTAATATAAAACAATAGGTAAAAAATAATTTAAAGGATCTCACTCAATGGTTCATTTTCTGAGGTTGAAATATTATTACACATTTTTTTTAGCGAACAAAACTGACATTTAGGGATCTGGAATCTGGTCCCATCTTCAAGTGAAAAGTAACCTAAAACGTAACACAAGGAAGAAATATTTTGTGTTAATCTGTGCATTATTTTTATTAATTGTACTTTCCAGATGTAGCAGACGGTTGTGAGATATTTTCCATGTTTATATTTTGCCTTTGTAAGATGGCGACTATCAAAACGTGTTCTTAAAACTTATACGAGCTTTATAATACTAGTTTGTTACTTGGTTTATTCATACACTACAATAAGAGTCACGTTTCAGGCTCATAATGTGGGGTTGGTTAACGCCTCTTTGACTGGGATGGGTCTCCTGACAAACCAAGGACCTCCTCACTGGCATCCAGCGAGTCAGAAGATCAAGGATATGTGCCTTAAAGCAAGCAGCTTCTGTCAGGTAAATATTGTTGCAACATTTGTTTCAAATTTAAAATAGTTTTTATTTTTATTGACAAAGAAGGTGTAAAGCCAACTAGCTTTCAATAATCATAAATACACTTAATACCTGCCCTTCAGGCTCGCTGGGAGGGTGCGCCCCCCACACCCCCACTCGGCCTGCGACCTCATATTTAGGGGAATTCGTATTTTTTATATACACACATAAATTTTATATGTCCGGGTGGTTGATAAGTACCTTAACTAAGAGCCGAAACACAGCGAAAAGTTCAAACTTCTACAACTTAATTTCAAACTGATCTAGCAACGAAACCGTCAGAGGTGGGAAAAAGTGTTTAATACAAAAATAGTAGTAAATTTGTATCCACACTAACAATTTTTCATCAGATTGAAGATCCGAGCAACAGTTTTGCCGCTATGATGCAAAATATCGGCTAAGTACAAGGACAGATTTTCAGACAACATCTTTTTTGGCCGCCAACTTGTCAGAGCCTTAAAAAATAATATTTTTAGATTTTTTACGAAGGCTTCACACCAGGAGCTTCAAAAAGAGTATGTGGTTGAGGGGGGTAGCATGCCGGGAAGTGCCTAAACATTCACTTGTTCAGTCACCAGTCATCTGTACAACCGGCTTTATAGCACCAGACACTATAACTATAACAACCTTATACTTTGAATATTATTTTAAATTTTAAAAAGTAAAATGATTCTGTAGAGTTTTGACTCCTGAAAATTATTGATCATTACAACATCCTATCACAGATTCAAGGCTGAAATTATTGATCATTACAACATCCTATCACAGATTCAAGGCTGCAGATTATCTAATTACTGTTCACAAGTTATTGTTAGTGGAAATTGAATATTTATGAACACACAATTTTATTAGATTAGTCCATTAAATGATGACTATGAAAGAAGTAGCTTCAGAAAATGCCTTTCAAATTACACACACTAATTTGATTTTACTAATTTTTAACAGATTTTTTAAACTCTTTTTTAATGAGATTTTAATGGAAGTATGGAAGGAAAGGTTTAGCTAGCAAAATTGACGAGTGCCATGCATTTTATGTAAAAAATGTGCATTCAATTAAATACTTATTTATTAAGACTAACATTTATCTGATCATACATTTCTTTAGTGATGTACAACATGAAGTACATTGCGATGTTGTGTACTGTGTAGGGCGAGGGAGTGGAACTTGGGAAACTCGCAATATACGAGGCAATGCAGCGCTCGTACTTCAGCTCTCACCTGGTCGGGATGAAGACTCTGGCAGAACTCGAGTGTAACCTTGCCCTGGTCACCAGCGGACTCACCCCTCTCGAGAAACAAACACTCGATCTAGTCAAACTTAAGTGAGTATTCGAGAGAAGGCATTTATGTGTGTACTCTCTACAACTCGCATCTTTTGTCCTATTTTCATGAAATTTGGTTCAAATGTTTCTTTTGTAAATATGTCGATCGAGTTAGTTAGCCAGAAAAATCATACCACTCTTTTGGGGGAGTTTTCTCAAACAAAAAGGTTTTTCATGCTTTAAAATCAGTACATTTCACCAGTTTTTATAAAATTTAAAATAAATATGTATTTTAACAATATTTACCAATATACCAAAAATTATGAAAATCCTTTGAGTTGTTTCAAAGTGGGGGGCCAAAAAAATGAATTTTGCTATAACAGCGGAATGATTAGGCTATTTCAATGAAATTTGTTATCGCTTAAAAATATGTAATAAAACTTGCAGTAAAAAAAATTTGTAAGTCTGAGGCTGAAGACAGTAGTGAACAGCCTCGTAGCGCCCGTAATAATGGACCACTTAAGTCTTAGGCCGAAGGCTGAAGCGTGGCTGTGAGCACAGCTAATATTCAAATATTCATTTCCAGCAGCTCGGGGCGAATTTTGTCAATAACTTGACAAATGTTGACTTCCAAGAGTCTGTGTCTTGTCAACGTAGACTTGAGATTTCTCTGCTAAACAAAATGACAATGGAATTAGAAGAAATATGGTTCCAAGAAGATGGCGCGATGTGCCACATGGCACATTATAATATATGCACTATGAAATTTTAGATGTACAAATACGTACTTTATTCAATAAAGAAATTTGAATTAAACTTTAAATTGCTACTAATACTAAACATTATTGTACCATTTTTTCAGGTTCTTCAATTCTGGTGAAAACTTTCACTGGGAAGGAGTGGAGATTGGAGAGATGAAAAAATACCAAGATGAAAAGAAGCGCAACGATTAATTCATTGTTGAAGTAAGAAAACCCTTCAAAGTGATACACGGCAATGAAACGTAAATGTAACATAACTTTCTGACCACTGTATACAATAGTAGAATCTCGATTATCCGAGGTAACTGGGACTAAGACCACCTCGGATATGAAAAATCTCGGATAGTACGGAGGTTAAGTGCTGCTACCAGGAAAAGTGACAAAAGAAACAAACGTGTCTAAAAGTTTATATTACAATATCCAGTGGTGTAGTGGTAAATTTGGCAGAGTGGGAACGCAAAATTTTATCTGGGTTATCATAAATATTAATGTAATTGTATGGTACCTAGGCACTTTACGAAGCAGATTAAGGAGTATGAAACACCTATGGGAAGGGAAAATCCGGAAACCTTCCCCCCGAAATTGTTTAAAGTTTTTTAAAAGTCATGAAACATTGAAAAGCATTTTTTCAGTATAGGAACGCCGTTCTCACGCGTTCCCACCACTACACCCCTGACAATGTCAAAAGTAATGTCAATGTCTTTCGACCAGATTTGGACCCCCACTTGCACTTTTGTTAATAAAACCTTCAATTTCCTTCCGCTTTGCCTCCAATCACCAACTGTCACTTCCCCAACTCCCAATTCAGCAGCCGTTTTTTAATCGATTCCCCACTGTCCAACCGCTTAATTGCATTAAACTTTGTTTCAAGAGAAACAACGACCCTTTTTCGTTTCCCAGACACTCCATGGACACACGAAAATGCAACACAATCTACCGTAAACCACTAAAATACAGTACAGGTAGTCAAAAGCGCATGTGCACCTGGAGTATGCAGTACAAACAACCAAGCAACACAGTACCAAACCTCAGACTGACAAAACCGAACAAAAAGAGTTATATACAAACCTATGAGTCATGTTGGCTTGATGTAGCAGCCGCCGACAGAGACAATACTCGTTAGACGCAGGTCCCAAGTGCGTACAGTATGAGTCGTGTTCACGTAGCTTGATTTGGTCGATTGAGTAGCTGTCAGATAGCATCGCAATCTTTTGTGCACGTAAAGCAATCACAAGTATATTCAGACCGTATAACTTAATAATAGCATAATTTTAATTAGTTTTTCCTAACTACTAGGTCGGTTAACCTGGAGGCTCGCTTAACCGAGACTCGGATAATCGAGATTCCACTGTACCTTGGTGTAGAGAGCAACATTAATACAGGTGAAGTTAGAATAAGTGTTTAAGATGCTGAATCCAATATCAGGATCTTTGCTTAAGTTCATAATCGAGAATCAAATACTGTACAGTAATTTCAACCCTTTGTGTGATAAAAACGGGAATCAACGCCCCACTTCCCTGCACAATACAGCAAGTGGTATTGATGTAATTTACAAATTTCAACAAAGAATGTCTAAGAACTCGGATTAATGTGAAATGATGATTGAAAAGCTAAACAAATGAGAGTTCAAAAAATTAAATTATCTGATTTGATCACAAATTTTGGAAATATATTTACTGTAATTTCATTTTATACATTTAAAATATGGTATTCAGTTTTGACAGAGTAAAACCTGCACAAACGGTTCATTAATTCAATTGAGACATATCACCAGAACCTTTTAAATTTTGAAATTATTTAACACATTATTTTTCAGGCTGAAAAAGAAATATTTAACAAATTACTGGAGAGTATTAGAAACATCAGTAACAAATAACTCTTCAAAAGTGTTATTATATTTTAAATTTTAATAATAAATTATTTTTATATAATGTTTGAGTTCATTGGTTGACTTTTTTCCTTAGCTCTTACCTGTGGCAGTATATTTTGGTATAAAGTATACACCATTACACACTAAGAGATCAAAATTCCCGCACACACAAAGGGTTAAAATTGAACTAAGGGAATATTTTAAATATTAGATAAATCATGTAGTTCTAAGTTAAGGAATTATTATTTTTATTCACTAGGGATGTGATATTATATGTGATAACTATTACACCTTTAATACTTTAAAAGTTACCAAATCAAGTGCTTTTATTCTTGGACCAACTATTTTTAGTATTGTACAAAAGTCCAATTTTAATAATGCTTTTACACATTACATTAAGAATGGGCGAGGGAAAATGTGCTTTGTGAAAACTAGAAAAACATAAGCTTTTGGTACGTTTAGAAAGTAGGTAAGGCACACCATACAAAACAAATGTTTACCAATTAGTGAAGAATATAGGTGGTACAACCAGAGATTATGTTATGGTAGGTAGATGACACATGGCCAAGGCAGGAAAATCAACATAGTGTGGCAGCCCGAGCACATATAGCACTGGGAGCGCTGCCATCTCTTGCCGTCTTTCTCCCCCTCGGCTCAACATGATAGTGTTTGTCCGATGTCAATGACTTAATTGTGACCAAATTGTGCAATTTTTGAGAACGAACAAACTTGCGCGTGCGTCACTGGCCCTACTTGTAAAAGAATTCCCTCTCAGTGCTATCTGTGCTTGGGCTGCCGAAATATATTGATTTTCCTGCCTCAGCCACGTGGTATCTATGCGCAACCTACCTACCATAACATAATCTTTGGTACAACAGATGATTAGAGGTCAAACTTTGTATTAATTTGCAAATGAGGAAATAATCAGTTTAACTGTTGATGTAAATCAGTGTCTAAATCATATTGTTATTTTTATCAAATCAACCCTATACATAGAGGGAGTTTTCAAAATACTGACTTTATATGGTAGCCTATATTTAGTTTGAGGGGTTTGATTATCCAGAGAGGGCCAAGATATATGGAGCTCTATTGTAGATGGGTTTGATCAATCTTATCCAGTTGAAGTTTCTTTAAAGAAATGCTAAGCTCCAAGTAAGGAGTTTGACATATGAATCGTTAGTGCTTAATCAAAATGTTGATATAAACCGTAAGTGCCTTAACAGAATACCTTACCCAATGTTAGTGTGAAGAATTAAATGTGCCTTATCGGATAAGTATCTTCTACAAATACAAATATACTAATAGTAGACTTTCTCTAGTTCGGCCACCTCAGGATTGAACTGACGTATTAAAAGAAGTGATGGAAAAACAATTGATTTAGCAATTCCATAATTTGTGTAACACACTGTAAGACTAAGTCTGGCCGAATCAGGGGACGTCTGATTGAAGTGAGCCCAGACAAGAGGGAGTCAATTGATATGGCTTTAGTTTTTTGTTAGTGGTTTCATTTGTATTTTATGGTTAATCTATTAACACTTTGAAGCCAAAGCCTGAGTCCTGCTCGGGCCGTCTATTGAAGTAGTTGCCATGATTGCTACTAGAGCGCTAGTGTTCCGCCCAAGCTTGACCAGGTTACTGCGACAACAGCTTCTACCAGTTGTGAGAATGGCGGTGTGATCTAAAGCATCAGCTGACGAGCTGATAAATTAGGCTAAGTGGTTGTCGCGGGTTCGAATCCTAAGCTTACTTACGTGTGCTTTAGTGATGGGAAGGGCTCACCTTAAATAAACGGTGACCAGCACAGGTGAAAGTTTACGGCGTAAGGGTGTTTAACATGAATTACTCTAGAAGAACTGTCATTTTTTAAAAGTTGGCCCATGCTTCAAAGTGGTTAAGGTGTAGGATTCAAGTATAAAAAGCTTAGTATAAGCTAAATACAATCAGCATAGTGAAATATGTAAAAGTATCTTTTACATTTTGCAAACCAATGACACTTAAAACATTCCAAGTGACAAGTAACCAAGTAAGAGGGTACAATTTGTCTATCAAGAGTGTGTTCAAAACTGTTATGATTTGCATTATTATACAATTGAGTGAATTGGTACTCCAAAGGGTTTCACCAAAGCTATTGTTATGGTAGGTAGATTGCGCATAGATGCCACATGGTTGAGGCAGGAAAATCAACATAGTTCGGCAGCCCAAGCACAGCTAGCGCTGCCATCTCTTGTCGTCTTTCTTGGCTTGAGAGGGGATTCTTGGCTTGATACGTTCGAGTTTGTCCGATGTCAATGACTTAAAAAAGGATTTTCAAGAACAAAGAAACTTGTGTGCGTCAGTGGCTCTAATTGAGACTTAAAAAATTCCTTCGAAGCGCTTATCTGTGCTTGGGCTGCTGCAACTATGTTGATATCCCGCATCAGCCATTTGGGCATCTATGCGCAATTTACATACTATAATATTATGTAATTGGTTCCACAGAGATATTTCTACCCTCATCTATTGTTTGAATAAAAGCTTTTTTTATTTATTTTTTTTAATAAAAAATTAGACAAAAATTACTAAAAAATCACATGTTGCCTACTTAAATCTAGTCCAGGATATATTTAAAAATAAAAATGATTTATCTTTTGTTACAAATAAGTCGATCTTTACTGTTACCTGTTACATTAGCTAATATGGAAATAGATCTAATTTAAATAACAGATGAGGGTGGAAACCCCTTTGGGATCTAAGAGTATCAGATTATTACTCTTCTGGTACAAACAAATTAAGGTGGTTATTATTTTTTAATTTATATTTACATAATTATAAAATTATTACTGTTATTATAAATGTTATTTACTGGAGCTATATTTGTGTTATACATTAGAGTTATAATTTTGTTAATAATTGAGGAGGTCTCTAGAAAATGACTTAAGGCTGCACAGCAGCCAGCCATTAGTAGATTTTAATATTTTATTTAAAGATACAAATATTTTAAAAAGGAAAATACCTATTTATGTATTTTAAGTAATAAACTAAAGATGTTAAATTTTTAATGAGTTTTATTTTTGTACACTGTAACCTACATAATATTAATTTTGAGTCTGCGCAAATTTAGTATCCAGGTTTAAAATTATAAGCTGACTGTTCAATTCATTTATTAATATTCAATCAGTTTAACTATTTACATGTTAAGTGGGGGAGAGGAAATTAAATGAAATTGTGGCATAAAAACTTGAACCCTGAAAAATATTAAAAAAGGTCCTACTTTTCACAAATCAGTTAATTAAAACTATACATAATACAAAATTCTATCAATTGACATTTTGACATACTCTGTAAAACATCTGCCTTCCATTTTGGAAAGCTTTATGATATTAAACTTTTGAAGAAGTACTCATTAAAATATCTAAAACATTGAATTTATGAACATTTTGTTTTGAACATTTTAAATAAATAGATACTACTTAAAATTAAGTTAATTGAAATAAATAGATTTTACTTACTACATTAATGTAGGTACACAGGCTTATTTTCTATAGGTCTCTTTCGTATCTTCTTTCTTCTTAAAACTTAATTTTAACTTTGATTTAAAAAGACAGTGTCATTGCGCTCTGTACTTATATGTACGTATGTTTGCAAGGCCACGCCTACAACCAACCACAGAAAGGTTTTGGAAAGTTCCGACCAATCAGCTGAACGCCTTCAAAGAAGTTTCTAGCAATATGGTTAATACTGTGCATATTCTCAATTAGATATCATTTCCAGAATTTTCTATAATGATTGCCTTTGCTTTCTGTTTTGAATTATCTGTACACATTTCTACATTTTAATTATACTTCGTTCTAACTAAAACACTACCTACTTATAAATAATAAAATAAAATATATTTTGAATTTCATAATTTGTATATTTTTGAAATTAGCTAATATTCCTTCTTTGAACCCCACATTTTTTAATTTTTTACCCCCCTAATCATATATTGTGCCCCGACTACGTTACAACACTGCCGTTGATATTTACGAATAAATATTTACTTAAAAAAAGAAATATAACATGGGGAATTAGACCTCAAAACACTAACTTTCACCCTCCACACACTAAGGACCATTTCGATTCAAAAATTTGAATTACCCCAGCCAGATTCCGAGATCTCAACACCGGACAACCCTAACCAAAATATTTAGTATATATTTTCAAAATTTGTATGCCTTAATCAAATCAAATCAGCACTATTCCAAATATTCCACATTAACTTCATGACAGTGATTTTATTATTACAGTGGCAACTGACAACTCATTGCTGGAGTTCTAAAGAAGTTCATCAATGACTTTAACCGTTACTATCCAACTGTCACATTGGACCTATGTTTAATGTTGGTGACACAGTAGATGAGGAATGTTGATGTCAAGCTGTATGGTCAAAATCTCACTGGTGTTTTTACCTGTGCATATCACCGGATGTTGGAGCACAGCAAAGAGAGATTATATCTAGAGCTGGGTAGATTTTGGTTACACGACACAACATTCGTTTCTATGGGTCAAGAGTGGGACTAACTGTCAAATCCATAAAGAAGGTTCACTGTTGAGAGTCAATTGGCAGATAAGACTCTGAAGAGAGAGTGAACACTATTGGTTAATGGTTACCTCCAATTTGAATCTAGAAAACCTCAGTTAAGCGGTTTAGATGGATGGATAAGGATAAAAGCACAATGCTCCCCTTTTTTGGGAAATTGTTATCCTAAAGTAAAAGATTTAATATGCCGATTTCGTAACAAAATACAGTTGTAATTTTGTGATGAGGCGTTTTATAACCAAAGCACTCTGACAGAACTCACACTGCCTAAAATTTGGATTGGAAAAAATATGTTCAGATCAATTTTTAATAGCAATAATTGTACTGAAAATTGAAAATAGATTTTAGATTCAAGGGTATACACTCAACTTTCTGTTAAGTTTGATACACTTACAAAATGTGGTATATTGTGTTATCCATTTGTTGAATTTTTGAATTAATTAATTTTGCCACAATTATTGTACTCTTAAAATGTGTTTTATCTGTGTTGAGACTGTTAACATTAGATGAACACTATAGAACTTAATCACTGGTCACAAATCAAAAAATGCCCATGATATAAAGACACCAGATTGGTGCTTTTTGGAATTTGTCCACCTTGAAACGAGTCATAGTTACTCTCGCCGTTTAGAGCTTAAATTTACGTTTACAAAGAAGCAAAATGCAAGATGAAAATGCTTTTGGTTTTTATATAAGTATTAATAGACAAACCAGTGACAACGCACCTTTATACGATAATACAAATTTGATGCTCTGTCTGTTATGATTTTAGTCTCGTCATTAATTAAGTTTATAAACATATAAATTATTTTACTATAGTATTTATTTCTTTTATTCGCTGTTACCGTTGTGCTAAAATGTGCGTTACTGTCGCTACTGACCATTCAAGATATAGATGTTAATATTGCTAAATTATTATATTGTTATCTTTTTAATGATACATTGTAATTGGGCATTGCCTGTAATGTTATACATTATTGAATAAACGAATTGAATTGAATAGCAGATTTTGGACCTTAAGTGAAAGAGAAGATTCAATAGTCCTAACTTCACCTGATTAATAAAGACATTTGTCTTTTTTTTCATTTCCCCTGGAGCAGAATCTGACATATTAAACTCTCCTTGTACGTTAAAAGCATCTAGCACAAACCTTTCCTAAACTACTCGATCCCCTTCGACATTTTAACAGCCTGTTCTTGGGCCCAGGCAATCTGGCGCTGGAGGCGGCACTAAGTAAAGGACTCTTGGTGAATGTCAACACGAGAATTACGACACTCATAGGTGTCCCATCTACATAAAGTGTACAACGGAAGTAAAATGGCGACCGGAAGCTGAACGACAAGATAGAGCACTCAGGGGCGGCGGCGCCGGTGCGTTTGAAGTGTTCGCACCCTCGAGGCGGCGAGCGTCACACCACCGCAAGAAACCAAAACATTATCATGGAGGATCCGCTGTTTTATAAACATCATCATAGTCCATGTATCACGCCAAACAGCTGGTCGTGGGCGCAAACACCTAAAAGGTTTTTTTCAACTGACAACCTTGGATAATCACCGGCTTCTGAAGCTGTTGGCGATAAATCAATTTTGTTGTTAACATTTTGAAAATACTGGGTTTAACTCAGGGGTGTAGCCAAGGGGGTTTCCGGGTCAAGACTCCCCCTCCTATGAGCCCATAGCATTACTGTATAATAATTATTCAGTAGGAAAACTTTTTCTGAAAGTTTTAAACAAACTATTTATGTTCAGAAAATAATACTATTTCTACCTTCAAACTGCTACTGCCTGGCAAATGGCATGATGTACTTGATTATAATAATGTCAGCATGAAAAGGCTAAACTGATACTTACCCTTTTCACTCTCACGACTGACCTCACTTAAAGCTTCTTTGATTCGAGCTCAAGCAAAAAGGTGCAGAAGCGAGAAGAGTGGTGGACCTCACCAAGATACAAATTATATGTATTGAGAAATCACTAACCAGTATGTTTCTCTTAACGTACCGTACTATAATTAAAAAATCTGTACGAGTGATAAATGGTAAAGTTATATTGTTATGATGCAAATGATAGTAATAAGTACATTCACATCTCCATACTGTACGCCTCACTCTAACTCAGGACGTTTTGTTAACAGTGTTTGGAGACCTTAAATTTTTTACTGTGGATGCCACACTTTGATACTTTGCTTCGAGACACCGACCACTCTTAGAAGTATTTGTAGCGTATTTGTTTGAATTTATTTCTGTTTCTAATTTTCGTTAATTAAAGAAAGAATAAAAATTATTTTTAAAGAAAAATATGTATCGGGAGAGAATAAAATATTAAACAATAATTTAAAATCTTCAAATTATGAAGGTAACCGTCTTTTCAACCAGTAACTTAACTTGACTCAGCACGACTATGTTGGAGCTTGCAAATTTTCAAATTCTCTGATTGGTCGAACAAGTACATCTGAAGGTGCCTCAGGGTCTGTATAGGTCAATGCTCTTCCGATCTTCATAAATAATCACCAGTGTGAATGCTTCCAAGATCTGTCTCTTTGCCGATGACACGTCCCTCACTCTTTCTAGTCACTGTCATCTTTGAACTATCAAATCAAATAATCAAGTACAAAACAACAATCTAATTTTAAATACTGACCGGCCGTTAGTAGTGGAATAAACGTTCTTTTGATTACAGTTTTATGCTTCTGAAAAGTCAAGTTTTTAGGTCTAATTTCAGACGAAAACCTAAATTATCAAAAGCACATCGAACACGTAACAAATAAGAACTGCATCTTTGTCCTTAGATCCCTAAAACAAACAGTGAGTTGTGAGATCTTGCTTTCAGCATATTACGGCATTGTTTTTCCACATCTCATCTATGCCAAAGTGACCAGAGAACTCTGTCAGAGAAAAGCCATCAGAGTTATCTAATAAATCACAGTCGTAAGGAGGTTTTCAAACATTATAAAATTCTAACATTTCCATCAATGAAACTTTGCTGTTTGCTATCTCTATATTCAATTTTACCTCCAGCCACAGATATTCTTTTTTCGTCACACAAATAATGCTTTCAATCCCAAACATTCCACTTCATTTTTTTCAAAAGCAGTTTCAATATAACGCATCCAAATGTTCAATAAACTTCCTCTAACATTAAAACTGAACAGGATCACGGCAAATTTAAGAGGGGGTAAAAGCAATGCTTTTAGATCAAGTAGTCTACAGCGTCCGTGAATTTTGACTGGTAGTCTATTGAAATTAATTAATTAATTTTAAGTAATATATATTAAAGTCAAAACTAATCATTACAAATCCATTAACATTAGTGACTTGGCTAATGCAATGTTTTGTCAGGGAATTTATCTGCATATACTTCTCGACCTATCAGAATGCTGCATTTTCGCACATATATAAACCAACTCTAAGACCGGCCGTCCATTCCTTGTTCTTCGGTGAGCTGTTACCCCGCTTGGGTTAATGCTAATTTCACTTAACTATTTCTTATCTAAATTTTCATGCTCATGTAGTTTTATTCTCTTTCTATAGCTTTGGCTCTTCAGGCGAAGGATTATTTTAATCTAATTACAAATTGTTTTATTTTAGGGTTTAAGATGACCGTTAGAAGTATTAAAATCAATGTTCTACAGTATGAAATGTTTCATCATCTCACATCCTATAAAGAAAACCTACATATTTTCAAAATTGCATTCACACCTCAAACAATAAATTATAAGTATTAATACAGTTCATGGGTGTTACAATTTTAAGGTGATTATGGGATGAAGGTGAGTGTTTAGAAGGTTTTGTTGGATGGTGAGGTATAGTTTTTTTTACAAACCAGAGCTGACTGTTCCCCACATTGGATCATTAATAGCCCAACGACCAGTGGAATGGACCAACGGCTTAACGTGACTTCCGAACTACGAGGAGTGGCTATCTTGAAAAGTCGACCGAGCTCCACGTAAAAGTCGAAGAATAGCTGTTGACAGAGACTTGCTAGAGTTTGTTATCAAATTAAAGGGGTAGAGAACATTGGCGTCACCACAATTTCAAAAGTTGATTATGACGAAATTATTGACAGTGCTTTTAAATACGGTAAGTGGTGAGTGCCTTGTGTACACTCTGCACATTGTTATTGTGTTGAGTGGAAGGAGTGAGTGACTGTGTGAGTGAGTGGAGTGAATGGCAGGTCATATATCAGCAGAGTTAGCGATTTGATAGCGGGCTGGAGACACGTTCCCGACTCACAACCTAACAAAAATAACAAGAACAAGAATAGTCTACAGCCATGGGCACGTACAGGCCACAAACCCTTTCCTTCATTGTCACACAGTAGTCTGCAAGTGTAGGTCACTAATAAATCTAGATCAAAACTTGCACCTTAGCACCTTGAAACAAAATAAATTTTGAGTTTTCAATTTGTTGAGTCCGCCTAAAAGAATGAGGTTAAGTAAGTGTCCGCCTAAAGTAAACTGTCGAGTCACGATAGAAAGCGTGTATTTGTTTGGTATTTCCGTCGTAGCAAAGATACCGTTATGATAGATTGGGGATAATGGTAGATTGACTGATTGGGGATAGATGCCATTTGGCTGAAGCAGGAAACCAACATAGTTACGGCAGCCCAAGCATTGATAGCACCGTCTTTCTCCTCCCTCGGCTCCACACGCTAGAGTTTGTCCGATGTCTATGACTTAAATGTGACCAACTCGTGCAGTTTTTGAGAACGAACGAACTCGCGCGTACGTCAGTGGTTCTACTCGAGACTCTCCAAAGAATTCCCTCGCAGCGCCATAATTATCTGCTTCCTGTCTCAGCCATTCATTCGCATTGAATCTATGCGTAAATTTATTAATTTTAAAAATTGGTTTAAAAATAACTATTTTTAAAATAAAATAAATTTTGAAAATAATTTTTAAAACATAAATTATTTTTAGAATAAAATTATTTTTGAATATTATTATACAAAAATTAATTTTTAAAATTATTTTTAAAGTAAAAATTATTTTTTAATATTTTAAAAATATTATTTAATTATTTTAGAAAACACTAAAATATTTTTTTAAAATAATTATTTAGGTAGCCAACACTTATAAGGAGAAGATGGTAAACAAACAGGCCATTATTTTGATTATGCTTGAAACATAATTATTTTAAAACCAAAATAATTTTAACCTAAAAATAATAATTAAAACAAAATGATTTTAAAAATAAAAATAACGTTATTTTTAAATTAAATTATTTTATTTTTATTTTGAAAGTACAATAATTATATTTAATTATTATTTTTATATTGAAAATAATTTTATTTTTGTTTTAAAATAGTTTAATTTAAAATAATGTTATTTCAAAAAATAGTTTTATTTTTATTTAAACATGGTTTAAATTTTAGTTTTAAAATAAATTTAGTTAAAAAAATTTTTATTTTAACAATTTTATTTATTTTAAAAATAATTTTATTTTTATTTAAAAAATAATATCTTTTATTTTAAAAATAATTTTATTTGTATTTTAAAAATAATTTTTGCTTGACATTGATGGTCCAAAAATCTGAAAAACTGGAATGCATAATACATCGGGAACCTTCCCGCACTTTTTGAAAAGAAAAGTTATTTAGACCTTGTACATAAAATTAGCAGGAATAAGGCTTCTCTGGCTACCTCTTAGCAAAAATTAACTCAAGCATAAGGATAATCATAACTATCGTCCTGACTTTCAGCGGGAAATAGCACAAACAATTCATAGCCTGGAATTAAGAGTTCCATAGAGCTTAACATAATGCCTAACTATTGTAAGACGACCTATTATAAAATTCTACACAGGTATGAGTAAGCCACCTTGTATAAACGTAACTATCTAGAACTAAATCACAACTTGGCAAAAGTGTATCCTAATGCATCATGTAACATTCATTCTGTACTTATACAAGTAAAATAATGTAGTCTGTTGAAATAAATTAATTCTAAATCAGCTTAGGCCTAAAATTAGTTTTCCTAACTCACAGCATGTTAGTAAAACATGATTCATCCAACTTTTAAGAATTTCCCTCCCATTGGCTGCGCATAAACAGGCTGGCCAGGCAGTCAGTCAGTGTGCAGCTGTCACAGGGCGTGGACGTGCTTGACTTCCTCTCTTGGATCTGGTAAGTTTTTGAACACGTTGTATTATTTTCTAGGTTAGGCGTTATACAATTAACAAGTTATATAGATAAACTAATACTATTTGATGGTTGGTGACTGATGATCAGCTTGCGCTGATTACTTTTGGACAAACTTCAAATAAAAAATCTCTGAGAATATGTTAATTTTTGAAAAGAGCAAAAGACCATAGGCGTTTTACCCATACAGATACAAATTTGATTTATTATTAAAGTTTTTCTTGGAAACACGTTTACTAAAATTAGGTTATTACCTCCGTCAAACAGTTCAAATTTTTGTAGTTAGTTCTGTTGGCTACATGTTTCGACGAATAATCGTCATCTTCAGGCATGAAAATCTTGATCATTCATTCATGTGGACTTCGTTATGTAGACTTTCAAACACACAGGTAATAAAATGGCAAATAAAGGCAATAAAATAAATGAACAGATAAACAGTTTACAGTAGGCCTACATACGCACATAATATGGACACGCACTAACACACACGACAAGCGGCAGACTGATTTGTGTAGCTGTCACCTACATATTATTTGTGTGCGTGTCTATTGTGCATAGATAGGTCTACTGTAAACTGTTTATCGTATCCGTGGTAATTTATTTTAATTGTTTTTGTGATGTATTTGTGAATATTGACCTAGCCAATTATTGATTAAATTTGAACGGCTCAATAAAATCATTGAATGTCTACATAAAAAAGTCCACATGGATGAATCATCAAGATTTTCAAGCCTGAAGATGATTATTCGTCGATACATGTAGTCAACTGAACTAACTACACAAATTTGAACTGTTTGGCGGAGGTAATAACTTAATTTTAGTCAATAACGACACAGTTCAGGGGACATAATTTTTGTTTTAATTATTTAAAAAAATAGTTTTTATTCTAAAAATTATAAGGGCTTAAACTAATTTACAAAAATATTATTAATTTAAAATAATTTTAAGTATATTTTTTGTCATTTTTATTTAAAAATTAGTTTTATTCAAACAAATTCTAAAATAGTTTTTATTATAAAAAGTTGTACTGTATTAAAAAATTGAAAAATAATTGGTAATTTTAAAATTAATTTTGACTTAAAAGTGATTTTTCAAAAACTTTTAAATGAAAAATTATTTGTAAAATATTTTTTAAAGTTAATATACAACATAATAAACAAAAACAAATTATCAAAAATTATTTTGAAATTTTTAAGATTTAAAATAGATTTATGAAAATTATAAAAAAAGTTAGTTCTGTTGGCTACATGTTTCGACGAATAATCGTCATCTTCGGGCTTGAAAATCTTGATGATTCATCCATGTGGACTTCGTTTTGTAGACATTCACACACACATCACGAAAACAATTAAAACAAATTACCACGGTTACGATAAACAGTTTACAGTAGGCCTACATACGTCGGCCTACATTCGTCGAGTAGCCAACAGAACTACTACAAAAATCTGAACTGTTTGACAGAGGTAATAAGCTAATTTTAGTAAACGTGTTTCCAAGAAAAACTTAATAATAAAAATCAAATTTGTAGCTGGATGGGTAAACACCTATATTCTTTTGCCCTTTTCAAAAAATAACATATTCTCAGAGATTCTTTGTTTGAAGTTTGCCCAAAAGTAATCAGCGCAAGCTGATCATCAGTCACCAACCATCAAAAAAATTAATTAATCCATACAAATTGTTAATTTTATAACGCCTAGCCTAAAAAATAATACAACATGTTCAAAAACTTACCAAATCCAAGAGAGGAGTCAAGCACGTCCACGCCCTGTGACAGCTGCACACTGACTGACTGCCTGGCCAGCCACCAAAGAGTCCCATTGGCTGGTTTGGAGCATTCTCGACCAATCACAGCCATGAATCAGACTGACTAATTGTAGCAGGGAACACAACAATTACCTATTTATGCGCAGCCAATGGGAGGAAATTCTTAAGAGTTTTGAGTTGATTAATGAATCAGGTTTTATCAACGAAGAAGTTGAAAATGATCAACGAAACATTAGAGAAAGTCCCTAAGCGGTGAGTCACGAAAACTAATTTTAGGCCAAAGCTGATTTAGAATTAAATAATTTCAACAGACTGCATTATTTTACTTATATGAGTACAGAATGAATGTTACATGATGCATTAGGATACACTTTTGCCAAGTTGTGATTTAGTTCTAGATAGTTACGTTTATACAAGGTGGCTTACTCATACCTGTGTAGAATTTTATAATAGGGCGCCTTACAATAGTTAGGAATTATGTTAAACTCTATGGAACTCTTAATTCCAGGCTATGAATTGTTTGTGCTATTTCGAAAGTCAGGACGATAGTTATGATTATCCTTATGCTTGAGTAAATTTTTGCTAAGAGGTAGCCAAGAAGCCTTAAATTTTATGTACAAGGTCTAAATAACTTTTCTTTTCAAAAGTGCGGGAAGGTTCCCGATGTATTATGCATTCCAGTTTTCCGAATTTTTGGACCATCAATGTCAAGCAAAAATTATTTTTAAAATACAAATAAAATTATTTTAAAATAAAAATAAAACTATTTTTAGAATAAAAATAACACTATTTTTAAAATAAAAATGAAATTATTTTTAAAACAAAATAAAGTTATTTTCAAAATAAAATTTTAATTTTTTTATTTAGTTTTGTTAATAAAGTGTATTTTATGATTTTATACAATTAATTTTATGTTATATGGATAATTATTTTTAAACAGTAAAATTTGATTTAAAATACCTTTAATTTACAGCATAAATTCAAATATTGAAATACAATTGTAATTTTTTAAATGTTATTTAGAATTAATTGTATTTTTGAAATTACAAACTTTATTTTTAAAAACTAATTATTTTTAATTTATAAAATTAGACTAAATTTTATTTAAGAAAATAACTGTTTAGTTTAAAATTTATTGCTTATTTAATATTGTTTTTAATAAATATTAATTTTCAAATTTTCTTCATGTTAAAAGTAGTTGTTATTGAACATAGTATTTTATTTTTAAATTGACGTTTATATTTAAATATATTTTAATTTCAAAATAAATTTTAATTTTTAACAATTTTATTTCAAAATAAATTTTATTTTAAAACAGTTATTAATTATAATTATTATTTTAATTATTTTTAAACTAAAATGTTAGTTTTACTTTTAATTTGATTTGATTTTTCTCAAGCTTATACTTTCAATTTTTAATCAATTTTTATTTCAATCTGTTTGTTCTTATCAAAAAATTGTATAAAAATCATTTTATTTTAGTTTTGAACTTTAGTTTTGATTTAAATTATATATACTTTTCAAATTTAACGTTATTTTTAATATAAATTATTTATTACTTTTAATTTTTTTATATTTTAACAACATTATTTTTTAACTTTTGTTTCAAAATTACTTTTTGATGAAATTAAAGTTTAAATTACGAATTAAACTTATTTTTACTATTAACTGTTTCAAAAATAAACATTAATTTTATTTTTTGTACATTTTTTTAGTACAGTTTTTAAATAAATTTTTATTTTAATACACATTTTTATTTATAATAAGTGTTGAAATTAAATTAACTTTTTTTAGAAAAAATGTTACCAAAAATTAGAAAAACGATTTAAAAAATGATTTGTTTAAGTAATTTATTTTTAAATATTTTTCGTTGGAAAAACTTGATTTATTTATTAAAGCTCTAAAGAATTATGTCTCAATTTCCTTTGAATAAATAGGTACAATTCATTGTGTAGGGGATCTTTCTAAAGGCTTGCTAGCAATTTAAACTCTTTTGTTAGGAAAACCTTATTCATTCATCAACACTCTAAATAACTTCTCCTCTATTGGCTGTGCATAGAAGGGTAGTTCTTTTTGTTCTCTTTTACAATTGGTTTCTCTGATTCACGGCTGTGATTGGTCATCCACCGCTCCAAGCCAGCCAATGCGGATAGACAAAGTCAGTTGGTGGGCAGCAGTCACTGGCCGTGAATGTGTTTGATTTCTATATTTGTCTGTTTTAATTTTAAACGTTTTGCCTATGTTGTATTGTTGTCTGGACTAGTTATCACTAAATCAAATAAGTAAAAGAACAAACAAATTTATATCATTTGGTAATGGGTGACTTGTCAGCATGCGCTGATTCTTTTAAGGCTAGCTCATTTCCTAATGTGTTGTGTTACGTTACTGGTTACTTTTCACCTGAAGAAGGGGTCAGATTCCAGATCCCGAAATGTCGTGTTTTGTTCACTCAAAAACGATGGCAATGTACGTAATACTAATTAAATTCTCGAGTGTAGCTTTGCTAAGTACGATTGGTAAGACTGGGTCCGAGCCAAGTTCCAAGAAGCCAGCCGCCGCTAGGATGAGTGGGTGATGTATTTTAATAACACTAATACCGGGGTATTAATGGGCCCAATAAAGCTGTCGGTGTGCGCACCCGTGCCAACCAGAGCTGATAGCTAATCCCCGGCCCCAGTTTACTAAACATTCCCTATATAATGTGTCCCAAAATATCAACAAACAGTCCTGGCTGCTGATATTATTGGACGTGTTGTCTTGCCGATTGCTCCTCTCGCTGTCCGCTGCTTCTCTCTACTGTTGACATTGATGATCTGTTGTTAGTAAATACTGTTAGCAAGTAATCTTGCTCGTAGATCTCATTTTGAGTGGGTTCTACGTGTTCTGATGAAACGTGGGGAATGTGCACGTAGACAACTGTGGCATTTGCATTTTTTGTGTATCAACGGGCTTAGGGGTCAGCCTCAGTGATCACCGCAGAGAAAGGCTGAATTCGTCCGCACAAGGAACACACGACACCGCGCACGTAACAACGGGCCTTCTTTCAAGTGATGCGGCCTAACTGTCATACGCCTGCAAAAGTTATAGCCGGCCCTTTTTTTAACTTTCAAAATAATTATTACATTAATAGAGTCAAAGTCTTTATTGAGCCAGATTAACAATTTACATGCATTGGCAAAGTCATAAATAATAATTTTCTTAACAAAAACAATTTCCTTCTTTGAGTAAAGTAACAATTTTAACAACTCCTTGAAAATTATTGATAATCTATTTATATTTCTAGCTTATTTACATTTATACATTCATGTGCTGGTGTGCTAGTTTGCCAAGAAGTCCGCGAACGCTGTAGCAGACAAGATCGACCAAAATACTTTTGAGGTCCTTTCGAAATTTACAGAGGTCCGATTCCAACCTGAGATGAAGTGGAAGTTTGTTGAAAAGGTTTATTCCGTTATAAACCGTATAATTTTGAAAAAAAAAAGTTGAGTGTTTAGGAATTGATAATTTGTTTGAATGACGCAAAGTATAATGTGTTTGTGTTGAAAAAATAAAACTCGAAAAGTTCTGCTTTACAAATGTCAATGTTTCAAGGACTTCGATCGTTAAAATGCGCGCCCACCGAAACACCTCCCTACAGGATTGGCGCGAAACCAGAGAAACCCCGTTCTCACAGCCCTTGTAATTGGAATAAACAGCGAATCTTTTGACTTTCGTGGCCCCAGATAGGTATCGTATAAGCCAAGTGAGGGTATATAAGCCCGTAATAAGCTGATAACAGAACCTCGCCACTATAATAAACATGATATATTTGGAAACCAGAGGAGTTTTCCTACACGAAATTGGGGTTTTAAAGGACCATATTCACATTTTCTGGTAATACAATAAACCAGTGATTCAATTCCGATTAGCACAATAAGTTCAAAAACAGGAACAAATAAAACTATACACACAAAAAATCGAAAGAATCTTAATAACATTCAAAGTTACAAATATACACATACATCACATTGTAATATTAAAGCCTATACACATACAATTACATCATTTAAACAAAAATTAAACTTAAGTAACATACTATTTTACACAAACCAAAACTGACATTTTAAACTAATACAAAGCTTATCTTGTCTGCGTATTTAAAAATAATATTGTTATGCATTTTTTATATTTTACAATACACAACATATACACACGTTCTGTAAGAATCTAAATATACTTAGAGAAATTATCAGGAAGTAGCTTTGAAGGTGAAAAAATACATCTTTGCGTACTTTTGCGTCGTAATCTCGTAAATGTTACACCTCGTATTTACTTTTTCTAAAAACTTATGATTCATGAGGAAATTTTGCAGTTTAACTTGGCAACCAACATAAAATGTGCTTTGTCGTCCAACCATCCGCATATGATGCCAAAGTGATACTTAGCATAAAATCTATTCACATGTAGTTACGTAACTATGCAATTTAAAACTATTATAATTTACACTAAATATAGTATTCATAAATTCGCCTAAGTGTAAAATGGATGGTTTATGAGGTAGTTCTTTTATTTTTTCTCAATGAAACAAAGTTGTTGGTTGATCTATTATTTATTGGGAGTTTGTTAAATAGTTTTTTACCAGCCTGAAGTGGAAGTTTGTTAAACATTTCAAGGCGACGGGATTTAAATTTTAACACACTCCTTTTTTCTAAAAAGGTGGCAAACATAAAAATTTTATTTAAAAAATTAGATTTTCAAAATAAAAAGGGAAGTAACGGTCAAAATACCCAGAGACAAACGCATCACGACAGGTCTGTCCGAAGCGTAGCCCAAAAATCGTTTTGACTGCCGATTTTTGTTAAATCAAAATTAGTGATATTTTAGATTCAGCACAGTTTCCCCAAAATACTATGCCATACAAAATGCGAGGATGTAGTAGTCCGAAATAGGCTGTTTTCAAAACATCTAGTTAACAATAAGATTTCGTAATAAAAAGAGACAAGATGTTATCTTTTTACACAAAAAATCAACATGATCATCCCAAAATAGTTTTTTGTCTAAGAATAAGCCCAGAAACTTAAAATGGGCCTCATGAATGGTATTATTATTTATACAAATGGGTACGTTTTTTACATCTAAAAACCAAAACTCATAAAATAGATTTTTTATAATTAGTTTTTAAATTTAGGCTCTCAAAGTAGTTAATACAACTGGTTACTTTCTCTTGGGCAAGTACACCTCAAAATTATTAAACTGGCCTATTGGTTTAAAAGTCATTTCTATCAATTGCCAATACCTCCAGAAGAAGATCAAGTACACCTAAGTTCTCGTAGTTTTTACAACTAAAATTTAATGTGGTATCATCAGCGTTTAATAAATAAATATATCTTTAATATACATACGTCTAGCACATTAGTTCAATCTAATCTCACCCCTCAACGAGTTCAGTGAGGACATTTTTATTTTGTTTAGGGTAATATACTAAAGCATAGCGTGTACAAAAAAGCTAAATACATGAAACATAATGTATAAACAAATTTAAAACTCATGCATGATTTAAAAACGCTGACTCTAATTCTAACACGAGTATAGTTAGTAGATACATTTTACAATATTATTTATTACTACAGAAATACCTTATACACAGCCATCACTTTAGTTCGGCGTTCGGAAAACACCAAAACATACTTAAATAAAAATCCTAACTTTACATAATCTTACCTAACAGACAATAACCTAAGCAAACGGTACGCAATATTTTACATCTTTTATATAACTAAATACAACATGGGTTGGAAGTTCTTCGTAGAGAAGACTAAACGCCGCAGATAGTCTTAATGAAGTTACAGGCATTGGACGGATCTGAAAATGTATTAAAATATTAATTAAAATTTAAACCCGGCTTTTAATTTTCTACACTTTAACTTTAAAATTTCAGTGAAACATAAAAACATTCTTACATTAATGTGAATGTATCAGTCAATTTGTTAAACAAGGAACGATTGCACGAGTATCGCGTTCTGACGATTGTTTTTGCATTATTCCCTCCTTCAAGATGTGTTTCGCTAATTGTAGACAGTTTTTAAGAATTTGAGGGTCTGCCTCAGCTGTTCGGGAGAGCGTCGTTGCGGAGGTTTGCGGGAAATAAAATGGAGACTTCGGTATACATTCTATTTTGACGAAACTACTTTGAAATGGGCCAACTTTGTGGGTTGGCAATACACAAATTACTTTAGTTTATTTTAAAAATGTCTTTTAGTTTTTATGCTATTAACGGTTAAAGTTAGAAGAGTGTTGTATAGAGTGTTTTTTAACTTTATTTAAGAAGTTAACAGTAGGTTGATCAAAAATCTAATTACAGGCAAACACAGATGAACTCTTTTTCTTTACATAAAAATTTACATATCCGAATTTAACCTTCATATACGTACGCGCTATCTATTTTCTACGAAACGCTTGCAAGCGGAGGGTTTGACAGTTAGGCCGCATCGGTTGAAAGAAAGCCCGCTGTTTAGCCCGTTGTTACGTACGCGGTGTCATGTGTTCCTTGAATGGACGAATTCAGCCTTTCTCTGCGGTGACCACTGAGGCGGTGCCTGCCTCAGCCATCTATGCGCTATCTACATACTGTATCATTGTCTTTGCTTATATTAAAGTAAAGAGGCCAATAAGGAGTGGAGGTATGGAACTTACCTTTGGTCTAGAAGCTGTGTCAGCTGTGAGCTTGTGAGTCACGGACCTTGCTGTAGAAGACAGGGCGACATGGCGTACATCTTGGGGCGAGAGCTCAGGGCGAAGTCCATGCTGGGGTAGTTGAGGGAGTTGCTACCAGACAGCGTTGATACCTCTTCCTTCACTGTCAAACCGACATAACAAAGTTGTAACCACACTGCATGCTAAACATGACTTTCGAACCACTGGAAGTGGCAAAGTTATTGGCCAGTGAAAAGCTACCCCTGTTGGTTAGTAGGAGTGGGGTAATATAGTTTACCCCATCAGTCGGAATCGGACTGGTGTTTTCTTTTTACTGGGGCACATAAAGAGAAATGATGTTTGGAGCTGGGCAGGTTTTTATCCACTCAGTACGAAGTTTCCTTTCTATGGGTTAAGAGAGGGACTAACTTGAGGTGCGCTAAAGAAGGTACACTCTGGAGAGTCAATTGGCAGAAAGAGACCCTGAAAAGAGAGTGAATATTATTTATCGGTTACCCCCGGTTTGAATCTAGAAGACTTCAGTGAAGCAGTTTGGAGATGACTGGTTTAGGTGAACAAGGATAAAAACCAATCCCCTCATCCTGGTCGAAGGCCAAATCAGCCTTTCAAGCATGATGCTAGTAGACCAATCCCTTCCTTACCTTGTTCCATATCCTTCCCACCCCGTTGGCTAGAACATAAACCTATGAAGGCTTAGTTTGCCTAGCTAAGCTTTTCCTTAGCTGAGGCCCATGTGACCAACCCAATTGTAAAAAAACAAATTAAAAGCAAAAGAAAACCAGTCTATTACTCTGTGGCTATTACTGAATGCTCACCCTCAGTCGGCCAGTAGGGGTACCTCATGGTGGAGTCCACCACGTCGTCAGGACGAGGGACGGTCACACTGCACGCGGGGAAGTTGCTGCTGAAGCTGCTCCCGCTGCCGCCAGCTATAACAATCATTATATTACATTTAAATTTCCTTTTTTTCCTTATCTAAAAATATTGTTATGTACTTGTGGAGATTTCTCAAAAACCCTTTTTACTAACACACAAATAGCGAATTGAGTCTGATCTCAATGACGATTAAAATACATATGTATTAAAACGTTAATCATTGTCAGAGTATCTAATTGTAGAGGAAATTCGCTTCACTCCGCTAGTGGTGATTTAGCACATAGCTGCGTGTCGCCTGGTTTTATTATCTGGCAGTAACTGAATGATGGTTGACGATAAAAGTAACTTGAATATGCTTATTTCTTGGGATATTAAATTTATTTGAAGTTTGAAATATTAAACACAACTAGGCTTCGTGAAGTTTTACATGTTGATTTTGGAATATAAAACTGTTTTAGCAATCAGTATAGTTTTAACTCTTAAGCTTTCATGACTGTTGTCATCACTAAGAGCTAAGGCTTTCGGTTTACACAGCTCACAGTTGAAATATAAATACTGCTAAACGTTTCAACCACGCTGTGGAGAGTCATCCTCAGTAGCTGGAGTCTCAGCCAGTCAACCAGTATTTATATTTGTAATGCAATATAATATTGTATTTGTAATAATATCTGAATTGGCAATCAAAGTGTGTAATACAACATTTCGGCTAAAAGCCGTGGTACGTAGAGAAACAAAAATAACTATCAAACACACTATTTTGTTTCTCTAAATGTACCACTAGAAAATGGCTTTTAAATAGCAATCAGTGGTCGTCATGAATAATATAAGTATTTATATTTCAACTGTGAAGTGGTATAAACCGGAAGCCTTAGATATTAGCAATTACTATGAGTTAGCTATCCTTTTAAGTTTAAAGATATATATACGTTTCTAAAAACAACTAATTAATTTAAATTAGTATTTATCCAAGGTAGTTATAAGTACTAGACCTAAGCTTTAAGGAAAAACTCATAAACTTACAAAATCCTGACTGCAGTTGGTTATAAGAGTTCATGGTTGATATCTGCATGGACTGAACAGGCTGAAGAGAGCTCTGCAACTAAACAAAAAAATATGTGTAAAACTAAATACACGTAAATTTACAATAACTAGTTATTTAGTTAAGTAATTAGTTTAGTAATTGAGACAAATAACTGCAAAGGTGCTAGGAGAACTGAGTTTTTTAAAGGCCAAACAAAAAGGTATGAATTATTTCGAAACAGATCCTACAACTGGGACTATAAAATATTTCAAAGCGTTCTTTATAAAATATATAATAAATATTTAGTGGACAGTTTTAAGTATCCTAGAAGCCAAATAATTTATTTCTTTGCATAACACAAACAGTAGTTTCAAGGAATTTCCAAAAAAGATTTAGTTAACCAAAAGACAACCTCAGAAATCATTTTATTGGGCAAAACATTAACAAATACAATTGCATTAGCCAAGCCATTAAATTATCACAAAATAAAACCACAAAATAGACTCTTATTTTTAACAATATATATATACATACACACAGAAAAAATTCACAAATTTAGCCAACACTTTCAACAAACTCTTAGACACTGTAACATGAGAGTTCATTAGCCGGGTTTTAAGCATGTTTCTAAATTTTGAAGGGTTTGATTCGATTTGAGAGATGTGCTATTAAACAGCTTTATGCCGTTATAGAGCAAATGTTTTTGAAAAAGGTTGTTGAATGTTTTGGGATAGCTAATTGTTCGACGTTACGGAGGTTATAGGAAGTTGGAATAGAAAGGTTGAATTGAGATAAGTTTACTGTACCTGTGACTGAAGAGGGTAGTTCTGACAGGGAGGGTAGGAGAGAGGCGGTGAGGACATCCAGTTCCTAGAACAAAACAACGCTTACTATTCTGCTTTGGTTTATAAAAAGTTAACAGTGTACAGCTTTCTAGATCTTCCGGTTCACACCGTGTCCAAACTTCAAAATTAGGGTTGAGATATTTTGGCCTCGCTGGGGAGTACCATCTTCAGTCACTGATTGGCTGAAACTGAGCTACTTGCTGTCTGTTGTCCTATGGTGGCAGCGGTGCCAAACGTCCAGTGGAGCAGGGATGCCAACTGTCGATGCTCCCATTGGCTGTGACAGTATCGAAAAGCCTTCTTCAGGACTGGTTGCTAGCTCCTTGATAGTTTAATGTTGTATTCCTTGTTGAAATTTGTATCAATAGCTTGGAATCTGACTGGTATTTTTACCTGTGAAGATCACCTGATACTGGGGCACTGCATTGAGAGATCATGTCTATATTTCCTTTCTATGGAGCAAGATAGGGACTAACTGGAGGTGCGCTGAAGAAGGTTCACTCTTGAGAGTCAATGAGACTCTGTTGATAGAGTGATTATTGTTGGGTATCTCCGGTTTGGATCTAGAAGTGCTTCACAGCTTGGAATAGATGATAGCATCTTGGTAAAGGGGAGATCTATAGCAGAACGATCCTTCCAAAGACTTTTATATCCTTCCCACTCTGTTGACTAACCCAATGAGCCTGAGGCTTCCCAACCTTGATTGGTGGCCCATTTGGTCAAGCCAATTGTCAAAAAATTTCAGCTTAAGGGTAACAGCTTGTTGCTGAAAGGAGGGTTCTGGAAATCATTGTTTGGGGAATGTTTTTAAATGATTCTTTGTTTCTTGTTTTAAAGGAAGTTTGTTTTGATGTACTGTCCAATTAAAAGATACAAACCCTCTGCTTGTGGCAAAATAAAGGAAATTCACACAAATTCAACGTCACAAAGACAACTTTGTTGATCTCTACACGTTTTTAAATACCAATTTGAAGATTATGAGTACACAAAATCAGGTTTAAATTGACACATTTCAAAAAACCTTTTGAATGACAAAATTTTCTTTCAAATACTCTGAGGGAAACATCACACCCTATAACATAATCCCATTAAGTACTTTTGAAGAAAATGTTGCCATTCAAAACAAATTGTATGTGGCATATCTTAAACCTGATTTCGTGTAATCTTTAAATCGGTATAACAAAGAAAACTAGTCGAGATAAACACATTTTCTTTAGGTCGTTGAATTTGTGTTGAAATTACTTGTCTCTTGAGGTGCCACAAGGAGGGGTGTTGTATTTAAAAAGATTGGGGGCCCCCGAATTCGGGTGGGGCTGGGTAACGCAAATTACGTCAAAACAAACTTCAGAATCCTATAAAACCATTCCCTAAAGGGTTTAAAATATTTCCTTTTTCCAAAGATAAGGTGGGAGGGGGACATTTAAAACTCACCCTGTATACATTTAAGTGTAAGGCTAGGAAAAATACTCACGTGTGCGAATACGGATGATAACGGTAAGGATGATAGTAACTGTTATCAAATAACGCTTTGCCGTAAGGTCCTGCCGCTCCTCTGTAGGGGCGCTTCATGCGTTTCCTGCGCCTGTAGTTGCCGTTCTCGAACATGTCCTTGTAACTCGGGTCTGTAACAACCATTAGAGAACTTTAAAATTTTAACAAAATATTAAAAAAATTGGGACTAAAGTTAGCAACAAACTGTGTTTGCTGTTTTAAATCAAATCAGTTGGCTTATAACTATGGCCGTGGCGTGATCTAGTACCAGTACGTGTAGGTTTTGCTTTTTTTTATAAGCTCAACCAAACTCGGTACATTTTATTAGAGGAACCAAAAGTACCTTTTAATGCATATAATTATTTATAATTTAAAGCATATAATTATACACAATTAAAGAAAAATAAGAATTCAAATTAAGGTTTACGTAAGTCTTTTGTTCAATGTAATCTGTAATTATTAGCCTTTATAAAATGAAAATATAAAAACATATTTTTCTGAATACTATCACCGTAGTAGTACTATCCTTTTCTTTATTGGTTTGATTTCAATGAATACAAATTACTTATTCATTGTCCAAACTAATCTGAACAAAAGCAGAAGGCAAAGAAAAAACATTAAAAATTGAAGTTGATGAATAATCATATTAGAAATAAGTAGAAGCTTTATGTTAACAGGTGGAAAAGTGCTGATTGTTGAAGGTCAGTCAGCTGTGCTGTGACTTGCTGACGAACCAGTCTCGGCCTTGCTGATTCCAAGTGCCCCCCACCCGGCCTCAGCAGACGGGTCAGCAACCTCACTAGACCATGGTACCAAGGTGAACCCAACCACAATTAATATGGATTAAGTAGTGGTAAACTTTAACCGTAATACATTAATTGGAATTAATTTGTAAATACTCATATAATTCATTCAAACAATCAATTTACTTTATTATAAATTATTATTACCGTGCACGTGCGCGCAAAACTACAAAATAATACATTTGTGTAAGTTAAAAAAAACCGTTCCAGTACAATAAATGACTCTCCAGAGACTGTTTAGTTGCCGTTAAAAGGATTGTACAACTGTATAAACTATTGTAATTTGCATCTGAAAATATGTATGACTTGCATCATCAATAGGTTTTCCTTACTTAGTTTTAAATATTTAAAATACAAACTATTTTATGTGTTGTGGACTTCTCAGAAAGAGATTTACAAAGCGATCGCAGTGCTTATAAATGTTAACTAAAACCAGGCCGACACGGAGCTAAGCGCTAAAGTTCCGCTGACATAAGTGGATCGAATTTCCTTTGCAACTTGTTACTCTAATTCGCTACGCTCACAGCCTCACTTCGGCCTTCGGCCTCAGCTTGGCCTCCTGTGTGACCACGGGCGTTTTGAGGCTCATTTCATGGCCCCGGGTCTGGGTCTTATCATGCTGACGACATGAATATCTCATTCCCCCAAAGGAAATTCAAAAGTTATGCGTGTTATCGTTTAGAGACAGATCCAACACAAACCCTAGGTTTGGACACTGAGCTTGAACCCTAGGCCTGAACTCTGGGGCTAAACACTAGGCCAGGATCCTAGGGCTGGACCCCAGACCTGGGCCCTTAGGCTGGACCCTAAGGCTGGTCCTAGGCTTGGACCCTTTTCTTTGTGCGTTTTATCGTTTAAAAACAGAACAAACAAAAACTCAATGTGGCCGTCCGTATAATCGGTTTCATTAGGCCTGCCTGTTCACCATCTGCTACGGACTACTGATATACGGATACAAAAAAGTGTTACTGTAAAATGTTACTTATTAAGACTTTGTGTGTGGAAGATATAGTAAAAAAATTAATTCATATATTTATTTATTTTGAGATTAAGGACTGTGGACTGACCTAGAGCCCAGAAGTTGCCCTTGCGGTCACCACCGCCCTCTCGCTGTATCTTGACGAAGCACTCGTTCAAGCTGAGGTTGTGCCTGATGGAGTTCTGCCAACCAGCCTTCTTCTGACTCGCATAGTACTCGAACCTGCACACAACCACACCTATCCTCACGTTGCTGAATGTAACAGTTGTTTGTCATTTTTAACTGTACTGTGTTTACAACATAAGATACAAGCTTGACAAGGAGGTACCTGGAGGTGATGTAAGTATAGATCTCGGAGAGTGTGCCACGCTTGATGTCAGTGCTCTCTATGGCCATGGTGATGAGGCATGTACGAGTAAGGAGGCCGAGGCACGACACAGCCAACTGTACAACTGACAAGTGACGATAAAGCAGGGGAGGTACCTGGAGGTGATGTAAGTGTAGATCTCGGAGAGTGTGCCACGCTTGATGTCAGTGCTCTCTATGGCCATGGTGATGAGGCATGTACGAGTAAGGAGGCCGAGGCACGACACAGCCAACTGTACAACTGACAAGTGACGATAAAGCAGGGGAGGTACCTGGAGGTGATGTAGGTGTAGATCTCGGAGAGTGTGCCACGCTTGATGTCAGTGCTCTCTATGGCCATGGTGATGAGGCATGTACGAGTAAGGAGGCCGAGGCACGACACAGCCAACTGTACAACTGACAAGTGACGATAAAGCAGGGGAGGTACCTGGAGGTGATGTAGGTGTAGATCTCGGAGAGTGTGCCACGCTTGATGTCAGTGCTCTCTATGGCCATGGTGATGAGGCATGTACGAGTAAGGAGGCCGAGGCACGACTCAGCCAACTGTACTACTGACAAGTGACGATAAAGCAGGGGAGGTACCTGGAGGTGATGTAGGTGTAGATCTCGGAGAGTGTGCCACGCTTGATGTCAGTGCTCTCTATGGCCATGGTGATGAGGCATGTACGAGTAAGGAGGCCGAGGCACGACACAGCCAACTGTACAACTGACAAGTGACGATAAAGCAGGGGAGGTACCTGGAGGTGATGTAGGTGTAGATCTCGGAGAGTGTGCCACGCTTGATGTCAGTGCTCTCTATGGCCATGGTGATGAGGCATGTACGAGTAAGGAGGCCGAGGCACGACACAGCCAACTGTACAACTGACAAGTGACGATAAAGCAGGGGAGGTACCTGGAGGTGATGTAGGTGTAGATCTCGGAGAGTGTGCCACGCTTGATGTCAGTGCTCTCTATGGCCATGGTGATGAGGCATGTACGAGTAAGGAGGCCGAGGCACGACACAGCCAACTGTATTACTGACAAGTGACGATAAAGCAGGGGAGGTACCTGGAGGTGATGTAGGTGTAGATCTCGGAGAGTGTGCCACGCTTGATGTCAGTGCTCTCTATGGCCATGGTGATGAGGCATGTACGAGTAAGGAGGCCGAGGCACGACACAGCCAACTGTACAACTGACAAGTGACGATAAAGCAGGGGAGGTACCTGGAGGTGATGTAGGTGTAGATCTCGGAGAGTGTGGCTTGATGTCAGTGCTCTCTATGGCCATGGTGATGAGGCATGTACGAGTAAGGAGGCCGAGGCACGACACAGCCAACTGTATTACTGACAAGTGACGATAAAGCAGGGGAGGTACCTGGAGGTGATGTAGGTGTAGATCTCGGAGAGTGTGGCGCGCTTGATGTCAGTGCTCTCTATGGCCATGGTGATGAGGGCCACGTATGAGTAAGGAGGCCGAGGAAGGGCGTTCTTCGTGGAGGTAGGCGCGGGTGAGTCGGCCGGTGAGCTGGCGGACACATGGGCTGAGGAGATCGGGCTGGACCTATACAGGGGATAACATCGTAGTTGTCAAAATTTGAAAAGCTCTCTTGACAAGTTTTGAAAAGTTCTTCTGCTTTAGTCTAGTAACTGTGAAAGTCCTGAGCTCTATTTAGAAACATTATTTTTCATTTCGCCTCGAAGCTAGCTTAAAGACTATTTGTATTTGTCTTAAATAATAATACCGTCACACGGGTTTCGCACTTACGTGGATATAACGCCGACGTTCTCCTTGATGACGTTGTTGTTGTTGTTATTGAGCGCTTGTTGTTGTTGTTTCTGTTGTTGTTGATGATCATGTTGTTGCTGCAGGTAGGAGAGCGTGTGCTGGATGGTCTGGGGGTAGGGGTGGGTGGAACTGACCGGTTGAGCGAAGTTACTCAGGTCCAAGTTTATTCCACACTTCCTGAATGCTTCTGCGTCGAACAGTCTAGGTCTTTTCTGATCGTGCACTGAAAGAAAGAAAGAAATATTTATTCCGTGACATACAGATTGGTGGCAAACATTTCATAGAAAAACAAAACATGCATATAAACAAGAACAAATCAACAAAAAATCAAAAGACCCAGGTAATCATAATAAAGATTAAAAAAACACATTTTATTTATTTTGTTGCTTTATAGTAAAAGCATCGTTGTGTAAAACCAGTATCTGCCTGCAATTCTATTGATGTGGTCAAAGCTGGAGATGACGTCTGAAAATTGTTACACGTGTTTTAATGTTTTTAAATTATAAATTTGATGCAAAGGGTCCTAGTAAAATCTTTTGTAAGTGCCTGTCAGCCATTTTGATTGTGCCCAATAAGAACAATGTAAAAGAAAGCATTTTCTTAAGACACCTCACGCCTTAAAATTTCATGAGATATTTTCGAATTAAGTCTTATTTGTTATATGAGAATGTGCTACAGTGACTCCGTTGACCACTTGAACATTTTATTAGTTTATTAGTAAAACTAGACATTAAAATGCGAAGTTTCTTCAATCTTTGTCTTCAGTCCTGGTCTTATTAATGGGAAAATAGAAATTCAGTTTATCGGAGCTACTAAAACAATTGATACACTTTAAAACAAAGTTTGCTTCATAAAAATCCAATAACAACTGGAGGTGTGTCTTGAGAAAATAATCTCAGAAAATGTAGGTTTCAACATTGTTTTCAAGGCCTCAGTGACTACTGCGTACTATTCAGTACAAAAGCTAAGTCCAAATTCATTACAAACACATTTCTACAATTCAGGTTGAAATATTAAAACCTAAGGCTTTTAACGTTATAAACTTTACGCTGGCTGGACTAGTGTGCTAGTTTCTCAAGAGATTTCAAGAAATATGTAACTAAATTTGCCAGTGCGAGTATAGAGGAGATGAAAACACTATCGAAGCCCAAACGTACTTGAAGAAAACAGCAGCGAATAGCTTGTGACAACAGTCACGTTTTAAACCAAAGGAACACCTAATAAAATAGAACTAGTCTTACACTTATATTACTCATTTATATTAATTTTAACTATTAATTATCACTTATATTGACTTATATTAATCGTAATACATTGTGCATCGGCTGCGCTGCCCACCTACTGCTGTTAGTATTCCACCAAGCTCACCGATCTAGGATCAAAATCTCTTATGTGAAAACATGTGAATAATCTCCTAATTAATGAAGGGCTTAACCTGTAACCGAGACTTGACTCTGGGTTTCAGCTGACTGGGGAATCCAAGGAAAGATGAGCTTTTAAAAGCACCGCAGAGCGCCGCGAGCAGAGCAGAGCGCTAACCACACACGTGCTGCCCCTGGCGGGCGAAATGGATACTACTCGGATAAAGAGGGTGAGAATGTGAGGGGCTAATGCAAGGGTTGAAGTACGTGGGGTGGGAGGGGTTTTTATCAGCCTTGCATGAATTATACATTATTAGAGCATTTGAATATAATAAATTGATGTAAGGTACAATACTAATCCTAACAAAGTGATCTAGTATCAAAATGTCTTCAGTTTAATAGTAAAAGAGGGTGTAGTTCAATATTATTATACTGATAAAACACGTATAAAAAAGATAAAACAGGAAAATAAGGGGATATAATCAACGAATTCACGTTATAAAAATGTTCACATGCTACAGAAGAGGGAAGGGTAAGGGATAAAAAGTTAATAAAATTAATATAAACAAAAACAAACAATCTTAATACGTAGGCTTCCGGTATCACACCGCGTCATAAAACTAACACTAACGTTGTCAGACGTTTCGCCCATACTATGATGTGGCATCCTCATAAAACAAACAATATTTTCAAATATTACTATATATAACAAACTATTACTATACTGTTGTACATACTGTAAAATGTTTATATTTTATTTGTAAACATTCTGCAAAAAGCTTCTGGTTGAATATGGTTTACACCTAATAAAAAATATGTCTACTAATAATTATTTTTAAAATATTTGAGACCCAGGTTCAAATCCCGGTTCGGTCCAAATATTTTTGTCTTCAAATTTATTTAGTAATAATTATTTTTATTAACTATACAAACACATATTCAGGTTGTTGCTTATTGTCAGTTGTACGAATCTTTTGGCGTTAACAGACAAAAAATAACAACAAACAAATAACAAAATATTAATAAAGAACTTAGCCGACACAAAGCCACAGGCACTACCGTGAATCCTAACGAATTTTTTACAACGGGGTAAAAGTTCAATCAGCACATGAATGAAATGTTAGTTTTACATTTATGATGCGGCATGCACTTAGCTTTATCAATATCATTGTTAGATTATTTCGATCAACCCCACAGATTTAAATCATTTAAGCCACGCTCCGCTGTCATAGACATGAACCCAACTATTTTCCTTTGGATAAATTGCAATATCATCGGCATATTAAAACATTTCACCACCAAACAGGTTTAGTTTACTAATGTTGTTTGTGTAATTCAGTTAAGGGCCTAAAGTGTAGCCTCTTTTAGAACACCGTAATTAATTGATTTGGAATTAATAATTGATTAAGGTTTATGTTGAAGAACTGAAGATAATATCCTTGACTTTGAAAGGCCTCGTCCTAAAGGTAATTGAATATTGGTTCCTGAATGTCCAAATTAGTTTATTTCTTTACACATTTTAATATCATGCTCTGTTCTACTATTTGGGATTGCTGATTTGTCCAAGAACGGGGAAACCCTGTGTTCTACCAGTTGAATAGCCGAAACCAATAACGTGAGGTACCCAATCCCATTCCTAAACACTTATGTTTATGTAATAGTTTACTTAAGAGAAAGGGTAGGTGGAAATCCAATTTTATCTTTTGTTTCAAAAACATCGGCTCTAGTAGAGTTGTCTTGTCTGGCTCAGTTCTTTGAAGAGTCGCGCGTGCCGCCGACCTCGCCAGTCAAGAGAAATGGTAGTAGCGATATTCCAACTTTGTTCCGATCACTCAAAAGTGGCAAAACATGGTTTCGTAGTCCCTTATTTCCAACGCCGTTTATGAACCGAAACGTATGTTAGCGGGTTTATATGATACGGTAGGAGTGGTTCTATGTCACACTTTTAAATAGCATTATTTCGGCCAACTTTTAACATTTTGTTGGTGATTTTGGCGTAAGATTTTTTAAACCCAAGTTATACAAACCTAGAGACACGTTTGAGAACACGGAAAAGAAATTCTTTAATCTCTACATCACAAAATAGCGTCTTAAACAAGGAGACTACGAGAGCAAGCTTTGAGCACCTTTTTCTGGGGTGGTCAATCCTCTTAACATTACTACTGCGTACGTATGTCTGGAGTGTGTCCCACTGTGTAAGATTGTCCCATGGTAGGCTATGTGCGGGCAGTGCTTGTTTTTAGAGATGCTTTACGATCGATTTGCTCACCACTCTCGCTCCAGTTCGACAGACCATAACTCTTTCACATAAAGTGGATATTTATAAGTGAATGATCTGTGGTATGAGTTTGAGTTAGGGCAGCTGGTGCACGGCTATTCTGCAACGCACTCCATGACCGCTGTTGTTGTCCCAGTCCCACACGATCTAAAATGCGACAAAGCAAACTTGGCTACGCCTGCCTTACCCACTCAGGAATAACAAAGTGAATAATAATAGTTTTACTTAGTGGTTGATAGTTTATGGTAATAGTGGATGGTTAATGGTTAAAGTGGATAATAAAAGTGAATAACGTTTGACCTTCGTTTTAGAAGTTAAGAGGTAAAGGTAAACGTTTGTTTTGTTTTGTTAGATGAAGTTAGGTCTACAAACTCCTCCCTGCCACTCAACCTCGACCTTTACCTAGCGTTACTGCATAGTCACTTAACACAGGTTAAGGGTGACTGCAGGGATTTACCCTGCGCCAGCTAGTGACGGGCTCTGGACTCCGGTGGACTGACGGATCCACCGCGGGTCCGTCTTCTGGGTTTAGAAGCTGTGGGTTTATAAGCTGTAGGAAGCCGTCACAGCTGCACTTCAGGACTAATGCTTTTCTTTACGATTGTTTGCTAATTTAAACATACCAAAGTAAATGGATTATGTCCACCTTTCATACTTCAAATTACCCGTGGTCAGTAATGTTGCTCGAAGGAGGATAAGTAGGTTCTAAAATAAAACAGAAAGGGTGTTAATTTTTTTATTTGGTTCTTTTCATAGACTTGGTAAAATTTATATTTATCAACGATGGTGTTTTACTAGATTTATTTTACTAGATGGCAATACGTTTTCTAATGTTCCCAAAACTTCGTAGTTTTTCTCTTAACCCAGTCTTGTTCCGGCGAGAATATCAAACACTTTCTGACGATGATCAGCAGTGACATTGAGTATTAGTCATTAGATTTCCATGATCGGACATAAAATCAAGAAACGTCTAGGGCGCGTGGAGAGGGATATTAGTTGTCGACAAGTTGCTTGGGCAAAAAGTCTTCCAGTTTCAGTTTGCTGCTTTCTTTGGTCTTTACTGACACTCCGCAGGTAATATTAGTGGAATATTTGTATCCCGACAAGTGGAGGACAGAAAAATATGCTGAGTTTAGCAGGAAATGCAACAAATTGCCGCAAACTGTGGCGAAATTGGTGGAAGACTTTGGTGTAAACGTTGTTTACACACTGTCCAAGCTTGAACGTGTGGTAGAAGCTGAAGAAACCAACCTCCAGCAGCTGATGTCAGCAATATACAGTCCAAGTATCATCTGAAATGTGCTTTATCAGTGTAAATGAAGTAAGTCAAGTCCTTCAGACAGGGTTTCCTGTAGGTGAAATACAAGCCGCAGTGGGTGGTCAACATGCTGACTCACTCTTCCTAGAAGCCGGAACTGCGCAAATACCACATCACTGTATAGCAGGAACATTGAAAAACATAACCGCAAGCGCTACCGTGAATCCCAGTGTTTTTATAACGATTAAAAATACACCCGTGGTGGGTTGAAACCGTGCGCGACTCCGGAGCTCATCACTCATCGCTGGCGCGGGTTCGATCCCCGAAGTCACCACTTACATTAAAATGAATATGCGGTAACGCTAGGTAAAGTTTGAGGTTGAGTGGTAGTGAAAACTTCACCTCGTTAAACATAACAACCCTTAGGTGTTGACCCTTTCCTCGGTGGTCCGATTTTACTGGTTAACGAACTCGACCAAGATATTTATCAAAGGAACTTTTGTACAACATTTGATGAAAATCGGTCAGAAATGCGACCTGTAGAGATGATACACATATACGGTATACCTATATAATCTCACATAAAGTAAAAAAAATGCTCAAGACGTATCTGGGGGTCAGGATCGGTGCTCATTTCATGGTACCGGGCCCGGATCTTACCATGCTGACGGCTTAAATATCTCATGTTTCCAAAGGAAATTCAATAAAACCTGTTCTAATATTTATGAGAGATATATATTAGTTTCGAATTAAACCGGCTACAATCTAAAAGCTGGCCAGATGTAGCCATGTAGGTAGAGCGAATGTGAAGAGCACGGTGACAGGTGGCGAGGCGCGCTGCCAGCGGCTAAACGCTCAACTAATGAGTCGGTAAATTAGCCGCATTAAGTGGGGGAGGGCCCGTCTTTCTCCTGCTATTTATAAACGACTTGTGCGTTTAGCCCGTGAGATATGTGTTGCTCACTTCACGACGGATACAGGGACACGTTTATTTCGGAGAGCTAACCACTCAAGCCCGCAACACCTCACGGGATAAAAGTAAAAACAAAGCAGTCTCTTCATCGGGTGTGGAGTGGTTTCTTTGTCTACTGGCATAGACAGAACTAATAGTACTGAATATGTGGCTTATTAAAAAAAGATAAAGATTGTCGTAATGAATTTGACATATTTAAACCTTTCACTGAAGATGCCTTAACCGGAGAAATCTAACTCTTGGCAAATTAAAAATTGTGAACAGTCTAAACATGTCCAATACGCTCTGGTTTTCACCAAGAATACACTGAAGAAAAAGATTGTCTTGTTTAACGAGACGAAGTTAGGACTACAAAGTCCTCTCTACCACTCAATCTCGACCTTTACCTAGAGTTCACCCGACAGAGGATTGATCACCCCGGATAAAGTTGTTCAAAACATGATCTCGTAGTCCACCGTTTAAGTCGTTATTTTTTGGCGTAGAGATTGGAAAAGTTGTTTTTCATGTTTTGAAAGGTTGTCTCTGGGTTTGTATAATCTGGGTTTAAAAAAATCTTACGCCAAAGTTAGAAAAATAATGTTATAGCTAGACAAAATTAGGTTATTTCAAAAGTTAGCTATAATTCTTTCACAAGCAGGTTTACCTTTTCGTGTAGATCCCCTCCAACTCTATCGTTTCGGTTCATAAGCGGTGTCGGAAACACGTGACTACGAAACCATGTTTTGCCACTTTTTGAGTGAGCGGAACAAAGAATATTGCTACTACCATTTCTCTTGACTGGCCAGGTCGGCGGCACGCGTGACTCTTCAAACAACTGAGCCAGACAAGACGACCCTACTAGAGCCGATGTTTTTGAAACCGAAGATAAACTTGGATTTCTACCTACCCGTCGTCCACCGGAGAGAAAAATCAATACTCCCCTAGTGGTAAACATGGTTTCTTACAGGGGTTAACTAATCCTCTTAAGACATTTTATGAAGATGAATCTTTTGAGTTAACATATAATAATGAATCTTTAGACTTAATATAATAAACAATTAATTTAGGCGAAACAAGTCAATATTATATTAAATGTTATACAAAGATAGGTTGTCTTGGAATTTAGCTATATTACTCGTATGTATTCGTAGGGAAGATGGAATAATTATTACATAGCTTACGTGTTTGATGGCATCTTATCTCCTTTTAGGAAGTACTGTACTTTCAAAACTAACAATACAATAATATTTCAAGTATTTACCATACTCAGATTATAAACTCAAAACTTGTTTGTTCTAAAAAGAAGTAATATAAATAATTTTTTAAATTTTGTGTTTTCTAAAAAAAAGATTTACCGTCAAAACGTATGTAAAGATAGATTGGTAAATTAAACATAATTACACTTGGAACTCTCATAATAACCCTTAAGTAAAGTCATTAAACTTGTGACATAAAATAATATGAAAATTAGCTTTTTCAATTCGTGTACTCGGTATTGTGACATTTGCAGTTAGACATGAATTGAGGTTGAGTTTTGGCTTTTGATCTCAGAGGCCAGCGCGTGGTCCGCACACCAGCGAGATGTGGACAGTTCTGCTATATAGTCTTCTCTCTCTCTCTCTCTAACACACACACACACACGCACGCGTAGCTGGTGACGAGTTTTGACGACTTACTTGACCTAACTTCAAAATACAGTAGTAAATTCAGTCGTCATTTCGGCAAAGACATCATGGATTGGCAAGCCTGCCAGCGCATAGCGGTACATACTCAACTTATTTAGAATATAAAAAAGAAAGTACTGTAAGTCGATGTAAAGAGGATTTTCAACTAGTGAAAATAATTTATTCGACTCCAGCTGAAACTTTTAAAGAATATTCTCTAGTATCCCCTGAGCACTATTTGCATTTCGGACGAATCGAACGGTTGGAACTTTCAGGTGAAATCAGTGTCGCTTAAAATTACCATATCTAAAGGTCTAAGTATATATGTTGAGTCCACAGTATATGAGTACACATTCCTTTAGTCCTACTCAGAGGACCAAAACAAAACATAGGCTAACACATCTCAAATCATGCTAAAGCAAGCGCTGCGTCTACAGCCAAACATACTATTTTGCCTTGGAGTGTTGCTAACAAATAACACTGATTTGCGAAAGAACCAATTGGGAAGTAGTATTTCCACTTATCGAAACTCAGATATAATTCTGCCACGCCACATTCGTACTAGATTGCATGACTATTTTCCCGGTCCATGCATGAAGTCTTTAAACTCACACTAGATGAGTTACTCTGAAGAAGACACTTAAGAGGACACATAAGACTTAAGGGTGCGCCTCAGTGGTCACCTAACTCGTCCGCCCAAGGAACACACAACTCCGCGTGCACCAAGTGGCTAAACAACGGGCCTTCTTTCAGCTGATGCGGCCTAGCTGTCAAACTCTGCGCTTGCATGGGTTTACGGCGGACTGTTTTTCACCTTTCAAAATAACTTTTACGTTTACAAACAATTTGTAAGTTTTTGTGTCAACACATCTCGTTGAATAGAAAATGTTGCCAATTTTCTAAATTAATCAAGTTATATTTCGAAAACTTTCAATGCTCACGTTTAGATTATAAACAATCAATTGTGATATATTTGAAAACTAGAGGAGTTTTCCGACACGTGTATGGAAATTGATTTCCCACAAATTCTTCAATAGTTTCACAAATAAACTTTGAAATTGTCCAAGCTTTCGTGCTTTTCAACACCATTTTGTAAAATTTAAACACATAATTACGAATATTTGCTCTGTATGCGTGTAAATGAACGTTTTTTATTGTAAAAATGAATGTACGCGTAAATACTTCATCTTAACTCTTAAAGGGTCCGCCTCAGCTGCTCGGGAGAACGTCGTTGCAGAGGTTTGCGGGAAATTAAACGGAAACTTCAGTATTAATACTATTTTGACAAAACAACTGTTAAATGAAAGATAAACATATTGTATCTAGGTTTGCATATAGTTCATTTTTTAAAATGTCTATTAGTTTTTATGCTATCAACGGTTAAAGTGAGAAAATGTGGAGTGTTTTTAAGACCTTATTTAAAAAGCCAAAAATAGGTTGATCAAATATATAATCACAGGCAAACACAGATAATCTCTTTCTCTTTCCACAAAAATTAACATATCCAAATTTAACTTTCACATGAGAGCGCTATGTACTTTCTATGAAACCCTTGCAAGCGGAGGGTTTGACAGTTAGGCTGCATCAGTTGAAAGAAAGCCCGTTGTTACGTGCGCGGTTTCATGTGTTTCTTGAGGGTACGAAATCAGCCGTTCTCTGCGGTGACCACGGAGTCACCGCGCAGCTGAGGCGTAAAATCCCCACATTTCCCTGCACCACGGGCACACAACCCTTATTCCTCTAGACCTTTATCACCACGGTGCTAAGGGCTGAACACTTTTTTGCCCAGTTTGTTTTGACTGGTTAATCAGAACAGTAGCTCTGCTCGTGAGAGTGTGACACCTAAACACATGGATCCGGAGGTGATACATGGCCCCCACCTGCTTCTGGGTATCACTCACACACACACACACACACACACACATGCTTTGAATCCGCCGCTGTGACATGTTCCCATTAGCCTCCCCCTTCCCCCCGCTTCTCTAAGTGTTGAGGGTCTCCACGACAACTCCTCTGAGTGATCTTCCTACATCCCTTGTACCGCGATCTGAGGGTTTCCACACTCTCTTCATCTGGCGGTTAGAGATGACAAGATTTCGCTGACGGAAATTATTGGAATAGATTAATCGTATGTTTTTTAGAACTTCATTCCGGCTAACTTTGTTCAGCTGGTGGGAGACCAAACTGTAGTGTAGTTAAAGTTTGGAGAGGTTTCGTTGTTACGTTTCGAAGATAGACAGAAATTCAATCAATATAAGAACTTTGTACTTGATAAATAAAAGAATTAATAAAACCTTTTTCAAGTTGATGTGTTGGTCTGTAGATGAGAGAATTGTTCTTGAAGGGTCTAACTATAAAGATGTTGTTATACATTGTTTGTGTTTTTAATGTTACAAAATTATAAATTCAATAAGAGCTGCACCTTATACTCCAACTAGATTGTTTTAGTTTCCAACTAGTTGTGATACAAGAACTTTTTGAAGATATTTAAAGCAAACCCCAATGAATCGTTGGTAAACTTAAATCTTAGGCCAGTGTCACAACTATAATCTAGTCAGATATCCCTACGAATCAAACTACATACTTTTGTATATAAATACCTGGTGAGAGAAGAGGAGAAAATGCCTTCCTCTTCAGTAAAGGATCTTTCTGTAGAACTTCAGCTTCTGTTTCATTAAGTGCCTGTAAGAAAAAAGAAAAACATGTATAACAATATAATATTAGAACTTTGCGAACTATAATAAAACATACCATTATTATCATGTGTAACGATCAGTTTTCCATAGATTAAGTCCAAGTTTATCGTCGCTTGGCAAGGTAGACTTTTATAAATTATCGTTGTGTACTACCTTTATTAGTTACGATATAGTTGCAAAAGACAATTACAACCTAATGTTTCGTTATGAATGCTTCTTTCACTTTTCGTTCGTACAAAAAAATCATTTCAAAAAACCCAAGAACCAATACATACGAGTATATTTAAAAGTTGTTAGGCCTTTCGCCAGCAAAGCTACGACCAACACATAGGACTTTCACCAAAAGTTTTTTGTTGTCCGTGGATGCCAGCTTTGCTTGCGAAAGGCCTCGAACTTTTAAACATTTGTATTGGTTCTTCAGTTAATAAAACTAATTATTTTATTTATATAATAATAATACTACAACTCTCACATTTTCTTTGGTTCATATATTTTTATTTTGATCAATAGTAACAGGTCTGTGTTAAATAGAAGGTAACAAAACTGGAGCGTATTTAAAATTTAAATACTTTTTTTCTTCAGGTGTTTTTGTTATTTGACATGTTCAGTTATCCGCAAGCCCGTTTATAAAAAAGGTAAAGGTAAAGTTTTTCTTGTTTAACGAGTCGAAGTTAGTCCTCTCTACCACTCAATCTTGACCTTTCCCTAGCGTCACCGTATAATTACGAGTATATTACAAATGTAAGTGGTGACTGCGGGGATCAAACCCACGCCGCCAGAGTGATGAGCTCCGGGAGTAGAGCGATACCAATCCGCTACGGATCCGCCTTTTATGACGGATAAGTGAGACTCTACTGTACATCGTTAAATATATGTACACATTTATGACAGTTTATATCACATATATATATATATATTCGTCTTCAGATTGCTTTAAAAATAAACTAGCCATTTAGCGTTTATACAAATTAAGATGTATAATAAGTCGTTTTAAATTCTAACAGGTGAGCCCAAAAAAAAAAACAGGAACAATTTTAATCTGTTATTTTTCAGCTGTTATGACAGCTGGCGAGTCCATTGTTGTGGCACATGAATGTTTATTTATTGCCATTTTGAGGTTAGGTACCATGGATCATCAGTGGTAGCACATCATCGTGCATTTGTAATAGAAACACTTTTTAAATCTAATGAATCGTTTATTTCTGTTCAACGCCAGTTTTGAGCTCACTTCTACGTCGGCCGTCATGGTACCTTTCTAAATAGGAAAACTATTCAAAGGTGGTTTGATAATTTTAGGAACACGGCCTCTGCTCTGAAAACAAAACCCAGTGGCAGACCTCGGACAGTTCGAACTCCAGAAAACATTGAAATGGTTCGTGCGAGTGTGCTGCAAAGTCCTCAGCGCTCAGCCCGTACACAATCAACCGCCTTGGCAATGTCAAATTCGTCTGTTCGCAGAATATTGCATTTGGACTAACTACGTCAGTTAGGAGTCAACCCAAGCTCTTTTTGGTTCCAACAGGATGGTGCGACATGTCATAAGTCAGAAGAGTCAATGGCAGTTTTGCGTCAGTTGTTCCCGGGACGTTTGATTTCTCGGTTTGGTGATGTTTCATGGGCAGCGGACCTGACCTGTTGCGACTGTTGGCTGTGGGGCTTTCTGAAGAGTAAAGTGTTTGTTTCAAAGCCCCAGACCATTGCTGATTTGAAGCACTGCATAAGACGCGAGATTGCTGCGATTCCTTAATCCATGTTGCGGAGGGTTGCATCAGGTATGCAAAAAAGATAGGAGGCCTGCGTGAATGAAGAAGGCCGTCATTTGGGTGACATTATCTTCCATAAGTAAAAATGGCAATACAATGTCTCTTATTTAGTGATATTTGTAACATTAAACTATGTTTTATTATTGAGTAGTATATCATTTTAAAAATGTCCCTGTTTTTTGGCTCACCCAGTACTTGTAATATTTTCAACTTGTTGGTTTAAAGCCGCTATTGACAGTTACATGTTCCGGATAATTATTCAGATTTAAGTACTTCTCTAAATTTGAAGGCATAAATAGGTGAGCCGTATGGTATAGTGGTCAGCATCACAAATGAAAGACCCGGGTTCGAGTCCCAATTTGGTCCACACATTTTCGTCTTTAAATTTCTTTAGTATAATATCAATAGTTTCGTATCAACACTAATCCAATATAACTTTTAAAGCTACACAAACAAAAGAAAATAACTTTTTGAACTTCCAAGTCTAAATTGAAAATTTGTCAAACTAACCCGACCGAAACTCGTATTTCAGAGTGGCGAACAAACACGCATATAAAATGAGCGATGATGTAACATTGTGGTAGGTCAGGGCCCAGACAGCTGTCCAGACCTATTGTTTCACACGCACGCACGTACGCACGCACGCGGGCAAGCAACCCAGCGAGCGCGTGTTGACACGTCCAGATCACATTCACACCCACTTGACCAGGGCCAGGAGCATGCACAGCAGCTTTATGCATAGCAGTTAACCAGCTGGCCACTGTTGCAGCTCATTTGCTCAATGTGCCTGGTCAAGGAAACGGGTGAAAACGTGTGGCAAACGAGTGTGTCCGGTGCTTTACTGGGGTCAAGACTGGCAACAAGCTATTTCTTCTGGAGTTGTCGAGGAAATATGTGGATATTTTCCGTCTATCGTTTAGTGGAACACAAAGCAGCGGATCCGTGGCGGATTGGTATCGCGCGCGACTCCAGAACTCTCATTCCGGTGGTGCGAGCTCGATCACCGCAGTCAACACTTAACAATTTGTAATGTAACTATACGGTGACGCTAGGTAAAGGTTGAGGTTTAGTGGTAAAGAGGTCTTTGCAGTCCTAACTTCGCCTCGTGAAACAAGATAAACTTGACCTTTTTACTTACTGTCTCCAAGGAAACATAGGCTTGTAAATCATACTCGTATAACAGCTTAATTTATGACCAGTGCTCTGAATGTTAAAGTGCAGAAATTCGCAGATTAGATAATTAAACATAAATGACTTTAAAACGGTAGGTTCTAGAGCAACGGGAGTTGTTTATTGAAAGTATTTTTCACTAATAGGTTTTAAAGTGACGCTTTTTGATACGAGGTCAAGGCGTTTCGGATGTTACATGAGCGAGAATCAAAAAGACACTTTTGGGACGAGGGATGAACGATAATTTTTGTCATGGTGCAAATAATAATGAGAAATAAATGTAAACAAATGTGTACAATATTATAAAGAAACTCGGCAGTTTGATATACAGTACGTATATTGTTTTAAAGAAACAGCTATTACACTGATTTGAAATTCACAAACTCGATGAACCAGCTGTGTGCATGCCACGTTTCATCGGATTGGTGGTGGGTTGGTTTCGGGCGCGACTCCTGAGCTCATCACTCCGGTGGCGAGGGTTCGATCCCCGCAGTCACCACTATCATATGGGAGAGTTTTCCTAAAGAGCGGTCGTCCTTCCGTATGATTGCATTAATGACAAAATTCACTATAGTATTAGCATACGATGGTACGCTATAGCACTATCAGCAAATCATAGCTTTACTCCTAGGAGATAAAAGCGGAACTTTTACATATGGATGTATTTGTGAAAAAGAGTCTCCATACAACATACACCAACTCCGAGCTTTTTTGTCCGTTTTTCTCAAACCTAATTATAAATTTCTATTATAACCAAAAAGTATTTAAATCCTGACCTGCTAGCGCCGATCCTAGTGCAAAAGTACAACAGAAGAGGGCGAGAGATGGTAAAAAGCGTACATTTAACCACTTGTAACTTTGTACATATCAACGCAAAGCCTGCCTTATCTCGACACTGCTATCAGAGTTATTGCAGCCACTTAACTGCATGGTCGCAGACAACTTAGTGAGGGCTTTTTAAGAGGAGCATTTAACAGATTGCTGAGTTTTGCTTACTTTAAACTTATTATGAGAATTATTGTAAAACATGTCGGGAATATTGAGATGATATCCTCTAACATAGAGGGGAGACAATGTGGCAAATACATTTGCAATGTGCGAAAGAAGAATAATTATACTTCATCACTTTTAAAAGTCGTATGTGGAGTTTTTAAACCTACGATCGACATGAAAACTTACATAAAGACTGTTTTTTATAGAATTTAAGCAGTTTTACATATTTATCCTGTAGAAATGAGAGGGTAACTTAATACAACTTAAATCACATACATTTAAAGAATCGGGGTTTCTTGGAAGAAAAAAGAAATGTGCAGAAGCAAATGTTGGAGATTTCCCTTTAAAGATTTTCCGCAAAATAGCCCGAGCTGCGTTTTGACGGAATAGAGATTTTGACATGGAAAGGTTTTGCAAACGATGTTTTAAGTAAGTTAATGTACCAAATTGACATCTTCCGTAATAGCCTACTGACTATCTTCAGTAATAGCCTAGTTTTATTTATATAAATGTTAATTTTTACCTTCAAAGTATATGAACAAGTATATTGTGATAATTGCCCTGCTTAAAGGATATCTTCAGTTTTTCCCTGAAAGCTTAGAGCCGTTAATACTGCAGCATATAAAAGCAAAAACTTAAAACTTCATTACGAAATAAAATACCAATTACAAATTTCACGCTCCATGTTCTTATATGTTGCATAATTATGTTATTTTAATATTATTCCAGATGTCAAGTTCCTAATTGTTATGTTGATTTCATTGTTGTTTATTATTTAGTTTCAATTAAACCATTGCTAAATGTACACGGACGGATGTTATACGGTTTGCACAAACCATTTAGAAATTAGTCAGGTGTATGGCTGAAGAACCTGGCACACTTGAAGACAAACTACATAGACTTCTTATGCAAGTTCGACAGGCCCCCAATTCTACAGGGAACAACACTTACTCTAATGTTCACAGAAAAATCCGCACATATTTGGACTTAATGTTACCTCAAAAGAACGCAATACTGAACACCCGAAAGGAGTCGTGCAACTTTTCAAAGAAGGGGACCGTGTGTAACCCTGGAATTACTCCGGCAAAGAAAAGTGGAACCACGGACTATTCACTATTGAAATAAAGAACCTGTTTAAAGAAAAAAATCATATTTTTATTTTTCGTGCTGATTACGAAAGTTATTTGGTAACTTCCCGAGCTTGAATGAGATTGAAATAGCTTATCTGTTAGTGTAAAAAAATTATTTCAATCAATTTGTTTTGATAAATACCTCAGAAGCCACTCCAATGCAGTATACCGGCGGCATCTTTGTTTTAAAACTAATGAAACGTAATCCAAACACAACGTCTTAAGAGTAGATTCACGTCACTTAGATTAGAGGGTATATTTTATCACAATTTATGGAATATGTGTACACTACAATTACTGAAGTACACTATGGCACCGGTGGAACTGACTAACCTAACAACAACAACAACAGCTGAACACTGTCTCGTGCGTCACCGGTATGGTTGTGGTTGTTGTTGTCCTATTGTATACTGTACACCTATCACTTGATAACTCATTGACGTACGAGGCTGGAGGTATCTCACAGCTGATTTGTGAAACTAAATTTTTAACGTTTTAAATTTGGCTGAGAAAAGATAAATTTTATTAATTGTTGAAATATTATTATGGACGGTTTTTATAGATATTTAGAAGAAAAACACAACGTTTCGGAATCTGGAATCCGGTCCCGTTTTCATGTGAAAAGTAGCCTAAAACAGTAACCTGAAGTAATCTAATGTTTTTGTACATGTTTTATTGTTTTCTAGGATAGTTGATATAAAATTAAATATGTTTAAGGGAAAAGGAAAAACAAAAATTAACAAATAACGCAACAAAAAACTAATGTTATTTGGTATTGGGTGACTGGTTAGATTGCGCTGATTACTTTTGGGCTAGCTCATTTCTTAATGTTTTGTGTTACGTTTTAGTTTACTTTTCACCTGAAGACGTAATCAGACGTCAGATCCAGAAACGTCGTGTTCTTATCTCCTTTCATTAAAAACTATGGGCAATGTTCGTAACAATATTTTATATTCAGAAATTTTATCATCGTCTACAACAAAGTCTAAACAAAGAAATTGTATCAACTGGCCTACTGGAGAAACGCAGAGGTGAACTTGTGACACCTTAGGAGTAAACAAACTGCCGTAAACTAGTGTCATTTCATTTCAAACTCGACTGCAAAAAGAATTTGATTTGACCGGTTCACATGCATGATCACAACTTTTACACCATTGATAACAGGATAAAGATCTCTGATTTCAGGTGACTTCAATATTATATTCGTTCATTAGGATGTAAAATAGCCTAGTTATATTTATATAAATGTTAATTTTTACCTTCAAAGTATATGAACAAGTATATTGTGATAATTGCTCTGCTTAAAGGATACCTCAATCAACATTTTGCCATTTAGTATACAACATCAATACAATATTGAGACTAACACAAACACGCGTTCAACTGCATTTGTCCACGGTTCTTACAATTTTATTAATTTATTTAAATAGTAGATGATAAACAAACCGCGTCAAAAGGCCCAAAACATGTTGCTCGGTGTTTAAACACTACGAAAATATACAGTAAATTAATAGAAAATAAATAAACGAGCGGAATAAATATTTTCTCATTTCATATATATTGTGGTACTTTCGACAATGGTTTCGTAACTAAAGAACCATTGACAGAAATGGCCTGTCAGTTTATGTTTTAACTACTGTATTGATCTTGATTGGATTCGTTAATAAAACTAAAATGGTTACATAATTTTACTGCAAATAGCCTACAATGGAGTTTGTCTTTTAAAACATAATTTTAATGTTTTAAGTGTTAAGTTGTTTAGTACATCTACATGAAACTACATGCATAGTAAACGTAGCCCTTGTTTGATGAATGTCGTATTTGTTGCATATTATATCAAGGGTGATATTTGAAAATGGAAATGAATAAGAGTGCGCAGTCGTGGTTGTGACCTTGAATTTCGTCCCATAAAGAGCAATGTAAAACTTGCATTTTCTTGGGAAACTTCACGCCTACCGTTTTCATCCGATTTTTATGAAATAAACTTTGTTTTAATGTGGATTAATTGTTTTAGTGCCTCCGCTAGGCCGAATTTCCATTTTATCTATTATAAGACAAATTACATAAGTCCAAAAATGAAAGAAACTTTGTATTTGAATTTCTTGTTTTTACTGTTAAACTAATAAAATTTCCACAAGTGTCAGCGGAGTCACCGCACTACATTGTAATCTTTCAAATAAATCCTATTTCAAAATATCTGATGGAAATTGTACCCGTGAAGTGTCCTAAGAAAATTGCTGTTTTTAGATTGTTCTTATGAGACAAAAACAAAATGGCCGACAGGTATTGTGCACTCTTAAATTAACATGGCCGACGCGTAGGTACGTACGCTAACTTAAGCTCTAGCAAGTTTACTATAACCGGGTTAAATGACACAGTAATTGCCAATTTCGGAGGGTACGGGGTACCCCCTAAAAGGTATCGGTCAGAGAACCGATTATGCTGGTTAACTAGTTTAACCTGGGGTTTTACAAAAGGAACATTTGTACTAAGTTTTGTGAAAACAGGCAAAAATGATGACTCTAAAATGGGCACATATGAGAAGTTTTGCCATTTGACTCAGGAGGTGTTGGGAAACATAAAACTACAAATCGCTTTGAACTAGGAAGTTCGTTCTCTCTAGCGGTAGAAATGAAAAGCTGTATTCCTTATAGAAATTCGCTAACAAACCTTTCAAAATAATCAGGCTTGATTTACCTGTTTTACTTCAATTCTTTAGGAGTACCTTCGAGGTTGAGTGGAAGAGGACTTTGTAGTCCAAATTTCGCCTCCTTAAACAAGACAAACTTTACCTTTTACATTTTTTATCTGGAGTCAAAATTTTTCTTAAAAGTAGAAAACACAGTAAAACATGCAACACTTACCGCACTCTGCATAAGATGGGAGACCATCACAATTCTCTGCAAGGGTCCTGCCCGGGAAAATGTTGAAAACCCGAAACCAGCGATCAACAGTTCATAGGAAACTAGTAAGATATTTATTTAACACTTCTGTAACACAGCACTAAACTAAACTTCCGGTTTCGTCAACAACACAGGCCCGACTACAGACTCTACAGTAGCAGTGAATCTGAGGAAACAATTGTAGATGCTGAGGCAGCGGCGTCAGCAGAGTTGTGTAACATTGGCCTACTCGCCACCACGCTGCCCTAGATTCAGCAGCCAGCTCAGCAAATTCCCACAGTTTCGGGTGCACACACACTTATATGGAACTCATTGAAGTGTAAAACCGATACTATTTGGGTAAAGTTGATAGTGGTTATGGTTGTAGTACGAAACTATAGTGAGGGTGTCAGTTTTGGCTAAATCTGAATGATCACTTCAGAAAAGGTTGTTCGAAACATGCTCTCGTAGTGCCCCGTTTAGAACGTAATTGTTTGGTGTAGAGATTAGAAAAGTTGTTTTCCATGTTCACAAAGGTTGTCTCTAGGTTTGTACAACTTGTTTCTAAAAGAAATCTTATGCCTACGCCAAAATTAGCAAGCAAATGTTAAAGTTTGCAAAAAAAGGCTATTTTAAATGTGTGTTAGAAAGTTTTCATTCGCACTTTTCGCCTTTTTTGTGAACAAGCAACATAGAACCACTCCAACCCTATCATATGAATCTGCATTTTTACGTTTCGGTTGATAAACGGCGTCGGGAACAGGGGTGTACCAAGCCCCCTTCCCCGAAAGTATCATTTTGACCCTCGGTCATTTAACGTCCTCGGCTGCACATCGGACGTTAATTTGAACTCGTGTCAAAACGTGTCCCTTTAGGTCCTAGTGATGAGATATACTATTTTCTCCCTCACTCAAATTAACGACTTTGGCTGATCCCTGGACATTAAACTTCAGCTTTATCAAAACTCGTCACTTTAGTACCTAATGATGAACATGTAGAGGTTCTCCAAAAGTGCACGGATTCTCATATGAAAGATTGTGTCATCAACGTATATTCAAAAGTGCCAAATCAACCTTATCTTGGAAATTCAGTACAGATATCCTACGTATCCAAAGACTTATTTCAGAATCTTCATCGACGTTTAAAAGATAACAATATTGTTTCAGTAGACTAATTGTGAATATTTTATATTTAGTCTATAAAAGATCATGAAAATCAATAGGATTTACTAGCCCTAAGAAGAATTTAACATGACCTTCACCGTGACGTGAAATGTCCCGAAATGTACACATTTTCATCAATTAGTACGAATTTTCCGTACAAAGAACTGTTGTGAACAGATTGACGTATTTGACTTTATATATACCAAATTCGTGTCAAATTAGTTCATGCAATAAAGTATTATTTAGAAGTACCAAGCATTTTTGCAAAACAGTATGCTACCAAGTATGTAACGCAATCAAGTATTTAGCAAGATATGTAACGCTATCATCGCGCTTCAATTTTTGACAATCCAACATTCAAATAATTTGTAATTATATTTTAATTTTTTTTTGTTTATATTATTGATTTTTGTTAGGTTGGTTTTGCTGTTATGGTTCTTTATGCCTCAATCAATAAAACTTTGTGCCACAAGTAATGCTGTTTGTTTGTAACTCCCCATCTCTCTTGTCAAATATTCTTGTAAGCTTTCCGTTGTACCTTTTTTCTTTATTAATTTTAGGTAAGATACAAAAAGGCCTTTTGGAATTTAATTTTAACTGTATTACAATTGGTTACACATAAAACTTACTACGTTGGTTGTTTAAGTTAGTATTTAAACTAAATGTATTTACTGTATTTGAGACAACAAAATTGATTTACAAGAGCTAAAAGTAATGAATAGTGTCTTATGGAAAAATAGAAATGAAATAGAGAGTAAAATAAAGGTAAACAAGAAAAGAGTGAAATAAAATTATAGGACGTATGTTGTCTTTACTTAATCACTAGTTCAATGATTAACTGTTATTAAGAATTCCCTTTCATAGAACAAATGTTTACAATAAATCTTTCACTGTAACCTCTTGTCGGCTGTGGAATCACTTCAGTGATAACATTAATTGACAACCGTGCTCGGTTTGGAATGAAATTAAAACCTCCTTCATACGGGATCATAGGGAGTGACATCCTAGGGGATGTGTGTTTTGTGCTTAAAAACTGTCTGTTTAAAAGTAAATTTTGTTTTTATTCTGTCTTTCTTTATAGTTTCAACTTGTTTTTATATTTTTGTTGTTGTTGTAAAATATTAATATATGATTATTATTTTTTTAGTCTGAAGGTTAAGTGGTAGAGATGGCTTTAAAGACCAGTTCTACCTTCGCTTTTTGATAAATGTATCAATAAAATCATTTGTTATTGTTAGTTTATTGGCTCTTATTACAGAGCAACTTTCGAAGAAACGATCTATGTTTTATAATAAACTAGCCGCCTTCACGTGCAGCACAAAGTTCCGCATTGATTTTTTGATACAATTTAACATTATAACAAACTTATCGAAACAATTTGGCTGTTTCGAGTTTTTTATGAAGTCAGGAAGAAGAGATGGTTCTTACCTAAATCTAGAAACACGTATGTATAAAGCAGAGTCAGTTTGTATTTTGGTTTATACATGTATTATCATTTTTATATCTACCTCGAATCTTATGAAACTCAAATTAAAGCGAACGTGAAAACAATTAAATGGATCGCGTCAGTTAAAGAAGATTTAAAAGCAGCAGATATCAACACACGGACATTTATGATAGAAACACACAAAAGTGTGGGATTGGAAATTTGCTCAGAGGGAATTGAATAAACGGAGAAGACTGATGAAAGAAAAGGCTCAATCCAAAAGGATGAAGGAAGTCTAGAAACAAAGGAAAACTTTTAGACTTTTTCCAAAGGTCTGTCCGTTCTTTTAATCCATCATTTTAATTTATTAATGTCAGTGGACAAGGCTCTCGTAATTTGAAGGCAACTTAGCATTTAACTTAATGTGAATAATAGTAGTTTAATTTAATATCGATTTACTACAGTCTACACTACTGCTAAACACATTCGGTTTAAATAATAATAACACAAAAATATAAAATACAGCTAAATATTAATCTTTTAGTTAAACTATTCAACAATCATGCTTTTTAGATAACCGTAATAGCGTTCAAACCGCAGAGCATTAATAATATTGGACTTTTCCTTTTAACTAATACAAGTTTTAACTATTTAAGGTCATATTTCTTCGTAATAAGTTTTAAAATTTCAATTTTAATATCTATCATCACTCTTTTTTACAAATTTACAAAGCAATCATTTTTATAATTTGAACGATTGAGGTACAGTTTTTCTAAAACAAGTTTTCTACCAAAACTGATTTCTAAAACTTTTTTTATAACACGTTTTTTTCTTATTGTTGTTTTTTCACTCATGTCAGTCAATGTATAGACACATACAGCTGGAGGTCCTGCAAGTAGCGTTTAATAATCCTGAAGACAGATCAATCAAAAGAGCATGCCATATGATATGTGCCTTAGCCTTTGTACCTCCAGAGGATGTGGTAACACACTTTGAAACGTTACTAGAAGATGTTCCGTACGAAATTCTTCCGATAATAGAAGATTTTGAAATAAACTACATTCGTGACCGACCAGCTAGAGGGAGAAGAAGAGCTGTGGCTCATTGGTATAATCCAGAGGATTAGTCTCAATACCAATCAGTACTTAATCGTACTGCAAGAACAAATAATGCTTCGGAAGGTTGGCACAACAGACTTCAAGTTATTAAGGGAAAAACATCCAAGTATGTATGCGTTTTTAAGTGAACTGAAAAAGGAGCAAAGTGACACAACTACAATGTTAGAACAACTGGAGTTGGGTCACAGAATAAAGCCGAAAACTGACAACAAGAAAAAGCAGGCAGAAGAAAGAATTTTTCGGGTAGTATCAAATTACGAAGAGTACATTGAAAATGGTGATATATTTACTTACTTACGCACTTTATCACACTATATAACAATGTAACCAAATAACATATTAATTAAAAACAAGTGCCCATTATGAATAAATTATTTAGAAAATGCTTTTTTTTAAATGAATTTGACTTAGAAAATTGAAAAATTAGAAACAATTTTTAGAAAGTGTTTTAGAAAAAGTGTCCCCCTACCAATATGAACAACTTATTATTCTATGTGTAATAAAAAATAATTTAATAGACTAACGATATACTTCCTCAACCTTTTTGTTTTACATCGGACTTTCCAATGGGGTAGACTAACTCTAATTCATGTTTCATATTTCAAATCTTGTATTTATTGTTACGTAAACTTGTAAAATATAGGAAATAAAATGAGCACTAAAATACTAATAACAGGTGATGTACGAGTGTATTGATTTTGTTTTAATGTAAAAATAGAGTTTTGTTTATTTTCGCATCGTAATAAACCTAATAAACCAAAATATAACAATCATCTTATTCACTGTAACCGTTTTGAAATGAGGAAGTTTGTTTTAAATGAAAATATCTGCTACAGGTTTATACTGCATAAAAATAATACATTAAAGTAGGGTTTATACAAAAGTATTTTCGATTACATAATTTTAAATTAAGACTAAAGTTTTGTGTTCTTTGCTCCGAAGATGTTTAATGTTCTACCTTTACATGTTTGAAACACGTTCACATCGCTCGTATTTTTAAAAACACTAAGAAGACATGGTTGCTTAAAGTTGAAAGTTTTTTTATAGTAAAATGGAATTTGTGATAAATTTTGTTATACCTTAATATTTTGCTTTTATGCAGCATCAAAATATGGGCTTAATTTTCATCATAATGTAATTCAACTATGGTTTCAGTTATATTTGGAATTTATATTGTTTAAATTGCATGTATTATTCTTGGGACGGAAACGTTGTTTGGTTTTATATTAAATGTACTTGAGTGTATTGTTAGTTTATCTAAAGGTTGCAACTCAAGAAGTCTGATATTTATGAATGATTGTATTCAATACATAAAATACTGAGGTACCCTAGCTAAAAAATGTTTAAAACGGTAAGTTGTATTTCTTTTAAATAATTTGTTTAAATTGTAAGTTGTATTTATTTTTACGTTTACTATAATTGTAAATAAAAACAAATAAAGATATTTGGAATTTTTTGTAATGATAGTAGAGGTGCACGTTTTTCATAGTTTTGGAATCAAAAAAGAGATAATAAATAGCTATCTCGAAGGAGTCATAGTCACTTTGTGATTTCAGTGCGTAACTCAATAAAAACTAATAAGTAAATAATAATATAATAGTTTTAATTGGTAGGTTTATAATAGTTTTTGTTTTGTAAATAAGTTCAATTCCTACCTACATCTCTTCTCTTGAAAAAGTTTGTCTCAAAACGAAATATAGAGCTTTCCTGTACCTCCCCCTTTTTCTTTTCCTTAAATCATTTTTCAGTGCAATAAATAATAATATAATTTACATAAAGCGTTCATAAAACAAATTGCACAACTTTAACACTATCTCCTTGATTAGTTATTGGACAAAGAACGTCATGTTAACCTTATTTGAAAATGTGACTAAAACAGATTTATAGGGTAGCATTTTATTTAAGTTTTTGTCTCCTATTGGCTGCATAGCAAGTAAAAGAACCTTTTAGTAGCATTTGATGCTTCAAAAAGCCTTTAAATCCATAAAGTTTCAGATATAACAATAAAATTACAAAACATGTATTTATGTATTGGTTAGTGTGATAAGGGGCATAACCAATCACCCAAAGAAAACAAATTAATATTCTGTTCAGTGATATGTTTTGTTCGGTAACCTAAATTTCCAACAAAATAATATCATCCAAAAATTTGTTTATTTCACTAACTATGCAAAACTATATAAAATAGCACTTGATTAAAGTGATGATGATGAATGATTTAATTTTGTCTCTTCTACAAGTCTTTTCCCAATCTATAACGTCAAACTACCTTCATAACAAAAAAATAAATCACTTGATATTGACTTATCAATATCAAACAAACCTTTCAACAACTGTAAAAAAAACAGAATTTGTTATCTTTAACAATACATGGGAAAGACTGTGTTAAAGTAATGTAAAATGTTTCATTAATACATTGTATATATATGTCATGCGCTTAAATAAATCTAAAAAACTCACAATACTGTTTTCATGGACGCGAAAGAATAGAGTTTAGTTACCCTGCAGTAGCCCGCACGGGTTCACCGGTCTATCAAAACACTTAAACACTATCGGATTCGCAAATAAATTAAAAGTCGGACAAAAAGATAAATTAACGACAGCGATTGTTGACGAAACAGTGTCAGAAGTGTTGCGTAAATATCCGCCAGTGATCGCAAACACAGATAACTTTGTATACAAACAGGGGGTCACAAATTAACTGTACCTTTAAAACACACCAAACACACTTATAGATGTCAAAATATACAGCACTTTAGCTCAAGTGGTCTGTAAACACTGAGAGTGGGCGCTTGGACCACGCCGGAGCCCAGGGCGCATGCGTCGACAGGCCACGCCCCTTTCATCTCATTGGTGCATCTTAGCACTCAGCCTCCGCCATTGGTCCAGTGTCATAGGGCGCGTAAAGTGTGCGGTCAGATATTATGGGAACTGTGGGTGTTCTAAGAAAGTCGGTTGTAAAATTAGATTGAGCCAGTGAAACATTTTGGCACAAATATCATGTTCGGCAGATTGTTTTTGCAACATAATTTGAGCAATGACAGCAAACTATTAACTGTTATGGTAAATACTCAGAAAAAGTTCAAATTTCTAAATAATCGAAGAGTGTCTGACCCCGAGTCATGAAAGGAAAAAGGTAAAGTTTGTCTTGTTTAACGAGGCGAAGTTAGAACTACAACGGTCTCTCTACCACTCAACCTCGACCTTTACCTATCGTCACCGTTTAGTCATATTACGAATTGCAAGTGGTGACTGCTGGGATCGAACCTGTGCCTCTGGAGTAATGAACTCCGGAGTCGCGCGCGATACCAACCTGCCACGGATCTGCTCAACAACAAGTACCGAGCTGGGAGACACAGAACAGTAGTTTATGGAGCTCATTTTGTCAACAGTCTACCAAATTCGTTCGAAAATGTCCATGAGCTTAAGACATTCAAAACTCGTCTCAAAGTACAATTCTGATTTTTCAAGTACTTTATGGTACAGAGGAGTTTATGGCATTCAATTTATTTATTCATTCATTCTAACGGAATTACACCATTTTTACATTGGGGAAGAACATAAATTAATTACAATTGTGATTATATACGATAGATTATCCACAGTAGAATTCTTAAGCTAAAATATATAACAGATAAGTAAATGGCAGTGATTTTACATACAGGTGTGGAAGAACGTGGTGAATTTACATGAGTTGATGAGGAACTATATGCATGCTTTTGGTAACAGAGGTAACGAGAACTATGGAAATATCAACATGCTATAGTGACTATAATAGAGAAAATAATAACACAAATAAATAGAATAACGAGAAGAATATAATACATGCTAAGACTATAACAGACAATGAATAACAACAACGATATGTATGCGGACCCAATTGACAAAAGAGTGATTGAGGAGAAATAAAAGGATGTTGAGCACTGACAGGTAAAGGATAATTTTGTGGCCCATCGATGGCACCACCAAAAACCCGACATTCCTAGAGGACTTTCAAAGGTGAATATGGAATGAATGATGAGTGCTAGACGAAAAGCTAATAAAATATAAATGATCAACAACACTTAAAATTACAATATATAAAGTTTGAACATTCAATTTAACAATTCTTAAGCTCTGTAATGAAAACTAAGCAAATAAAACATACCTACAGTATGTTTTAGACAAAGCGTAGATTTATTTATTTAATGACTTAAGCCGGTCACATTGTCGCAGTGCAGTAATTGATTTACCTATGTGGACCTAGGTAAATATTATATACAAGTAAAAACGTACAAAAAAACATACAACATATTTAAAAGTTATGACAAAAAGGATACAAGTAAAAAAACATATGTTAAGGCGCCATTTTGAAACCGTAAGGGATAATAATTGAATTTCCCTTTTTAATATTGGTTTGCAAAGTTTCACGATTATAACTTAATCTACCTTGGAGATAAAAATGATTTAGTGAAAAACACAGACAGACAGACATACGAAAAAAATAGGCTAGATAGGACTATGTGTTATGGGAAATCTTTAGTTTATTTTGACTTGATAAATCACCTGGTGAAGTTTGATTCCCTAATTACTGGACACCCTGTATATATACGTTCATGTGTATATGAAGTTTTGAAAAATGCTCACAGCGTAATCATGGGTGTCAGTATCGGAGCCCATTTCATAGTCCCGGGCCTGAGTAGCTTATAAAATGTTTCCAAAGCAAAGGCATGTTGTTAACAATTAAAGACAAAGACAACAACAAAGTTATACATAAAAATATATCCATACAATTATAATCCATACAAAAGACAATCACACACAAGTTTACAACATGCACACTCTTCCATCAGACCATATTTTACAGTAGAGAGAACAATTACGTTAAAGGTATATAGCATTGGAAATGTTCAATAAACTCATAAAAAGAGTAAAAAACCAAGTATGAAGTATCAGTATTTATTTAACCACGTATAAAGTATTTATTCCTTTTAAAGTCTATGTTTGCATTTTGGAGAACTTTCTTCGAAGAAGGCGTTTATTGAATAGTTCTGACATTAACTTGCAATGTCAATTTTTCAAAACCCGTTGTTTAAAATGATTATTAACTTATAAGTTGTCCCTACCTCTTGTTCAATTTAAATATTTCTGTTTTGAATTCAACTGCGGTTTTGTACAAAATACATGTTAAGGCATTTTACGTTTTCGGCCGCCATTTTGAAAAGGTAGAATACTTGTTCACCAATCTTCACAGAACGTTCATAGTTTTAATATGTGCAAAGCTTGCCACTTCTCTATACACCTGAGGGCTCGAGATTCGAACCATCATAAAATAATAACTGACCATAAAGTAATAATCAAAAAACCCTTTTGTTTTGTTTTGTGTTGACGATGGTACAGTTTCTGAGGTTGAAATATTATTACGGAAGTTTTCCATAGTTTTTTAGTGAACAAAAGAACGCAGACGTTTCGGGATCTGGAATCCGATCCCGTCTTCAGGTGTATGTTTTGTTTTAGGTTACTTTTCACCTGAAGACAGAGTAGGATTCCAGATCCCGAAACGTCGTGTTGTTCTTGCTTTTTAACACCGATGGAAAACGTCCTTAATAATATTTAAATTTCAGAAATAAAAACGCGGCGTTTAAAATGTTTAGGTTTTACTAAGACCAGCCCACAAAGTGTCATATGACAGTGTTGTACGACAAAACCAGTGACGCAGGCATTTCTAGAGTGATAGACTTTGATCCGATGTAGAATGTTCAGTTCAGCGAAACATGACGTCACTCTTTGCCTCAACAGCTGACCGTCAAGTGGTCACGTGACTGTTCTAGTCTCACGTGACCTATTTCTCTATTCTAGCTATATTATATACAAGTTTATAATCTGGATATACAGGATACCAAGACCCTCCAAAGCTCCATTTGGGGGCTACTTCCTGTTTGTTCACTAATTATTATTATTATCCTGAAATATAACCACTATTTATGGGTTGTATAAAATACAATTTCTTTAAGACATTATGTTTTAAATTTCAAATCATCTAATAAGGCTTAAATATATAACTTGTTGTAATATAACCCTATTATTGTTGTTACTTAAAATTTAAGATGTTGATTTAAAAAATTATATTTGTAATAGGAGTATTTTCGACCAACATGTATTATAATTTAGGCTATATATTCTTTGTTCTTTCTTTCTTGTTTGTTTGATAATATTTGTTTACAAAATTACCAGCATGCTTTTTTTACTATTTCAAAATGGTGGCTTTTTTATGGCAATCTCAAAGGTTGTTTCAGAGGCAGCAGGTATCACACAAACGACATTTGTGCTCGAAAAAATTAAGATGGTTTATTGGAGAGTTAGACAGAGTGCAGTTACCAAAGTGAGAGGAGCAGAAAAGTTTTTATTACCTAACTATTAACCTTGGACTGACGAAAGAAAAAGAGCTTATTCCAAAAGGGTGGAGAAAATTAGGATACAAAGAAAAACCAACTATTCAAGACAACGTTAACGTAATTTGTGAGTTCCAATTGGGCACATACATTAATAAAAATACACAAATATTTTTAACTTGAGTGGTTAAATAGAAATAAACAATAAACAGCAAAGTTTGAAAATGCCTATTTTAACCAGTCTACCCTGGAGATGGGGTTTCCAAAACTATTTTTTACAGAATCCAGTTACTTATTTTAAGAAATTACGAAGAGCTAATTATAAACAACCAGGACTAAAGGCGTTTTCAGAATTCTTGTCGCTAACCTGATTAGGGCAATATTTCTTTCAGGTTAAAAATAGTATCAGGGACCATTATTTTGATGAAAGTTTGTTGAAAGCTTTGCTATTTTGTACACAGTTTTCGTCGATTTGCAGGGTTAAATTTTAGAGAGGCTCTATATGTAAATATTTTCAATCGCATAGAAGAAATCAGAATTAAATAATGAGTAAATATTAAAAGAAATTTATTTTTAAGTATGTTAAAAGTAACATTGAAAGTGATACTGAGAACATTTTAAATTTAAATCACATTCCGCTAAAATTCGGATGGACGATACCTAAAAAGGTTTATAATGAGGATTATAAATTTGAATGAACTCGATTTTCTCTTTTAAATTCAACATATAAGGTATTGTGAATCATCTTTAAAATATCAAAACTGCCTGATGCTGAATAATAATAATATTAAACGCAATTTACTCAGTAACTATTGGATGTCTAATGTAAAATACAAATATTTAAAGTGTTTATAGACACATTTGTATTAAGCAACGCAAAACGCGTACTTGGTTTTTGTTAAGTAGTCTTCACAGTCATTGTGAATAGTGCCTTTGAGTACTAATTACCAAAAGAATTCAGAATCCAGGCTGACACGCAGCTAAACGCTAAAGTGCCACGAACATGTATAAAGCGAATTTTTTGCAATGCATAATACTAACTATAATAGCTTCACTTCGGCCTTCTGCTTCAACGTTTTGTGCTTTATTGTCACGGGCATTACGAAAATGTTCGCCACGTTCACAGCATCGCTTAGGCCTTCGGCCTTAGATTTTGGTGTCTGTCAACCACCAATAACAAGCATAAGGAATTATTTTTTGGATAATACTCGTACACACGGCATTATGAATAGAAATTTTAATTGTAAAGATAAAACAGGTCGATTGGGTTTGTCTTAAAATTGGATTTGCCGAAATTGTACTTTTAGTTCTCGGTCAATACCATATTGATGAGATGGGGTCACTATGGCCAATAATTCTATTGTCATACTGCATACTCCGAAGCTTTCGGGTTGAACAACAGATTCAAAAGTTATTTAGCAAGGACAAATATAAGGAGTTATACAAATGTAAGTGGTGACTGCGGGGATCGAACCCGCGCCAGCAAGTGATCAGCTCCGGAGTCGCGCACGATTCCAATCCACCACGAGACCGGTGGTTTAGCGGATCCGTGGCGGATTGGTATCGCGCGACTCCGGAGCTGATCACTCCGGTGGCGCGGGTTTGATCCCGCATTCACCACTTACAATTTGTAATGTGACTATACGGTGACGCTAGGTAAAGGTCGTGGTTGAGTGGGAGAGAGGACTTTGTAGTCCTAACTTCGCCTCGTTTAAACAAGACAAACTTTACTTTTTATACTTCGTAATTTCATTTCCTCAGCTGGGCCATGGTTCACGATATTTATCTTTGTTGTCAACGTTAAGGAACAAAACCTTACACAATATCACCTCCTTATTTCGTATAACTTCTAATGTGTTGCATCATTAAAACAGCACAAATGTTACTTTGCTCTAATATATGATTCAATATACAGGGTGGTTATAAATTGTTGGACATATTTTGCAATCGAGTGAGAGAATGGTCAATCGACTCAAACACGTGGGAGTTGTTTTTATTAGGCAGCAAATTTTAAATAGTTTGATTACTAACAAATATCAAAATATTACTATTTTTAATTCTTTTACAAGTGATGTTACAAGAAAACTAAACTATTTTCTCGCGATTTCCGTGGTTTGCACGCAAAATCCAACCTCACGCCATATTCTGAGCATTGCTTGAGTATGCTTCTAATAACCTCTCAAACTTTTCTCTTTAGTTTCTCAATGTGAACTTTAGTTTCTTAAACTTTCTTTGTGAACACTCTTCATTTTAAATGTCCCCCTCCCCACCTTCACTTTTGAAACAGGAAATATAAATTATCCCATTGGGGAATGTTTTTTTTTTTATGGAATTCTAAGGTTTGTTTTGACGTACTTTGGGTCACTCACTTCCCCCGATAACCAGTGGAACATTTTTTAAATACAACCCCCTTGTGGTACCTCAAAAGAAAGGGAATATAATACAAATTTAACAAGGAAAGAAAAATTTGTATCTCGACTCGTTTTTTTGTAATACCAATTAAAAGATTACATGAAATCAGGTTTAAAATGCCACATTTCTCATACAATTTATTTAGAATGACAAAATTTTCTTCAAAATACTCTGAGGGAAACATCACAACCCTATAACATAATTTCATAGAGTATTTTGAAGAAAATGTTGTCATTCAAAATAAACTGTAAGTGAAATATGGAATTTTAAACCTTATTTTGAGTTATCTTTAAATTAGTGTAACTAAAAAAACGAGTTGTGTTGAAATTCCCTTCTTTGAGGTGCCACAAGGGGGCCCTCCCCTGAATTTGGTGGGAGGGGGTGATGAAAAGTGAGTCAAAAAAGCTTCAGAATCTTATAAAAACATTCTCCAAAGGGTTTTAAAAGAAATTAACTTTTTCAAAAGTTATGTTGGCGGGAGGGGAGGGATATTTAAAACTCACCCCAAATATATACTGAGTATATACTACGCATTCTTTCACATTCTCGGTATACACTCGTGTAATGTATACACACGTACGTTGATATTTATTTTCCGTGTACCTTAGTTGGCAATACTGAGGATTGATTATGTACAGTATGTTGAAACCCTGCAGTCAGCTGATTGTAAAGTAAGCAAACAAAGCACAAACTAAGACACGAGTGTTCTTGTAACTAGTTACCTTGGCCTACTTAGGCGACCCACTTTGTCTCCTTCCGGAACTGGTTTATGCAAAATCGGGACGGACCTACAAATAAGTAAAATATATAAATATAGTTACTCCAATAGATGAAAGTAAATAGTATATCATGAGAAAGAAAGTATTTCTAGGTGCACGTTTTTATAATGTTAAACAATTCTGTTAGCTCTTCTTGTTGGATGGCAGTTTAAAACCTGAAAACAGAATCACACGTTTTTATCAAAGTGTACGTAGTTTTATATTTGATTACAAAAGATCAAATAAGCAAACTGATCAACTCTTTGCAAACGTTTCCCTCCTTTTCGTGTCTTACTAAACTATACAGTTTAAATCAAAACAGACTATATTAACAGCCCTCTTTAAATATAGCCCAAGCTGTTTCGGAATTTCAGAAATTTCGGAGTTCAATACACTTAAGTATAGCTACCTGATAACAGATATTTTGGACGGAATAGAAACTTACAAATACCAATGACAAAAGCTAAAATATATATTTACATACAGGTCTGCAAAATTATCGATGTATTTTACTTACGTAAAAGTCTGCCTTTAAAGTTAATTTGTCACAATCAAGCACTCTACAACCAAAGTCCATTGTTAATTAAGATATTCTCCAATTGACACTTTAGTTTATACCTATTCCAGCCGAAAGTGTTTCAACACATTAAATACAAATTAAGGGTCTGCCTGAGCTGCGTGATGTCACTTCAATACAAAGGTTTACGGTGGCTAGTTTTAAACATGATGTATTGGGAAACTAGAGGAGTTTTCTGACATGCGTACAGAGAGTTTTTTCGAAACTATGAGTTTTAAGTGCATACAATAGAGTTGAAAAGTACTTAAGCTTTGGTTTTTTAAAACTAATTTTGAAACTAAAGAAACAACTTATGAGTAACCGGGATCTATTAACGTGTCTAAAATCTCCTCTAGTTTACGAATGTATCATGTTTATTAATGTAAAAATTATTTTGAAAGATGAAAACCGGGCCGTTGAAAGAGGGCCACCTTTTGGCCAGTTGTTACGTGCGCGGTGTCGTGTGTTCCTTGTGCGGACGAATTCAACAATCTCTGAGGTGACCAGTGAGGCGGACCCTTAATCCAGATATACTTTCTTATATATCTTTGGCAATTTCCACAGTTAGATCAATCATTCCTTCCCAAATTGAATGTTTGTTTGGTTTGTTGTCGGCCGTGCATCATTAAACATATTTCGTTTTATTTAACTCATCCTTTAGTTTAATCAATCCTTTCACAACTTTGATTCAATTCACCCAGTTAAGAGGGGGCCGGATAGAGCCCGAACGGCGTTCAAATGGGATAGGGAATTTAACATGGGGAAATTTGCAAACTGTGTTTTACGTAGGTTAATGAACTAAAACGTGGAAAGTTTTTCTGGGGAAGCATAGAGTCTTTAGTGCTGTTGCATATAAAAAAGAAAATGAGTTCGGTTATAAAATAGAATATTATTAGGCACTGAATTTCGTGTGCTACGTTCTTATGGAAAATCCAGTTTTAGTTCAGAAGTACAGAATTAATTTGATGACGAAAGTAAAAGGTTTAGTGTTTATATGAAGCAGCATCAAAAGATCTATGCTTCCTCACAGAACATTTTCACATTTAAGTAAATCAACTTGCCTAAAACGTAGTTTGCGTTTTTTATCCCATGTTATAAGCGTTACTCTGAGTTGGACCTGCGGCCGCTCTATCTGCCTCCCTCTTAATAAAGTTTGTCTCTTTGTTAGTTTGAAAGTTCGTAATAGTGGTAGAGAACAATTTAATAAAAAGAAGAAACGGACTTTTCCGGCCACTTCTGGAGAAAAACTACTTCTATTTTTCTCCAGAAGTGGCTGGAAAAGTCCCTTTCTTCATTTTACTAAATTTGTCTCTTTGTCTTTTTCTGTAGTCATAAACTTCTAATTTACGTTATAATATACGTTAGATTTTGATAACGTACTGTTGAACATTGGAACTCACCATATCATTATGTCACATAATATTTTATGACATGTTATTCTAGCAATAGGTTCCTCTAAACCCCCATCTTCTTCAATATCTTGATTTGAAACACCGACCACTCCTAGAGGGTATTTCAAGTTGAAAATGGGATGAAAGGTGAGTGTGATGAGTGTTTTGATAGATGATGAGATGTAGTTTTGTTACAAACTAGAGCCGACTGTTCCCAAGATTGGTCATTAATTAATACCCTAACGACCGACGGCTTAACGCGACTTCCGAACGGTGAGTAGTGGCTTCAATTGGTTTGTTATAAACTCAACTCCCCAGACAATAGTTGTTGTACCACAGCTATCACAGTATACCTCACTATGTATACCAAACACACTTACAAGCATGTATTCTTACACACTTCTCAAAGGTGTTCTTCCATTAATTTTGAACAATTTACTGCTTCAGTATATTATGTATATTATTTTGAGAGTTGCTTATAGGACAAACATTAGGGTTTACGAACATATGTGTAAAGATTTATAGGTATTTAGGCGAGCTACTAGCCGTAGAAAAGTGAATCCGTTTGCTGCACGACTAAAAAATAACGATATATCCACATTTTTCAATCAACGGACATTCCGAGGAAATTTGTCGAGTAAACCTCTCCGATCAAAGTATCTCCCAATATTACAGTTAGCTAAACTACGATCTGAGTCTGTCTGTCGCAAGCGAAATTGAATGAATGAAGATTTGTTTGGATTTGTTTTGAGATTATGGGACTGTAAACGTTCTGCTTGTTTATAAAGCCGTCCAATTGGGAGTGAATCTTGTCGCTCATGGACTTCGTTGTCATCGAAGATTCTCATAATTTGCTGGCAAAACTTTAAACTCTTTCTGTAATCACCAGGCTTCTTCATCTACGTAATGATGGGTGTGAATGAAATTTCCAAATCCTCTTAACATACACTACATTATCTTTCAAGATCCCTTAACTACTTGCTTTGTACAACTCAAAACAAAACCATGTGTATCCTACATAGCAATATTTCGTTAGAGTTTCTTACCAACACTGTGTGACTATAATTCACATTGCTTTAACGGACCGGTTCTTTAGTGCGTTTGTGCATCAAAATAGGCTCATGGGTGCCCATACTTACGGTCGCGGCGGGGGAGGGGCACGGCTCTCCCTGGCGTTTTGAAAAATTATTTTTCATGTTTCACAACAAAGCAAAATTTAAAACCCGTTTAGAACTAATTATTAGCAATTACATGATATATAATATGAATTTCAAGTAAATGCATTCTTTTGCACTCTCATTGGGATGGGAGGAGGTTCAGTACAGGTGATAGTACCACTGTGCTATACAGAGTAATTCAAAAGTTTTGGAATGTTGTATACAACCTTTGTTTCTAAATATTGTGCTTAATTTTATAGCTCTAAGATCACGACGAGAAAACATCATCGCAAGAACAAGTGCCATATGAATTACTAACCTTAATTTCAAGCTAGTTCTACAAAATTACGATAGAAAATTGTAGTCTTAAAGTATGGTACATTTATCTTCCAGGACGCACAAAACTTGTTTCATAGGTATTTATTTTTTATTTTTCCAGGAGAGAGCCCCCGGACCCCCCTCCTCCTAGAGAGTATTATATACCCCCAGGCCCTCCGGTATGTTAGCCCCCTCCTGGAAGATACCCTATGGGCACCCTTGATTAGAGCTAAACTTTAAATACCTTTTAGGCTATGTTACACTCAATATAAGCTGTAGGTATATTTCATTGGGCAACATATATATTATATAAACATATTGTGATTACCCAGCCCCAAAACATACGTAAAGGTGCATTTTTGACGTTAAACCTTCAGGGATGACCTAGTTATCGTCAACACCTCCAGGACAAAAAGGGATTCCAAGATCGTCAGAGATCTTTCCCTAGAGTTGCAGGGGTCCCCTGGGGTTCCAAGAGTTCTTTTCAGAAAATCGTCATTTTTTGACTGCGATGTTATTTCCAACCAGCGTTTTTTCTAGCGAGCTGCGAGGGGAGTTCAGCCAGGTCAGGTGGATCGAGTGATGACACCAGACCAGGAAGGCTGTTGTATATTTTGCTGTGGTTGACATTCAGAAGGTCTGTAAACACGCGGTCAGTGTCTCTCTTGCCTTGCCTTGAGTGTTGGGCTAAAGTACATCCATCATTCAGACCACAGCACAGTCATTCACAGGTGTCACTCCAGCGTGAACATGGCGACCCCAGCCCTAGCAGTTGTACTCGTTGTAGGTAAGTACATAGCAGAAACATTGGTGTTTTGAGTAGTTTCAATATTTTCACGTTACGAACGTTTTAAGATTTCCTTTTAACACTTTTAACCTATATTGAGTCTTTTAATTGACGTCTTAAAACATAATTGCTGTATTTGTCTTATTTGTTGTAACTATTTCCCTGGAGTAAGCTGTAAGCTGCATTTTGATTTTCCCCATAATATCTAAAATAAATTTTAAAGGGATCGATTGTTCACCGAGGGCTTAGTTTTACACTGAGGTTTTAATAGAAGTGAAAGGCACAGAAGTACCTTTCAATTATGTTTTGAGTATCGCACGACTGTTTTCAGGTTTTAGCCCTTCAGCCTAGAAGTTTCTTAGGTTAGAACATTGTAAATACTTTAGTTTGAAAGGTTTTATGTGAGTTTTACTTATATTAACGCAAGGCATTTACTTTTTAATTAAGCCAATATTTATACAGGTAACCTTATAATTAAACTCCAATTTTCAAGAGACAAAAATATATACGTTGGTACAAAAATGTTATATCTACGGGTCACCGAAATAGAACAATACAAGTGTTGTTCCTTGTTATCAAACAGAGAAAACTGTCTCGGACCAAAGTACTTTGTTTATTTCCACAGCTTGCTCTTAAGATACTTGATATTTAGACATAATGTTTTGAGGTATTAGAATCTAGTTCTTCCAGTTCATTGCGTCAAAGCATCAGAATAATAAGCTTGGAATATTTCGGTATCACTGGGGAGTATATTTAGTCACTGATTGGCTGATACTGATAATTTGGCTGATTAATTATTATGATGTTTTGACGCAGTGTGGACCAGAGGAACTAGATAATATTTATGACACCGGCCTTGTCTAAGAGTTAAGCGTCCGTCTCAGCTGCTCTGGAGAGCATCGTTGCAGAGGTTTGCAGGAAATACAATGGAGACTTTAGTATTAACGCTATTTTGACGAAACAACTCTTAAATGAAAGATAAACATATTATCTAGGTTAACTTGTAGCTCATTTTTCAAAATATCTTTTAGCTTTTATGGTATTAACGGTTCAAGTTAGAAAATATAGAGTGTTTTAAGACCTTATTTAAGAAGCTAAAAGTAGGTTTATCAAAAACCTTATCACAGGCAAACACAGATAAACTCTTTCTCTTTCCGTAAAAATTAAGAAATCTGAATTGAACCGTCATATTAGAGCGCTATCTACTTTCTACGAAACCTTAGCAAGTGGAGGGTTTAACAGTTAGGCCGCATCAGTTGAAAGGAAGCCCGTTGTTTAGCCCGTTGTTACGTGCGCGGTGTCATGTGTTCCTTGTGCGGACGAATTTAGCTTTTCTCTACTCTGACCACGGAGGTGGACCCTTGTTTAACAATTTTCTTCACATGTCCAGCACTGACGCGGTGTACCCAGGCAGCAGACCCGGTTCCTACCCCGGAGCAGATTCACGAGATGGAGTTGTCCACGTTCTACGCAGACTGTAGTGTGTTCGACGACCCTCAGCTGTTCGGCGGCCCTGTGTGCGCCAGTGACCAACAAACCTACTCCAACTGTGTGCACCACAGCTGCGTCAACCACTGGAGACCCACCGAACAGAGTGAGTGCCACAAGTATATAGGGTGTCCAGTAATTACGGGGTCAAAATTAACAACAAAATTCCAATTACGCATAATCCAGAGTCCTATCTCGCTTAGTTTTCCATCTGTCTGTGTTATTTACTAAAAAGTTTTTTATCTTGCATGTCGATAAAAGTATAAAGAAAAATTAGTGTGGAAATACAAAATTATGAAAAACAACTCTTTGTTTGGAACATCAACTTGCAACTGTCCTCTGTTTTAAGGAAATAGAAGAAGGGTAGCAAAAGGGGTTTCATTTGATAGAGATATCAGAATTTTAATCAACATTATGACAAAGAAAAGGCAACCCAAAATGTGTCAGAAATTTTGAACACCCTGTAGTTTGATTTTTGGGCCATTTAGAAACTCTTAGTTTTGAACAATAATACATTCATTAAACACACCAAACAATAATTCCACTTTGAATTGCATTCTCATGTTGAAATTCCCTTCGTGCGATAACAATGGTTCTTCCAATTCATGTAAAGTATCAAAACCTTACACAACGCTCGATGTCAAGCTATGAAGCCGCTATTAGACACGCCTGAGAAGACGAGGCTGAAGCATCTGTAGCAAGTTCATCTATGGGGGCTGGCCGTAATGGCGTTCCTCATTAAGCTATACAGGGTGTCCAGTAATTACGGGACACCCTGTGTAGGTACGCCAAAGTTGAAACTGTCAACGTCAAACCTGATGGCCTAATGTGTGTTTACAGAGACAAAGATCGTGAGCAAGGGAGAGTGTCCGCAGGTGTATGTCCCCGAGTTCCCCTGGTCCCCCATCTACGCGCCTGTCTGTGGTCTGGACAACGTTACCTACGCCAACGTGGAGGCTCTCATCCTCAAGAACCAGAACACAGGTGTCGGTAAGTACTCCAGGCCAACAATGACTTATTAAACACAGAAATAAGAAGATAAAGTAAAGGTAGAACTCTAGAAAATTACCGGAGACAAAGTTAGGTTGGCTAGAACAGATGCAATGACCGTATTTTTATTTTATATTTTAACTATTTGCTTGTACAAATGTAAGGAACGAGCTAAGGAAAGTTTTAACTGGGCAAACACATCCTCAGTCAGGCTAGTCAACGGATTGGGAAGGATATGGAACAAAGTAAGGTAGAGAATGGGTCTGCTAGCATCATTCTTGGGCGACTGATTTTGCCTTCGACCAGGATGCGTTTTTAGTCTTATCCAACTAAACGAGTCGTTTCCAAAATGATTCAAACTGGAGGTTACCAATAATATGCTATTCACTCTGTTTTAAGAGTCTCTTTCCGCCAATTGACTCTTATTAAGCGAGAACCTTATTTAGCTCACCTCCAGTTAGTCCCTCTCTTGGCCCATAGAGAGGGAATGTCATACTGAGTAGCCAAAACCTACCCAGCTTTAGACATCATCTCTCTTTGCTGCGTCCCAGTATCAGGTTATCTGATCAGGTGAAAATACCAGTTAAATTCAGACTGGGGGTACTGTAATTCTTAGGTCACCTGCTAATATCAATATTGTGAGTCCAGTGAATCTCTAAAATATAAACAAACGTATCTTTGGAAAAAGTACAATTTCTGTCAATTGAACCTCAGGATTCAATTAAATTTCCTCATGGGATTTAACTGGAGGCCCTTTTCCGTTCTTCGGATGTTTTATTTATTGTCGTTATGTGTGCAGAGGTGATGGTGCAATACGAAGGAGAGTGTATTCAAGCTTTCCCTTCGTGTTTGAATGTCGACCCTGAGGCTTGGAAGAATTCAGTGTGTGGAAGCAACGGACGCACTTACCCCTCCATCCAGGCCATCGCCGACCTCCGCAAGTTTGGACAATGTAAGTACTGCACTGCAACTATTCAGGGATCTTAGCTCTCAGCTTTGCAGTAATCTACTAGTAATTTGTGTGTGTATTTTAAAGGCTAAATGAAAGACATGTTAAAGATTAATGCTGCCTTCTTTGTTGAAGTTACGTAATATCATTTTTAATAATGATGGTTCCTTGGATGACTCCCGGGTACATTGTCTTTGGCTAAATCCTAATGTCAAATATTACTTAGTTCCTTGTGGCTATTATAGCGTAGCAAACTTCACATACTTTCTAAGGATTTTGGATCCTAACATTTTGTCGTTGTGTCCAGGCATAGACGTGTTGCACGACGGAGGGTGCACGGTGGACGAGGTGAAGGCACGCATCAAGAGTAGGACGGAGATCTGCGAGTTGGCCAGGAACTTCTATGAGTACAACCCTATCTGCGGCAAGGACGCGGTCACCTACCCCAACCCTTACATTATGCTCTGCTTCAGGCCCAGTGAGTAGATAATCAGAAATATACACAACAAGAATGACATGAGAAATGATTTAATATGATTCCTGAAAATTCAAAATCCAGGAATTTGAGAACCTTGAAAGGTTGGTATTGAAATATATCTGCCATTGATTAATTTATTTTGTGTGTGCTTTTGTTCTTGAGAAGAATTGGTCCCCAAAATGTTTCTTTTTTGTCGTATGTGGGCTTTTTCTCGAGATTGTTCTTCAAAGTGTGTCACCTTTATAGTTCACAGGCTTGAGGTTTTCATCCATAAAATGTTTTGAATTGCATATACATTCCTGGTACATAATTCTTTAAACTCCTTAAAAGCAACTAATTGGTTGGTGCAGATGTAGAGTCCGAGTACGTTGGCGAGTGTGACAACCAGTTGTTCAAGGCGTGCACGAGAGCCATCGACATCGACCTGGGCAAGGTGCAGAGCAAGGGAGAGGTGTGCGGTAGTGACGGGCTCACCTACACCTCCCGCGCACACCTCATGTGCGCAACCTCCCAGGACAAACGTGAGTTCACAAATATTTAGCCAACAAAGTACCCGGGAGTAAGTTTCAGGGGAGTTAGGGGTAGTTTTGGGGGATATCGGGGACTCTGAGGGAATGGAACCTCCCAGGACAAATGCAAGTGCCATCAATAACACGTATATTGACCCCAAGGCCGTACTCTGGAAAAGGTTTTAGGGTGGTTAGGGGTTCTTGGAGGGTCTATCAGGGTGTCTGGGGAAAAGGAGTCCCCAGAAAAACGGCGGTCTTAGCGAAAATGTTTCGAGAATTTGTCTATTAAAAATCAGTTTTAAACTAGTTTAAAGGAAACTCTCTCTTAAAGGAAACTGTCTCCTCCAAAATCCTTCTCAAGTTCTTCACATTTCTTGAGTTTGGAGGAGTTTTGACAAATTCCTCATAATTGTAAACTAACAATGAAATAGGATTTAGTTATCTCCGTCAATATTGAGCGTTGCTACATCCCGGGACGTTTCGATGTAAAAACATCATCGTCAGACGTGCAGTTTTGTTGGAAATCACCTGTTCAAAACTGCACGTCTGACGATGTTGTTCCACGTCAAAACGTCCCCCTTGTAAAACTTTTTTAAATGAGATTTTAAATACCTTTCTTCGGACAGCTGTTACTTTTTACACCACACATTTAGATTTGGTTAAAAAGCACATCCTTTAAATTTGTCCATTTTATTCAATCTTTCATGTTTGTTGCTTGTCTTCAGATCTGTATTGGCTGCACGACAACGCGTGCACTCCAGCTGACAACCCCTGCAAGAGCATTCCTCCCCTGGTCGACGGAGGCGAGCCGGTCTGTGGTTCTGACGGCGTCACATACATCAACCCCACCGCCCTCTGGTGTGTCCAGCGCAAAGAGGATCCGAGTAAGTATTTTCCCTTCTCGTTTATTTATTTCTAAATGAGTATTACAATAAATAAATAAAGTACGTAATCATCTACAAGTAATCATTTCTCAGCATACGTAGTTCAATTAGTTGGCTCGTAGGTATGATTTTGGAATGAGCGCATTTCAACCAAAGATTTCAACCTGAAGATTTATGTGGTGACTCTCGCTTCTTCTAAACAAGCAAATCCATCCAAGTTGGCTTATAAAAAGTTCAAAGTTTTAGGGTCCGCCTCAGCTGCGCGGCGACGCTTAATAAAAGGGTCTGCAAAAATCCAAAATACGCCGACACAATAAAGGTTAAGATTAAGTATTTACATTAGTATTAAAGCTAAGAAGCTTAAACCCGCATTTAAAACGTTTCTATCCCGAAACTACCGTTTTAAGTATACCGTAAACCCTTACGAGCGCTCAATATGACAGTTAGGCCACATCAGTTAAAATAAGCGTTGTTTAGCCTGTTGTTACGTACATGGTGTCGTGTGTTCTTCGTGCGGAACGAGCGGACGAATTTATACTTTTCCTATTGAGGCGGACCCTTATCTTACCTACTTTGGGAGTTGTAACTACTGTCTTCTGAGAAAAGGACCATGTTTGGGCACTTACTGAAGTGTTTTGGCACAAGACAATTAAGAATTGTACACATTTCACTTTCACTTATAATGATTTTGTCATGTTGGCGGAACCCTGAATGATTCATCGTTGTTGTGTTTCAGTGTTGATGTTCTTCCACGACGGGCCGTGCTTCAGGAGATGTGTGGAGTGTGTCTGCTCCCTTGGCTGCAACTCTTCCTGTCCTGCTCCCGCCTCTGCTCAGTCCTCCTGTCCCGCTAGGCCTGCCAACCCCTATCTCTGCAACTCTTGCAACAAGTCTTAGACGAACACTGAGAAACGTGATTTGTTACAACTTGCGTAGTCTGCAACCCACCTTAGATTGCTAGACTCAAGCTAGTATCCAGTTCTTAACTCTTAAGCTTTCGCGGCCGGTGTCATCACTAAAATCTAAAGCTTCCGGTTTACACCGCGTCACAGTTGAAAGATATATACTGCTTAACGTTTTGATTTCGCTGTGGAGAGTCATCCTCAGTAGCTGGCTGACTGGCTGAGACTCCGAACCGGAAGCCTTAGATCTTAGTGATATCCAGTTGTATACTATGTTTTTAAAGAGATTAGGTCTAGATGTGTATTATTCGAATCATACTTCCAAAACAATTGTCGTAATAATAATTTTCAAGCGCTCCTGGGCTGGACGCTAACACAAAGAAAAAGGCAGCCGGCTTTTCGCCAGCCCGCACTAATCATGAATTTCCAAGGACTGGCGAAGAGAGGACAAAGGAAACGTAAACCTAATTCAAACAAACATGAATTACAAACTATAATTAATTTATATTATGTATTTTTAACAATACATTTCCACATAGGCTAATTGTATACAAAGCAATATATTACAATAAATCATAACTATTTTAGGAATGAAATTCTGTACAACTTGTAGTATTAGACCAAATCATATTCATAAAAAGTAAACATTGAACGGAAATAATGTTTTACAAGAAGAGCATAAATAATATTAATAGATTCACATTGCTAAAGTTAGACTTACCAAACACAGATATTGGACATTTTGCTTTTTTTAATTAAAGCAAAATAATATACGGTTTTGTACATATTAAACAAATCTACAATTACATATTTACAACTCATGAATTCATTAGTCTAGTCAATAAATGTAGCTAGTAACTATACACCCCATCACTATAACATGATTTATACAATTTTGTACTGATGAAGAATTACGTTATAAGTAGTAGATTAAGTTATTTTATTTTATACTACTTGTGTAATTTTGTACATGTGTTTGAACGTTTTAATAAACTAGTTCTTTCACCTTTCGTACTGTTGTCATTTCTCCACATTATTGGGCATTATTCAATCTAACTTTGCAGTACTTGCAATTCCGAAATAAGCAAAATCCACCGAAAATCAAAACCGGAATTCAATTTTGGCTACTCAATATGAGACTTCCTTTCTATGGGGCAAGAGAGAGACTAACTGGAGGTGCGCTTAAGAAGGTTCACTCTTGAGAGTCAATTGACAAAAAAATACTCTTGAAGAGAGAGTGAATATTATTTGCTACCTAATTCAGTATAATTAAATTGAATGTTGTGAGAAAATAGAATATTAGTAATAAAAGTGTTTTGTTATTCAACGATTAAGGTTATCCCTAACCATATTAGCCAAGCGGGCCATTGGCGCGTTGGAATCGTGCGCGACTCCGGAGCTGATCTTTCCGATGGCGCGGGTTCGATCCCCACAGTCACCACTAAAAATTGTAATGTGACTATACGGTAACGCTAGGTAAAGGTCGAGGTTGAGTGGTAGAGGTGGCTTTGTAGTCCTAGCTTTGCCTAGTTAAACAAGACACACTTGACCTTTTTTACATTTATAAATACACAAACAACTATAACTGTGGTTGGTTAAGTGGGGAAACTTATCCACTATATCAACATTTTGTATATGTATGACCGTAGTTACAAACACAAACTATCAAAAAGTATGGACGCGAATTAGTGAATGAATTTAAGCTTTTATGCCGACACAGTACATTCTACATGACAAGAGTACGGTTCTACAAATGTCAAAGTTACTCACAGTTCGCCACTGAGACACTACAGCGCTAGCTGTCACCGTATCTTCTACATTGATAACAGCCATATACTCTCAAAGTCACTCACAGTTCGCCACTGAGACACTACAGCGCTAGCTGTCACCGTATCTTCTACATTGATAACAGCCATATTCTCTCAAAGTCACTCACAGTTCGCCACTGAGACACTACAGCGCTAGCTGTCACCGTATCTTCTACATTGATAACAGCCATATTCTCTCAAAGTCACTCACAGTTCGCCACTGAGACACTACAGCGCTAGCTGTCACCGTATCTTCTACATTGATAACAGCCATATTAACTCTCAAAGTCACTCACAGTTCGCCACTGAGACACTACAGCGCTAGCTGTCACCGTATCTTCTACATTGATAACAGCCATATTCTCTCAAAGTCACTCACAGTTCGCCACTGAGACACTACAGCGCTAGCTGTCACCGTATCTTCTACATTGATAACAGCCATATTAACTCAAAATTACTCACAGTTCGCCACTGAGACACTACAGCGCTAGCTGTCACCGTATCTTCTACATTGATAACAGCCATATTAACTCAAAGTCACTCACAGTTCGCCACTGAGACACTACAGCGCTAGCTGTCACCGTATCTTCTACATTGATAACAGCCATATTAACTCAAAATCACTCACAGTTCGCCACTGAGACACTACAGCGCTAGCTGTCACCGTATCTTCTACATTGATAACAGCCATATTAACTCAAAGTTACTCACAGTTCGCCACTGAGACACTAAAGTGCTAGCTGTCACCGTATCTTCTACATTGATAACAGCCATATTAACTCAAAATTACTCACAGTTCGCCACTGAGACACTAAAGTGCTAGCTGTCACCGTATCTTCTACATTGATAACAGCCATATTAACTCAAAATTACTCACAGTTCGCCACTGAGACACTACAGTGCTAGCTGTCACCGTATCTTCTACATTGATAACAGCCATATTAACTCAAAGTACACTCACAGTTCGCCACTGAGACACTACAGCTAACCGTATCTTCTACATTGATAACAGCCATATTAACTCAAAATTACTGTTCGCCACTGAGACACTAAAGTGCTAGCTCACCGTATCTTCTACATTGATAACAGCCATATTAACTCAAAATTACTCACAGTTCGCCACTGAGACACTAAAGTGCTAGCTGTCACCGTATCTTCTACATTGATAACAGCCATATTAACTCAAAGTCACTCACAGTTCGCCACTGAGACACTACAGCGTGCTAGCTGTCACCGTATCTTCTACATTGATAACAGCCATATTAACTCAAACTCACAGTTCGCCACTGAGACACTAAAGTGCTAGCTGTCACCGTATCTTCTACATTGATAACAGCCATATTACTCAAAGTCACTCACAGTTCGCCACTGAGACACTACAGCGCTAGCTGTCACCGTATCTTCTACATTGATAACAGCCATATTAACTCAAAATTACTCACAGTTCGCCACTGAGACACTAGTGCTAGCTGTCACCGTATCTTCTACATTGATAACAGCCATATTAACTCAAAATTACTCACAGTTCGCCACTGAGACACTACAGCGCTAGCTGTCACCGTATCTTCTACATTGATAACAGCCATATTAACTCAAAATTACTCACAGTTCGCCACTGAGACACTACAGCGCTAGCTGTCACCGTATCTTCTACATTGATAACAGCCATATTAACTCAAAATTACTCACAGTTCGCCACTGAGACACTAAAGTGCTAGCTGTCACCGTATCTTCTACATTGATAACAGCCATATTAACTCAAAATTACTCACAGTTCGCCACTGAGACACTAAAGTGCTAGCTGTCACCGTATCTTCTACATTGATAACAGCCATATTAACTCAAAATTACTCACAGTTCGCCACTGAGACACTAAAGTGCTAGCTGTCACCGTATCTTCTACATTGATAACAGCCATATTAACTCAAAATTACTCACAGTTCGCCACTGAGACACTAAAGTGCTAGCTGTCACCGTATCTTCTACATTGATAACAGCCATATTAACTCAAAATTACTCACAGTTCGCCACTGAGACACTAAAGTGCTAGCTGTCACCGTATCTTCTACATTGATAACAGCCATATTCTTTACTATCACTCTCCGTCTTTCCATCCGTCCAGCCAATTTTGAATAAAAATAAAGAAAGTAGTTTGTTACGATGTAGCCGATCAGCAAAACTAATAAATCCATGATCCATAATAAGCCCTGTGTTTACAATATAATAAACGTACACAAACTGAACGAAACCAGGGGTTGTTTATTTATGTGTTCCCAACGGTTTACACCTTGTTTACAAACAATCACTGAAGTAAGGACACATAACAACAAGGTAACTTAAACCTAGGAAGGTCAAGATGAAATCAAAGAAAATCAAATTTGGCTAGGAACTAACGATAATTAAGTTACTTAAGAGTTCGTCTCAGGCTCTCAGCTGCTCGGGAGAGCGTCGTTGCAGAGGTTTGCGGGAAATGAAATGGATACTTTAGTATTATGCAATTTTGACGAAACAAATCCTAAATGAAAGATTAACATATTATATAGGCTTGCCTGCAGTTTATTTTTCAAATTGTCTTTTAGATTTTATGCTATTAACGGTTAAATTTAGAAAATATAGAGTGTCTTAAGATCTTATTTAAGAAGCTAAAAATAGGTTTATCAAAAGTCTAACCACAGAGGAACACAGATAAACTCTTTCTCTTTCCGTAAAAATTAACTTGTCCGAAGTTAACCTTCATATAAAAGCGCTATCTACTTTCTATGGATGAAACCCTTGCAAGCGGTGGGTTTGACAGTCAGGCCGGATCAGTTGAAAGAAGGCCCGTTGTTTAGCTAGTTGTTACTTGCGCGGTGTAGTTTGTTCCTAGGACAGACGAATTCAGCCTTTCCCTGCGGTGACCACTGAGGCGGACCCTTAATGTTATAAAACAAATAGCGAACCCGCTGGTTGCGTGGATTGGTATCGTACACGACAATGGGTTTGATTCCCGCAGTGACCACTAACAATTTGTTAAGTGAATTTGCGGTAACGAGGTAAAGGTCGAGGTTAAGAGAACTCTGCAGTTTTGACTTTGCCTCGTTAAACAACACAAACTTTTCCTTTTGGAATGTTCAAACATGATGATTTGTAAGCAAGCAACAGCCAAGCTGAAACAGAATGATATGGCAAAAAATACAGTAAAAGTATAATTTGAAAAAAAAAAGAATTCGGAACACAAGATTTTGACTGATAAGATTCAGCCCAAAGATTAGAAAGGTTTTTTCTGTCGATATACACAGATGACGAACCATTAGGAAACACCGCGTACATTGCAATCGCAAACTTTATTGTCATTTGGCTCTCGGATAAATTGACCACAGTTCAGTTTTGGTTTGGTATCATCAAGGTTTTGCGTCGGCGGCGGAAATACGGCGATTCTTCAAACACCGGAAACTGACCACTTAGCATGCGTCGACAGCTGATCGTTAAATCGCTTCCAGTGTTCACCGTCCGCCGCGCCACCGTAGCTCGTCGTGTTTACATAACCTTACCACTCTGTGTTGTTATGAAGTGAATTTAGTAAAATATAAATAATTTTGGGTTGTGTTGATTTTGGCGAAAACAGTTTGAGTTTGACCTAGCCTATCTTCCTTTTGGGTAAGTAATGTGCATGTGTAGAAAGAATATCTGTGTTAGTTTTCATTACCTAGCACGGACTTGTTACTAGCTACAGGCCCCTTTAAGGTTAGGTTAGTTCTGATGTTGAAAAGTCACCAAAATCCACCACAGTTACGAGATGTAATTAAAAAATATTACAACATCTCTCACCAAGAGAAAATAAATAGATTTTTTAGTTGAACACAAATAATTTATTGTACGGGGTTGGTTGTTAAGGTAAGCATGCAACTGATTTTGATAACAGTTGATATGAAGGGGAAGGGGAAGGGTGGCAGGGTCTTTAGTCAAACTGCTTGGTCGATCCTTACAATATACATTTGATGTCCATTATTTGATTTTGTTAAATGATGGGATACTTTGGGTTTGTGATCGTGGATTTTAAGAAGAAAAACTCTCTCATATAAATGAAGATAGGTACTACAATTTATAACCTTAAATAATATAGTAAATTAGTACCTATTTGTATGAAAACAGAACTAAATAAGTTCATGTGTATTTTCTAGATTTGTTTTATTGTTGGCATTACACAGAACCTCAAATGATGGTTTGAATTGTAGAAGCGGGAAATTTGAAAAGATAGGTACCTACCTGTTTGTAATTTGTATTGAGAAAAGGAACATCTTACTAAATTATAAATAACAATAGATGTAAAGCCGTTTAAGCATTAAAGATTATTAGATTAATACAAACAAATTGAAAAAATAATTCGCACTAACTACACAATCATTGAATTTTAATATTAAAATAGTTTTAATAAGTCTTTTGTCTTTGCCACGTAATGTAAAGAACTTACATTCAAAGTTTTTGTTTAAGATTACAGGCAAGACAATCAACGACATATATTGATTGGCAGTGTGAATTTCGTTTCACTATGTTTTTGCGAGTCATGATTATACATTGTCTCTAATAAGCTGACCACTTCTGGTTGATTATATTACAAAGTTCAAGGTCGACTAGAATATTTATGAGGACAGTAATAATAAACAGGACGATCAATGTCCCATAGGAACAGTTCAGATAATGGTAAGAACTTGCCAAACAAAGAGTAACAATAAAAACCAGGCCGACACGCAGCTAAGCGCTAAAGCGCTGCTGGTATGAGTAAATCAAATTTCCTTTGCAATTTATTACTCGCTGCGTTCACAGCCTCGCTTCGGCCTTCGGCCTTAGATTTACAGGGTTTTTATTGGAAGTTATACTACAGTGAAAAGTCACTTGTTTGGCCGTCATTTTGAAACGACTAGGCGGATTTTCTTCATTTTTATTATATCATTAAATTTTTTTATTTTGTATGTTGGCAATTTTGGCAATTACTTTCAGAATACCCTATGCTTTAAACAGAATTAGCTTCTTTTGACATCATGGTAGGGTGAATTTTTCAATCTACAACTGACCTACATAATATGGATTCAACGCCAGATTTGATATATCATTCAAAATATTATTTCAGGATTCCAGATCCCCAAAAATCGTGTTTTCTTAGAAATTCCACCAAGATCAACACCAAACCACTTATCACATTATCGTCTGAATAATAATAATAATACATCATTTGAAAGAGAATTAATTGGTAAATTTCTAAGGACAAATTAAAGAGTTATAAGCTCACCTCATAGCTAATAAAGACAATAGAACTATGGTATTTAATATTTTTGTAATAACTATTACTACGACTGACAAATATTCAGTATGAATTGAAATTTACAAGTAGATACAATTGCTTTGCACGCGGTAATGCTTCAGGTTGAGAGCTGTTAAGTTCTTACTGTGAGCTACGTTGATTATTTACACAAGAACTCGATACGGTAGTTCAGTGGCAAGACGTTGCGTGCTTGAGACAGTGCATGGATTGTAAACCTGCTCAGATATTTCTCTAACCATATGGCGTTAGAACTGAATCCATTTAACTTTTACGAAACCACAGATTACTGGTTAAAATACGGGATATTAGATACACAACAGTGTTTGAATAGTGTATAAGTTTCGAGAACATTTTTGCGTGATTGAAAGGATTGACATCGGTTTTGCGCGACCTTGTGGACACTATTACATATCGATTATGAACATCAAGATCATAAGTAAGTAGATAAATAAATTATAATCTAGTAGAAACCAGCCAATCAGTGACTGAAGATGGTACTCCACAGCGAGGCCGAAATATCTCAACCTAATTATGAGGTTTGGATGTGGTGTGAACCGGAAGAACTAGATTATAGTTGTGACACTGGCCGCGAAAACCTTAGAGTTAAGATAAACAAAGGTTTTATTTCATAAATAACATACATGTATTATCTTGAGGTTTCCAATGACTTCAATAAAACACTTTTGTTTAAGAATAAAAGACAAGTCTAACTAAGAAAGTTTAGTTTAAACATGTTTTAAGTAAAGAGACAGAAAGTATTAAATTATTAACAATGTAGATTATTACCATATGTAGATTTAAAAATAAGTTGACTAATCAGTTCAGAATTGCGTAGGGTTAAGGAGTTATACTCGTACGTTTTGACGGGGTTTAACTTTTGCTAAAAATAGGTTTCAAAAATCTAGTCACATGCAAAAAAGGTAAAGCCTTTTTCTTTTTATAAACATTTACATATCCGAATTTAACCTTCATATAAGAGCGCTATCTACTTTCTACAAAACCCTTGCAAACGGAGGGTTTGACAGTTAGGCCGCATCAGTTGAAAGAAATCCCGATGTTCAGCCCGTTGGTACGTGCGCGGTGTCATGTGTTCCTTGGGCGGACGAATTCAGTTTTTCTTCTGCGGTGACCACGGAGGCGGACCCTTAAATTCGTTTTTACGGAGTTCTGTTCTTCTACGAAACTACTGAACATAATTGCGGCTACTGATACTGTTGTCTCTACAGCAGCACATGCGCAATACAGACTCGCGATACTTATTGTTTCCAGGAATCAGCTGGAGGCTACCAGTGGATGACCTTGACTTGATATCAGTAGACTGTGATTCAAGTACTGTGTAACATATAATACACAGTATAACTTCCTGGTTGAAGAGGCCTCAGGCACATTAATCTCTTGCAACCTCTACTAGCTCTTGTGTTCATTTTGCAGTTCACTTTGTGATGGGCATGTTTGTGAAGTCTTCTGTCGGATAGTCTTATCGGAGTATCAGGTTAAATCATGTAGGTCACCAATAACACACACCTTTAGCTGTGTTAATGAACCCTAACGTATTAGTTTGACCGTCAAATAAATAGCTGTCTTATCTGTAACGTGTGCCTACGTCTCCCTGCCATACATATATACGGGGTGAGTTTTAAATGTCCCCTCCCAACTTTAACTTTTGAAGAAGAAAATATCTTTTAAAACTCTTAGGAAAATGTGTTTATAGAATACTGAAGTTTTTTGACGTACTTTGCGTCACCCATCCCCACCCAAAACCGGGAAGGGGAGGGCCTCCCCAAACTGTTTGTTCTTTTCACTTTTACAATTAGTTGTAGTTCTATTTTTTAAACTCATTTTATATAAAACTGGATTTAAGCACTATTAGCTATGAGTCCGAGATGCGGGGAAAACAAAACCACCAATAACACTGAATTATCATACGGTGAAAGAATGGAGCAATTCTAGTACCTTGACTTATGCAACTGTAAATAAGAGGTCATCATGTAACTTTTGACTAATTAAGAGGTTTTCCACTATAGCCCACTTTGTAGAGCTGCGGTAAGTTTCTACAAATCTCATAAAACCTTGATAAACACAATTTTATCTATGTCACGTTGTAGGAAGTTAATGACTGCGGGAAATGTTATTTTAAGCTGTCAAACAAGATAAGTCTATTTGAGTCGTAATTGGATGGACTTAGAAGAACGTGAAGATTCGTTTTGTAGAAGAACAAAGAACGAACGGCCCCAACAGTGTACAGGCAGAAGTCTAAAGTTGATTTTGAAGATTTATCCAAACTTTTTCAAAATGGCGGCGTTTAAAGTGCGACAGAGGTTTAACAGCGTGATCTGTCGGTTTGCAGAGTGGCGGGCCAGGATGACCATGGAGCCTCAACCTCCGCTCTACGTCATCAACGGAGTACCGCCCAGCCAAGGTACGTACAGCCAGATTCCTGTAAGGGTAACAGCTGTCACATTTTCTGTGTGTGGTGCTTTTGTTTTTTACAATTTATGAAATTACATGGACCAGGAGCCAAGGAAAATCTTAGCTGAGAAAACTAAGCCTTTAGGGTTTTGTGCTAGCCAACGGCGTTGGACGGATATGGAAAAGGGTAAGGAAGGGAATGGGTCTGCTAGCATCATATGTACTTGGAATTCTGATTTGCCCTTCGGACCAGTATGAACCAGTGAGAGTGCATTGTTTTTTATCCTTGTTCACCTAAACCAGTCGTCTTCAAACTGCCTCTCCGAGGTCTTCTAGATCCAAAACGGGTGTAACCAATAATATTCACTATCTCTTCAGGGTCTCTTATGTCAATTGACTCTCAACTGTCCTTATTTAGCGCACCTCCAGTTAGTCCCTCTCTTGACCCATAGAAAGGAAATGTCGTACTGAGTAGCCAAAAACCAACCCAACTTTAGACATGATCTCTCTCTCTCTCTCTCTCTCTCTCTGCTGTGTCCCAGTATCAGGTTATCTGATCAGGTAAAAATACCAGTCAGATTCCGACTGGGGGTTTAGCTGTCACATAAGTGTGAGGGGAAAATAAGCAGGTGAATTTGAAATTACGAGGGGAACGTCGTAACCATTGTAAAATAAAATTAACGACAACTTTTTATTTAGCATGCCTTTGAATGAGTTAATTGGATTACGAGCCCCATCCAATCATTAAAATGTGCTGTTTGACAAAAACACACGTAAAACTTACTAATATATTAAGTTTTTTGTAGACAAAAAATTACTCAAGTACCAATTTTTAATAATTTCATCATTTTTAACAAGCTAAAATCTACAGCATGCCAATTTACATACCTGGTTTTGTAAAATATGTTGGCTGATAAAAGTCTCGTTCGTTTATCAGTTGGACAGAGATTCCGAGCTGAAAAAGCCGTTTATCTGTGGGTCGAGGTCATATGTTAACAACATCTACCCGCAGATGATCAGGGACCAGTTAACCAGTGTTTGTTTATGTGAACAGCTGTTTCGTCGATCAGACTTCGCACTGTCAAACTGTTCATTTTCCAGAAAGCAATTTTTTGTTAGATTACTTAAACGTTTGAGACTAATAATATTTTATACTGAAAGCCACATTCTACTGACAGGTAAGGTAGCTTTTGAGATTCAATGGTACTAAATTAGATGATTCAATTATTGCTTGGAACATGTTATAGATTTTAATGTTTACTTGCGTTTAGAAGCCGGAGAAAATAATAAACGGACATATTTTGGCAATGCCTTGTTAGAGTTACCAAACATTATTTTGTGTTTTCACAAATTAGTTTTTATCTGCATGAAATTCTTTTAATAGATTAATTTTAAACTTAGTAATTCATTTCGCTAGGAGTACTTTTAGATAATTAGATGAATCTTCTTAGTGTATCTAACTAGCGAGCGTAGATTGATGTAATAGTTTGTTGTACGATAAAGTCAGTTTCAAATTTTGAAACTAAAAATAGCAAGAAAGAGGATTTGCAATAAAATATGCATAAAATAAATGTGTTTCCTCCACCTTAACTTTTAACACAGGGAACATTTGAAAATCCCTTTGGGGAATGTTTTTATAGAGCTCTAAAGTTTTTTTTGACGTACTTTGCGTTACCCACCCCAACCCAAAAAACAGGAGGAGTGTCCCCAATTTAGAAAAATACAAATCTAATTAAGGTAAGGTAATTCTTTACACACATTCAACGACGCAAAGAACAATTTCTTATCTCAACTCATTTATTATATTATCCATTTTAAGACATCTAGGCAATACCCATTATTTTAAAACAAAATCAGTTTTGGCCAAAATGGTTTTGTTTTAAAACATAACCTTGTAAAAATCTGAGAAACAGGGATATTTACTCGTATTATTATTTATGGTTCCCTAAAAAAGTTCACCGCTATATTACGATGTAGCGGTGATTGTAATCGTCGGTGGAACCTTAAAAAAAAACATGTTGTTTATTTTAGTTGTCAAAGTTTATTGTATTGTAATGTACTAAAAAAATACCTGGCGAGAAAAAACCTTAACTAGTTTTCAACATAATAATTCTGATAACATTGAAAACAAAACTCACCGATATTACGATGCTGATGCATTTTATTCTGCATGACTGCTGGTCTGCACACAACGCCAAGTGTGACAAGGTTGCCCAGTTTCCCGCTAGATCGCGCGAGAATGCAGCGCACAAGTATACTGGTCAAATTCACACCTTTTCGTTTTCCTTACGAATAAATGGATAATTACGATATACTGTTTAATTTATCTGTAAAAGATGTTTAAATAAAATAATTTGTATACATTCTTTATTAAACTTTTAAATTAAATAAAAAGGATTTTTGTGATCCAACTCGGAGACTAAAACTATCTAGTTCAGTGGCTAAAGTTCAGTACCGTGAAATAAATAGTGGACTTCAGTGTAAAGTTTCACTCATAGCTTAAAATAATAGAAAACATTTCCAAAATTAAAATGACGAAGGTTTCTTCTGAAATGAGGGAGAATATTTCTGTGAGTTATATTGTATTTATTTAATTAATTTTAAATAATGCTCGATGTTGCCCCAACTGTATATTATGTTACTGATATAAAAGTCCAATAAAGTCAAACCAAAATAACCACTATCAACAACATACATTTGTTGAGATAAATCCTTTTTAATAAAAATCCTATATTGAAAAAAATAAGATTAGAAGATGTGACGTCAATAAAGAATAAATATTATCACTAGAGGTCAAATTGTAACGACTAAAATAACCTAGTTACATAATGTGACAGTTGTTTTGACCTATGCATCATATTGATATTTAGGCACTAGTTTTTAGTACTCGGGCATTTATTTTTCTGAATTAGCAAACATAGTTTGCAAAGCAGAGGTATTAACATTTGTGAAATATCTACTATAAATAAATATACGAGCGTGTTTCTTTTTTATCAGCGAATTTCGTTTGGAAAATGAGATATTCATGTCGTCCTCATGGTAGGACCCAGACCCGGGACCAAGAAATATGCACCGTTCCTGACACCCAGAACACGTTTTGAGCATTTTTTCAAAACTGTATATGCATATGTATATACTGTATGTATATAATTATGTGTACTTTCCACAGAACGAATTCTTTTGTCAGATTTTCATGAAATTTGGTACACATGTTGCTTTTGTAAATATTTCGGTGAAGTTCGTTAGCCAGCAAAATCGGACCAGCGGAAGCTTCCTTTTGGTTGTGGTGGTGGTGGGGGGGTATTTTATCAAATTTCCATTCATGATTTGTAGTAAAACGAGCCGTAAAAGGCCACGTAAGTCTGAGACCGTAGGCCGAAGCAAGGCTGCAGTGAGCCCAGCGAACAGCCTCGTAATACCCGTGATAATAAAGAATGCAAAGTTGAGGCCGAAGGCCGAAGCGAGACTGTGAGTGTAGCGAACAGCATCGTAATTCTATGGTAATAAGGAAATTCGCTTCACTCGCGCTAGCGGCGCTTAAGCGCTTAGCTGCGTGTCGGTCTGGAATCTAATCTATTGAGTCGATTTCGTCAAGCTGTCGATCCTTTGTTGCTGATTTTGTTTACAATGAAAGAGTAAAGTAGAAAATAAAGTTGATGGACTTGATAAGTAATTAAGTCTGGGAACTAAGCTCTTGCCCGTAATGACACGACTGCTTGTTATGAGTTCCTCTGCTCTTTTTCATTATCAAGCAACAACTTAATAAACTCCTCAGCACTCCCCAGTCTCCAGTCTCCTTCCTCCACGCTACTTATAAGATATCATCAATAATCATGAAATACTATTACGAACGTACTTAATTGTTCTATTTTATAAATTAATAAAATACCATTTCAAATGAACTTTTATTTGTAATCTTCTAGACTGAATAATACATAACTACATAAACAGCAATGATTTAAATTAAAGTAAGCATATAATTTTAAACAAATAATAAATTGTACAGTTGTTTAGTTAGTTGTGTACACTATAATATATAATATCCATCGTTTATTGTAAACAAGAAGAACACGATGTTTCGGAATCTCGAACCTGATCCCATCTTCAAGTAAATAAAAAGTCACCTAAAACGTCGTTAACTAAATTTAACAAATATGTTTGAAAATAAACTTATTTCTTATTTTGTATGTAAACATGCCTTCTACAAGTTCATAGGAAATTTAAAACCCTAGGGGATTCAGAGCCCTTAAATAAAAATTCAAGAAATCCTATAAGCTTGTAGCTTTTATATGTTCGTAATTCTTTTTTAGACGTTCAAAGATAATCATTGGTCTCTTCACTTTTAACTATACGTATCTTGTATGTATATTTTGAAGAGCTGGATCTTACGAGATGATTTAGAAATGCAAAAACCTCAAAATGTCTAATAATTAAATTGTGTTATTCCTGAGGCCTTTCAAATGCAGTTGTGGCATTCATCATCAAAAATCTAGATAACAGATGACGAACGCCACAAATGCATTTGAAAGGCCTCAGGAATAACACAATTTAATTATTAGACAGTTTGATGGTTTTGCATTTCTATCTCGAATATAGTTATATAAATGAACTGTTATTACCTTATTTGACTATTTAGGCTCATAGATCAGACAGAATATTACAGAACAAGTTTAAGTGCTTACGTTTCGAATGGGTGCAATATCATCATCAGGGTCTGACACTGAACATTAATGCCCCAGCCAAATGTGAAGTTGAGTTGTACAATTTAATTAAACATTCCTCCCGACATTGATAATAAACCTGGCCATGAAACCGTCATAAACGTGGATTTGTGGTGTTCCACACATCTGCAGTTGTGTAATTAACAAAATAATTTTGATTACAGGTTTTGATAATTAAGATCATGTAATTGAATATTTATTATGTTTGAACACCTTGTGTTTATGTCTGAAGATCCTACTTCGTAGATGATTTTATGAGCGAATATATATTTTGCCACTCTTTTAAGACATAGCCACCATACATATTTACATATTTTAGCGGATCCGAGGCGGATTGGTATCGCGCGCGACTCCGGAGCTCATCACTCCGGTGGCGCGGGCTCGATCCCCGCAGTCACCACTTACAATTTATAATGTGACTATACGGTGACGCTAGGTAAAGGTCGAGGTTGAATGGTAGAGATGACTTTGTAGTCCTAACTTCGCTTCGTTAAACAAACAAACTTTACCTTTACCTTTTTATATTTACTAACACAAAAGAAAAAACAAAACTTTAGATCCCTTATATTCCTTTAAACTAAATATAATCCAAACAAGAAAGGAGAAAATATAACAACACACAAAAAACTGATTAATTCATCAAAACTCTAAAGTATTTCCCTACTATTGGCTGTAAGTAAATAGATCACACTGATCCACGGTTGTGATTGGGCGTCCGCTCCTCCAAGCCAGCCAATGCGGCTGTCTAGTGGCTGGTCTACTAGACTTATGCTGATGCTGTGACTAAACCTTAAATTAAATTTAACACCGAAATATATTAGTCAGGTGGGAGACGTTGATTTCATAATACTATAAATATTATTCTCTACAAAGCACTGGTTAAAACAATCTAATATTTGCAAAAGAGGCTGCATTTTAGGACCTTGTGATTAAGTACAATATTATTTTTTGTCACATGTAAATTATCGAGCATTTCGTTTACGCCTTCAAAAAACGAAGAACTTGATGTAGCTCTCAAGAGACCACATAGAACATGAACATACATGAAGGCGTAATATCAGTGATATACAGAGTGTTTACTGACGAACCAGTGGCCCTAGAAAGATGAAACAACTTTTCCTCGTCAAAACCTACCCGAGGACAAATAATTTCAAGCATCTCAGTATACAGAGTGTACTCAAAACCTAGGTCGTGGGTTCGAATATCAATTTCGTACGTAATGCATGTTAAACATAGAGAGTCAATTTGAGTTAAACAATTTCTGAGAAAACAGATTATAAAAGTATTAAGCTATTACAACACGGCGGACGTTAATGTAGCGATTTCGGGTAATCATAAAACACTCTTTATTTATGTTAAAAAATGCGTTAAAGCTTAATTTGGGAAAGTACCTGGGTTAAAAGTGTTCTAAGGTTTCCAACAATATGTGGATTTTAATAAGTGCATTGTATGTTTTGAAAAAATTGCTTCTCATTGACCTGTTTTAAAAACTTTTCAAAAGGCCGCCATTCAAAATGTTGTTTCAAAAACATGTTGGGTGTTATTGGTTGGACATTTAAAAACGAAGAACATGTTTTTAAGTCGTCTTTATAAAAACTCTAGTTTTCAAGTTTCATTGTTCTACTGATTCGTTTGTGATATGTTTGATTAGCAAGTTTCTATTGGACGGTTAAAATATTCAATTTTTCAGTTTCTATGTCTTTTAAAGTTGACAATTACACCCAAACTTTTTCACTGTACTGTCAACCTTCTTTCTTGAAATAAAATAAAAAGTATAAATTTCCTATGCGCTCGTCAAAGACTTTCAAATGAATATTTGTGAGTAGTAACACGTGGGTGACTTTTGGACATCGACTAACCAAAAAAGTAGTCTTCGGTGTTGCGAACTACTTAGCAAATGTCATGATTTTATTTAGTGCTTTTCAAAAGTTATCAAGCAGATCAAGCATTTTTTAAACTTGGCGTTTTCATTCTTTACAGCAGGAATTAATTAGTTTTGTTAGGTTCAAAAACTTTCATAATACAATCTGTTAAAGTGTGTAGCAAAATAATTTTCATGATAGTTGATTTTCAACAACAGCTTCCCTTTTAATTACTTAACGAGTTGAATTACGAGTCAATTTGTTTTCCCACCGTATTCTTTTCGATTTTTAAACCCATATGTACCCAACTCAAAAATATACCATTAATCTCGTGGATTGTAGAACATGTTCACCAGGGACGGAATCAATCAATCGTTACAGTATAAGTATGTGGTTATGGTTAGGTTATAATCCGCGATACCAAGTTATAGCCCTTATCCTGGGTTATTCTGATTTCCGAGAGCAGAATGACTATAGTCGCACATTGGTCAGTTCATGTTTATGTGGAAGTTTATAACCGTTATATCGCCGAAAGCGCTTAAACCCCACCTCATAACCGCTCCTGATGCTATAAATATTTTATGTTTGCGGTATGACCACTTGATTTCAAGCTGTAGTGATATACTCGTATGTGTACCTGGGAAACAGAAGGTGAAAGAATGGTCTAGTCAAGTTTCTTTTAAATTAAAATGTTAAAAAGGTAAAGTTTAACGAGGCGTAGTTAGGACTACAAAGTCCTCTCTACCACTCAACCTCGACCTTTACCTAGCGTCACCGTATTAGTCATATTACAAATTCTAAGTGGTGACTGCGGAGATCGAACCCGCGCCACCGGAGTGATGAGCTCCGGAGTCCGATACCAATCCGCCACGGATCCGCTGAAATGTATTTGCTGTTTTTACAACAAATTTCTCACATAAATCCATTAATAGCATCTGTTTATATTTCACATAAAAACATGTGCAAGGGGAAGGTGTCCAGAAAGTCCGACTCCCCTCCTTAATTTTTGAATGAATCTAAATTTTGAACGTACTTTGGCATATGTATTAGGTCAACTGAAATACTTGTTGGCATGTTTTGGGGGTTTGCCCCCACCTCCAAATAGGGGTAATAAGGGTGACCCTTTGAAATATTTATTTTAGGCCATCATGTGACCCCTCGTTGGAAAGGGTATAAAAAAATAAATTAATTGAAACAATTACACGATTTTTACGATGATCCTGTTCAAAATGGCGGTCCAAAAACGTGATTCTTAGTTTAAGTAGATAAATGGACGCGATCGCTATAGTTTCTTAAATTTTGGAAACAAAATACGCATTAAGTTTTGGGTGATCAAAGTTTCAAAACTACATGATACATTTTGCAAAATTTGAAAACTAGGATTAAAAAAAGGAATTGTTTTCAAGAGTTTGCAAAATATGTCTTGTAGCATATACTCGTCATTTTAAAGCTCCACTTAATTTTTATACCCTTTCTAATTAGGGGTCATATGTTCGGGTAAAATAAATATTTCAAAGGGTAACTCCCACTATAACTACAATCAACCACCCAAAATATGCAAAAGAGTACATCAGTTGACCCTCAATACATATGTCAAATCATGTTCAAAAGTTTTCGTTGATTCAAAATATAAGAGGAGGGGGAGGGGCCGTTCTTTTTGGACACCCGGTATTTAAATACCCTGAAAAACACTTTGATAGCCCGAAAATCCTATCGATAGAAATAAATACGATGATGATATTTTAGACCAAATACCATGTCTACAGAAAAAGTCGTTAAATTTAAGCTCTAAATATATAATTTCTTCATCGAAAGGAAGGTTAATTCCATCCGCTAATACTATGCTGAAACATGCGACTGTAGGGAATCTACTGACAGAACAAATAGTGTGTGAGTGTGTGTGGGTGTGTCAGTGAGTGTGTGTGGATACCGGGTGATTACATAAACCAAGGCAGGTGAATTCTTCATTCTCTGGCGAGGTTTATGTGGCAATTTTCCTCCCAAACTATAAATCTGCCACTTGTTATTGTCTTGTCCCGGCTCTCCGCTTGTTTCATGTCAACTTTTCATCCCGTTTCACCTTTTTCACGTGAAAACAAACTCGTATTAGACTTTCGCGACCGGTGTCACAACTATAATCTAGTTCTTCCAGTTCACACCGCGTCCAAACTTCAAAATTATATTGAGATATTTCGGCCTCGCTGAGGAGTACCATATTCAGTCACTGACCAAGGAATAAGAATGGTTTTTTAAAATTATGTAAAAGACATAGTTGAAAAATTGTTATTGGAAACATAACTGCAGCAGTTCTCAGAAAAACGTGGGATGAGGTTAAATTTATACTACAACTTAGCGTGCAAACCACGGAAAGCACGTGGACATGATTTAGTTCCCTTGTAACATAACTTGTTCAAGAATGAGTATACCAGTACAAATCTTATTCTTCCGGTTCACAACGCGTCCAAACTTCATAATTAGGTTGAGATATTTAAGCCTCGCTGTGGAGTACCGCATCTTCAGTCACTGATTCAGCTAACTGTTTCAGCCAATCAGTGACTACGGTACTCAGTGAAGATGGTACTCCACAGCTAGACCGAAATATCTCAACCTAATTATGAAGTTTGCACGCGGTGTGAACCGGAAGAACTAGATTATAGTTGTGTCACCGGCCTCGAAAGTCTAAGAGTTGAGTACCAGTAATGTGTTGTCATTTGTAATAAAACTGTTTTAAATTTGTTAACTAATAAAACAACTTCCACATTTTTGAGTCATTCTCTCAATGTGTCCAACAATTAATAACCACCCTGTATATCTGGATTTGGTTTCAAACTTCTTCGGTCTGATGGAGAATGTGAAAGTTTCAAAGCCGGTAACAAAGTCGGTGTGAGATTAAAAGTAGCGGCAACAAGACAAAACGTCGTGTAAGATTTATTGTTTGGCAAATTGTGCCGGGAAAATTGCCACATAAAACTTGCCACCGGAATAAAGCATACACCTGACTTTTATTGTCAGCTGTTGCTTCAGGAATCCTTTTCACCCAACGGACGAAAAAGATTGGAAATCAGCTAAAATATTTCGTGTAGTTTTTTAAAGGAAGGATGTGTTAATAGGATGTGGGTGCTTAGTATAAAAACCAATCCAACACGTAGCTAAGCGCTAAAGCACCGCTGACATGAATGAAGCGAATTTCTTTAGTAATTCGTAACTAGTTTGCTACGCTCACAGCCCTTTTCGGCCTTCAACCTAAGCTTTTCGTGCTCTATTACCACGGGCGTCACAAGGCTGGTAGCGAAAAACAACTTTTTTGGCCGCCATTTTTAACCGACTCAATGGATTGTTATAACTTTTGGTTTATTGATGGGTGACATTAAAATACATATTTATTTCCGATTGCATCAACATCGGAAGAAATGTACTGTTTTTAGATCATAAAAACCAAATTTGGTGAAAACTCGATCCTCCCCACAAAGGCTACTTCAGGAAGTCCAAGTACACACATAGCCTGCAGAACACACATATTCCTGAATTAAAATGATTTTAGTCGTAAACCTATAACTCATACGGTTTAAACTTTATAGTTCTTATATATTACTAGCTGCGCCAGCTGGGGGCTTCGCCCCCAGACCCCCTGGCACGCTCGCGAGCCAAGCACCTCGGCCTACGATTTTTATGATTTTTTATTTCTTGCCCCCCTTTAACCCCAATCCATATATTGTGCCCCCCGAACCCCAAAATCAGTAGGGGTCTTTGGGTTAATGGTATACAACTATGTGTCGAGTTTCAAACAAATCCGTTGATATTTACTAATAAATATTTACTAAAAAAAGAAATATAACATGGAGAATTGGGGACCTCTAAAACCCCATAAAAATAAAAAGTCTATATAATTTTATTCGTTTCCCCCACCCTCCACACACTAAGGACCATTTCTATTCAAAAATCTGAATTACCCCAGCCAGATTCCGAGATCTCAGCACTCCGGACAACCCTAACCGAAATACTAATAGTATAGATACAAAGTTGTACATAAATACAAAGTTAACATGTTCAAAACGTGTTCCGGGTCAGGATACGTGTTCATTTCATGGTACCGGATCTGGGTCTTACGTTACAAATACTTTAGTTTTTCAAAAGAGATTCGATAATAATCTTTTCAATGGCACCGTCTTGCAGTTGCTTTATTTAGACGAGTCTCTCCACAACGTATGTTCTCTAATTTCAACCATACAGTAGATTTAATGAAAAGTATCAAAAGCTACACACAACTGCGTCTATCGGTGCCAATCGTCTACTTCAACAATAAGTACAAGCTTTCAACGGCAGAGATAAAACTTTATCTTCAACAAATGGGAAGCTTATCTAAATGTTAAACCTGATTTCCACTTGAATTCTTTTCATTTCAGAACAGAAACGTATAATAATAAACTGTAGTTTGCTATTGATTCTTTGTGAGATTCTACTCTTTGTGTTTCTGCTAGCAAAACATCTTGCTGGCTTAAGGTAAGTTGCTTGATAAGTCAGCTATTGTTGAAACTTTGCCCTGACAATTTTTTATTTAAAAGACAGGTTTGCCAGAGAGTTTTGAATAATTTAAAACTTACATTAAAAACAAAACTTTACGCCATGAAGTATCATTCGTATTGATTCACTCACATCGAACGAGTATCTTTAGTACATCTTTAATTGTAGTTTCTTAGATTGAAAGTTTATAATATTGGTGGAGACAAATTATGCAGTTGTTTTATTCGGGCTTTTCCAACCACTTAAAAAGAAAAGCCCTTTGTAATGTAGTGTAAGGTTAGGTTAGGTCTTTGACAATGGATGGAGTTTTAAAATTGCCCGAAACGTAGGGAGTAGTTTTTCTCTTGAAGTGGCCGGTAAAGTCAGAGATAAACAATATCAAAATGTAATATCTTGCCACTTATTGAATAACCTCATCAATGATCTATCTGTGATCTAAGGCTTCCGGTTTATACCGCGTTACAGTTGAAATATAAATACTGCTAAACGTTTCAACCTTGCTGTGGAGAGTCATCCTCAGTAGCTGGTCATCCAATCCAGTCTGGCCGTACCAATCTGGCCGGCCAATCCAGTCTCAGCTAGTCAACTAGCTACTGAGGATGACTCTCCACAGCGAAGTCGAAACGTTAAGCAGTATTTATATTTTAACTGTGGCGTGGTGTAAAAAGAAAGCCTAAGATATTAGTGATGAAACCGGTCGCGAAAGCTTCAGAGTTAAGAATTGTTAACTGTGTTTAGTTTAAGAACGCAGAAACATTTATAAATAAGGTGTTACGGGGAGTGAGCTCCTTATGATTGTGTGTTTTTGTGTAAAAAATGTAAAGTTAGTCTTGTTTAACAAGGCGAAGTTAGTCCTTTCTACAACTCACCTCGACCTTTACCTAGCGTCACCGTATAGTCACGTTGCAAATTGTAAGTGGAGACTGGGAGGATCGAACCCGTGCTACCGGAGTTATGAGCTCTGGAGTCGCGCGCGATACTAATCCGCCATAAATCCGCTAAATTCATTATTATAATTTTCGGTTTGCTGGCCTGAAAGGTTAGTTTTCAGAAGGCGTTAAGTCCTAACCTCGTTAATGTTATCGATAAAAAGGTAAACAAACGTATCGGGATATATTCATATACACCAGATGAATCACGATTTTAAATGTAAAACAGTAACTTTAGGGTCTAACAATGTACATCAATTCACTATATCTCATGCTCGTATTCCGTATGTTTTATTGCACTTAATTAAATTAGTACCACTGGTATGCCATATAGGCTTAGACAATGTTAAGGTAGGTAAATAGCGATCTTTGAGCTATGGTTGAGGTAGGAAAATCAACATAGTTGAGGTAGCCCACACACAGAATGCACTGCAAGGGAGCCACTGACGCAAGTTCGCTTGTTCTCGAAAATCGCACGATTTAGTCAAATTTTACTAATCGACATCGGACAAACTCGAGTATGTGGAGCCGAGGAGGGGGGACGGCGAGAGACGGCAGCGCTTGCAGCGCATTCTGTCCGTGGGCTGCGTAACTACGTTGAGTTATATGCCTCAGCCCGCTGCATCTAAGCGCTATCTACTTACCATAACATTCTCTATGGTGCAGGTCAAGTGACACAGCTCTTCCCCACACAAAGGTAAAGGAGACAGTCCTGCAATGTCATAAACTGTGTATACGATCTCGGAGAGAGGTTAGTCTCCCACGTAAACCCAATCCCTTGGTTTACTGTATTTCATCCGTTACCCGTCGGCTTCAGCTAAACCTGGAAAATATTATCTTTTGTGTAGAAGGGATCAGACGACAAGAACTATGGTGGCTAGGTGCTATTTTATACTTAACCTAGAGTGTTTTGAGTCATTTTGCTCTGAAAACAGCTGATTTTGTTCAGTGTAGTGACGAGTAAAGTTGTACTTTTATTCCCAGGGTATAAAGGTTTGTTTTGACGATATTTTTCTCCCTAGTGAGAAAATTTAAATGATATCTATGGAACAAGAACATCGGGTGTTTCAATGGGGTTTTAATCGGAATTATTGATATATCGTAAAGAAATCGACTGTTTTAAATTGAACTTATCCAATTTAGATCTTAATAGGGTTTAGTTTGCTATTTAATAAATAATCAATTCCAAATCGATACTAAGCATTAACTGGTAATCGGTCAAGGTGAACTAGCGTATAAAACAGCTGTTTCTATAAGTAACATTACAACAGACCGTTCAAATAAATAGTTAAATTTGAATAATTTTAAATTAAATTACAGTTTAATAGACACATTTATGATATAATACCAGCATCATGACAAAAGGTATTGTTCATCACTCAGCCCTAACGTGTCTTTTTGAACCTCGCACATCTAACGCCTCGAACGTTAAACTTGAGCATGTGTCAAAAAGCTTCACTTTAGTGATAAAATATACAATTGTGTGGCTTTATCGTAATATTATAGACCCATTTATAAATTTCAAACACACAAATAACCAATAATGAGCCTATTGTACCAGCATGACCAAACTACTGGATCAATCACTGAAGGCTAAATATGTTAGTGAGCTTCGCATTCCCGGCGGCATAAGTTTTAATTTAGATGGATCAATTCCGCCCTAGCTTTAATTACCCACGATATCGTTACTACATCTGATGTTTGGCACAAAACACTCCTGTCACCAAGGTCAAGGTCAAGGGTCAGGTACTGTTGGTGATAGAGCGAGGTACGAGCCCTGCCCTCGCAGTCAGCCCGCCACCTTCCCTCACCCCTCCACCACTGACATCAGCTGATCCCAGGCTACCAAACTCTTGCCCATTAAAACCACTGCTACTCCAATTTGCGTCCTAGCTCTTTCCACTCTTGCACCAGGAGATATTCGTCTCAATTACTTTATTAGCTAGCACAAGAGGCAGTCTGTCTTGTTCTAATACTCGAATTTTCAGTAAGTACTTCAAATTCATCAACAATGTGAAAAAGTATATTTTTTCAAAATACGTCTCTAGGTATAGCACATAATCTGGCGTGTTTTGTGGTAGTCGGAATAGTTTTTTATGAACGTTTTCTGCACTGATTCTACTTCCTTCCCTCAATAAACCCCCAGACTTGTGCACCATAGCATATAATTGACCTGATAACTGCGTTAAAGCAAGCACATTTTGCAAATATGGGCACTTTTGGGTTGTTAATCAACACTCCCCACGCTAAATTTAACGCTAATTTAGCTGTTATACTTTTCCTTGAAGTGCTGATTCCAAGATAGCGTCGGTGTAAATGTGCCCCTAGATACTTATAACGATTTACAACTTCATACGCTTGCCTTTGAACCACCACTTATCAGTAGCGCTTAACTTGCCTCCTTTCCTAAATACTAATATTTTGGATTTTTCTAAATTAACAATCAAATTCCATGTATTACAATAGTGCTCTAGACGATTGATCATGTGTTGAAGGCCTGTAGCTGATGGTGAAGTCAATACGATATCGTCCGCATACATCAGCATATTAACTCTAAGCTCAGCAAAATTGCAACCTCCTTCCACAGCATCTGGCATGTCATTGATGAACAACGAAAACATCAAAGGGCTGAGAATACAGCCTTGTCGTACTCCCACCAGTGTTTCGAAGTTTTCACTAACACCTCCTCTGCACCAAACTCCAGCATGTGTGCCTGTATAATAGTCCTTCAGTAAATTTATCATCTTTGTGGAAACTCCAAGGCAGGATAGTTTGTACACTAAAGCTTTTCGGTCAATTGTATCGAAGGCTGACGAGAAATCAACAAAGAAACAAAATAGTTTTTCACCTCTATGAAAACTCAAGTGGACCATGCTTGATAGATTGAAAATATTATCAATCGTTGAATAGTTTTTTCTAAACCCTGCTTGGAACTCGGTCAATTTGTGATTTCTGTTGACCCATGTATACAATCTATTATTCAACAGGCCTGTAAATAACTTACAGACACTATCAATAAACGATAAGCCTCTATAATTTTTGACGTCATTGATCTCACCCTTTTTATGTAAAGGATACACTATAGAATACTTAAAAGTGTTCGGGACCTTTTCTGTAAGTAAAATGTTGTTAAATACTTTGAGTAGCTTTTCCAACAGGACATTTGGCGCGTTTTTAAAAAACTCATAAGGAACCCTATCGTGACCCGGTGCCTTTCCTGCTTTAGTCTTTTTGATCACCTCTGACAATTCCTCTGCAGTGAACTCCACATCTAAGTAATCGTCTATTACGTCAGGCATCGCATAGCTCATTCCTGGCGCTATTACTGTAGGATTCAGTAACCTTTTAAAATGGTTCACCCATTCATTAGCAGGTATATCCCCTACTACTTTAGTCTCTCTTTTTTTTAAAGTGTTTAGCGCTCGCCATACACTTTTACTGTCACTAGTTTGTTTCAGATTGTTAATAATACTTTGATAGTAATATTTCTTTTTTTCTCCGCATAATTTCTTAAAGTTCTTTTTTTCTTCTATATATTTTCCTTTTACAAGCTTCGCGTTTGTTTTTCTGAATAAATTAAGTAATTTAAATACTTTTTTCCGTGCTGCTAAGCACTCGAAATCAAACCATGGTTGTTTGTTTTTAATGTGCTGACTATCACTACTCCTCAAGGTAGGCTTTACTTTGACCGAATCAACAATACACGCTACAATGTTGTTTATGTTATCTTGGTTATCGTCTACCAACTGCACCTCACTGACAGCACGACTCACGTTATCTACGTAATGCGCTTTGTCTTTCTCTGACCAGCTGAGTTTAGGCATCAATGGGAGAACCCTTCCTCCCCGGCCTAGCGACAGTTGTGCCAACTTTGAAACTACATTCAATTGGTAAATTATCCGAATCTGGGTAACTTAAAACTTTGAAATCATTTACAGCGCCCAAACAATTTATAGAAATTACTGCCAAATCAATTACGGAGTTGCCCATAGAGCCTACAAAAATGAAATCGCCGTTGCTATCACTTTTTTGATCTGCCGTTCAATATAATTAGGCCTAAGTTGTAATAATTCTAGTAATTTTTGCCTCTTGAATTTATTGCAATATCTTTGACTGTCTCACACTGTTAATGTTGTGATCTAGTTCGTCTATTTCTATAATATCCCCTAGATTTTGCTCCTGACCTATGCGCCCGTTTAAATCACCCATTATAGCTAGGTTTTGAAAACATTTTGCTCTAAGAACATTACTAGCTCATTGAACTCTGTGTCCCAATTATTATAATTTAAGTACAATGGTAATATAGAAAAACTTTCACCCTTAAGCTTATATTTAATTAAAAGAAAATTACTTATTTCTTGTACACTTATATCCTCTACTTTTTTAAGACTCTTTTTTACTAGTATTAACATACCGCCAATGCTTCTGCCAAAGTTAGCTACTCTGTGCGCATATTTAAAATACAAATTAAATTTCAAAAAACTATTTACAGCATAAATTTTATCAGTGTGTGTTAAGAATGTTTCTAACAAAATAACTATATCATACGAACTAATTAATTTAAAAAATCAACACTAACCTTGTTTTTATTCCACACACATTATAAACTAAAATGTCCAACGTGTCCTCTTCTTGCTTGGGGGTGCTGAGTCCGGTCCTGTAGCCATGTCCTTGCCTCCTGGGGATTGGCGGAGGCTCCTCAGTGCTCCAGTGGTGGTCTGCATCCTCACCGGCACCTTGTCATCTGCTCGGCCCACCTCTCCCTCGCTGCAGCTTGCCCAGAACTCGGAGAGACTGCCGACCACCTGCTTCAGCTGCTCGCCACCGTCCAAGGTCCGGATCTCAGCTTTCCTCCATCCCACGTGAATCTGCATCCCTCAATGGTAAGATGATCGTGGACTAGAGGCATTTTCTTCTTCCAGTCACTCCTCAACTTCTGCCCGTACTTCACCAGGTTCGTCGCTTCTCCCTGATCTCCGAAGTCCCGATGTACCATGAAGCCGGTGCCTTTGAGATTCTTCACCCTCGACATGATGTAGAAAATGTCTGCGTCGTCTGGAAGGTGTGCGATGATGGTAGACTTGTCTCTGCCGAGAGGATGTGCCCTGTTGACCCACAGAGAGTCCCTGCTGCCCATCACCTCCGTACAGAAACTTCTCACCGCACCACAGTAGTCCGTAGATTTATCTGGCATCTTAAGTCCCTTGAATATGAGGTTGTTGCGCCTCGATCTGGATTCTAGGTCTACAACTCTGTCCTTAACGATTCTCTCACCTCTCTTCAGTGTTGCTATTTCGTCTCTTAGCGCACTGTTTTCTTTCTCTAGGATATCAATCTTCTGTGTGAGGTTCTGTAGATCTTCTTTTGTCGCAAGGTTAGACAGCTTGTCTTCGAGTAATCTACTTAGACCATCCATAAGTTGTGCCTGGGTTAGATCTCCTACCTTCTGGTCCATCCCTGTTTCACTATCCGTACTGAGTGTAGGCGAGGACGACGAACGATAACGTTTTGTTGCTGGGGAGTACGAGGAAAAACTGATCAATTCTCTTGCTACTCATATAGAATAAACCACTGTAGTGGCTCACCACACAAAATCACCACACACACACACACACGCGCCTGTTGTTACAACTAAACATTACAACAGACCGTTCGCCTTGAATAGTTAAATTTGAATAATTTTAAATTTAATTACAGTTTAATATACATTTATGATATAATACCAGCATCATGACAAAGGTATTGTTCATCACTCAGCCCTGACGTGTCTTTTTTGAACCTCTCGCACATCTAACGCCTCGAACGTTAAACTTAAGCATGTGTCAAAAGCTTCACTAGTGATAAAATATACAATTAATGTGGCTTTATCAGTAATATTATAGACCCATTTATAAATTTCAAACACACAAATAACCAATATGGAGCCTATTGTACCAGCATGACCAAACTACTGGATCAATCACTGAAGGCTAAATATGTTAGTGAGCTTCGCATTCCCGGCGGCATAAGTTTTAATTTCGTAAAGTTAAAAAAAAACGTCAGCCGTTGTATTTGTTGTCAATTCAGTGTGAACAACTACTGGAAGTTCGTTAAAAGAATGACATTTGCGGTTATAGTTAAAACCACCTCGATGAAGGAAAAAGGTTAGTTAAAATTATTATGAAGAAAATTAGTTAGCAGGTTTCCAGCAGAAATAATGAGTGTGCCATTGTTCTTAATTACTTCACCCAACGTTGCAGCAATGAAATCATAATAATTTTTAAGTAAATTGATTTAGACCCGTGTCTGCGATGCGAATCGAACCCTTGACAAATACCATTTCATTAATGAATTCACCGTGACCACTAGTTTTTAAATACGTGATTTGCGCAAATAAAATATAATGCAATGCCTAAAGTACTTTCTGTATATAAATCAATGTGAAATCACCAAGTATTTATAGTAAGTGCTGAAACATAGGAAGATGCAGCATTGTTTTATGAAATGTTTAACTGAGAAAAGTTGCCTGACAATGGCTTCATCGATAGATAGATGGACAGACGGACGGACAGACAAGGTTCGGTGAAGTGAGCCACGTCCATTTACTTTACACTTCTCTCTATCGTAGGAAGGAAAGTATTGTTTAACCTGAACTGAAAGTCTTGTTTGGATATGAACAGCTAATTCAAATTCTAGAAGTCCAAAATGTCCGACTACCCCCGTTTGATGTATACTATTAGTGTTTCGGTTAGGAGTTGTCCGGAGTGTGTTGAGATCTCGGAGTCTGGCTGAGAGTGGTACAAAGAATTTTTGAATAGAAATGGTCAACAGTGTGTGGAGGTGGGGAAACGAATAAAATTATATAGATTTTTAATTTTTATGGGGTTTTCGAGGGTCCCAAATTCTTCATGTTATTTTTCTTTTTAGTAAATATTTATTAGTAAATATCCAGCAGTTTGTTTTGAAACTCGACACATGGTTGTATACCACAACCAAGACCCTCTCTGATTTTGGGTTTGGGGGCACAATATGGATTTGGGGGAGGTTAAGAGGGCAAAGAAATAAAAAATCATAAACATCGATGTGGGGTATCAAAAAGGGAATACCAATACTGATTTCTAAAATATATTGGTTGTCTAGAATTGTTTGGGAATTGAGGAAGGTTAAAAAGTGGGGTAAAACATCGGATTACTGAGTTTTAAAAGCGGGCACCGAGGCCGTAGGCCAGAGCCACTTGAGGCAAGCGAGCTGGCACAGCTAGTATAAGCAATGGATTTTGAGCGAGATCTCGGCATATGAACACAAGGTCAACTAAGGAGTACCTTACACGCTATTTTGGGTTCCACCTGGAAATAGGTGTAGTGGGGTGAACATGTTCAAGTGATGTTTAATTTACCCTTTTTGTGACCTCTCTTTTAGGAGGGTATAGAAAGACAAGATCATTACTACAATTAAAATACTTTTACTATATAAACCTCTGCTCAAAATGGTGGCCCAAAACATGTTTCATTGTTTAAGCGGATAAATGGACGCCGTCGCTATCATTTTCATAATTTAGGAAATAGGTATATAGGTATAAGTCATAGCTCAGTGGTGTGTGCTTCCCACCAAATCAGCCCGGAATAACTTTTCACGATGGCCACTCCCCGTGGTTCGGAAGTCACGTTAAGCCGTTGGTCCATTCCATTGGTCGTTGGTCTATTGACTAATGACCCAATCGGGGAACAGTCGGTCCTAGTTTGTAACAAGACTACACCTAATCATCCATCAAAACACTCAACACACTCACCCTTCATTCCATATTCACCCCTGTAGGAGTGGTTGGTGTCTCAAATGAAAGCGTTCAAAGAAAGTAAAGTAAATACTTATGAAAGCTAGTAACATTCAGTATCGAACCTGTCGTGGAATTTATCTCAACAGTAAAATCAATTCAGTGAAGTAAGCTCAGTTCGGATCCTTTACGATGGTGCAATCACATTAATTGAATGTAGCGCCAATAAATTGTGTCCCGGCCCGAGTTCCTGAGATTCATTGTCCTGACGATACAATGGGAATAGTGTCTGCAGTGTTTAGAGGCGAGATATAGATTGACTCTAAAATTGGAAGGGCTCTTAATAAATTACTCGTAGTTCGTTCTTGAAAATCGCACGATTTTGTATATTTTAGTCATCAACATGGGACAAACTCGAGCACGAGCCGTGGAGGGGGGAGAGAAAACGGCGAGACGTCAGCATTCTGTTTGTGGGCTGCTTAGCTATATTGATCTTCCTGCCATGTGCATCAGTGCGCTAGCTACCTATTATAACATTGTCTTTGATTGCACACAACAGCTGTTGATTGTTAGTGTCAATGTTGTGTTTCTCTCTCTCAGCTGACTGGAACCGACGTTCATTGTTCTACCTGATATTGAACCTACATTTAATTGATTGTCTGTCTCGAATGGTCCAATAACAGCGCTCTCTCTTATCTATCTCTACAGAGTTTCATACCTTTTCTGAACAACAAATCATCATTTGTATTTGTGTGCTGTATGATTAAAATACTGTCATTTCCTTTAATATTAACTCAGACATACTTATTATCGAATTTCTTTTGGACAACTGAGATATTCATGCAGTCAGCATGGTAAGAACCGGACCCGGGACCATAAAATGTGCACCGAGCCTGACCCTCAGAACACGTTTGAGAATTTTTCAAAACATATGTATAATTGTGTATCATCTCTACGGGTTGCATTTTTTTGTCAGAATTTCACCAAATTTGGTACAAATGTTCCTATTGTAAATATTTCGGTTGAGCTCGTTAACCGGCTAAATCGGACTACCTCCCTTTTGGAGGTGGGTTTTCTCCCACCAAAAAGGAGGTTTAGTAGTCTAAAAACAGTAAATTTCGCTGCGAACAGCCTCGTATCGCCCGATTATACAGGAGGCAAAGCTGAGGTCGAAGGCCGAAGCGAGGACGCTCACAGCCTAGTAACACTCGTCGAAATAGAAACTGAGGCCGAAGGCCGAAGTGAAGCTGTGGGTGGGTGGGGCGAATTGGATTAATACATTGCAAAGGAAACTCGATTCATTCATGCCAGTGGCTTTTTATTCATTAGCTGCGTGTCGGCCTGCTTTTATGGCATCTCATCTTCTGGTAGAAAATATTGAAACTTTGAAGGTAATCAAATTATATTTCGAGTATTTACATTTCACCTCTTCAGACTAATCATAATCTCTTATATATTTGCAAGTTACCACTGACATATGATCACTCCACAGCACAAACCGTCCTAGAAAGATGAAATTTGGCACGTAGATACATTTCATGGTGTAGATGTGCAATAAGGCTGGGTTTTACGAAATTCAAATTTTAAGGGGTTTAGGGGTGGGAGCTACGTCGCGTGAATCTCGCCCGTGCAAAACCCACACTTGCATCTGTAGAAGCTAAACAAGTGATCGGATCTTAGATTTGACGAAAAATCGTTAGTGTGGAATGAAATTATCTACAACTTTTGTATTTAACATTCTTTTCTATCTCCAACAGTTTGACGTCATATCACTTTAAAAGTAAAACAGAAATTTTACTTTGCCTGTTTGCGCATATAAAAAGGCAGATTCCAACACATCTATGACTACAAAACCTTTAGTTTAGGTAGTAAGTGTTTGATAGTATACAAAATTATGACGATAGGCTAAAATATATATTTCAAAGTACCTATTATGAGAGCTTAAAGAGCGACTTTAGTCGTTTTTGACGTTTTTCTTCAGCCGTATCTCCGGTATTAGTTTTGTAGCTCAACTGTAGACCAATAGAAATCTTTAGAATGTCATATTTTTTCATTTGACATTAATTTTTAGATGGTATGATTATTCTCTTTAGGTTATGACAAGTTAAACACAGATAGTTTTATGATAATATTAAGCAGCTCAAAACTAAGACACTTGCCAAGTTTGAGGGGTCTGTCATGCATCGTTAGTGGTACAGTGTGCTGATTAATTTATGAAAGCTACATTTAAAAATATAATTTTTAAAGTACACATTTTACATTATCAAGGTTAATCTCTTTTTCTACGAACAGGTTAACGTTGTTTTGTTTATGTGTTGAGGAAAGTGTAGTTTTTATGTTTAAGTAAACCTTTTTCGTGTTTTAATAAATGAAATACTAGCTTGCACAAAACCACTACTAACAGTATTGTGATCAGTGGCTGAGTCTGCCTCCTGCAGTAGGCTACAGTGGAGCGGGCCAGCAGCCGTGGATCGCTTGTGAGGATAAGGCGGGTCCTGTAAATACCAGACCAACTGAGGACCCTGAACTTCATAAATTAATAAATCTTCCATGATTCACTCCCTGCGGACACTTCAATAAATCACCATGCGTGGTTAACGGAAGTTGCTCAAAGAGATACCCGCCCTTTGGTCAATCAAACCCAAACTGCTGACGATGGGTACCCTCAGTATAGACGTAGACCCCCTTCTGATGGCGCTTTACGGCCAAAATCAATAACAGACACATCGACAACCGTGGATGGTACCCTATAACCAGTGTTGTCACGTACTTTCATAACATATCAATGTTGAATTGTCATCAACTCTGTCAAATCCATAAAAATACACCTGTAAATATGTCAACAAAGGTGGTATATGATCAAGGTGGCTTTTGGGTTTGAAAATGAGTACGATGAAGTTTCAAAGTATGAAACTGGCCGTTACATAAACAGTTCTGAAGCGGCGTGGCGTATTTTCTGCTTTCCCATCCATGAAAGGTACCCACCACGTGATGCACCTAACAGTGCACCTAGAAAATGGACAAAGAGTATATTTCAATCCCAAAATGTCCAAGACAAAATTATAAATCCACCAAAAACTACTCTTTTTAGCTTTTTTTGAATTGTGCCAAACGGACGATTTCGCAAAACTCTTTTCTACAGTGAAGTCCCAGCCTATTACACCTGGAAAAACAATGTGTTTTTGCCGTCGGAAACAGGGAAAACCTATTCCAGGACACCCAGACATTGGGATAGATAATGTACTCGGTTGTTTTATTTGGTACATCAAACAACACCGAGGTGCTATTATCTACGTCTTCTCCTTCATGGTCAAAGGGCCAACAGGTTTTGAAGACCTTCGGAGGGTATCGGGGTGGTTCATCCTACCTATCAATCTGCACCAGAGCCCTGAGTTTGCTGCAAGATGACAGCCATTGGGATGTTACCTTGGAAGAAGCTGCTGTGTCGAGGTCGCCTCATAAAAATAAAACAACTTTTGCTGTCATTTTAGTGTTGCCAGGCTTCGTACCCTCTAGCATTGGGAAAAGCTCAAAGGAAATATGTCAGAAGATTTCAAGAGACATTTAGAGACAGAATGTTCCGGCTTACAGTTGGACCAAATCTCTGATATAATTCACAACAAATGTTTACAATCTATTGATGACAGAATTCTATTCTCAATGTCAAATCAGTGCGTTCAATTCGGTCTCCCTTCTCCGACGTTGCTCACCACCGACAGAAATCAATCGCGAATACATAAAGAGTTGTCTCACGACATAGATCGACTGTCTGAATTAGTCAATGACAACGTTCTCAAACTGAATGAGGAGCAGAAACGTTCTACGAAGAAGTAATATCAAGCATTTTTTCAAATTCTGGAAGGTATTCTTTTCTTGACGCATCGGGGGTACTGGAAAAACCTTTCTATAAATTTGATTCGCTAAAAGGTGCGAATGGAAAAGTATCGCAATATCCGGGCGTCTTCGGGCATTGCAACGTTGTTGCAGGGAGGAAAAACCGCTCATTCCACCTTCAAACTCCCACTCAACTTAAATCACGCAGAGCTTCCACTTTGCAACATCTCCAAACAAAGTGATTCTGCTAAGATCAAGGTTGTAAGCTTATTATTTGGGATGAGTGTACCATGGCCATAAGGGTGGAATAGAAGCATTAAATAGGACTCTGCAGGACATAAGGTAATTCTAACCTGATGGTGGGTTACATTTCTTATGGCTGGAGTCTTCAGACGAACTTGGTCGTTCCTCGGGCACGAGAGCTGATGAAGTTAGAGCCTGTGTAAAGAATTCTGTCCTGTGGCCTCACGTTCATCTCCTTTTTGGATTAACATGCGAGTTCACCTTAAGGTGTGCAGGGCGGGTTCTCAAACTTGCTTCTACAAATAGGCAACGGAAATCTACCTGAAGATGAAGGCAAAGTGTGATTACTGAAGATTTATGCCAAGCTGTAGAAGACTTGAAGGCGTTAGATGAAGGATATACCAGTTTAGGACATTTAAGTTCTAAAGATACGTATTGGTTTAAAGAGGGCTATCCTTACTCCCAAGAACGACACCGCGTACAGCATAAACACGTTCTGTTGGACCAGCTACCAACTGAGAAAGTGAGATCTGTTGTGGAAATGGAGGATGCGGTCCATACCCAGTGGAGTTCTTAGCCTTAAATCCACCGATTCCACCACACGATCTCTACCTCAAGGTTGGCGCTCCAATTATGCTGCACAAGTAATCTGGTTCTACCCAAATCTGCAATGGTACTAGACTCCAGATTAAGTCATTGCAAAAACCTTATTGAGGCCACCATCGCTGACCGGATGTGGCCAGGGAGAAGTATTTTTATTCCAAGAATTCCTCTGATTCCGACGGACTACCATTTTCAATTTAAGAGCTCCAGTTCCCTGTGAAACTTTTGTTTCGCCATGACGATCAATAAGTCACAGGGACAGTCTCTGAAAATGGTCGGCGTTGATCTCAGGGAAGACTGCTTCTCCATGGCCAATTTTATGTTGCGTGTTCATCAGACTCTTTGGTCATCCTCCAGCCGCAACATAAAACCCGAAACATTGTAGTATGTAAGGAAGTTTTGTAAATATGTTTTTGTAAATACGTTTAAATAGTGTTTCTATAAAACCTGTAAATATTTTCGTTTATAATGTAAATTTATCCTATATGTAAATATTACTTCAAGTAAATATGTAATTATTACATGGTCTCTAGTTAGCCGGGCTCCCGTGGCGAGACTGGATAGCTATATTTCGTAACATCAAATATAGTGCACTGGCTAACAATTCATGGAAAACGAACATTTTATGTCCGTATTTACATTTCACCTCTTCAGACTAATCATAATATAATACAATCTTAAGAGGAGTATTGAAATAACTGGAAGTATAGTTTGGATTATCAAGTTAAGCATTTTCTACCAGAAAACGAAATACTGTTGAATAAGTATATATAAACACACTTTTGTCAAAACAATAGACAAAGAAATAAGAACACAAGGAAGATTCGACAAATTTTCGTTTGAAAAATGTTTTCAACTAGAGGTAAACAGAAAGTAAAATAACAACAATAAAAAAGTGGTTGTTATGAACTGTCTATTTACCTCTAGTTGAAAACGTTTTTAAACGACAATTCCTGTGAATCTTTTCTGTGTTTATTCTCTTTTCTATTGTTTTAACAAACGTGTATTTATTCAACGAAGTCATTTGGTACCTCAAGTGTTAATATTATACCTCATAAATAATGACAAGTATTCCATCTTAACCAAGAACATCACATCGCCAAATTCTAACAACTCAGAATTTCAGTTTAGTCAAACTTCTTAGAAATATTATTAAACAAATTCGTAGTTTAATTTGTGATATAAAAAATAAATTACTTGCATTTTACACAATTATAGCTGCATAATTCAACGATAAAAGCATTTTATTTGTTTATTTTTCGTTCTGAAATCAAAGTTTTGTATTTATTATTTTGTATAATTAGCTACTGTATTAGCAAGCAGTAAAGATTAAAACGATTATATGTAAGAAATGTATGTAACACACCCCCAATATTAGATCAACCATGCAACGACTAAGTATGGTTTGGAAATTAACTACAACATTGCCTCATAAACCATTTAATTTAATCTCTATGCAATTTTGTAAATATTTAATTTTTAGTATAAACTATAGTTTTAAATTTCAGATACGACTGAATTGTTACGGAATTAGATCTTGTCTTACTAGTGGTAATAGTCAACACCGTAAAATTACTTTAAAGAAATAAAACATTAAATAGTCACTGGTTTCTATTTAAATATTTTGTTGAAAATTATGACTTTTATAACTGAAGGTTTTTTATATATATAAGGTCTGCTATCATCTTCATACGCAAGTAAAATGTAAAAGTTGTTTTAAACACAACACGACCAATACATTGATAAATACCTTTACACACAACTATACGATTACTTTCAAACACAGTTTAATTAGTAGAAATGTGTGGGGAGCCACAAATGTACATTTATGACATATCCAGAAGCGAGTTTATTATTAGTTTCAGGTGGAATGTTTAATTAAACTCAACAACTCCTCTCACATTTGGCCGGGACGTAACGACGCAATATGAGACCGGGATGACAGTACGAGCTCACACCTTGATCAAACCGTGTCTGTCATCATTCTAGTATTGACTCAAATACGTGAAAATGTATGTAATAACTGAGAGTATAATATTTAAAAAGTAGTTAGAGTCCGTGCGTTTCTTCGTGGCACTTGACCTTGACGACTAAAACCAGTTATAGCTGGGTTTTCGAGGGTGGGGGTAACCAAATGTTCAGTCTTCTCATGGCACTCGTACTGTGAGTATAGGCTATTACTGTACTTTTTAAAAACATCGATTTGTTCCCCCACTCTGTCCCCTCACTTCCCCTCACCAAGCGCCACGAAGAAACGCAGTTTTAAATGCCCCCCACCTTAACTTTAAAAAATTCCATATTTTTAAAACCCCTTTAGGGAATGTTTTTATGTAATTGTAAGGTTTGTTTTGACTTAATTTGCGTCACCCACCCCGACCCAAATTCCGGGGGGCAAATTTTAAATACAAACTCCCCCCTTGTGGCACTTAAAGCTAAAGGGAGTTTTATTACAAATTCAACGACGCAAAGTAAAACTTTTATCTTGACTCGTTTTTTAATACCAATTTAAGATTACAAGAAATGAGGCTTAAAATGCTAAATTTCACATCTATTTTTGTGTGTCAAAACTTTCTCCAAAATACTCTATGGGTTTATGTTATAGGATTGTGATGTTTCCCTCAGAGGATTTTTAAGACACATTTCCTCCTAAATTTGCATCAATGAAATTTAAAATTCGTTATCGCTTCAAGAAATGTAATAAAACTTGCATTCAAGAATACGTAAGTCTGTGGACGGAGGTCACAACACCCGTGGTAGCACAGGAGGCCAAGCTGAGGCCGAAGCGAGGGTGTGAGCGGAACAGCGCCCGTGGTAATAGAACAGCCGAATGCCGAAACGAGGCTGTGAACGGAGCAAATTAGAGTAACAAATTGCAAAATAAGTTCGATTCACTCATGCCAATGGCGCTTTAGCGCTTAGCTGCGTGTCGGCCTGGCTTTTGATTATTAAAGTTAAAAAGAACAGAACTATATTATGAGTAGCGTGGAGGAAGGGGACTGAGGACTCGGGGAATGCTGAGGAGTTTATTAAGTTGTTGCAGGATAATGAAAAAGAGCAGAGGAACTCATAACAAGCAGTCGTGTCATTACGGGCAAGTGCTTAGTTCCCAGACTTAATTACTTATCAACTCTATCTACTTTATTTTCTACTTTTAGCAAACTCACTTTAATTAAAACAGTAGCGAGCTGCGGATTGGCCCTCAAAATATTTGTGAGAAAATGTTAAGGGTGCGCCTCAGTGATCACTTCAGAGGAAGCCTGAATTCGTCCGCACAAGGAACACACGACACCGCGCACGTAGCAACTGACTAAACAACTGGCCTTAAATATGCACATAATTATTTTTTAAATTATGAACATTTCTTTCTTCAAGTAAGTGTAAACAGATAAATAGAGAAGATAGTACCTAGTTTACCAACTGGAAATGGCTTAATAATCTTCAAAAAAATAATATCTACCAGGAGAGAGACATAGCTACCAGAAGAAAGAAGTTTCATGTAAAACTGTTTGTTAATGTTTTTTTATTACAAGGGACAATAATTAAAATTAGAACATAGGTTCAGTAAAAAAATCTTTTCTCAAATACTAGTTTCAAATTATTATTTTATCTAGAAACGATAAAAGTTATTACTGTACATTCAAATCAAAAATTATTTTTGAAAACAAACTGTGAAGCTCTTTTTCTGTAGGGACAGGCGGGTCTGCTTTTCCTTTCACATCACTACAGTATGAGGATAGTGATGGACATCAGGTCGAGTTGGCCATCTCCACATGGTCTTCCCTGACGTGGACGATCGCTGAGATGAGAACTGTATTTTCTTAGTCTCCATTACTGTCCCAGGGTACACAGCCTCTTCATACTCCACAAGGACCCAATCACCTTGAGATATCTCAAGATTTAATGACAGGTTCTGCAAAATAAAAACTAAAATTAGTACCACAATATAAAAACACCGTTTTAATGAACATGAAATACTCATTCGATGTTATAGTGTATTTTAAATACTGTGTAATAACAGCTAAAAATATTGTGCAAAAGTCTTACCTGATGATTCACGAAATGTTATTGTAGTTTTCTTCTGTAGTCCTAGATTTCTTCGGATTTTCTGCTTGCCAAAGGATTTCAAAGGATAGTGCGAGCACTTTGTATTTTGGTTACAGGTTGAACAACTTTGTGAATCAGCATTGTCTCCTGAATCGTTTCCAAATCTAGTTTTGGTAAAAACTTGTCCATTTCTACAACATTCCCATCCGTTACCTTCCGTAGTTTTACGTTATTAACGTTTTCTTTTAATTGTTCAAATAACTGGTCGACCTCATTTATAACAGTTCTGTCAAACAAAGCGCTTGCTAGGGTTAAGGGTCCGCCTCAGTGGTCACCGCAGAGAAAGGCTGAATTCGTCCGCCCAAGAAACACACGACACCGCGCACGAAACATCGGGTTTTCTTTCAACTGATGCGGCCTAACTGTCAAACCCTCCGCTTGCAAGGGTTTCGTAGAAAGTAGATAGCGCTCTTATATGGAGGTTGTATTCGGATAAGTTAATGTTTATGGAAAGAGAAAGAGTTTATCAGTGTTTTCCTGTGATTAGATTTTTAATACTCCTATTTTTAGCTTCCTAAATAAGGTCTTAAAAGCAGCATTCTATTTTTCTATCTTTAACCGTTAATAGCATAAAAACTAAAAGACATTTTGAGAAATGAACTACAGGCAAACCTAGATAATATGTTTATCTTTCATTTAATAGTTGTTTTCCCCGCATTTTATTTCCCGCAAACCTCTGCAACGACGCTCTCCCGAGCAGTTCAGGCGGACCCTTAACGCGGGTATGTTTTCCCCTCACAATAACTTTCACATCAATAAAAATAATAAACTAGTATTTGCAAATTAGGCTAGATTTCCGACAGGTGTATAGAACCCGATTTCTCATAAGTGGGCTATTAACTAATTAACGTATTTAGCGCAATTAGGATTATTGCAGACCCATGCACTGTGCGTCGCCGAGCAGCTGAGGCGCACTCTTAATACAATATATTCCTCTTACAATAGAAGTTGTCTAAAAAATACTCCCAATAACTTCTAATTTTCGATTTTACTGGTCACATTTCAAATCTGCTCCTGAACCTCACTTGAAATATCACATTATATATTATTTCATTTACATAAACAATGTCTTAACAACCCGGAATTGCTTCGGCTTCGATCAATCAAACAGTTGTTAGCTTGTCAGCTTGGGTGTGCCTTCCACGATTACGTCATATGATAAGCGCAGATATCATTGATAAGACTGTTATCATTGCAAGGTGCTAGTATGAGCCGAGCCTCGGTGACTCTTTTAAAGTTATTGAAATCTAACAGAACACTCAACGTTTTTTCTTGGAATGCTATATAAATATTGCAGTTATTCAACTGTAGGACATTAAAGTCTTAAAAACACCAAATCTGCCCGGGCTCAACTCTCGGCGCCAAACAACTTTGGCCATCTCTCTCAGAGGTTCGGAAGTCACGAACCTCATCATCCATCAAAACACTCACAATACTCACCTGTCAGTCCTTTTTTCCTAAGAATATCCTCTAGGAGTCGTCGGTGTCTCAAATCAAAGTATAAAAGAAAATAATAGTTAACATTCAACTATGACTGTGTAAAGGTTGTGAAATATTTTGAAATATATTGTTGCCATTTATCAATTTTTGTTAGTGATGTTGTTTGTTTGTGATCGACATTTACACATACTAGCCTACGATTATAACTCATGAAAGCTATGGGAATAATATCAAAATTAGGTTTAACGAATTCTCGTTGAAAAATATTTAAAGTAATAGGTATTCTTACACTACCACGTATATTCTAAGTACGAAAGTATAATTTTTTCCATTACAAACGGTAGTTTGGTAACAGCATTTTATTCAAACATAATTTAACAGTGTTGGTGAATTTATGGATAATTCAAATACAAATAACTTTCCCAACAACATTTTCATGTAGTAACGTAGCCAGTAATACTATATTGGGGGAACAGTATTTTGGTGATGGATTTGTCTTGATTGTTTTTAGTAATTTTTAATTTTCATTTTGTAACAATATTTCTTTAACATGGCAAATAAAGTTGTTTATGTCTTTAATACGTACGCACCGTGTTAGCTCAAAACGAAAGAATTTCTATGAAGTTAGAACATATTTAAACAAAGTCTTATCAAGAAACTAAACTATGAACTAAACTTGGCAGCCACGGCCACGTAAATAGCTTGTACAGGGAAGAATATTAAAACAGCTGACGTGACTGGGAAGTTCCTTAGTTAGCGATGTTTGTGAACAAACTTACTTCACACTTTTACATTGAACCAACACACGCACACACACACCTCTGAGTCAGCGATGACTTGGATAATATATCGGCATGGACATAAGAGTCTGATTACACTGCAGGGCCACAGGTGTATACAGGGGGCACCCTAAACTGCTAGTTTTAAACTTTAGAATATTGTTCCCCGAATTGAACTAAGAGGTAAATTCTGAACCGTGTGAGGTTACGTTTTTCGTTTGGCTGCTAGGTGGATCAATTAAAAAAAATAGGTTGTGTACACTAAAATGTTCGTTAGTAAAAAAATCAACAGAATTCCAAAATGAACATTTTGGAAACCATGGTGGATGTTTGAAATATTCAAATGTATTAAAAGAATTAGTCAACCAAGTAAGAACCCATGTTTACCACTGAAATAGTATTGATCATTCCTCTCCGGTGACGAGGGTTAGGTGGAAATTAAAGTTTATCTTCTGTTTCAAAAACATTAGTTCTAGTAGGGTTGACTTTATAGACGAGTCATAACTATTTGTAGGCGTTAGTAGGATACGTCTATTAATAAGAAAATTGAAAATTTAAAACTCAACATTTTTTATACCGGTTAAATTCTAGTATCTTCATTAGTCTTCTCATCTGATGAAAATACCAGCATTTTGACATCAAAATATATTAAGTTTTCAATTTTATTACTACTATATATTTTAACAAAATTCTCGTATTGAATTATTAAGTTTTAGGTAAAACTGTCCATAAATATTCCTCAAACTCATAAATTTTGGACCAGCCAATCGCACTTAGAAAGGACAACCATGCACAACCATGCCCCCGCCCAAACCCAAACCAAACACCCCGAACCCCTAAAACCCCAAACCCCTGCCTCATTCTAAACCCCTGGCTACGCGTGTGTGTGTAGGAATGTATCAGTACAGTTCGTTAGGTATAGCATGGCCGGTGGCCTTGAGATTTCCTGCTGGCCGCTTATGGCCCTTTAGCCCATCTCACCGCCATGATAAACCTGACGAACAGTAGGCCTATACACATGTGCGAATGACTGGCTCGTGACACACGTGTCAGTGTCTCTGTGAGAGGGAGACTACTTTGCTTATTTTTAGTCAGCCCCCATCAGCTGTTCACGGCTACTGGAACTGCTAAACACTCCAGCACACACACACAAACACTAGTCACTACACATCAGTCCAGACCATGCCTCGCCATGAGTACCACAGGCTCCACATCAGGTATCAACTATAAATATATGTAGTACTAATATATTCATAGTAGTTTTTAAGTATCCGCCTCAGTAATTACCTCAGAGAAAACCTGAGATTGCCCGCTCATGAATAACACGACACCGCGCACGTAAACATTTGCCAAACAACGGGCCTTCTTTCAACTGACGCGACCTAACTGTAAAGCCGAGCATTGCAAGGATTTACGCACGCACGTTTTCTCCTTTTAAAATGAAATTTATATTAATAAAAATGACACATTTGGAAACTAATAATCGTTTTTAGTGCTTTTCAACTCGCATAATTTCGAAAAAAAACTATTTATATGCGTGCAGGTAAGTTTCTTACCTTTAAAACTTGATGTAAATCTTGTCAAGTTTTGATTAAGTCTTGGTTAAAGTTAAAGCATAAGTTCAAAGTAGTCAAACCCTGTACAGAACGCACACGTGTAATGAACTGTGTACACTGTTGGTTCAATTCAGACATTAGATTCAGTTGACCGACGTTTCGTTTCACCAAGTCACTATCAAGGTCAGTAGTGTTATTGTGTGAAAAGAAGCGGTTCTATAAGGAAACCAGTTCCGGTGTTTCTCTTCTGCCAGCTGACTGCAGTGTGAGAGTGTGTGTGTGAGGGGACAGCGTACGTGCGCGCTTGTGAGTCGTGAAACCGTGGTTTTGTGAAATGCGCGTGTGCCCAGTTTCAACCTAACGTAAATCTTGTAGTAACAGTTCTGGTTGCGTCACCGGGTGAGTACAAGTGTGGATTTAACTTTCGTTTCTATCAAGAAAACTGAATTACCGGAATTTCACGAGGCCGTATTCTTGACATGTTGGACCCCACACTACTGGTAATTAAAAATACATATTGATAAACTTAGCACTTTTATGAACGCTTCAAAATTCCACCTTCTTTGAACATTGGATAAGGGTTGGGAAAAGGCTGAACACAGGGAATATTTTCTGGGGGATCGACTTATGTGTAGAAGCAGGGAGGTTCTGGGGGTTCTTCCCTGAAAGAAGGCAGTTTTGGGTAACGTTCTGTAAACAGAAATTATGGTTAAATTTCGATCAACTTCGTGTTGATTTAGGGTTTGAGTTTAAGTCATGAACGCTACATTGTTGGGCTTTGAAATGCATTATAAAAATATAATTGAACTAAAACACACACAATAAACCCTTGAACAATTTTTATTAAACTTAATACCGATTTCAGGCCTTAGCCCATTACTCTTTGTGATTCTTAGGTTAATAGCCTAAATAGTAACTAAAGTAAATGACCCAAACCTACAAATAAAATACTTATAGCAGATTTTTAAAACCGTGAAGACTTGATCGAACCTGTTTTTTTTTTTTTAACTTGTTGGTATACATAATTTAAACTGTTATTGCGTACATTTTCTATCGTTAGTGAGAAAGATGACTACGACATTTCGGGACCTGCAATCTGATCCCATCTTCAGGTGAAAAATAAACTAAAACAGAACATTAGATTGTTGATGTATTATAAATACAGTATTTTCTTACTTAAAGTACATCAAAACCGACAAAATAGACAAAATACCGAATACTTATAACGTATTCAAACGAGTTCAAGAAGACAACTTACAACGGGCGTACTCTAACTCTATTGACAGTCACCTTACAACGAGCGTACTCTAACTATATTGACATTGACGAGATGCACTCGCCGACCAAAATAAGCGTAGTGACAAACATAGCCAACAATGTCAACAGTAGTCACTCAACAGTCACCAGTCACGTCACGTGGTCTAGACTGGATCACTTATCAGTAATCTGTTATCAGTGGAGAGCCGTGTTATCAGTACGAGAGACTACCAGTATTAGAGTGTGCGAGTCTGAGTGAGTGAGTGGGTGAGTGATATGCCAGGATTTCCACGACCTCCATCATACGCGTCCATAGCCATCAGTCAGACGGAACTCGGACCCTTTCAGAAGTTCTTGGACGAGCCGAGCCCCCGGAAGCTGAAGAAAATTCGAAGGAAGCTAGGTTAGTCTTTTAGGGTTAAGGAATACTTGTGTGGTTATACCTCCAATTTTTCGGCGAGACATCACTTGCTTACAGCGTTGAACCCATTAAGAGTGCGCAGTAGTGACCGTGACCTTGAATTTCGTCCCTTAAGAGCAATGTAAAACATGCATTTTCTTAAGACACTTCACGCCTATAGTTTTTATCGGATTTTTATGAAATAAACTTTGTTTTAAGGTGCATTAAATGTTTTAGTGACTCCACTGAGCTGATTTGTCATTTTCTCACTTGACATAAATCCAAAAATTGACGAAACGTAGCATTTGAATTTCATGTTTTGAAGTCAAATGTTCAAACAAGTGGTCAGCGGAGACACTGGAGTACATTGTCATCTTACAAAAAAAAACATATTTTAAAACGATCTGATGAAAATTGTCCCAAGCACGGCCGAGAACGCTTTAAAATAAGCGAGGTCAAAAAGACCATTTAGAATGGAGTAATGTAAAATACTGTTTATCATGATGTAGGATAATTTCAATACATGAACTCGTATTTTAAAACTGTATTTTAATTTTAACCCATTGAAAATTAACAAGTCATTTGAACGGAATAGTCTAAGTTGTAATGTTTACTTGAAGATACAGCTGTTGTTATACTAGTTCATCCTGACCGATAATCAGTTAGTGCTCAGTATCGATTTAAAATCGATTATTTCTCAGAGGGTAATTTAAAATGTGTTAAGATCGATAGTTCTATTTACACCAGTAAACTTCTTAACATTGAATCGATCATTCCGATCAAACAAATCTTTCAGTCCTCGTGAAAGATCAATAAGATCTTTAAGATCAATGTTCAAACAAGTTGTCAGCGGAGACACTGGAGTACATTGTCATCTTTCAAATAAAACATATTTTAAAACGATCTGATGAAAATTGTCATACGGCCGAGAACGCTTTAAAAATAGCGATCAAAGACCATTTAGAATGGAGTAATGTAAAATACTGTTTATCTGATGTATCAATACATGAACTCGGATTTTAAAACTGTATTAATTTAACCATTGAAAATTAACAAGTCATTTGAACAGAATAGTCTAATTTGTCTAGGGAAAGGGTGTTTTGTTTTATTCTCTTCTTATTAATATTTATCACCTTATACGTTTAAACTCTTCAAGTCGAAGTCGTACATTTGGCACCACGAAACCAGACATTCTGACGAAATTCAGTTCTAATTTAAATTTTAGCGATAATGTTTATATAGTTATTACTTTAACCTTTAAAGAAAACATAATTAGAAGAGAAACGAAAGGTACTGAGAAGGATTGTTGGAGTTTTAGTTGGGAAAAGACCAAATACTGGAAAGGTATAAGTCATAATTTAAAATGCGTTTATGCTAATTTCTAATTTAATTTTTTTATGGATAAGTTAAAATTTCTAAAAGTTGGTATATTGTTAAATATTTGGTAGACGAGTAGAAAGATGATATTTTTAAATTGTACTCTTGGACCAATCTGTTGTATAACTATAGATATCTTAAAACCTCTTATCATGCTTTTACTGTAATCTCTATTAAACCTTTTTAAGCAGTGGAACAAAAAACTAGCTGTCGAAACAACAGAAAACAGTTGAAATAAATAAATTGGTTACTTAAATATATTGTGTTAGGTCATGATCACACTCTAGAAACTCTAGGCCCTTATCTCTAGACAATTCCACCTCATAACGCATTATAATGTTCTGGTGGAAAGGTACAGAACACTTCCGTAACTACAAGCACCCACAGTGCACATTTCCATACAATTATAGTAAACATGTAAATTGATGAATCACCACTCTAAGGACTTAGCATTGAACACAAAACTCATGCTTGTACTGTGTATAGCGTCTCATGCATGAACAATAACTTTGAACAAGAGCAGCTTTGTGTATAACGTCTCATGCATGAACAATAACTTTGAACAAGGCCATCTTTGATAGATTGTAATTTATTCAGTTGTTGTAATGGTGGTATAAATAATCGACTGCGCCTAGAAATAAAGTTGAGCTCGTATCCAAAAGCAAAGATAACGTTAAAGTAGGTAGATTGGGCATAGGTGCCACATGGCAGGAAAATCAGCATAGTTGCGGCAGCCCCAGCACAGATAGCGCTGCCATCTCTCGCCGTATTTCTCCCCCTCGGCTCGACATGCTCGAGTTTGTCCGATGTCGATGACTTAAATGTGACCAAATCGTGCGGCTTTCGAGAACGAACAAACTTGCGCGTGTGTCTACATGAGACTCTTAAAATAATTCCCTCACAGCGCTATCTGTGCTTGACCTGCTGAACTATGTTGATTTTCTTGCCTCAGCCATGTGGCATCTATGTGAGCAATCAACTGACCATAAACATAATCTTTGCCAACAGCTTCTATTTTAGGACAAGTTACATCAAGTATTACTTTTTGCCGTGTTGCGTTGTCTTGTGATTGAACATTGAGGGTGCCCAGTAGTGGCTGTGACCTTGAATTTCGTCCCATAAGAGCAATGTCCAAATTTTCTGGACTTTTATGAAAACAACTTTGTTTTAAAGAGCATTAAATGCTTTAGTGACCCCGCTGAGCTGAATGTCCACTTTATCATTTATAAGACCAAAAAATGAAGAAATTGTTGCATTTTAATTTCTTGTTTTACTATAAACTTATAGCATTTCCAAAAGAGTAGTCAGCGGAGTCGCTGCAATACATTACCAACTTTCAAATACAAATTATTTAAAAACCAGAACAAATTGTAAGCGTGAGGTGTCTCAAGAAACTGCTTGTTTTCACATTATGCTCACGGGAAAAGAAAATGTCCGACCAGAACTGCGCACTCTTAACCACCTTCTTTATACCTTCGTTTTACCTTAAAAAAGATATATTGAAGATTGTATCAATTAATACTCGAGACTGTTTCATAAAACGTGCAAAGTTCGTAAGAAACTCAATTAACTAAAAGCTGAAAGTTGTAAACAGGTTCAAACACGGGCGGTAATTATTTAGTACCAAAACACGTTAAAATCTGGAAGTTTTGCAAAAACTACTTAAACTCGAAGCGAGTTAGGAACAAAACACATAAACGCTGCGATCGCCATACTTTAACCTCATATTTACTGTGGAAACAAAGTTTAATTGTTTATCTTTGCAAGAGATTCAATTTGGTGGAGTGGTTTTGGAAGTCCGGGCGCTTTAACGGTTCTGCAGCCACTTTAATTGAATCGAGTGCCGATAAATTGTCGTTCTGTCCCAATGATTCATGTGATCTCAGTTTTAAATGAATATCCCGTTGAAATATCGTGCGTTTTTACCTTTGCGATTCAATTGGCACTTTCAGAGTGTGCTCCTTAATAAATTGCCTCCGAAAATCTTTTTTGCTTTAAAATATGTTCTATAATTATTAAAAATGTAAGATTTTGATTATTTTATTTTACTGCAGGTTATTCTACTTCTTGATCTACAGTTTACAATGTAGGCAATTATTGTTTTGAAGTTCAATTGCTTCTTCATGATGTAAAAATGTTCATAGCCAGCTATCTTCTAAGTCGTTGACCTCCAGTGTTGATTTATTTTGCCAATAGTCCCAAGTTTTAATAGTATTTAAATTAGGCCCAAGTAAATAAAAGCCCAAGTAAATAGTCGCTGTTCGTATACAACTGTCATGTTTTGCGTAGTTCGAGATTGCCCGTAGGTTCACTACCGGTTATTTTTGACGAATGGTCATTTTATTTGTATTTACATATAGTTTTTATCAACTTTTCAAAAGTTTCTAGGGTGATGCCGACAAAGTGCAAGTATAACCCAGAGAACAAGAGTCCCATATGAATCGGTCCTATATTACAGGGTGTGTAACAGGGCCTCAAACTGTTACTGTATCATCAGCATATAGTATGTAACGTATCATATTGTAAATTCAAATAAAACGTGATTGATTCAATTCATACATTCGTTTATACTGTACTATTTTAGTTATTATAGCTTTGTTTAATGATGGTGATTAAATGTATAGATTTCTAACTAAGAATCGGTTTATAAGCAAGAACGTAGACCTTTGTTTAAAGTTTGTTGTTGACGATGGGAGAATTTCAGAGTTTGAACTATTATTGCGGACATTTTCCATCTTTAGTGAACAAGATGATCACGACGTTTCGGGACCTGCAATCTGATCCCGTCTTCTTTTTTTTAAGTTTAAGTATTTCGACTTTAACAGCTACATGTTGTTTGACTAGTCAGCTTACGCTGATTACTTTAGGCTAGCTAGTTTTCTAATGTTCTGTGTTGGGTTTTAGTTATTTTTCACCTAAAGATGGGATCTGATTGCAGATCCCGAAACGTCATGATCATCTTGCTCACTAACGATGGAAAATGTCCACAATCATAGTTTAAACTCTGGAATATAAAACTTTTATAAATAAAGCCTATCGCTTTGCAATTCACCAAGCTGATGCAACCAAGCTGATAGTCTTGGTTGGGTAATTTTATTGTACCTCTAAAAGTTACGAAAGTTTAATCTGTTCCGTTCAGTATTACGTCCTTATCTCAACTTAACGTCTGAAGCAAGTAGATAGCGACAATACGGAGCTAAGCCGGCTTGGTTCTGTTCTGTTCTAGGATCAGTCTAAGTATAATCACACCATTAACAACTGCTCCATATGTAAAGCAGTCTCTGGTAGAGATCAGAGATTTAGAATAACGAGAACAACGCCAGTAAATAACGTAGATAAATTATTTACTCAAAAGTAAATAGATGTGCCTAAATATTTTCCCAGTTGCTCCCTAGCGATTCTACGAGTGTATTGGCCAGCTCGTACAGTATACGGTTGTTAATTATGTGATATTTGAAATGGACGGTATTTGGCTGAGATAACAGGTCTTTTCCCCGTAAATTTCCTTTTTATTTTTTTTAACTATTGAAAAAATAGCACTAAACCAAGTCAGTGAAGTAACTGCAGTACATTTTTAACTTCCAATCGAATATGGTTTCAAAACAATATAATTCAATTTGTAGCTGGGGTGACTCAAAATAATGCGTTATTTTACACAGTTTCTTTTTTTAAAAAAAGAACAATACACACAACGAAATGACCGACTGGTACTAAGCACTCTTAAAGTGTGTTGATTTGGAATAAGCATAAGAATTTCTTTACTGTATTTCCTTGAATTGTTGGTTTTACAAATTTACACTTTATATTTGAAATTAAAAACACATTTGTTTTGCACTTCATCGCTAGTACACAAAATAAATGTCGGTCCTCTAAATAACAAAATGAGCACAAAACAAACTGTGTTTGACCTGTCAAGCTGAATCTCAAACATGTTTCCGAGGTCACCTCCGTGTGTTGTGTATACACAAAGACAGCCGGCTTTTCACCAGCCCGTACTGATCAACACGCAAGGAACAATATCCCATTGATGACACCAAATCATCAGTGTAGTGTTTACTAGTCAAATCTGGTGGAAGTTCTAAGATCACTTAAGTTAACTTCAAACTATCGGCCTTTTTCCCGATCCACACCTTATCCTACTACTGATTAAGCTTCCTTCTTCCTTGTGTGCCGCTCGATGCTGTTGCCTCTTATCCGTCCGATGCGTCGTCTAGTTCGGGAAAATTTACGGGGAAAAATGTGCATCCTTCAAAGCGACCTTTACTCCTTCTCTTCTTCCTGCTCAGTTCGGGATCTGGATCTGATAGTGTGTCACTTATGAAACTCTTGTTCATGTTACAGAGATGCCAGCTCGCAGGCAGGATGAGGATGCGTCCCAGTGGGGACGTCTGGCCTGGCAGGTGGTGGAGATCTTCTGTGCCGAAACAGTGGGCACAGGGATGCTTCTTTTCTTCGGCTGCATGGGGCTTGTTTCTTGGCAGAAGGATGAGGCGCTGCATCCCTTCCAGGGAGCCATTGTGTTCGCTGTTGTCGTCGCTACCATCATACAGGTAAGGTGCAACAAGCTTCGATATATTTTGGAATCAAATCCTTGAAAAAATGTGTCCTTGAAATGTAAAAATGGCGTGTGAAGTTGCCTACAGGTTCACATTTATACTACTAAGTAAGTGTACATGATGAAAGGCGAACATCTTGGCGAGGCAGCTAGAGTATCTGACACGATGTCTACGCGACTTGGCAGCTTCTTTTTTGCTCTATCGGTACTATCTTGATTGTCAACCTTTGCCAATTTTGAGATATTATTCATCCTACATATATTGCCAATATGTAAAGTGTTGCATCATCTGTACTTACTAGTGTAGTATTTTAAGGGTCCGCCTCAGCTGCTCGGGAGAGCGTCGTTGCAAAGGTTTGCGGGAAATAAAATGGAGACTTTAGTATTAATGTTATGTTGACAAAACAACTCTTAAATGAAAAATACAATGTATTATCTAGGTTTGCCTGTAGTATTTTTCAAAATGCTTTTTAGTTTCTATGCTTTTAACGGTTAAAGTTAGAAAATATAAAGTGTTTATAAGACCATATTTAAGAAGCTAAAAATAGATTGATCAAAAATCAATCACAGAAAGACACAGATAAACTCTTTCTTTTTCTATAAATATTAACGTATTCGAATTTAACCTTCATATAAGAGCACTATCTACTTTCTACGAAACCCTTGCAAGCGGAATGTTTCACATTTAGGCCGCATCAGTTGAAAGAAAGTTCCGTTGTTTAGCCCGTTGTTACGTGCGCGGTGTCATGTGCTCCTTGGGCGAACGAATCCAGCCTTTCTCTGCGGCGACCACGGAGGCGGACCCTTAAATAATCATACGTTTGAAACACATAACCATAACATACTATCGTTATTCTATATCCACTGATTGCATTGCAAAAATGTTTATAAGTCGGTACTTGTGTTGAGTTTCAGTTGGTCATTGTCACTAACTCTAAAAAATTGTGTAGATTTTCGGCCACATCAGTGCGGCCCACCTGAACCCTGCTGTGACGGTGGCGTTCATGATGCTCGGTCAGTCACTCCTGCCATGGCTGTCGTCTACGTCATCTCAGAGTGTGTTGGCGCCATCCTCGGCTTCGGTCTGCTCATGGTAACTAGCTTATGCATTACGATACATATTTATCGTTTGTATTTTATTTAGGCATAGCTGAGTATGTTCACCAGTATTATACTCGTTTTGCCCGTAATTTCAATCATCCATCTCACTACAGCAAGCTTTTAGATATAAAACCAACGTGTGCAGGGGGCAAGACGTTCAATCTGCTGCCGGAGGAATTGAAGAAGACCGATCTTAAGGCATTGAAGGGAAAACTCAACGAGTGGAGATACCTCTTTTTAGTGTGAACAAGTTTAAAGACTGGACAACAGCAAAATTAAAACAAGCTGGCACTATTTCAGTCTTTAAGTATGTTCTCTCCCTATCTCCTTATGAGATGAACAATAGCACAGTGGTATAGTGCGTGCTTCGCACTAAATACAGCCCGCGTTCAACTCCCGGGCTATACCTTTTACAACGGCCACTCCTCATAGTTTGGAAGTCAAGCCGTTAGTCAATTCCACTGGTCGTTAAGGACCCAATCTGGGGAACAGTCTGCACTAGTAAACAGTAACACCTCATCATCCATAAAACACTGATCACATATTCACCTTAAAATACCTTCTAGGAGTGGTCGGTGTCTCAAATCAAAGTGTTACAGGTAACGTATACTTTTCATCTTGACTACAGTTGTTACATATTTTGTAGTTGCTGACCCCAGCTGAGATCATGGACCCTCACATGGACTCTCCCCTGGGGCACTGCTGCACAGTGCCGCACCCCAGCCTCTCACCCTTGCAGGCGGTCGCTATGGAGTTCTTCGCCACGTGTTTCCTTGTGATGGTGGTGTGTGCGTGCACTGACCCCAGGAACGCTGACAAGGCAGACTCTACTCCTCTCAAGTTCGGCTGCACTATACTCGCTCTCTCGCTAGCTGTTGTGAGTATTTCATTCATATCATGGTAAAGTCAATCGTCTTAGACAACAGTAGAATTTACTAAACTGGGGGATTAATGCCATATCCACAATTTTAGTTACTCTATTGATCACTGTGTTTTATTTTCTAAATACTACTAGAAATTCAAATTTCGCGTTGTACAGTCCGAACGCAGTTTCGTCTGTATAGACAAACAAACAAATAAACAAACACGGAAAAAACACATAAATCTACAGTAGATAAATTAAATTCACTCGTTGTGTATTGTTGTGCTCATCGAACCTATTAGAAGTTTCTTCTACCGTTTTTACTGTGCAAATTTTACACTAGCGAACGTTTAAAATCTTACTAATAAACAAGATAGCTAAATAAAATTCACACTGGGGTCTATACCTTTTCAAAATGTACTTTAGATTACGCCTTTCACTCATGGATGCTATGAAAAATCAATGGATATAGCAGTTTATAATATTTGAAGTAATAATTTGAAACATTATAAATAACCTAAACTGCATTAAGTTCGATTTCTAGCCTCTCTGATTCGAATGAGCAAATTGAAAACATAGACACGTAGCCACAAGCGCTACGGTGAATCTTATAGCGATCGAATTTCCAATAAAACAAAAAGGTTTACATTTATCTAATTTAATTTCGATAGTAAGTTGCCTGAAAGTGTGATTAACGCAGTTGGAACGATTATGTATCATTTATCAGCAGTATCTTGATTGGGCCCAAGTTTCCTCTGGGAGGAAATTGCCACTTAATCTAGATTCTAGAAGGACTTGTCACCACTCCAGTCTCCAGTACAGTTCCAAGTTTGATGATTGAGTTCATTGAATCTCTGCACCAAGAACCAACTACATTAGCAATCATCAGCTCTCGTGCAAACTTACTTACGCTAATTTATTATTGATCTAATACAGCAGCTTGTCAGTAAATTATAGATGATCTCATACTTGTTTCTGCCAACTATAATGGATGTTTTAGATAATTATAGGTGTAGTTTTATAGAAAGTGTCGAAAAATAAACAAAACAGGAAGACGTTAAAAAACACAGATCGTTTAAATAAATTATAACTTAACTGTATGCTTGACCCGTGGCAGATTGGTATCGTGCGCGACTCCGGAGGTTATCACTTCGGCGGCACGGGTTCGACCCCTACAGTCACCGCTATCAATTTGTTAAGTGACTTTACGGTAACGCTAGGTGAAGGTCATGGTTTGGTGGAAGTGAGGCATTTGTAGTCCTAAGGTTGTCTCGCTAAACGAACAAAAACTTTACCTTTTTTTACAAATGCGTAAATTTTAGACTTCTCTTTCTGAAAAACTCTAAACGCATTCCAAAAAGATCAGTCCTTATTGTTATGTTGTTGCTGGTTTTTACTTTATACTATCTCAAAACAAAACCCCAAGGAAATAAATACTAGAATTAGTTTCTTTTTGATATTTAATTTATTTTAATTTTAGGTCCTACATATGACCATTTTAGTCAGTTGCGGTTTCTGCCTTTCTTCTTTTCTCAGCCCAGTACTTCTTCATCCTTTCTGAGAGCATTTTTCTTTTTTCATCCGTTACCACCCTTCCTGCCTCTGCTTATTCTGTTTTAACTGTAGTCTTGTTTATTTGTCTTTTAATACGTTGAGTGTGTCTGTTTTTTCTTTAAGATCCTCTACTGTTATGTTCAAGTCTCTCATGTCTTGAGCTCCTTGAGCTCAGTGATCCACCTAATTTTGCTCTTACTACTGACTACTCCACAAATGTCTATTATCTTTCTGCTTATTCTAACTTCAGGTGTTCTTAAGAGATGTCCTAGAAATGATATTAGTTTTTTCTTTATTGTACTTGTCACAGGAGCTATTTCCTTGTAAACCGTTTCATTTGAAGCTAATCTCCATACTCCATCTATTTGTCAGTTTTTGTTTATACAAGTTCTTATTATTCTTCTTTCCATCTTGAGGACTCTGTCTATTGCAACTGTGTTATTTGTCTTAAAAATTGTTTCACATGCATATGTAATTTGTGGTTGAGTGACTGTGTTCTTAGTGCCTTAGTTTAGCAGCTATGGATAGCCTTTTTTGTTATATGTATGTTTTGTTATGTGCTTTTATTAATCAATCCAGTTTATTTTGCCATGTAGGTTTTTCGTTCAGGTTGAAAGTAATTATTTCTCCTAAGTATTTGAATTTGTTTACTATTTTTATGTCTTGGTCTCCTACTTTAATTTGGTTTGCCAGTGGGGTTGAGTTAACATGATCTCTGTTTTTTTTTTCAAATGAAAGGTTTAATACGATTCTCTCAGCAATGGCTTATTTGAAGGTATATCTTTTATATATTATCATGAAAAGACTTAGCTAATACCTTCCACATTAAAACAGTTGCAATAAAACAACGCCTAAGGACACAAACAATAAACGTCAGGTGGCTGCTTCATTTAAGGGACAAGTTTATGTGACAATTTTCTCAGACTAATGCATTAAACAGACTGCATTTTACCTTGTCAGTTTTTATTAAAAGAGCACTTTGTTAAAGTACGTTTTCGGACATTTCAACAGGGGACATCGAAACATTATTTTATTCATCCCATAATTATTATTACTATAAAACATGTACTGTACTGATAAATTGAAACCAAGGTTGGTTGGATCCATTAGTATATTTCATCACTAGGTTCTAAATAGAAGCTTTATGATATGACTTATAAGGTTCAGTTTAACGTCCGAGGCAAGGCCGAGTATGACTACGAAGTCCTCTCTACCACCTAACCTTGACCTTTACCTAGCGCCAATTTAAATTCGAACCCGCGCCACCGGAGTGATGAGCTCTAGAGTCGCGCGTGATACCAAATCGCCATGGATCCTCTAACCTCTAGAACTAGTGATGACATATAATATTATAACCATATACAACCATAATAATAATTTTTTTTAATATAATTATTTGTGTGTTCACAGGGACCGTATACAGGAGCCAGTATGAACCCAGCTAGAACCTTGGGCCCTGCTTTGTGGAACGGCACCTGGAATGAACACTGGGTGAGCAATTTGGTCAACAGTAGGCCCAAGTTGTTGTTTCAAAGTGTTTGTTCAACTAGATCAGATGGACAGATGCGGAGTCTAGAACCCTACTGACAAAACTACATGAGAAAAAGGCTAGCTTTAAGTAAAGTAAAGATGAATCTAGCCATTGTGATGAGCAGTATTTAATGCACATTCACGCCGTTGGGGCGCCATTTTATAATAGATGGTTAATTAGGTTGCAGTGGAAAAGCTATGAAATCGAAATTTATTTACACTAGGGCGATAAAGCGTACCTTGTTACCAAATTTAAAGTATCTACTAAATCATAAGTACTAAGTCTCAGCATGGCTCTAATTTGATAAGTAAATCCTTAAATATAGTTTTAAAACCTCTACATACAAAGTTTTGTTGTCACATCGAGTACCAAGGGGGTTGTAGGGTTAAAAAGATACATAGTGACTTTTTGTTGTAAGTAATGAATTTAAATTTTGATCTTTTGCACCACAGAACTAAGGGCAAAACAAAGTTCTGGAGCAACTAACAGTACTCAGAGGAATTATAATAATTCACGCTGTAGAAATTAGTAAAAGTAAAATTGGGCCGGTTGAGGTAATATTGATACTGCTTCTTGAGTAGAAATTGACGGGTCGGGTCATTTGAATTGATTTATTTGTTTCTACTAAAGAAATGAAATAGCTATAGTTTTCATTTTCTCTCTACCATTATCCTTTTTGCGATCTTGTAACTCTTAAGCTTTCGTGGCCGGTGTCAAATCTAAGATCTAAGGCTTTCGGTTTACAACGCGTCACAGTTGTCAACCAGCTACTGAGGATGACTCTGCACAGTGCATCTTAGTGATCTTTCTTGTGCTCAACTGTGCAGGTGTACTGGCTGGGGCCATGCTTGAGTGGGTTCTTCTCCGCTATCTTCTACCAAGCCATATTCAATAGACGGGTAGCCAAGGAGGTGATCTACGTAGATGAGGTTCCACTCCACCAAGTCAAGTCCACCACTCAGAGGACACTCAGGACTGAGAGTTCAAGATGAACATGCTCTTGACACTGGCAGTAAATGTGTGACGTGTAGATACAATTGTGAACTTTCTCCGGGGGTAATTAATTTTATATAACATTGTGATTAGATGTTTGGAAATTTCATGTGAAGATCGGGAGCCTTGAAAGGGGCAGGTTTAGTTTGGAGAGCTTATCAACACTTTTTAACCGACTTTCAAAGCAAGGAGGAGGTTACAAACCTCAACCTAGGACCTTTCTTCTTTTTGTTGTTAGATATAAATGCTCCTTCAAGCTTGTACTTGCGGTAAACACTTTAGCTGTTGGGAGTTGTGTAAATCTCCCGTACGGAATAGTGGCTACTAAAAGTTAGGATTTGCAACATTTCTGTTCTTAACACTAAAGAGCCGAGTTGTAACTTCTACACCAAAATCTCATCATACAAAATATTTTGTATACACAAGAAAAATGTTGAACGAGGAATTTCAGTTAAAAAAGTCCCTTTGGCAGCCTTCAATGAGACAATAAACATTCCTAAAAAGAATGCAACGCATCACAGAGCTCCTAAGTGTCACAAAAAAACTTGTTTGTTGAGAAGTGTTGAACAATAATTAACTACTAATGTACATTTAGGCCTACATATGAATATGTAACGCACAAGTTAAACAAAAGGTAAGTTTTATTTTTATTTTAGAATACGTTCAGATATTTAAAGGTCAAAAAATAAACGTGAGGAGTAGTTTTTGCTGCTTAATGTTCTGAACCTTGACAATATATGTATGTAAAAATTAAGTTTCCATTTGTATACGGATTTGATGATTTTTGTAAATAAATATTATTTGAAAACTGGTAAATAATATATTGATTTATCTGCCTTTTACTTAAGCCATGTACTTTTCAGCAGGGATGTATGTGTATTATTACAGCTCTAGTTACGTGTTGAGGTGGTATAGAACATTTTGTAAGGCCGCCATTTTAATACCGAAAGTAATAATTATTCAGATAATTTTTTTAATTTGTCACTTATATACTGACAAGCGTGTACAATTTTAAAATTATAACTTTATTGAATTTGAATATATAAGTTGTTTAGTGAAAAACACACATACGTAAAACAAAGCGAGGTAGGATTATGTGTTACTGATAATCATTTATTTATTTAAACTTGAAAACTCACCTCGTGAAGTTTGGTCTCGTAATTACTGGACACCCTGTAAATTTAACGTCCTGTTTAATAAACTTTTCTTATTGATACAACTAAAATAGTCGGTCACAGCAGTGGCAGGCTGAGGGAGATCGAGATTGAAGGCAATCTAGGCTGATGGATGAGCTCGGGATAGAGAGTAGAGAGGTCAGCCTGTGATTTATTGGATTAGAGATGGACGAGACAGTGGACCAATCAAGAACTGAGATGTAGCTCAAAACAGTTGACTAAGGGTCCGCCTCAGTGAAAGCCTAAATTCGTCCGGGCAAGGAACACGCGACACCGCGCACGTAACAACTGGTTAAACAACGGGCCTTCTTTCAACTGATGCAGCCTGTCAAACCAAGCGCGGTCAAAAGTTTACGTGGGAACGTTTTCCCCTGTTAAAAAAATATTTACATAAATACACTTGATATATTAATTCGAAACTAGACGAGATTTCCCATGTATAGAACTTGATTTCACATAAGTGGTTTAATAGTGTCACAAATCAACTTTAAAATTGTACATGAACAAGTTTTAGTGTTTTAAACGCCATTTTTTACACTTGAATCACATTATTTCTAACTCACCTGTTTAAAGTCAATAAACAAAATTGTACGTAGAAAACACAAGCATGGAAAATGCCGCTTCAAACAACCCGCTATCTAATGGTACATTTGCCATCATTAGCTAAATAATTTGTCTTCAACTACTTATAAAGTAGACAAACTTTAGATCGATCAACTTAAAGAAAGTTTATCAGTCAAACGTCCAAAGCAGCTTTAAAGTCAAACTGCAAATAACAATCTCAAAGCAAAAATAAATATTTCAAAGTCAACAACGTTCAAAGAAAATCTTCGTTAACTGCCTTAGTTGCCCTGGAATAAGAAACGTTGAATTAAAACTTTTCCGGAAAGATTATTTATCAATGAGAATAATAAGAAAGAAGACAAAGTCAACTTTGCTTTGTTCGGATACGATTTATTGCCTTTATTTAGATACTTAGACTAGTTTTAACGTAGCTGATAAAGCCGCTATGAATTGCAAAATTATAATGTGTAGTTGACACTATAACGTGCCTAAAATTTACACACAACCGCTATACAGATCTAGCCATGTAGCTTGAGGTTTAAGTCTCAGGTGAACCTATTACATTTAAGACATGACGTTGAAATATTATTACAAAAATAAATAGTTATTACAAACATTTTTCATAATTTTTAACTACCAAAAATAACACGACGTTTCGGGATCTGGAATCTGATCCCGTCTTCAGGTGAAATGTGATCTACAAATACTTTCATGTAGACATTTTCAAATTAAATCTTAAAGAAGTGTAGATCAGGTATTTTATTTTATACAGGACCATCCAGTGAACATTAATGGTTTAAAAAGTCATAGCTCGGTTGACTGTTTAGACAATTAACTTATTTTATATTAAACTAAAGGCAAAAAGGGGAATTTTTATTTAATGCCTGTGTTTTTAAAATGACAGATTTCATACGCGTATGACACCATTGGATTCTATGGACTTTGGCCTCCAAGACCTCCCGATCTATCGCTTTGCGTTTTGGCGTTATGAATATAATCTAAAAGAAAGAGTATACAAGGAGAATTGAAATAGCCAATCAAAACACGAAACTAACCATCCTTTACGAAATGTTAAACAGTGTAAGGCGAAGCTTTACTAAAAATTAGGAAAAATCATAAAATCAAATGTATGTTATATTTGAAAAGTTTTGTTCACACAGAGCTATACTAGCAATCTTAGTACAGAACAAAAGACAATTAAGTACCCTTTCACCATTTTATTAACCACACTAATGGGCTAAGTCCCGAAACCGGCAGTGTGGTTAGTAAAATGATAAAAGGGTACTTAATTGTCTTTGTTGTATGTTACATTTTATATAAAATGCACGACGATGCTATTTTCAAAAATAAAACATTAAACAACTCCCATTGTTGGTTTTATTTTAATACCAATACAATTTTACCGGACTTTGGCTTTTTCAAATACATCAAAGTTAACTGGATGACCCTATATTATAGCGAAGTTATTAAATTTAACGCACACTTTGCCCCCTCGCCTAGTAACAACTCTGTTGTAACTCATGAAATAAACAACACTCAAACACGGCAGTACAACAGGCCAATAAACAAACAAACGTGCATTCAAACAACTGTGTTTCATCTGAAACTTATTTCCACGCAGCACTGTGCTTTATTATTGCTGTCTGTAACGAATATTTCACAGCTGGTATTGTTAACAACTCCGCTCACACTTGTGTTCACTCTCTACTCTGTGCTCGATCACAATATACTATATACAGCGTGAGTTGAAAGTATGGATACACCCTGTTCAATTTTCAATAGATAAAGATAGACAATTAAACTCCTGACACCTTTATAGTTGTACACTTTTAAGTCAATACTACAACTTTGCCTCATTTCTCTTTTTGAAATGCCACCAAATAAGAATGTAATGATTCCATCACCATTATATCGCCAAATATTTACTCTTATCTATGATACTCTCAATGACGCCACTCAATATGAATCTTATCAATATAATTAATGTTCGCTCATCCTTCCTAAACACTTAGGCCTACCTGTCACTAAAACCTAATAAATCGTTTTTTAAGTAGTCAAGCAAGTTTTATTGGCATACAAAGTCTTTTTTGTCATTCTGCTCTGCAAACAGCTGCTTTAGACACATGTATTGACAGTTACTTTTACACTCAGGTAAATAAAGTATTGTTTTGATGATCTTTTTGTGGCATGGACATCAGCTGGTTCAACGAGTTTGTTTTGAAATTTAATACTGACGTAAAGTATCAGTGTAACAGCTGTTTATTCAAAACATGATAATTCAGACTGCTATGCTTAGAACAATGTTTACTTTATTAATATTTTATAATGTTAAAACATTTATTGACATTTCTTTCTCTTTACTATTATCATCATGACAAAAAATATCGTTCATCACTCGGCCCGAAAGTGTCTTTTTGACCCTCGGTCAGTTAACTTGACGTCGTGAGAAAAAGTGTCACTTTAGGACCTAGTGATGAAATATACTATTTGATTAAGCATGCCAAATATGCATACAGAGGGAGCGAAATGATATAACATGCGTTATTTAATCGAATTTCCTTTGGAATTCGTTACTCTCATTCGCTCCGCTCACAGCCTCGACAGCCTACAGTATAATCACGAGCGTTACGATCATCGGCCTCAGACTTACTGTTTTTTTACTGGAGGTTAAACTACATATCATGAAAGGAAAAGAGATTTAAAATTTCAATAATCGCACTACTCATTCCACTTTATAGCGAAAAGTCACTTATTTGGCAGCCATTTTGAAACTACTCGATGGATTTTCATTAATCTTTGTATATTCATGTACAATAACAAAATACATAATTATTTTAAATTGAATCAAAACTGAACAAAAATTAATAACGGGCTTTTGGATGATTAAAACTCTTTTTATTGGTGAACAGTGCCTCTCCCTTCTAAAAGGGCAGCTCTGGTAGTCCGCTTTTGCTGGTTAACAAACTTGGCTGAGACACTTACAAAAGGAACATTTGTACTAAATTTGGTGCAAATCAAACAAAAGTGCGACCTGTAGAGATAACATACATAATGTATGTATATACAGTAAAAAACGCTCAAAACGTGTTCTAGGGGTCAGGATCAGTGCTCATTTCATGGTCCCGGGCCTGGGTATGAGGAATGAGATATTCATGCTGACGGCATAAATATCTCATTTTTCCAAATTCAATAATAAATAGTTCCGAATACACGTGCAGTATAATTTAAAACCCCTTCAGCTATCCATTTATTTTACACCTAAATTCGATAGAAAACAATGACGTTGTCTAGTACTTGGGATAACTATGTTATATTATCTCAAAGTTTTCAGATTATGTAAGTTTCGACCCAATTTCTGAAACATAAAGATACTCTGGAGCAAGTTAGGAAACATATAAATCAAGTTTTGAAGTCAAAGTTAGTACAAACTTGTTTACTCACCTGCGAACTACAGTACTTTATGTTCGTGCTCCGTTTTCCATGTTTTACATCCCTTTTGCACAAAGTATATCTATGAGTATTTCTGAATATGAGTGACGCCTCCAAAGGTTTATTATTTATAGATCACTTAAATCATTTAAAGCTGAGGCCAAAGACGCGAGGATTTTTAAGACATTTAAAAATAATCAAATAGTCCAATAACAAACTTTACTAGCCCAGAGCTTTTCATGGACTAAGTTTATATTATCAGAGGTTCTAGACTTAGGGAATACATGACAATAAACTATTTTTGGAAATAATTATATGAAATACAGATAAAACCAGACCGACACGCAGCTAAGCACTAAAGCGCCGCTTGCATGGGTACACGTAACTAATACACATATTAATGAATATAAGAACTGCGAAATGTCCTAAACATGAATTCCTCACGCACAACACTGCGTCTGATGAAGAATGCAGTTTACGACAGACATTACAGAAGAGAAGACATTTTGGATCCTTGTAACCCAAACACAGTGAAATATTCAACCAGCATTGATGCTCCCTTGTGCCTGAGCAGGTGAGTTTCTTGCTGTGTTCTTCTTTCTGGCTTTGTTTAGAGACTGACAACTTAGATCTACTTTCATGCACTCATGCAGTTTTACAGAGTTCAAACTATTATTGCGGACATTTTCCATCGTTAGTGAGCAAGATGATCACGACGTTTCGGGTTCTGCAAACTGATCCCATCTTCAGGTGAAAAGTAACCGAAAACATAACACAGATCGTTAGAAAACAAGCTAGCCTAAAGTAATCAGCGTAAGTTGACCAGTCAAGAACAACCAAACACATGTAGCTGTTAAAGTCAAAATACTAAAACTACTAAAACAAAACCACATGCTTAAGACACACTAAGAAATTAGCTACAAGAAACACGTCCGCACTCGGTGGAGGCTTTGAGTGAGACTGCAGATCCCGAAACGTCGTGATCATCTTGCTCACTGACGATGGAAAAATGTCCGCAAGAATAGTTTAAACTCTCCCACCGTCAACAACAAACTTTAAACAAAGAAGTTAAACTTAACACATTTTTTGAAAAATTCCCAAAATTATAACCAAGCAAAATGAACTGTTGTCAAAAAGGCATGGTCATAAGGGAAGGTTGTCAATATTTGACCACTAAGCACTCTTTGATTTTTGTAATAAAAACTATAAATTTTCAAAATTACAAAAATGTTATAACCTTTTATACTTAATTTTACTACCGCCACTCTATACAAACCCCAGACATAGCCAGCAATCAGTTTTGAAGAAAGAAAGAAATTAAAATTTACGACAGATTACATCCACAAACATAAACTCCCGATCATTACGCGTTTATTTCCCACAGTTTCACGGTTAATGTACATGGTGGTGTAGATCGCAGAGATAACACGAGGCGTGAAAGCTGCCTAAGCCCTGTTTACACAATAAATATCGTGTAACGACGACACAAACTGTTGAATACTGCAAATAGGACAGGCGGCATCAAATATGCAGTGGATTATCCGGTTAGCTGCCTAACGCACCGTGTAACCATCTTGCTTCATAATGTAGGCATTCCACTTGCAATGGTTAGTGTGGCTTAACTTGTAGACTATAATGTATCCAAAACAACCTTACAGTCACAGAACATTGAGCTTTTAGGGTGCGCCTCAGTGGTAACGTCAGGGAAAGGCTGAATTCGTCCGCACAAGGAACACACGACACCGCGCACGTAACTTTAAACTCACACAAGATGGGTTACTCTCAAGAAGACACTTAAGAGGACACATAAAACTTAAGGGTACACCTCAGTGGTCACCTCAGAGAAAGCCTGAATTCGTCCGCACAAGGAACAAACGATTACGCGGAAAGTTTTTAATATGTGAAAATGATTTTTACATTGAAAACTAGAGGGATTTCTGAAACGTATTAACGCTATATACGTAGTTTCACAAATAAACATCAAAATTGACCAAATTTTAATGGTTTTTAACATAATTTTGTACACTTAAAGTGCATAAATTAAAACAAAAACATTCTATACGTGTGTCAGTCGACTCCTCTAGTTTCTAAATATATCATGTTTGTTAATGTAAACATAATTTTGAAAGGAGAAAATAAAATAAACCATACATCCACTGTGCACTGTAGTAATGCATTGTCAGGTAAACTAAACATGAATACAATACAAGGACATACAGTAGGTTAGATTATGCTAGACAATCAGGTGTATTGGAAGCACATGTTGCATGGTAGGTTACTGGGATTTATGGCATCTATCTGTTCACGTCCAGTGGGATCTAGATCTATGTAGATTACCTGTCCACTGTTCTATCTCATCAACATACAGGTTGTCTATAGCTGATCTATACACTGTACATCTACAGTACACTTTGTAGTGATGCATTGTCAGGTAAACTAAACATGAATACAATACAAGGACATACAGTAGGTTAGATTATGCTAGACAATCAGGTGTATTGGAAGCACATGTTGCATGGTAGGTTACTGGGATTTATGGCATCTATCTGTTCACGTCCAGTGGGATCTAGATCTATGTAGATTACCTGTCCACTGTTCTATCTCATCAACATACAGGTTGTCTATAGCATCTATACACTGTACAACTACAGTACACTTTGTAATGATGCATTGTCAGGTAAACTAAACATGAATACGATACAAGGACATACAGTAGGTTAGATTATGCTAGACAATCAGGTGTATTGGAAGCACATGTTGCATGGTAGGTTACTGGGATTTATGGCATCTATCTGTTCACGTCCAGTGGGATCTAGATCTATGTAGATTACCTGTCCACTGTTCTATCTCATCAACATACAGGTTGTCTATAGCATCTATACACTGTACATCTACAGTACACTTTGTAATGATGCATTGTCAGGTAAACTAAACATGAATACGATACAAGGACATACAGTAGGTTAGATTATGCTAGACAATCAGGTGTATTGGAAGCACATGTTGCATGGTAGGTTACTGGGATTTATGGCATCTATCTGTTCACGTCCAGTGGGATCTAGATCTATGTAGATTACCTGTCCACTGTTCTATCTCATCAACATACAGGTTGTCTATAGCTGATATACACTGTACAACTACAGTACACTTTGTAATGATGATTTGTCGGGTAAACTAAACATGAATACAATACAAGGACATACAGTAGGTTAGATTATGCTAGACAATCAGGTGTATTGGAAGCACATGTTGCATGGTAGGTTACTGGGATTTATGGCATCTATCTGTTCACGTCCAGTGGGATCTAGATCTATGTAGATTACCTGTCCACTGTTCTATCTCATCAACATACAGGTTGTCTATAGCTGATATACACTGTACAACTACAGTACACTTTGTAATGATGCATTGTCAGGTAAACTAAACATGAATACATACAAGGACATACAGTAGGTTAGATTATGCTAGACAATCAGGTGTATTGGGCACATGTTGCATGGTAGGTTACTGGGATTTATGGCATCTATCTGTTCACGTCCAGTGGGATCTAGATCTATGTAGATTACCTGTCCACTGTTCTATCTCATCAACATACAGGTTGTCTATAGCTGATATACACTGTACATCTACAGTACACTTTGTAGTGATGCATTGTCAGGTAAACTAAACATGAATACAATACAAGGACATACAGTAGGTTAGATTATGCTAGACAATCAGGTGTATTGGAAGCACATGTTGCATGGTAGGTTACTGGGATTTATGGCATCTATCTGTTCACGTCCAGTGGGATCTAGATCTATGTAGATTACCTGTCCACTGTTCTATCTCATCAACATACAGGTTGTCTATAGCATCTATACACTGTACATCTACAGTACACTTTGTAGTGATGCATTGTCAGGTAAACTAAACATGAGTACAATACAAGGACATACAGTAGGTTAGATTATGCTAGACAATCAGGTGTATTGGAAGCACATGTTGCATGGTAGGTTACTGGGATTTATGGCATCTATCTGTTCACGTCCAGTGGGATCTAGATCTATGTAGATTACCTGTCCACTGTTCTATTTCATCAATATACAGGTTGTCTATAGCATCTATACACTGTACACCTACAGTACACTTTGTAATGATGATTTGTCGGGTAAACTAAACATGAGTACAATACAAGGACATACAGTAGGTTAGATTATGCTAGACAATCAGGTGTATTGGAAGCACATGTTGCATGGTAGGTTACTGGGATTTATGGCATCTATCTGTTCACGTCCAGTGGGATCTAGATCTATGTAGATTACCTGTCCACTGTTCTATCTCATCAACATACAGGTTGTCTATAGCATATATACACTGTACATCTATAGTACCATTTGATTTGCGTCTCCGACCACTCCTTGAGGGTATTTAAGGTGCTTTAGGGATGAATGGCAAGTGTTTAGAGATATTTGATGGATTCATGTTTAGTAATAGCCTTTTTACAAACTAGGGTAGACTGTTCCCCATATTGCGTCATCAATTAATATCCCATCAATAAAATCTAGTGTTTCTATCCTGACCGAAGGCCTTATCAGTCACCCGAGCATGATGCTAGCAGACCCATGCTCCCAGTATCCTTACTTTGTTCCATAGCCTTCACAATCTGGCAAGCACAAAAAGCCTAAAGGCTGAGTCTGCCTAGATAAGCCCTCCTTAGCTAACGGCCCATGTGGCCAAGCCATCATTCAAAAAGAAGATGATTATATCAAAGAATCGTTATATAGTGATTATATTGCGAGATATCGAATCAGATCATAGTCCAACTGTTATGTTGGATGAGACTGAGATCGAAGAAGCCTTCACAACTAAATTCCTAGGAATACACCTCGACACAGGGTTGACTTGGGATTGTCATGTAGACAGTGTATGCTCCAAGATAGCTTCAGGCATTTATGTACTGAGGGAAATATCCAAATACTGCCATACTCAGGTACTGATGACGACGTATTACGGAGTAATATACCCACACCTCTCCTATGGAGTCTCTTTGTGGGGCGGTTGCGCAAAATCCCACCTTTCCAGACTTCCAGACTTTTTATTCTAAAAAAAAGCAGTGCGACTCATTGCAAAATTCAATGGGGATGGTCGTGCAGACCAGCGTTCAAAAGTCTCAATCTGTTGACACTTCCCTGTCTCTATATTCTAGAGACATGCGTTTTCTTCAAAACCAAATGCGATCCCATAAGAGGTGTAGACTAGATCTTATCAAACTAGAGGCAGGGAAAACTACCGGACTGGGCGACACAGAACGGTGGTTTACGAGCGTTTGCCTTCTCAGGCAGGAGCCCGTTTTGTCAACATATTACCAAATTCGATAAAAGGTGCTTCAACGCCACAAGCGTTCAAGTCTCGTCTGAAAGCAGTTTTGACCACGAACACTTTCTATAGTTCAGACGAGTTCTTGGCACATGGGAGACCTAGTGAGAAATGGCTACCGGCCTACGGATACTTAAGTGGGAGAATTCGAATGAATGAGCCAGAATTATTGTAAATATTGTATGTATGAATGATATCTCGATATAAGTATGATTGCCGAAATTGTAGCTTTCAAAATAACTGACGATTCCAATGCAATGTATGTTATCTATGGAATAAAAAATTTATTTATTTATTTTATTTAATTATTTATAGTGCTCAAATTCGAGACAGACGATGAACTTTGAAAACAGTATTTTTAAAATTTTAACAACAGTCAACAAACAACGCGTTGAGCTCGTTCACTGAGGGAAAAGAACAATCTGGACACATGTGAACATGTGAGAGTTGATGTTGTGTAACAGTAGTGCCAACTGCAACATTGTGCTGATTATAGTGGCAGAGTGACCAACTCACATTAGTAAACAGACGTTAGTGTACATCAGGCTGACACATGCTGTACTGTATGTAACCCTTAACCACGTCGAGAGTGCGCTCTACACAGGGTATTTCGTTAATTCTGTTACATATAGCATTTTTGGTAAAGTCTATGTAATTTATGTTATCCATAAATTTCTGTTTTTAAGTTGAATTATAAATCGAGTGAAGCTAGGTCTCTGGTTTAACCTTTAGACCTTTAGGACTGTTTGGCATTCTGTCTTCTTTTGTGTTTGAAAAGCAGAATATGCCACATTTATGAACCGATTAGCTTCAAATTTAGGAAGAAGATGCATCAATGTAGAGCATCGTACCTGTAAGACATTTTTAAATGCGTTTTCTATTCCTAGATGGCGATCATTATATACAAGATGGCGGATGTAGAATTAAACTATTTTGAAAAATACCATGAGTTGAATCACATTTTGGATGGCCACATACAAGGCAAAAGGTAAATTTCCTACACTATTGGCACTGTAACATCTTTCTCTAAGACTAAAAATTCAGGAGTAACAAAAACATCTAGCAGGGGGGCTCGCGCCACTTACTGTCATTCAGTTATTTGATGTAGGCAAGAAAAACCACAACAATTTCGCCATTTTGTAACGAGCGACTTGATTCGCGTAACACTCAAACCATGTCTTCCTATTCTATAAGTTAAACGGTCTTACAAAGTTTGACCGTTAGCCACTCAAAAGCTATCGCCTATAAAAAAAAAAGAGCATATAACTTTTGTCATAGTTGAGGATTGACGCATTTTCATTCGGTCATCCTACTGGCAAAAAAATACAGATACACGGAATGTGAACAAACTTACTTGTTCTTAAAACTATTTTTAAAGATCCCTAAAATATAAGAGTGCACACCGTTTAGACAAGTCATTGTTGGCTACAAACTACATTTAATTTATAATAACTATAAAATTTAATAGTTCCAAATAAAATGCCACTTTATTGATATCAGGTGATATGGAGTATAAATCACACAAACCGTTTATAATGGACTTATCCACCATGCATACACACCAAGAGCATAAACACAAAGGGATTTTCAGCTAATTATTATACTCAAGATCATCTACCAAGGGCATCTTGGTCTTTGATACCTATCATCATAATTATGATACGGTGTATCATTAAACGGTCTTGATTCTTCTTTGTAATCTAAATCAAAGCCCAAGTACTTCAAAAACTCAATAGACGCCACATGTTTAGCTTCTTTTCTTTTGTTACTCTCTTCTTTGACAGGAAGGTACGTTCTTTGACGGTGATGTCGAAGATGAAGCCCTCCAAGGGCACGTAGTCTACTAGCCGGTAGGTAGGAGCTCCCCAGTACATGGATGAGCATATCTCGTAGACACACTGTGTCGGGTTCCATCCCTCCCTTCTCAATCCGTTCCAGTACAGGGCCAAGTCCACTGTTACAGACAAATATTCTTATTTTTTTACAATTATTGGCTTGGCCACAAGGTCCACCAGCCAAGGAAAAGCTTGGCTGGAAAAACGCAACCTGAAACTTGGATGGACCAGGGTGAAAGCATTGGTTTTTATTCTCATCCCCATAAAACAGTCCCAAACTGTTTCACAGAGGTATTCTATAGCCAAACTGGAGTTAACCAATGATATTCATTCTTTCTTTAGAGTATCATCCTGCAAATCGACTCTCAATAGTGAACTTTCTTTGAATCCCTCCTGCTTTTATAACGATAACTTTGTTGTTGAAACAACCATGATTAACAACACTTAAGCCTTTATAACGAGTTCAACGTAACTTAAGTTGCAACATTTTCTCCATCTATAGTAGCGATTAAACAATTGTAACATAGTAAAGCTGACTGTATCTAAATTGTTGACGATAGCGTTAAAAATAGGGGAAAATTGCCATTAGAATTATTATCTTAAAATTGTTTGAAGTTAAAACTTTAAAAAACAAAGTACATGAAATTAGCTTAACTTTAGTTCTAGAAAGCACCAAAATTAAAAAACGTACCGTATTGCCTGTCTATGTAAAATATGCCATTATCAATGTTCATGGGTGATGACAATAAGTTCATCGTTTTTGTTTCAAAACTATTTGGGACATTTTGTGGCATCCCCATGGGTTTGATGGGTTCTCTTGACTTATACTCTGAAAATAAAACATTGCTAATTGCTAATCAAAAGTTCTTTTCTATTCATTAACACAGATTTTTGCTTAGAGATTTGTAATAATAGTACAAATGACAAAAACGTATAAACAATACCTAACATTTTTCCATGACTTGTTTACAACTGTTGTAATCAAAGCCAAACGAACTTAGCCCTATAATTTAAATCTCAAGGGACACTAAAATTGTGGTTTTGAACATTTATCAACCGTTTGAGTAATTTAAGTTAAGTTGAAGTCTTAGTTAAAACGGTGTTTATGAATTTTACCCCTACGTCTTTTACAGTGATACCATGAACAGCTAATTCCTTTTGGACATTCAGTACCAAGGCCGGTGAAGGGCAAATCTCTTGACATCCAAATTAGAGAATGACTACCATTTTAGTGAGATCTACCTAGGCCCGGACATACCTTTTTCAGCAGATTAGGCACTTAAACCTTTCTTAAATTAGTACAAGATTAGTACTTAGAAAATAAAACAAAAACATAAAGCCCGAATCAAATATTTTCGTCAAAATCTTTACATTATAGGCTTTTTTTAGCTTTTCGAGATGCAAAAACCTTTGCTATCTTGTCACAACTAATATTCTTTGTTGTATCTGCCTCAGTTGTTAGAACTGCCATTGCAGACAACCTCTCTGCTTTCGTGGTGGGTCTTGTAAACATTGTAGACAATGTGGCTCATATTGAAGACAACTTGGCGCAAAAATATACAAACTGGCGGAGTTGCTGATACCAAACAATTAATTTGGCTAATTTTGTTTTCATAGAAAAGTAACCAATTGTCTTTCTATTGATGTGTGCATTTGTATTCTCTCTCTCTTTTCCTCCCCCCCAAAAAAAAAACACTTTCCACTTTAGGCCAGTGCCTAGTGGGCCTGAACTTACCGGCGAGTAGTCTACTCGTGGTGTAGAGAGGGGGACTGAAAGTGAACTGCAGATTCGAACGCCGCTCATCTGTTCTACCACGCAAGGTCGGAGCTAAAGCAGTACGTCCAATGCATCCATTTCCTGCTTTTATAACATGCCTTTTATACCTTAGGCGAGAACTATTTATTCTAATAACATCTGAAACCAAACAAACACAAAAGAAAATATATGTTTTAAATTTGACTGTACGGAGGAGGGGTCTTCAATGCCTCAGACGGCAGGAAGGCCCAAAAAAGGTACTCGTCATTTTATGGTAAATATTTTTTTATTAGCTTTACGACTCCTCGAAAGTGTCAATTCAGGAATGGCTGCAAGCATATGGAATATGTCACACTAAAGGTTATGTTATGGTAGGTAGATTGAGCGTAGATCATGGCGGAGGCAGGGGAGGAAAATCAACATAGTTGCAGCACCCCGAGCAGAGATAGCACTGCGAGCGCTGCATCTCTTGCCGTCTTCCCGCCCACCCCCTCGGATCACATGCTCGAGTTTGTCATATGTAGATGACTTAAATGTAACCAAATCGAGCGATTTTCTAGAACGAACAAACTTGCGCGTGCGTCGGTGGCTCAAATTGAGATTGTTAAACGAATTGCCTCGCAGCGTTATCTGTGCTTGGGCTGCGAACTATGTTGATTTTCGTACCTCAGCCATATGGCATACATGCGCAATCTACCTAACATAACGTTCTATCTTAGGTCATCCTTAATAGCAGAAAACATGTCGAGCATTTAGTTTGAAGATAAAATTAATTTTGTATAGCTAATAAAATAAACACCGTAAAATGACGAGTACCTTTTTTTGGACAACCTTGTATTACTATAATAAAATAATGATAATATAATAATGATGAAACGCGAGATAATACGGAATTCTAAAACCCGGTATAGCCTACGTTTGTCAAACGGAGTGTTTCAAATCAAAACATAACTTTGGAACAGGTGAAAATACTACTACACTTGGCTGCGTGTCGGGCCTGTTTGTATAGCTATACTTACTGCGAGTGTAAGAGAAACTCTTTATTGGTCCATACAGTTCATTCATGGCTCGCTGGTGAGATTCTTGGCTCACATTTGAAACTTGGGATCTCCTCAACTTGGAAGGAACCGTATCAACTATCTTTCTTCGTTTTTCTGCAGTACCTAAACATTTTATAACATCTTACTATAAGGCAGAGTGTTTCAAAGTTATATTTATCGGGTTTTGAGACGGTTAAACTATTATTACGGACGTTTTTCATAGTTTTTAAGTTAACAAGACGAAGGGTTAAACTTTTCAGGCTATAAACAAAGTAAGTAGCAAGGCTAAAACCCCAACGTAATCAGACCATGTTAGATATTTTGTTAAGTAAAGAAGAATTGCTGAGTACTTGGACATTTTTCAAAGCTAGGAATTATTTTACTATACCAGAAGCCTGACACTCTACTTTAAAAAAAAACACGAGAAAGACTTACCACAATCTTGATCCTTATTTAAAGCTCTCTTGAGTTGCTGGATCTCTTGCCGTAGTTTACAACGGTCCAAGTTGAACACAGGTGAACAACTAACATTTTGAGGAAGTATTTCTTGTATTTTTTTCTCAAGTCCTGTGAAGTTACATGAAGGTGCTTTGAAAATCAAAATATAAATTTAGAGTGTTATTATAATTATAGCCCAGAATGCGTATATAGTGTGTTTATCGAAATCTTTTCGTTTTACGTGTAGAGATTGGTAGCTGACAATGGAGTTGAAAAATACTAAGCTTGGACAATTTAAAAAAGAGTTTATTTGTTAAACTATTAAACCACTTATGAGAATACAAGTTATGTACATGAATCGGAAATTTCCTCTAGTTTCGAAACATAACAGGTTTCTAAATATAAAAAAGTTTGAAAATGTGTTAAACATTTCCTTGTATACCCTGCAAGCGCTTAGTTTGAAAATTAGGCCGCATAGTTGAAAGAAGGTCTGTTGCTTAGCCAGTTGTTACGTGCGCGGTGTCTTGTGTTCCTTGTGAGGACGAATTTAGGTTATCTTAAGTGACGACTCAGGCGAGTTCTTAAATATGAGCTCATGTAAACAGAACAGCAGTTTAATTCAGGAATAGACATACCTGTACTATTGTCGATACTAGACTCTCTACTATCATGCACCAATCGAACGTGAGAATTAGAATCATTATCTTGCAGAGGACCTTTCCTTATTTCAACTGCCTTCTGCTGATCAACTGCTGGAAAATAAATTATGGTATTAATAACATTAAAGAACATGACTGAAAAAAATCATTTTACTTGATAGCTCCGAGTGGTCTGTATTGAACTGGTTGTATTTGAATGCAGCACAAAGCTTGTAAAATATATTGTTGTAAGCATTTTCAAGACAATTTTAAATATAAATTTTCCATCTCAAAACTTACGTTTGAATGTAGAAAGCTTGTGAATGTCATATTTTATGTGACTATAATTTGGGAAATGTCTATTAAGAGGGCGCGAGGAAAGATCTGAATATGTTAAAGAAGAAATTCCCAAACTATTTTACACTCAGCAGAAGATCTGAAGTTAAGTTAAATTATGAACAATAAAAATAGCCAACGCATAGCCACAAGCGCTGCCATGAATCCTAGCGAATTTCCTATAACAGGGTAAAAATTACACCGGATGTGCCTTTATTGACTCTTTTTTTGAAACCTTTTGACCATTCCAAAGGTCCCATTTTTGTCAGATTTTCACGAAGTTCGGTACAAATGGTCCTTTTGCAAACATCTAGATTAATTTCTTTAACCATCTGAAAAGAACCACCGAAAATGCCCCTTAAGTGGGACCCTTTCACCCCTTGAAATAGGTTTTAATGCTAAAACACTAAATAACTTAATATGTACATGTATGACCCTTTATCTATTATGAGCCGTTTTTTTCAATTCAGCCTTAACCGGCGGTTAAAATTAGGACAGGGAGCCAACCAATAGAAAAGCTGGATATTTTTGAGGTTAAGTTTTACATTGTCTGTTTTGATTTTGCATTTTGGTGTTACAGTTTGTATTTAGCTATATTAGCATAATGTGTACATGTTAAATTCAATAAAAATGGTAAAACTATACTTTTATTGCATGAAAGATCTTTTAATAATTTATTTAAATACTTTGAACGTTGCGTGAAAATGTAAACATTGCAGACTATAAACAAATTAACCGGCGGTTAGTTAACCAGCTGCTAACCAGGCAATTGAAAAAACGGCTCAAGTGTCATAAAAATCAGCAACATCCGTTCATCCAAACCAATACAGCGGCTGAAAATCCTTTTTTGCAATGTGTCATTGGAATGCGTGCTGTAAACAAGCAAATACAATTCAGTGATGAACATTGTTAAAACTGTACACGTTGAAAAACACAGTAGTGTGTTGTTTTGAACACCACCAGCTGCCTTCAATTTGCAGAGCTCAGACCACTAGTTATCACTGTAGCTTGCTATAGTAGCTTGGGAAATACAGGCGGCAACGTAATCTGTGTTTAAATAGATTAATTATTTTTTTCAACACTACCGGACTTTTTTTGTGGTTACTGAGTGTTGTGAAACCACACCTAAAGCCCGTTATTGTGCTGTGGTTTTTTGTATAACCACGTCGACTATTTAGAGTGCGCAGTAGTGGCTGTGACCTTGAATTTCGTCCCATTAGAGCAATGTAAATCGTGCATTTTCTTGGAAAACTTCATGCCTACAGTTTTATCCGATTTGTATGAAATAAACTTTGTTTTAAAGTGCAATCATTGTTTTAGTGACTCTACTGAGCTGAGTTTCCATTTTATCTTTTATAAGACCGTGACATAAATAAAAAAAATTAAAGACACTAGCTAGTATTTGATTTTTTTGTTTTTACTCGTATACTCCTAACATTTTCAAAAATGTAGTCAGTGGAGTCACTGCGTTACATTGTCATCTTTCAACTAAAACTTATTTCAAAAAGATGTGGTGGAAATTGTAGGCGTGAATTGTTTCAAGAAAATGCCTTTTTTACATTGTTCTTATGGGACAAAAAACAAAATGGCCGACAGGTACTGTAAACATCAATATTGTGTATATTTCCTAAGTGTTTGTGTTATTTCTATTGTTACCTAATAGTATTAAAGACAATGTTATAATAAGTAGATAGCGCATACATAGATGCCGCAGGACTGAGGGAGGTTTGAGGTAGCCCACGGACAGAATGCGCAAAAGGGCTCTCTCCTCCCATGTCTCGACATGGTCGAGTTTTCCCAATGTTGACAGCCCGAATGTTTTCCGAGAACAGTCGAACTTGCGAGTGCGTCAGTAGGCTCTACTTGACACTCTATATGATTCCCTCGCAGCGCTATCTGTGCGTGGACTGTCTGAACTATCTTGAGTTGCCTGCCTCAGCCATGCGGCATCCATGCACAATCTACCTACCATAATATCGTCTTTGGTAGTATACACACTTGTAATGTCGTTATTATCAGAGCTCAAAACAACAATAGTTCCATCCAAGTTTGATTCATCGCTGTGAGAAGAGTTGGAATTTAAACTTTTCCTCAGTTTGGCAAAGGTAGAAAGTGGTTTCTTTACTTTTCCTTGGTCTTGCAGTTGTACAGGGCCTAAAATCAACGACAGTTTTCTCAAATTAGGCTATGAGCGTCAGAGTGTCTATACTATTTAATAACTATTTTTTTACTTTTTGATTACTAAAGTGCGATTTTTTATAGGTTCCATATTACTCAGAACATTTTGTTTTTTGATGCTTGTCATACAAAGCTCTAATTGGGTAATTATCAATGTTTTGAAATGCCACCACAATTTTAAGCTATTACGTTTGCCACAAATTTCTCTAACAATTATTAGTTTTACCTGTGTTTTTAGAAGAACCCAGCACATTAGATAATGAGCTACATGTTCCCATCTGCTTTTGGCTGTTTTTATCCTCAATTTGCTTCATATTTTCCTTTGAGCAGCCAGTTTCAGCTTTTAACTTTGAAGGCTCTTTTGAAATTTGAGCCGAGTATTTATCCATGATTGTCTTTAACCTTCTTTTCACCTCAAGCAGCCTCTCCTTTTGTACTTTCCATTCCTGCTTAAAGTGGTCATGAACTACTGACTCAATGATCAATTTCCGTTTGAGGTTGTCAAATGAAAAATCATTTTCATGTCTTTGAAAGTTTGAGGCAGAAGATAACTGTGTTTCAGTTTTAGTCTGGTTACCACACAAATGACAACTGTGACGACAACGATACTCTGATCTCTGAGTGCTTAGGGTTTTTGAAAATTTCTCAGCCAAGACCAAATCAAAGAGCAACGCTTTATCACTCTTAGACAAGTGGAATGAATCCTCCCCCTCGGAAGCGGCTAGGCTTGGTTCTGATGAGTCATCGCTGGAACTATAGATGGGTATGCCACTCATATTGGATCTGAAACTGATGGTTTGGGTTTTATAAAAATTAATACACCTACACTTAGAAAGAAATGTGGAAAAACAAACCAGAAATAAGTTAGCTGTTGAGGTCCTTTTAATAAGCTCAGATTCAACTAAATATACGCTTAGGATGGTAAGGAGGTAATAACATATGTATATCTTAAGTCGAAGTAAACACAGTGATACATAATTTAAATCAGGTTTTAGAATATTATTGCGGACATTTTCCATCGTCAGTGAGCAAGATGATCACGACGTTTCGAGATCTGCAATCTGATACCGTTTTCAGGTAAAGAGTAAACTAAAACATAACACAGAACATTAGAAAACGAGCTAGCCTAAAGTAATCAGCATAAGCTGACCAGTCAAACACAACCAAACAGCCATAATCATGTCTTCATCCGCCAGTTGGCTTCGTCTTTACATTAAAACATCCACGTAAAGTGCATGACACACACAAACGACGACGAATAAACGAAATAAATTAAAACAAACACAATAAATACAAAACATCGACCAAAACATGTAACTGTTAAAGCCAAGGCTGTTTGGTTGTGTTGTGACTGGTCAGCTTATGCTGATTACTTTAGGCTAGCTCGTTTTCTAACGTTCTGTGTTATTTTTTAGGTTACTTTTCACCCGAAGATGGGATCAGGTTGCAGATCCCGAAACGACGAGATCATCTTGCTCACAAACGATGGAAAATGTCCGCAATAATAGTTTAAACTCTGAAATTCTTCTGTCGTCAACAACAAACTTTAAACAAATAATTAAATTAGGCAACAGTAAGATATCTGCTATTCAGAAGTACCTAATATGTTATTAATATATTTTTAATCAGAGAACTTCTTATGGAACGTCTTACTGACTCTACAATAAACTGTTCGCATCAACACAAAACCTCAAAACTCTATACCACACAATTTAAGTGAGTTTAAAATATCCCTGGTAAAGATAGATAAACTGTTGCAGTAGGAATTTCCACAATTACTGTTCCATCTTAGTAATGTAATACATTTAAAGAATTATACAGTGGCAGTCATTGAATTTCACCCGTATGTGTATACATTAAATACAACTAGACAAATACAATATCAAAACAGGCAATAATGTTGTGAACTCTTTGAATACTTACGTGTTTGAAATGATTTTGAAATAATATCTAAAAAGCTGTTCAAAGTTTAAACTCTAATGAAAAGACTAGGTAATAACCACATTTATGTATCCTTATTACATAGGTAAATAAAACTAATTGTTTTCCTATAGAGTGGGAAATTCCCAGCTGTTCGAGTTCATGAAAATACAGCGTTGTAAATATTGCTGTACCAACCTCGTAAAGTGAAAATACTAGTACGTTTTGCACGTAGATAGATAACTATATGCAGGTATAACTTATAATTTAATAACAATGCTATTGTTTTACAACAATTACTGCTTTTATAAAAAAGATAAGACTCCAAGTAATTTTTGAAGCACACTTTGAGGTTTTTAACATATTTGAAGCAAGATTGAAAGATTATTTTTTAGCTCCACGATTAGTTAGCAATGTTTCTGGAGTCTCACTCAATACAGTACAATAATTTTGTTTCTAGTTGTAAATCTGTACGTTTTTAGAGGCACACATAATGCGTAATAATAAAAACCGAGTGTTTTAAAATAATTGTTGTTGATTTTCACACTTTGATTTAAAGCCTTTACAGATGGCCCATAAATGAAATCATAGTATTACGATTTCACCTGTATCATCTTAAAATTGGAGTACAAAATTAAATAACCAGAAACTGTGACTCATCTTGCTGTTACCATGTAAGCGAATGTAAAGTAGTGAATCTTATTTGGTGAAAATAGCACAAAGTATCTAGGCCTGACCTTGGATCGCAAACTTACGTGGAACCTACATTTACAACCTCTTAGCAACCAGACGCTTCATAGGGAAACCTGGGAACTTAAGTCACACATGGCGCTTTGGTTATACAAGCTTAACGGACAGATTAATATCTTTGGAAAAACATATTGCTTCACAAAACGAAAAAATCATACAACAAATAAGTTCAGGGAGTGGCGTTAGATTGGATTAAATCGTGTTTACAATTTAGAAACCAAAGAGTTCAAATAAATAACATGACCTCTAAAGACATTGCTATAAACTTTGGAATTCCACAAGGTACAATTTTGGGGCCAGTTATGTTCACATTATACACAAAAGTTTAACACAATCATTGCCAACAATACAAGCAACCATGCATGCTGATGACGTCACCATTATTTTTAAAAATCGCTCTTTAAACGATTTATACTCGTAAGTAAACAGCTGTCAAATTTGTATCAATATTTAGGCTAAACAGTAACAATCTACATATTAATCCTAATAAAACTAGTGTTTGCAGTTCTCAAACAAGGGAAACTTTCAATCGGACTTAGATCTTCATATAGACGAGTTTCAACTGGAATTCGAGTTTGAAACAAAATACCTCGGATTAACGTTTGATCAAAATTTGTCTTGGGCGCCGCACATAAACTTCATGTGCTCAAACCTATCTTCACAACTTTTCTTGTTAACGCGCTTTGCAAAGTTCCAAAATACCTTTTTAATGCGACTAGTATACACATCACTTATAGAGTCCAGGCTATTGTACGGAATAGGGCTCTGGGGGTCTGCGTCCCAAACATCTCTCTTGCGAGTATTCCGCCTACAAAAAAGAGTAGTTCGCATTATGGCGGGTGTTCGTAGACGAGGTTCGTGTAGAGAAATATTAAAAAACTCTTCAACTATTACCGTTGGCGTCGTTGTACATATATGAAATGCTAATCTTTTATAAATTTAAATATGCGACGTTCCAAACTGGTTTAGGAGTGCACTCTTACGATACAAGACGCAGATATGAGCCCCGACAGACCCCACACAGATTAGGAATCGTGGCCTCCCTTCCCCAAAATTTAGGACCAAAACTATTCAACAAACTACCTGATAAAATAAAACGTGAGGACAATTGTACTCGTAACAAATTTAAAACTTCACTAAAACGTTTCCTTACGAACGGAGCTTTTTACTCGGTTGGTGAGTACCTACATTTTGACATCAACCATAAGTACCAACTTAACAAATGAACTAAATTAACTGTATACATATTAATTATAACTGTATACATTATAAAAAATCATGTTTATTTTTCACTTGTATATGATGAAAAAAATTACGATTGTAATACAATTGTAAAATTGTCTCTTACAATAAAGGATTTGATTTGAGATCCCGAAACGTCGCGATAATCTTGTTCACTAACGATGGAAAATGTCCGCAATAAAAGTTTAAACTTTTCAAATTCTCCCATCGTCAACACCAATTTTTAAATCAAAAATTGAAAAACAACATTGCAAAAACCGCATGTTTCCCAAATTTGGTGAAATAATGACGAAGACAGTAATGCAATGATTGTGATGCGAGCGACTAGTACTTCAGACTTCAGTGCATTCAAGTAGTAGTTTGCGAAACATTACGTAACTTGCAAGTTTCTGTTCTACTTCCGGTATGTCAGTTTGAGTCACTTCCGGATTCCGGCGTCTGCAAACTAATTGCAGTCAAAGTCTGTGGAGGATGACAATGCTGCCAACTTTCCAGCCACTTGACACTCGACATCTCGTGCACTTGAGTTCATTGTTACTTACAAGACGGTCGGAGGATGTAGAGTATAAGAAGTCAAAGTCAAAAACTACTTTATTTCCGTAAATATCAATAAATACATAAAGGGTGAGTTTTAAATGTGTCCCCAACCTTAACTTTTGAAAAAAGGAAATATTTTTTAAACCTTTAAGGGAATGTTTGTATAAAATCTAAAGTTTGTTCTGACGTACTTTGTGCGTCACCTACCCACCACCCAAAAACCAGCGGGAAGACTCCCAAATTTCTTATATACGAATGCTCATTTAAGTACTTTATAACTAAACTGTTGTTTCAAGTATTAAATAAAGAATTTTAGAAAACCAGGTATTCTAATTCAAATATCTTTTATCTGTATGAATAATTAAGAACTCGGATGTCACTTTCAGTTAATCAAAGAGTTATGGCCACAAGATTGACCACCAATAAAATAAGAGTAGATAGAAACCTTGTACACATTTTTGGCTATGTACCTCCATCGGTGCAGTTTATTAATAATTGTGAAAAGTTAACACGGCTATCTCAACACTTACGAGAAACCTATCACCCTGCATATTGATGAAACATCACTAGGCCATACAAGTTGATTATGTCTCAAGCCACACAGCCTCTGACGGTCAATTCACCTTAGATTGCCTGATAGCACCGTTACGTAACAAAGGCGGCGATCTGTGCTTTAGCAAAGGCGCCCAAGTGAGCCTGCCCGACTAGAAGAGTGGGTCAGAGGTCAATTTATCCCGCACGACACAGGACACGAGGCCACCAACGCAGACGCCACGACTTTGTACCTTTTGTACTCCTATCAACGAACTATTCGGCTTCGTCAAAAAGCCATGAAAAGAGTATCATGGTTTTATTACGCCCTGAATAAACGGTTGGATAGTTTTACTTCAGACTGAAAAATTGATGGAATAATAAGCTCTTATAGTTCCCGCTATTAAGTTAGGGGTGGCCTTAGCTCAGTGGGATAGTGCGCATCTCGCACCAAATCGGCCCGGGTTCAACTCCCGAGGCTGCAGTAACAACTTGTTCACGATGGCCACTCCCCGTGGTTCAGAAGTCACGTTAAGCCTTTCGTCCATTATATTGGTCGTTGGGCGATTAATTAATGACCTTGTCTGGGGAACAGTCGGTCCAAGTTTGTAACAAGACTACACCTCATCATCCATCAAAACACTCATCACACTCACCATTCATCCCATATAAACCTTGAAATACCCTCTTGGAGTGATCGTTGCCTCAAATCAAAGTAAAATATACAGAATGGCTATTTTATCACGCACTCAAAGCATGTTAACATTCAGATTTAAGTACTTCAATAAAATTTGAAGGCATAAATAGTTAGACCGGATGGTGTAGACGTGTAGTGGTCAGCATAATCACCCGGTTAGAGAGAGACCCGGCTTCAAGTCCCAGTTCGGTCCGAACATTTTGACTTCAAATGTCTTTAGTAATCAAAACATATGAATCAACATATATTTTGTGTTGGGACGGTGAAGTCTATTTCTAATTCTAATTTGAAGTTACTTCGACTTAGTGAAATTTAACATGAAATACATATAGTCAGACGAATTAGCCACTCTGTACACAATATCTTTCGTAGCTCTACTAATCGCATAAATATTCGTCTGATTTTCATAAAATTTGGTAATTATTTGCCGCCATGTTTGAGCACGTACCCGCACATCAGAGGCCGAGTACACAAGGTAACGAAGTACATTAACCTGATGTGTTAACATGCCAAGGTCGAGATGAAATGAATACAGTTTTCATTCAAGCGTAGTTGGGTCTAGCCTGTGCATTCAAACTCACGAATTAATCCCTTGATCTTAGATATTATGCTAATTTAGAGTCAAATGTAGAGTAGTTAATCGCAAATAAAAACATTTCCATCACGCCAAAGTTTCAGCTCTCAGCGGCGTGTCAGCATTAAAGTGTAGTTTTCCATTTTCCTATTTTGTGTAACCGACACGTATCCACAAGTGCTACGGTGAATCTTAGCGAATTACCAATAAAACAAAAAAGAGTTTTCATTTATCTTTTCTAAATGACACAAAACTATTGTATAGTGTATACACACATATAATGAACAAACATCAGCTGTTTATAACTGTATTTGTTTTGAAATAAGAAAGTTGTTTACTTTAATATCTGCCCAGTGCTTGTAATATTTGAATATCAATGTGAAGAAATTTAGATTGTATAATTTAATTTAAATCATTTTAAAACTGTAGAATTAACAGCAATGGGAGTTGTTTTGATCAATTGATGAGGTAAAATCTATTATACAGGGTCAATCTTATATTCATTTAAGATTCACTAAATTGTATGGTAAAAACAAAACTTTGAATGGCCAAAATGTTGAAACGGATGATCCGATATAAGTGATTAACGAACTTAACCTAGAAAACTTCCAAAAAGTTTGTTCCAGTTTTGTGAACATCGGATAAAAATTCCATAATTATGTAAAATTAACATATCTGAATTTAATCTTCATATAAGACTACCTATTTTCTACGAAACCCTTGCAAGCGGAGGGTTTGACATTTAGACCGCATAAGTTGAAAGAAAGCCCGTTTTTCGTGCGCGGTGTCATGTGTTCCTTGGGCGCACCGATTCAGCCTTTCTCTGCGGTGACCACTGAGGCGGACCCTCAATCCTCCAGAACCAATTCGGTATCATCTAGACTTGCGATAGTAGTAGAAAGAAAGCCTTGATAGTGACGCTGAGTTGCATTGATAAGTACGAGCATGCGCACAACGACGGTCTCTATTTTAGGCGCGCAGCTTGTATTCGGTCCATAATCATAGTGACTGACAGCTTCGTTGTTTACGCCTCTTATGTTTGTGAGTGATGTCTAAAGGAAAAAATGGTAAGTATTCCAACCATTAGTCTAAATCTTCTAAACCGTAATTTTAAGTATTTAAAGGTTTTATTCCGTATTATTGCATTTGTTATTGGACAATGCTTTTTAGCTAATAAATCTTAATTTATTTTGACACCCCTGGTATATAACATAAATATGTAATTATGTAGTTATAAATATGTAGTTAAATTCAATAACCGCTCAAACATTGGTTGTTATTTATGGCTGAGTGATCACGTTAACAGCTCGTGATTGGGGTCAGAAATTCACTTCCTGGTTCTAAGAAAGCTGATTTCATGTAATGTGTTTAAGAGTGTGCAGTAGTGGATGTGAACTTCGTCCCATAAGAGCCAATGTAAAAACATGCATTTTTTGAGACACCTCACGCATACAGTTGTTGTCAGACTTGTATGAAATAAACTTTGTTGTTTAAACTTTGCATGTTTTATTGACTCCACTGAGCCTAAATTTCCATTTATCACTGATAAAAGCGTGACATAAATCCAAAAGTTTAAGGAATGTTGTATTTGAATTTCTTATATTAACTATAAAACTACGTAGTTCAATTTTCGAAAAGTGACCTTTGAAGTCACTGCAGTACTTTGTCTTCTGTCAAATAAAACCTATTTGAAAAGATACAATGATAATTGTAGGTGTGAAGTTTTTCATGAAAATGCTTGTTTTTACCTTGTTCTTATGGGACAAAAAACAAAATGGCCGACAGGTACTGTGCACTCTTAATTAATTTATTTAAGACTATAACGTTAATTAACGCTACGGATTCCATATTTCTAGTAAACCTAGTATACACATTTCAATTAACATTAAGTATCTCGGAAAAGTGCTCCCATAGCCATATTTTAAAATATTACACATTTTCCAACGAGCTTTGCTACGAATAGCAACCCTTATTAAGATGTGAATTAAGACAGATCGCTGTAGACATAGGAACGCTGCATTTCAGTTGAAAATCTTACTATGCATCTATTAAATCTCTGTTGAGAAAAAAGAAGCATTTTTCAGTAGAGACGAGTATATGGCTCACGGACGAGAGAGCACGTGAAAAGACAACTGAATGACCGTGGAACCAAAGTGGGGAAAATTCGAATTCAAGAATTGTGTGAGAGCAGAAAGAGAATAATGTACGTCTGAAAGGGATCTAGATGAGTGCGAGTGGAAAATTTAATAATTTCTAACTGACGTTTGCCATGCATGTAAAACGTAATAAGTAACAAACTACATATTTATTTTAATTTATATGTGTTCCAAAACGGGTTACGAGTTATGTGAAAAATAGCTGTTAATGTAGCGAATAGTTTTGTAGCGGTCCACCTCAGAGAAAGCCGAAATTCGTCCGCGCAAGGAACAAACACAAGACACCGCGCAAGTAACAACTAGCTAAACAACGGGACTTCTTTCAACTGATCCGGCCTAACTGTCAAAGTAATCACCTGCAAGGGTTTACTGTGGTCCATCTTTCACCTGTAAAAATAATGTTTACATTAGTAAACAAGAAATACTCGTATTTGAAGACTGAAAGAGTTTTGCAACACGTGCATAACGCACAACTTCTCATAAAATTGTACAATTTGTTTAACAAATAAACTTTAAAACTGTCCAAGTTTTAGAGCTTTTCAACTTTATAATGTACACTAAAAACGAATAATTTTGGAAAACCCAAACGCGTGTTGGAAAACTCCTCTAGTTTCTAAATATGTAGTATGTTTATTAATGTTAAAATATTGTGAAAGGTGAAAAACGGGACGCCGTACTCCTTTGCATGCCGATCTCGCGCAGCTGAGGCGGACTCTTAAGCTTGGCATTGATGGCTGTGCTTCAGTAAAATTTTATTTTTTAAATTTTAAACTTTGCTGTGTACGATTATACAGTATATCCACCGATTGATTACACTGTAGCTTAACAGCTTTTTCAATAACTACAAACACGAATTAAAAATTAATTTTCTTAGCAGTCAAATGTCATGTTTTGTTTTTATTTATACATCTTTTATTTATACATCAATATTACTGTATTTGAATAGCGTTAAAAATCACAATACAGTAGTTTAACATTTGTTCACGTTTATAAATAACCGACCTTGAGAAATATCTCAGTGCTGTTTAGGTTCGATGGTTGAAATTGACCCTTAACATTGTAATCAGAATATTCAAACAAACTATGGTTTCCATGTAACCAAACTCAAATATTACAATTCTCTTCTTTAAGAGTGCACAGTACATGTGGGCCATTTTGTTTTTATTGCATAAGAACAATGTAAAAACAAGACATTTCTTATGACACCTCACGCCTTTATTTCTATCAGATCATTTTGAAATACGTTTTGTTTGAAATATGATAATGTAATGCAGTGTCGTCGCTGACCACCTTTTTGAAAATGTTGTTTGTTGAAAAGTAAAACCAAGACATTTGACTACAAAGCTTTAATCTTTCAATTCAACAAAGTCTAACTTTGCTGGGTAACAACCCGACTAAGATATTTACAAAAGAACATTTAACCAAGTTGTATGAAAATCTGAAGAAATTCTACCTATACATATATATACATAACATGTAAATAAAGCGTTACAAAATGCTCAAAACGTCTTCTGAGGGTAGGGTCGGTGCTCATTTCATGGTCCCTTCTTTCGACCAAAAAAAGGTCCGGTTCTTTCGGCAATCTTGCAGAGAATTTTTAAGACTTAAGATATTCTAACCCTGCCAAGTTTGTACATCTATGAGACTATTCTTTTCTGTTTGACAAAATGTGATTTAGTTCAAGGTCAGAAAATTCACGAACACAATACTAGACAAGTTCATACATTTAGACAAAATTCTCACAGATTACACGTTTATGGAAAGCTTCCATCACAGGCAGGTGCAAAATTGTTTAACAAACTCCTCGAAAACAATAAATCCACTGAAAACTTTATCTTATTCAAAAGAAGGTTAAGAGCTTATCTATTGGAAGGCTCATACTATTCTATTGGGGAATCTTTAGATCAGGTTTTGAATCATGATAATTAAATTTTATGATAAATTTAACTTGGTTTTGCAATACTACTATTAGTGGTTTACTTTGTTTTATTTTAAATAACTGTTTATTGTTGTGTTTTTGTGTGACCCTTTTTAGCTTTTTGTCAACGCAAAAGTTTTTGTATGTGGCAAATAAAAATTATTATTATTACCATGCTGACCGGATGAATATCTCATTTTTCCAAAGAAAATTCACTAAACACTCTTGCGCCTATCATGTTCAGATTCGGCAGATTCGGTTTTCACACGTAATCGTGACTGTCTAATTAGTCAAATATGCTAATCTGTCTAATCATGAGTTCCTTACTTTTCGTGCAACCGCATAATTGCGATCTGCCTCAACTTAACAATTCAGTTATACAACTTTGCATACTTAATATCACTATCACTATTTTAGATGCCGACCACTCTCATGAGGGTATTTTAAGGCAAATATGTGGTGAAGGATGAGTGTGATGAGTGGTAGTAATGAGTTATGAGGTGTAGTCTCGTTACAAACTAAGGCCGACTCTTCCTTAGAATGGGTTATTAATTAATAGCCCAATGGAAATACAAGGACTAACGACTTAACGTGACAACGGCTTAATAAAAGTGACCATGTAGGCAAACTATTCATTTTAATCCTCACATGCTTTCTAGTTTAGCATAATAGTACGTGCATGGGAATGAGTATTGAGCAGTTGAAACCGGAAGCAAGTGAATATTTTAAGGAAGACTTACGTGAAAGGATGCATTAGAAAGAAATTGTCGAATGACTTACTCTCCATATGTTGAGTTTATCTTCATAAGAAAAGATCAATGAACTAATTTAGAACATAAAACTGGAGAACATATGTTTTAAAGACCCTAAAAACATGGAGCAGTCGTTTGGTTGACATATTCAACGAAGAGAAAATGACGACATAGCCACTGAGAGATTTTTTTCATTTCAAATGAGATTTTCGGAAAGGCTCACAACTTTACCAGATTATCTAAACGAAAAAACCACTACGGTATGTTTGAAACATAGACACCAAAATTCTCAATAGCGATTTGCTTTAGAACACATAGGTTTTACTTTACAAATATCGGTGTAAAGCCCTGAAGTATTTTTTTTATTTATATATTAACACCCATAAAATGTGTGTTAGCAATGTGTTAGTTAGGTCTTAGTCTTTGGCATGAAAGTTTGAGCGTTTATGTGTTCTAATTAGAGACTTGAAGGATTCGATTCAAAACTGTACACATTTGTACTTTGTTACCCCAATTTTAAATCTGAACCCGTTAAACAAGTTTATGAAACGTTTTGTTTTAGAATATTGACCATTTTTAGATGAATTTATTCCAAATCTTAGGAATTTTTAGAAATATATGACACGACTATCAGTTTGAAATAACAACAACATTTTTTAGATTTGTCATAATTTTGAAACTACGTTTGGATAGTAACCAAAATTTGGGTAGCATGTAGTTGCATGCAACGAAAGACCACACTTACATTAATACGAAGAACCTGATTGTTGACGATAACACAATTTCTGAGGTTAAAATATTATATCGGACGTTTCCAATCGTTTTTTGAGTGAACAAAAAGTACACTAAGTTTTCGAATCTGATCCCGTCTTCAGGTAAAAAGTAACTTAAAACATAAAAAAATACTAGGAAAAGAGCTAGCCTAGAAGTAATCAACGCAAGCTGACCAGGCACCCACCACCAAACTGTTTTGCGTAATGTTTTAGGTTAAATTTCACCTGAAAACGGGGTTAGATTTCAGAACCTGAAACGTTGGGTACTTTTTGTTTATTCAAAAACGGTGGAATACGTCCGTTAAGCTATGGTTTCCTAGAAAGCGGTGACCGCAATCATAACGACCGTAATTTGACGGTGAGTTTTGTTTTCAATACAATTAGATGAGAAAACGGTTTTCTTAGAAACGGTGGACGTAAAGTAGCGGTGAAAACTAGTTATGGTTTTTCTCACCAGGTGACACATATTGTTTTGTAAACAAAAGTCTAGCTTGTTCATTACTACATACGTAAAAAAACGTTGACAACTATAAAACAAACATGTCAAAAGTTGTTTTTGTCTACATCTGTTTAAATATTGTGTTACTTCCACCGTCACCGTTACGTTCACATACAATAACGGCCGTAATATAGCAGTGAACATTTTCCTAGGAAGCCATAGCTTTAGAAGTTATTGGTAATAATCTAATCAGCTGTGTTGAGTTGATGCCACCATCTAGCGAGAAACATACAGTCAATCACTCACAAAGACGCTTTTACATCCAAGAAACTATACATAGTTGCTACACAGAGAGCGCGTGTTGTTTCCCTGATAAAGTGACCTCTGATATCACGAGAGAGAGTTGTTGTTGTTGGACTCAGTATCTTCAAGTAAATCCGTAATTAACTCTGATAATGGAGAAGCAATTAACGGACATAATGGATGGACTTGACCCTTAACCCTTTTAGAGCGAATCGGTTAAACGTATCAGCCAGTATGTTGGTCGATATGTTGGCTAAATGATGATCTAAGTATATGTTGTTAACGTCAGTTGCTTTATGACTCATTTTAAAACTAAATGCAACTAAAAGCCTAAGTAAGTTCTAAAATAAGTTCGTAAGTTTGTAAGTTCCGAAATTCTGACTAAAATGAAACAACATTTTTAGCGATTATTTTGTGACGAATGAAAGTAGGTTCCCCGAATAAAATAGATCTCTTCGTCAGTGTGCGATTTCTTTTAGGTATTTTAAGTAAATCCAGATCTTGGTTAGTCATCTTGGTTTGGCTGATTAGATTCGGTTGATTTTTAGTAGAAATATTAGGTACGGAGTCATGACGATAACAATATTAATCGAAATAGGTTTATTTATAAATATAGTACAGTTATTTTTTAATTGACCCTATTTTTGTGCAGAAACGCCCGCCCGTGTAAATCATACCTAGTAATAGAAAATTCGCTAGGATTCACGCGAGCGCTTGTGGCTAGGGGTCAACTAGGTTTGTAGTTGCTTGGCTGATGATGAGATAATTCTTAAAACCGGTCCTGTGTTAAAATTAAAGTTTTCCAAGGATACTTATGTTATTTTCCTTTTTTCTTCTTGTTAAGAGTGCACAGTACCTGTCGGCCATTTTATTTTTCCCCATAAAAAAGTAAAACAAGCATCTTCTTAAGAAATCTTACTCCTATAGACATCAGGTATTTTTAAAATTAGTTTTGTTAGGTAGAAACGATGTACTACAGTGACTTCGCTGACCACTTTTTCGAAAATATTACTAATTACTTAGTAAAAACAAGAAATTCATGTTTATTTTATTTCTCAATATTCTTTTACTCAACGGAGCCACCAAAACATTTAATATACTTTAAAGCAAAGTTTATTTCATAAAAACCAGACGAAAACTGTAGGTGTGAAGTGTTCCAAGAAAATGCATGTTTTTACATTGTTCTATAGGATGAAGTTCAATGTCACAGCCACTAATGCGCACTCTTAATACGTATACGTATTATTTATCGAACCAGAATAATGCCATCATCCTTTCGAGTGCTAAAACAACTGAAGTCAGTAATCGGCTTACAGCTTGCATAGCGTTTCAAACTTGTGTTTAACATATGTGAATGGTTTCATGTAAAGAACCACAGATTATATACACAATCAAATCATATTGTAATGTGAAAATACTCGGAAACTTTGCGATTTTACGAGGGTTTTATATACTGGGTGAGTTTTAAATACCCCCAACCTTAACTGTTGAAAAAGGAAATATTTTAAAACGCATTTTGGGAATGTTTTTATTGGATCCTGAAGTTTGTTTTGACGTACTTTGTGTCAGCCATCCCCACCAAAACCGGGGGTTCTTTAAATACAAAACCCCCTTGCGGTACCTTAAAATAATAGGAATATTACACATTGAACGACGCAAAGAAACACGTTCTATCTCCCTCCCGAAGACCGAATGTGACGAAAAGTACGTCAAAACAATGTTTAGACTCTTTAAAACATTCCCCAAAGGTGTTTTAAAAATATTCCTTTTTTCAAAAGTTAAGGTAGAGGGGGGCATTCAAGACTCACCCCGTATAGTGTTGAAGAGATGTAATTCGATAGGAAACGCCTCAAGGTTTTTAATACAACTTTCAAAGAATAAGAATTCGAAAAAAACACTTTTCAATTTTTAAAAACTATAAAAAAGTTATTTTGTATAGTGAAATTTAGTTACGTTAAGTTTCATTATCATTTGCAGAATAGTAATTTTATGCTTTATCTCGCATTTTATTTAAACAAGTAAAAAGAAAGTTGAATAATGTCCTAAAGATTTGTTTAGAAAATATCTCTTCCTTCTCTTTAGCAAAGATTTTTATATTTCATATTTTTCTCACAAACGTGTGAAGAAATAAATTACAACATAGAACTCAACCCAGAAATGCCTGTTACAATTATTCCTTATTTAAGGTTTTCAGTAGGCCTACACTTTAAGATTATGTAGTTGCGATTGAATGCTTGCCAATTCTAATTTATTTTGTATTTATTAGAGTTTCTCGGTGGTTTGAGTTTCAAATTGGCAATCTGGCAGGTAAATCCCTGAGTTAGTGTCGCTTTGTTGTGGCTTCAGAGATCTGTTGTGATCCTTCGCTCTAAACCAACTTTGGAAACTTAGGGCTTAGAGTAGTAAATCACTCTTACCTGTCGGCCATTTTGTTTTTTGTCCCGTAAGAACAATGTAAAAACAAGCATTTTCTTGAGACACTTCACGTTTACAATTTTCATCGAAACTTTTCTTAGCAAGTTCATCATAATCAAGTGTATCATAATCTTTATTGTCAAAACAATAATTATTATGAAACATAAAAACAACAATGGCTAACAATAAAAATATAAAATAACTAAGGTAAATTCACCATAATAGCTGAACAAAAAATGTTTGCTGACCACCAAATAACATTAATTTAACATAAATAGATAAATAATAATTTTAGAGACGTATTAAAGGTCCGTAAAATCATCTACATTATAAAAAAGCATGTTAACCAAAAATGATCTTAACCTGGCTTTAAAGTTGTTCATATTGTTATATACTTTTTAAATCATCTGTCAGTTTATTGTATAATTTAGCTCCAGTTTGAGGGGGTAATTTTTGAAAACTATTATTTCTATGAATATCAGTTCTATATTTATGACTATTTCTAGTCGTATAGTTGTGAATATCACAACCTCGAACTAAAAGGTCATTTTTACAAAAGAATATTATTGCTTCATAAATATAAACGCAAGGCAGTGTTAAAATTTGTTGTTCTTTGAATGAGTCTCTCCAAGCCTCCCGTGCCCTAATTTTGAAATGATACGAACTGCTCTCTTTCGGAGGATAAATATTCTAAGTAATTTTTAAGTAGAACATATAATAATAATAATAGAAAGATAACTAGAAAAAATAACTCGTAAGATAATAGAAAGATAACTTGTATGTACTTTAGTGACTTCACTGACCACCTTTTCGGAAATTCTAATAGTTACACAGTAAAAGCAAGGCATTAAAATACAACATTTCTTCAATTTTTGGATTTATGTCCCAGTTTTATGAGTGAAAATATGGAAAGTTGGTTCAGCGGAGCTACTAAAACACATAATACACTTTAAAATAACCGTTATTTCATAATATCTTATGGAAGCTGTAGGCATGAAGTGTTCCAAGAACATGTTTTAAATTGTTCTTTTGGATCGAAATTCAAGGTCACAGCCACTTCTGCGCATTATTAAAACAAAAACATAGCAGACTCGTAACCAAAAGCGCTCCCATGAACCCTGGTGAACTCTGTAAAAACTACACCGGTAGTTTGGTACACATTTCACGAAATTTGGTACACATGTTTCTTTTGCAAATCTAGGTCAAGTTCGTTAATAAACTGAATTGGTTCACCGAAATTACTTTTTTTGGAGAAGCCCTCCCCTTTTCCCAAAAGTGTATTTATTTAGTAATTTAGGAAATTTAGTATATAACCGTGTTAATAGTCAGAATTTGATTATATTTAATATAAAAATTTATGAACAGAAGATGATTTAGGCTAAGTTTCACTTGATAACGAGAGGAGTTTACTTACCTTTCGAAACGTTGTGTAGCTTCAAACACAATAACCGGTAAAAAAGTCTATCTATTTCTATGATAAAGTAGGATTGATTGAAATAGAACAGAAACAAACATTGAATAGCTTAATCAACTTTATTTCCCTCGGGCTTAATGCAGGAAACAATAGTTTAGAATTAAAAGCGGTCCCTTGTTGTATCCAATAGATTGCTAACAACGAAACACAATTGAACCAAACATCCACAGGGACGTTTTTATGAAAGTGATTGTCATTTAAAGTTATTGGTTTATTAATAATCACCATTGAATTAGTTTTTATTAAATTATATGACACAGTATTTTAAGTTTGAGCAGTGAAAGGGGTTTTCACACTTCAAACACCCTAAATCTAGCATATTGTTTCGTAGAAACTGAGCAACTATATGGGTTTAAATGTTTACATATACAGGGTGTGTTTTAAATGTCCACGCCCCACTCAACTTTTGAAAAAAAATTTCTAAGACCCTTTGGGAAATGTTTTTATAGGATTCTGAAGTTTGTTTTGAGTACTTTGGGTCACCCATCCCTCCGTAAAATCCAGTGTTTTGTGTGCCTGATGTGTTCCTGGACTCTCGTTGAAATGAATTAAGATGGTACTCCTCAGCGAGGCCGAAATATCTCAACCTAATTATGAAGTTTGGACGCGTTGTTAAACCGGAAGAACTAGATTATAGTTATAACGTATGATGTGTTCATTTAATTGGTCCTAGCTTCAGTCCATTGCCGTAGCTAATTCTAATGATGCGGCACTTTGGTCCACATACCATGTCTTTGATGATAGAAGTGGTCCGTCATGACAAAGTGAGAACCATACTTATCAGCCAAGTTCCCATACAGTTCGCATATCAGTTATTTCCATATTAGAAGGTAATAAACTATAACACGTAACAAACACAGTGTTTATCTTTTACCCAAGCTTTTGATATGTGGCACTACAAAACCCAACGACCACAATAACTAACATTTCTTTGCTTCCGGTTGCTTAAATAAATAAGAATGATACATATGTTAGCTATTTACATAGGTTAGTGTTGAATGCATCATCCAACAGAATTGTCCATGTGAGCCGTAGCAACTATTTGGACTTTCAAAGTTCTATTTACATCTTTCCGGAAAACCTCTGGAGCAGAGCTGACTCCAAAAAGATGTTTGAGGAACTTGTATCGTTGTTCCATATGCTGCAAATTAATTTACATGTTTTTAGACAATGTTAGTAAACAAATATTATTTACTTGTGATGTTAATTAAAATAAAGCATTTCCTTTCATAATTTAAATATAATTTCTCTGAAGAATTAGTAGTACAGCTGGCAACAGTATCATTGAGTTTTACTGATATGATGGATTTAACAAAATATCTTTTGTGGATAAAACGTTCCGTGATGATGTTTGAATCTCCCAAAGCTAGTTCAAATGCAGTGTATAAAAGAGCATAACCAAAATACAATTCAGTTAAGGAATTTTTAAGAGTTCTGTAATATTTATAAGCAAATTGTTTGCTGGAAGTAACGAATCAAACCCTATTTTGTTTTGCAATACCCCAAAACCCCAAATCGTCCAGTATGTTTGCAAGTACGATATTAAAGCCCACAGAATTTAAACATAAGCCTTTGCAAATCCCGCCTAATTCCTGGAGCTGTGGGCTTTGTTGGGGGCGCCTGGAATTAATTCTGGCCATAACACCTGGGAAATTGCGTTACTGTGGTTAGTTATGGTGGATTCTGCTCCGACCCCTCTGAACCCAGATAAGCCTCTCTCAGTTCAAATACCGATAGGTCTATTGAATACACACTACCAGAACCTGATCATGCGCAGTAGTGGCCGTGACGTTTCAATAATAACAATAACGTAAAAACGTACATTCATTTTTCTGGGACTCCTTACGCTTATAGTTTTAATGGATCTTTTTACGAAATTTCTTAAAGCGTTCTAAATGTTTTAGTGACGGTTGAACCGAATTTCCAAATTTCTTAAGTCTTAAATGTTTGTGTCGTAATTTAAGCTCCAGCCATCTTCGAAAGGGTATATACGTTACTCGTTGATTTTGCTCTAAATAAAATAGTGTTATACTTTCAGAAATAAATCAATAGAATAAGCGTCTTTCAAATTCTGAACAGAACCAGAAAATATATTTATAGTCTTATACATTTATTTTCTTGGTGCTGGTATTCAAAACTCATAAGAATATAATCATTCAGGTTAGGTGTAAGATATAGAGGACTTGTTAGTCCTAACCTCGCCTGGATAAAGTCATGTTTAGTTTTATTCATTTGATTTCATCATTCTCCACCCCCCCCATCCTAGTAGTTTTGCAACTGCGACTTAAGAGTATGCAATGCACGAGATGCAAGATTGCAACATTGCAACAGCTAGTTGTTTTGTTGTACCTCAGCGTGAGTCCTTGCACAATGTAGCATAATAGTGCAGTTCATTATAGTGGTCAGAGGAGCTATATGCCATGGTGGATGGTAAGGTACAGATTGTACCAGCTGGTCACTGTCGGCACTACCATCGTTCAGGTAATGATAAATAAAAGAATTTTGAACATAATAAAAATCAGACTGTTGTATTAGAAATAGTTATGGCTTTTCAATAAGTTTTTTATGCGGTGGGTTTCTAAATAATACTTTTGGTGGTAATCGACACCAAAATATCTTAGTCTAAAAATATTTATTGGCCACCGACTTTTCTACAAGAAAACTCTTGGATTTCATTATTTTTAGTACCATCTTGAATTATCCACCCCCCCCAATTACATTCTCAATACTGCTTAGCGAATTCTTTAAAACTCGACCACAATATTATCTATTTTTAATTCAACAACAAAAGTAATCATTCTTCAACTGTATAAATAATTTACTATGGAAACAAAACTCTAACAACATACCAATACCAAAGAAAGATAATATTTAAAAATGCTTATTTTAAACACGTGTACCATGAACCATACAGATGTATAGTATAACCTTCGGATGATTAACGATTAGTTTTCTTTGCAAAATTATTTCAGTCGAAAGTTGAAAAAAAAACTGGGAATCAAAACCTATAATATTTATTTACCTTGGTAAATGGTTAAACTGTATGAATAAAATACTTCTTAATGCAGTTTTTTGTAAAATACAAACCCGTGAAAACATGCATTTGGGACAAGACCCCCCTCCACCTATTCCATAAGATTAATAGGGAAAAAGTATGCCATAATACGCCATCAAGAATACACTCTGTTCACAGTGGCCAGAGAGATATATTAATACAATATATTAAAACCTATATACAAAAAATAGGTAGTCTAAACTACTTTGTATTAGGAGCAAGGAGAACCACAGTAAAATTGTATTCGGCTAAAATAGAACATAACTAAAGATTATTTTAATTTGACTATAAGTTTTCTGTAAAGCAATGAAAATTGAGAAACTCTTGAAGTAAAGACATTGTTATTTATTTATTGACGTCACTAGATAAAACAACAAGATTAGAACAGTAATCTTATGACAAGTCTTAATTCTTTTCAAACATTACCAAAAGCCCACCGAGACGAAGAGAGAACTCGCACTAAGTGAGATTATTGATGTAAATTGTAAGTGATTTCCAAAGTCTCGTTGAAAGCTCAACCTCCATAATAACTGCGAGGGGACTGCCGGAATCAATGGACGCACTCTACTGGAGGTAACAGGAGCTGTTGTCGCCCATTACACAGGGGAGGGTGCAGGGTGATAATATATTGTCAATTTCTTCTCGTTATTGCATTTGCACTGTTGAGATTAAGGTCCATCGTTGGAGCTTTAATTTATAAACTTGCTGTTTTGTGTAAAAGTAGTAGTTTTAAACTTCGTAAGATTAAATTTCATCTTAAGCTCGGACTAGCTTAAACTTCAACCTCTTGCACTTAAAGTTTTAGCTTCAACTTAAGCATCTTCGGCCCCCTAGCTTGAAGATGTTGGAGCCGAAGATGCTGAAGTTGGCTGACAGACCGTTCTACAGCCTGGTGGAGTTCTCCTCCTGGCAAGATCAAGAATATTCCTAAATATTGATTTATGTGATTTATTTTTAGTCTTGATGATTATAAAATAAAGGATGCTGATTTCTGACTACATTAGTAAGTTGAGAGAGTGTGTGTGCTTTTAAATTGTATACTTTTGCAACATTCTTAAAATAGCTAAAGAAATTTGCTGTTTTATTAATTTAATAGGATACAGCTAACACATACCTTTACTATTATATTAATACGTCACATTCTATAAATATGAACGAGTGAAAACCACTCCCAAAAGAGTGAAAATAACGCCACTCTTTATTGAGAGTGGCTGGGTATCAACACCCAAAAGAGCGAAATTTCACTACTTCTGAGTGGTCTTCAATCCTTCATTTTAGAGTGTACGTAACACCCTTAGTAAACACTTTTTATGAAAACACTTTATTGACATGACGTTTCAGCTTATTAGACCATTATCATTGATCACACTCATGTGTCATCTCGAGTGTGATCATGACCTAAGAAGCCAAAACATGTCAATAAAGTGTTTTCATAAAAAGGTGTCACTGAAATTACATTATAATTAATGAGTTTACCAAAGGTGCTTCGTTACGTGTTTATGGATTAAAATCTTAACACCTCTTAAATTTTAAAATTCTTCATACTTTACTGTTTTTATTTTGCGACGGAAATTTAGAAAGGTTTTAATTAGAAATCACCTACTATTTTAGGATATAAAGATATAATACAAACGTACGGTTTAAAAACTCACAAGTCTGCCTTACTTTAAAATTATATTTGAAGCATCGCTTTTAAATGGGGCGTAAACCTTTTATTTGTTTATAGTTTTTAAAGAGAACGTCCAAAAGACCTGACACAAACGTCAAAGAGAGTTATGGCGAAAGGTGGCATTTTTAAGACACATGCTTTGCACAGAATAAAGTATTTTGTATTAAACACCTACAACTTAGTATACCTAAGCTATAACCACCATTTTCTTAAATAATATTCATAGCTATTTGAAGCAACTCTGTATCATTGGTACAGACATTATTAAGATACTTGATCAACCTAAAGATAGCTCGTTTGTCATTGACAGTTGAGACACAGTCGCAGGCAAAGATCCAACAATAAATCTAGAGAAACTGGCAACTGTGTTAGTTGTATACTAGACAGGGCGTCAACCTCTATGTAACAACAATAACGCTTGAACTCTCTGGTGATACTTTTCTACAATCTTGTTGTATCAAAGGCACTCGGGTTTGTTAAAAGAAAAAAATGAAATTATTACTTACTTATGTTAGCAATTTAAATCTTTGTTTGATGTTTGTTGTTGACGATGCTACAATTCTGAGGGTTTTCATAGTTTTTGAATGAAAAAAAGAACACGGCGTTTCGGGATCTGGAGTCTGATATCGTCTTCAGGCGAGAGTAACCTAAAACATAACACAAAACATTAGAAAATAAGCTAGCTATAAAAAATAAGCCTATAAGGAAATGGCTAGTAAGAAAATAAGCCTAAAAGTGATCAGCGAAGCTGACCAATAACCCACAACCATTTGACATTAGTTTTTGTTGGTTTGATTTGTTACCTTAAACATATTTTGTTGGATAAAAACTAGCCTAGACAACAGTACAACATGCATAAAACTAAATGAAACTTAAAATACGAATATAGAAATCAAGCATGTCCAGTGACAGACAGCCGCATTGGCCAGCTTGGGCAGCAGACGACTAATCACAGCCGTGAATCAGACTAACCAACTGTAACAAATAACACAAAAACACCCATTTTTAACGTGTTTTTAGTGAACTAAAAGAACACAACTAATCCACCACGTTATTGACTGATAGGCTGTCATGTCACCTAGAGTACAGTACAGCTTTGGGTTCAACAGATTGTACTACGTACAGTAGTGCAAATTTAAGATTCTTCAAGTATTTATGAACGGTTTATGATTTTCAAAGCCTAATTTTCAGTATACAATATTCTACAGAAAACACTGAGGCCTTTTCAAGACAACACCAAGTCTCCGAGAAGAATAAATAATCACAAAAATACTCCTATAATCTGTTGAAGGGTTTCAAGGGTTGTTAAACATATTTTACAACGATAGTCTAGTAGGAACCTTTGTAGTTACAATCAATTCCGAAATTAAATACTTCTCCACCAAATCTATTTTAGCAAATTTTCTAACATAAACTCCCTTGAGCAGTACAGTGCATTACTGAAATGTAACAGCTTACACTAGCAGAAAATGTGAAGTACGACCAGGGGTTGGATGGGGTGGAGGGGTGGAGGGAGGGGGTTAGTGCCGAACTGAGTCAGGCCATGAAAAGGAACAGTGTAAACTCCACGGTCATAAACCAAGCTGAGCTTTATCCCGTGACTTATCCCGCGCGGTCTGTCCAGGCTTTATACTCACATCTCCACCCCTTGCTGAGCTTTGAAAATATGTATACTCTTAGTTTTGAGTAATCTTGGTTGATAAAATAATCGTTAACTTTGAGAAACTTTAGAACGGTTTATTTCGAGTCCAAGTTTTAACTAATGTACAACAGTTACAAGTGTTATTGAGGCAATATGTAATTTTAATTTAAGAGTGTATAGTACCTGTCAGCCATTTTGTTTGTTGTCCCATAAGAAAGCACAGGCAATTTCTTGACACATCACTCCTACAATTTCCATAAGATCTTTTTGATATAAGTTTTATTTGAAAGATGACAATGTAAAGCAGTGACTCCGCTGACCACAGCATTTTTGAAAATGTTATAAGTTAACGAGTAAAACAAGAAATTCAAATACAAAGTTTCTTCAATTTTTGGATTTATGTTACGGTCTTACAAAAGATAAAATGGAAATTCGGCTCAGCGGAGTCACTAAACAAATAATGCACTTTAAAACAAAAATTATTTTATATAAATCGGATGAAAACTGTAGGCGTGAAGTGTCCCAAGAAAATGCGTGTTTTTACAACGCTCTTATAGGACGAAATTCAAGGTCACAGCCACTACTTCGCACTCTCGACTATTGAAGTCATGTTTAATATAATTTTGTAAAACAAATCAGCGTGTGTTGCGTGCTACGATGAGGTAGGGTAGAGGGAAACACGATGTGAGAGCGGAGGGATGATTACCAGCACGTACCAGGTGATTGGAAACAGCTGATCACATCACGTCTGTACGCAGCAGCGCTCCTGTCGGTAACAGGTGTTACTATACTGCAACCATTTGTCATTCCCAACTAATTCCTCGATACCCCTCCCCTCCACTCACCCACCACTCCTTACTTAGATAGCGCCACTCAGTCTAACAGCTGTTATCGCTCTGGGAGTTCCCATCCCCACCCTCCCCGGCACTGCATCCCCCCTCCCTACTGGTGATGAATCTTTGCCAACCGAATGCGCGGTTTGATAACATATATAAGTAATTATTCAGGGTATTGAGGGAGTAAATGGACCTTTTCAAATCCCACGGTGGTCCAAGTTACTACCTGAAACCCCCTTTTAAGGAAATTTGTTCCGGACCAATATACATACATAAACAAGACGTTTCATATGAGTCAATGTACCCTAGAACTATCAACAATAAACTAGGCCTAAAGCCTTGCTAATGTAGCCTTGCTCAACATCACTTCTGAACCACGAGGATTGGCCATTGAGAAAAATGTTACTGCAGCTCCGAGAGTTACCTAACCTAACCCGGGCCGATTTATTGCACTACACCACTGAGCTATGGCCACCCCCACAACTAAATTCACCCTTTGGCTTTCTAAATGCGTAAAATTGAGTTGTCGACATGTTGCAGACGTGTGGGCCAAGCTGCGAGGGGATGACGACTTCAAGAACCTGGACAGCGCGAAGCTGCGGCAGCTGCTGAGTGTGTCGCTGGCGGAGTTGAGTGGCACAGCTGTGCTCGTGGCTCTGGGCTGCAGCGGGCTCATGAAGGGCATCCCGGGCGGAGACGAGGGCATCACGCACCTCAACATCGTCCTCACTTTCGCCTGCGCCATCTCCCTCGTCATCACGGTACAAATGACTGCACTATTCAACATTTTGTGTAAACGAGAGAAACTGAAGAAATATTGGGAAACATTTCTTTTGTCTTAAAAACGGCCTTACGTTTTAATATTAATTATTAACTTTAAAAATGTATATAAGCACTAACTCGGTTAGTTCATGACACTAGATATACATTATACAGGGTGTATGTAACAGTTATTTGACTCTAAGTGAAGAAAGTGAAACGCCTCGCCAAGCCCGATGTTCGATGCCAACTTGGATAACCTCGACAATGACGTGACGTTCAAATCACTGATGCAATACTCTAATGTGAAGTGATTACCAGCTGTATTTAGCTTAGTCCAAGCCAACTTGGTTGGAATGCGATGATATGCTTCAAACAGAGATGGATGGACAAACAGAGTGTGATCTAGCCGAAAATGGGAGCTAATGATACTATGTTATTACTAAAGAAATTTGAAGACAACAATGTTTGGACCGAACCGGGACATGAACCCGGATCTCTCGCTTACCAGGCAATTGTGATGACCAATACACCATCCGGTCCAACTATTTATACCTTCAAATTTAGAGAAGTACTTAAATACTGAATATTTATCCGAAACATGTGACTGTCAAATATGAGGTGTAGTGGTCACCATAATCGCCCGGCAAGCGAGAGACCGGGTTCAAGTCCCGTTTCGGTCCAAACATTGTTGTCTTCAAATTTCTTTAGTAATAAATTAGCTATTTAGCGTGTATACAAATTAATATCTAATGATATTATCATTTGAGACACCTACCACTCCTGTAAGAGTATTTTATGGCAAATATGGGATGAATGGTGAGTCTGATGAGTGTTTCGGTGGATGATGAGGTGTAATCTTGTTACTAACTATAAGGGTCGACTGTTCCCTAGATTGGGTCATTAACAAATTAAAAGCCCAACGACCAATGGATAACGTGACCTACCGAGCCTCGGGAAGTGAGATTTGTAGTTAAATGAAGAACGGTATTGCTTGAGATGGTGAAAAATTCAATTTAGTTTGTTGTGTTCCTTTCCAATTTGAGAAGTCCGAACCTCTGAGCTGGAAAACTTGTTGAAAGAGAATATTAAAATGTATAGATAGTTTGTAGTTAGAATACGCGATACTGCTATAACCTACTGTATTTAATGGATATTTCAAAAATTCATAAGCAGAATAATAATTATTTAAAATGTTTTGTAAAGGTGCTTTGTTGAATATACCGGGTGCCCCAAAAGTCACTATACAAGGAATATGAAAAATAAAGTAAGAAAACCTGCACAATTGTTTCAACTATTTATTTTATTTGCAACTTTAACTTGCTTCCCGAACAGCATACTTCTATACACTGTTCACATTGCTTTTTACACTGAGAATGAAATCTTTACATAACGTTAATTATGTTATTATTAAAGTTCAAATCCATTTGAAATTGTTGCTCTCAACTGTCCTGTGTTTGATGGTTTTATGCAAAAATATTATTTTTAACAGTTCCCCAAACTGAACAGTTTTGAACGGAGATAATTCGAATAAACTTTGAGGATAGTCTCAAAGAGAGGATGCGTCGCACCTCTTCTCCCAATTTTATTCATTCCCTCACTAACTTGTAATGTAGTGGAGCACCATATTTGTTGCAAAATGAAAAATATATGATTTCCACTGCACAGCTGAGGAACTAACCCCGTTCCTACGACATTTAGAAAAAAGGTTCAGTTTGTCTCGTTTAACGAGGCGAAGTTAGAACCACAGAGTCCTCTCAACCTGGAAAACACCTGATATAGCGCAGTTTTATCAAAAAGACATCAATAACGCTATAATAATCAAACAATAGTTGCCTGTTGACGTGGAAGAGGAAGTGTAAAGCTCAGAGTGAAGAGTTGAAATATTACCCAGTCTTGAACAAACTCCACAAACAAGCATTTGTTGCAACTTTCAGAGCTTGTCTCGCCGGCATTTAGTTTCATGGGCGTTAAACTTGGCAAGATTTAGGCCTTGCTTAGTTTAGCACAACTGACTAAACAAAGTTCAGTCTTCGACAAAATGTCTCGATGTTCTAGACAAGTGTCAATTTATAACTTTGGTTTACAATTATAGGTAAATTTTTTAGTCACTATTATCACATACTAAAATTGTCAATTATTGTATTTTCTATTATTTCTTCAGGTGTTTGGACACATCTCAGGCTGTCACGTGAATCCTGCACTCTCCCTATCAGCTGTTATCTTCGGCCACATGTCAATCCCCAAGTTCTGCTTGTACGTCGTCTCTCAATGCATCGGAGCCTGTGTTGGCATCTTCGCTGTTAAGGTACTAAAGAAAGACCAATACAACCATGTACACACGTGTTCCTTATAGAATGTATATTAAAGAAAGTTTAAACTAATTTTCATATGTATAGCTGTTTTTCTGTAACTCTGAATTCTGTTGGTTAGATAAAGATCCTCATTCCTTATTTCAAAGGATATACTTGTTAAAATGACGGAGGTATACAGTTTAGGATGATTTGAGCCTTTACCATACATGATTTGAGCAGTATAAAAACCTCTTCGATCGCCTACCAACTTGTCTTTTGACGATTGGCTTGGCCACATGGGTCACCAGCCAAGAAAAGATTAGTTGGGCAACACAGCCTCAGGCTTATTGTGCTAGCCAACGAAGTGGGAAGGATATGGAACAAGGTAAGGAAGGGAATTCTAGCGTTCTTCTTGGATGATTTTGTCTTCGACCAGGATGAAAGCATAGCGATTTTATCCTTATCCACCTAAACCAGTCGTCTCCAAACTACTTCACAGAGGTCTTCTAATCCAAACCAGAGGTAACAATATTCACTCTCTTTCCGCCAATCAACTCCACAGAGTGAATCTTTTTAGCATACCTCCTGTTTGTCCCTCTCTTGACCCATAGAAAAGAAATGTCATACTGAGTAGCAGCAACAAATCGATCCAGCGTTAGATGCATGATCTCGATCTCTTTGCTGCGTCCCTGTATCAGGTTATCTGATCTGAGTAGCCTACTAACTAACTCTTTCTCAAATGCGAATGCGAGTCCCTCGAGGCCTCGAGGTCTTCTGGGGTCTCGTGAGTGGCAGGAGTTACATCCATCTGAATTGGGTAGCGCGATCCACAAGCTTTGTAAGCAAACTGGGATGGGGCTGCCTAAATAAGAGAACAGGGAGCCAGCACAACAAACCAAAATGGTTGACGTGCACGTGGTCAGGAACCACATTCCCAAGCCTAATCTAATCTAATTTTTCTCTGTCTACAGTTGGTGTCTCCCGAGGAGTGCACAGCAGGCAGCTTCTGTGTGACGCAGCCTAACACCGAGGTGGGCGCTATGCGCGCCATGCTGGCCGAGGCTATGCTCACAGGGGTGCTTATGTGGGTGGTAGATGCTCTGGTGTTCGACCCGCGCTGCGCTGACAAGCACGACTCTCTTCCTCTCAAGTTCGGATTGGCTATCATTGCGCTAGCTCTGCCAGGGGTCAGTGGGTTGATCACAATTATTGGTTTCATGTGTTTGATTACGTACAGGTGGATGTACCTTTTAATGTTAAGGGTTTGTTTTGTTAGTCTCTCTATTATTTCATCAACACAATGTATGAATTATTCTTTAAAGTTTGTTGTTGACGATGGTAGAATTTCTGAGGCTCAAATATTATCACGGACGTTCCTCATAGTTTTTAGTAAACAAGAAGAACACGTCGTTTCAAGATCAAGAATCTGATCCCGTCTTCAGACTTGAAACCTAAAACATAGCAAAAACATTAGGAAATTTAGCCAGCCTAAAAAATCTGTGCAAGCTTACCAGTCTCCCACCACCAAAAAACATGATGTTTTAGTTTTTCTTTTAAATTTTGTTGCAATGAAGCACGTTCACAGCCAGTGACAGCTGCCCATTGGCTGACTGGGAGCTGCAGACGATCAATCGCAAACGTGAATCAGACTGACCAACTGAAACAGAGAACACAAAAGACCTATTTATGCACAGCCATATTAGAGGGGAAATTCTTTCAATGTTGATGAACTAATCAGGTTTTTTGTAACAAAGGAGTTATAAAATGACTACCTATTAGACTCCTGATACTAAAACGTCATGTTCTTCTTCTTCACTAAAAAGGTACGGCAAACGTCTGCAATTATTTTTCAACCTCAGAATGAACGATACCAATGATCAGCTTGACAAAACTAATAGCTAGTCTGAACGAAAATGTATATTTGCAAACTTAAATAGTGGTTTAATTTTTGAATAGCTATTTCCAAGGAAATTAACCAGACTTTTCTCGTATCTTCTAGTAATAAAATAGAAATGCAATGTTAAAGTTCTAAGTTTTAATAAACAATCAAATATTGTACTGTCCCTATTGCTTTATCATAGGTTTACAACAGAATTTGTAAATAATCGACATTTTTGTTGTTCAAGGTAAAATTTAGACCATGTACGCTGTATCGTAACTACGAGTATATATACTTTAATTAACATATTTCAGTCTGTTGTTTCAGGGCAAATACGCAGGAGCAAGTTTGAACCCAGCTAGAAGCTTCGGACCAGCTCTTTTGGCAGGGAACTGGACAAACCACTGGGTAAGAACCAAGGAGTTATACAGAGTGTTCCACAAATCTTGCCACGAACTTGGGATGTCAATCCCAAGGAAACATTTAACATTGCAATATAATGCCAGATGGTTCTGTTTAATCACGCTATCTACCATTTAGTTTTTGCAAATTAGTTGATCTGCTGTTGGTTTTACCTTTTAATTTGAAATTATTAATAATACTGATAGAAACTCAACTGTAAGTCAAAAACATAGCCAACGCGCAGCCACAGGCGCTACCGTGAATCCCAGTAAATATCTTGAACAAATGATTAATTGACATCAGAAGATCACTTTTGCCGTTTCACTTTCAAATTGTGTTCATGGTGACAGAAACTGCCAAAAAACACTAACACTGATTCCGATGAAACTAATAACAAAAAGTTGCGCCACCGTAACCAAAGTTTATCAAAACAAATAAAACTCAACCAGCCAAGAGAAGAAAGAGAGAGAGAGAGGAAAAACTACTTTTAAACCACGAAAAATGACCTAAATACCTTTAATTAAGCATGGAAGCCCATTTCTTGGGAGGGAAGCGCCCCTCCCATTCCTTATAAGGTGACTTCCGGTGCACCGATTTCGCTGATTGACGAACCTGACCTAGATTTTGTCAATGTATATAGTACGCAACAGAACAGAACATAGAATTCTAGTTTAAGGATTTTTATATTTTTGTGATAATCAAATCAAACATTTTCTTACAAGAAATAAAAGTCTAACTACACTTACTACAGCATATGCAATAAATGTCTTGAAAACAGTTGTTTTAGATAATAATAATAAAAAGGGATATCGTGACGAAATGGTTTCTCACTGAAACGTTGTCTGCAGGTGTACTGGTTGGGACCGATGGGTGGATCTGCAGTTTTCTCCTTTTTTTACAAGACTTTCTTCCTGGAAGCTAACCCTCGCATTCCTGTCAGCACTCAGGACCCAGACAACCATGAAGAACACCCTCTGTAGATAACCAGCGACCAAATTGTGACAACTACTTGAACAGCTATACCAAAGACAGTGCTATGGTACGTAGGTAGATGGCGCATGGCTGAGGCAGACAGTTCAACATAGTTGAGGCAGCCCGCGTACAGATTGCTCTGCCGTCTCTTTCTCCCCTCTACTATTCTCGAGTTTACCCGATGTTGACGACCCGAACCGTGCGATTCCCGAACTTGCTCGAGCGTCAGTGGCTCTAATCGAGGAAGTAAGGATTCCCTCGCAGCGCATTCTGTGCGTGGGCTGCCTCAACTATGCGGCATTTATGAGCTATCTACCTACTACAACACTGCCTTTGGCTATACATTCTACAGAACCCTAGAGTGAGCAATACACCGAAGAATGTTACCCACCTGTTTAAATTGAAAAGTGATGGTCTTCAGGAAGTAAAAGAGAACTTGCGTTAATATCTTTAACCAGTATTGTAGTTAATAACTTGATTTCAAACCGTTTTTGTTAAACAGAAGCTAAGAAACAACAAATTCCAGTCGCGGTTTTCAAGCCATCAGCCAACAGAATTCGCTCTTTCATACAAGCTGCTACTCCAATGTCTGTTAGTGTTTCAAATTTATCTTATTGTATGGTGATTACCGTAATCATATGAGATGTGTTAGAGTTTAGTACTGAGATTTATATACTTCAGCTAAACTGTTTCGAAAGGGTAAGTGTTCCGTGGTCCTTGTTTTGTAAACTCGTATATTGAAATTTCTGTCAGCTAGTGCATTTTTATAGACTGTTAGTCCATAATAGTTTTTTTAATAATAAACAGAACCCGTTATTTACTTGTACTTTCTTTCCATCTACCTATGAGTCTAGTAGTAAATACATCCAATGGATCTTTTGAATGAGTTTTAACAGAGTTTAAATTATACAAACAAATTGTGCTAAGCTCATTTTTTGGTTTTTGTTTAGAGTCGCAGTGCTTTAGATAGTTTAACTTGAACTATATCTCAAAACCTGGAAAATACAAAACAGTTTAAATTGAATTTGAGACGGTTCGTAGAGTTTAAAATGTACATGGTAATATTTTCCACACATACACACACACACATAAATCCTGTTTGACGCAGTGTCTACTTTCGAAACGTATAGCGGAAATCTCGTTTTGAATTATATTTCTTTGCTTTAACGTCTACAGCTGAATATGAGGAGTTTGTGTTAGGGTCTTTTTGACTCAAAACCCTTTAGAGATAAACAGAACTACATAAACACGAAATGAAAAAAAGGTTTGCATTGTGTTTGTGCACTATCGACTAAAAGTGTGTAAGAATAAGTAACTTTGTGAAGTAACTTGTAGTTGTATTACTATATTACTATAGGTTGAGTATGTTGATGTGTTTCCGTGGTATCGGTTAGGTACTAGTCTTTTCTAGAACAAGAATATGACTTAGGTTAAGTTCTACTTGATGACGAGAGTAGTTTTCATACTTCTTGAAACGTTGTGCATTTTTTAACAAAATATTGGTAGAAAAGCCCGTAATAGGTTATGCGCGTACGTAGTCAAAAGCTTAAAATAATATTTGAAACCCGAAGCGAATTAAACCTGAATTACAACACTAGAAAGAAAAAGTAATTAAATATCTATTGCAAAAACGCAAAATTATCTGTACCCTTTCCTTTGCATAATACTGTGATATGAAAATAACAAATTAAATTTAACACTGCGCCAAAATAGAAGCGCCCAACGTGGGGCTCGAACCCACGACCCTGAGATTAAGAGTCTCATGCTCTACCGACTGAGCTAGCCGGGCTTGTTCAGTTGTTAGTGTGTGTACATTAATAAGCACGGCCATCGGACTTACCAGATGAAGTTTACTTTGTATCACTTTGAGTTTCTGTATCTAGAACGTAGATTTCATAATTTATTATTATTATTAATGTGTAATATAGTCCTAATTGGTATTTCGTTTATAGTTCCATCAACAAAGCAAAATGAGTGGGAAAATAGTACGTTTTTGGTTTGATTTGTAGGGCGGCCCTCTCTGAAAAACCTACCACATACCCCAACTTCTAATGTGTAAGTCTTTTTACATTTTTTAAAGATATGACAGTTTTTGTCTTTTTGTTTATTTGATTTATGCCGTGGATTAATGGAATGCCGTTACTTGGAATGGCGTTAAGGTTGGGGAAGGGGTTTAAATGACTTTAATTTAAAATAATTATGCATTAAAAATCATGTTATTTATTTATTATTTTATAATTTACCCTATGTATTTTACACTATATCTAACAAGTTTTACACGTACTTAGACCAAAGAATCACACTCACCGAAGCATGCCAGGGGGACGAAGATCGCTTGAAGGTTTTCCCGTGTTGAATCTCTGCATTTACACAAATAATACAATATCGTTGCTCAGTAACCAACCAAGCAAATAATGTGTACTTATTGTTACTGCCTGAAAAGAACCTGTTCTTATCAATACTGCACATTAAACGTAGACGTATTCATAATAGGCTTTGGCATAGTTTATGTTCGGAGGGAGAATTTAGATCGTGAAGAGTCCCAGATATCTACGATTTTGTTTTTCACTAATTATAAATGATCTCCCACAAAACTGGATTTCACTTAAACTTGATATAATTTTGTATCTACGAAAAAATATAACAGCAGGATATAACTTACCGTTTTTAAATGGTGGCTAGTTTATTGTATTTTAGGGCATTTTGATATTACACCGTAATTAGCGAATAAACGGTGATGTTTGTAAAAAATGTTTGTAGAAACATTTTTTTAACCTATTTACTAAATAGTTGTTACAATTTTAGTGACAGCAACTATGAAATGAAATTAAATACAACGTATACATTCAGGTGCCATGTAAAACATAATGCCAACACTGTGTTAATAGTGTCGAGAATAGTGTGTCTGATATTGTGGGAACTCAGACACTGAAAAATACCAAGGTATGGTTATTTTAATGGTATCCGGCTTGTTTTGCAGTATACGTTTAAAAATTCATAATATAATATAGTCCGTGCGTTTCTTCGTGGCGCTTGGTGAGGGACAGAGTGAGGGGAATCTTATTTAAGAAGCTAAAAATATACTTATCAATTATCTAACCACAGATAATCTCTTTCTCTTTCCATAAAAATTAACATATCCGAATTTAACCTTCATATAAGAGCTCTATCTACTTTCTACGAAAACATTGCAAGCGGAGAGTTTGACAGTTAGGCCGCATCAGTTAAAAGAAGGCCCGTTGTTTAGCCCGTAGTTACGTGCGCGGTGTCGTGTGTTCCTTGGGTGGACTAATTCAGCCTTTCTCTGCGGTGAACACTTAGGCGGACCCTTAACCAAGATATTAACAAAATTCCAGCTCAAAACTGCAAATAGTTTTGTTGTATGAAGTTTCGTTCAATTTGGTATTACTAATGAAAACCTCTATTTCCTATGGAAATTCGAGTTTTTATTTTACAAGCCATTTAAAATTGGTCAGTGGAATGAAATCTTTAAACGGAGTGTTATATAACCAATATTACGTTTTCCGAGAAGTACAAACAAACTCTAAAATACAAGCAGGGCCCCCAATTTGGACCAGGTTTTCGGTTATTCACCATACATGCTAGATTGCAGAGGCAATAAAGTCATTATACAGTACAGGTTATTTATTTGCCAAAAAACCAAATCCTAGCATAATAACAATTAACTTAAGAAAATATTTTATTATTTACTACCACAATTTCATCTAGTCAAATACACACCCAAATTCATTTGCCTGGCAAACGGTTATATAAATCCAACCTTACAAAAGGCCTGTGGTGGCTTCAAATCCTATTTACCTCAGACTTAGCAGTTGATAAGAGGCAAGAGTTGTGTTGATAAGCTTTAGCTCTGCCATTTTCTCGACTTCTGTTACTACTAGACGACAGCTTTCCTGATACGCTTCATCAAAGAGTCGCTATGTCAAAAGCAAAGAATGGTAAGTGGAATGTTTTTTGTAAAGTGCAGGTGAATCCCATTATATAATCGTAAACTCTACCGACGTTTAGAACTGGTCTCAAAACGTCAAAAATGTTGTGTTGGACAAACATGTTTTGGACCTAGGCCCAACCGAGACTTTGTTCTAAACAGGTTCGGTCCAAAACATTTTTGTTTTCAATTTTTTTAAGAAATAAGCTATTTAGCGTTTATTCAAATTAAGATCTATAATAAGTCATTTATCATAGTATTTTAATTCTGTTTGTAAAATTTCCAGCTTGTTCATTTAAAGTCGATATTGACAACCACATGTTTCGGATAAACGCATTCAGATTTAAGTATTTCTCTAAATTTGAAGGTATAAAGAGCTGAGCCGGATGGTATAGTGGTCAGCATAAATAAATGTGTATTGCGGAAACATATGCATGCTTTGCAGTCGTCATTTTTAGGTTGAACTAAAATTTTCCTTGCATTCTGATTTCGAGGTCCCATTCAAACATACATTTTGTTCATTCGCTCTCTCTCTCATTCATTCGAATTGTTCCACTCTAGCCCTAATGTACTTCGTTAGGTTCTGCAGTCTCCCAGTTACGTGCCATAAACTCGTCTGTACTGTAAAACGCCAAGATTTATACGAGCTTTGAACGCATTCGGCATTAAATCGAATTTAGCAACCGGTTGACTAGTTGAACTCCTGCCTGAGAAGGCAAACGTTCATGAACTATCGTTCTGTGTCTCCCAGTTCGATAGTTCTCCCTGCCTCTTGTTTCATGAATGTCACTTCCTCTTTTGGGGTCACATTTTGATTTGAAACGAAGACAAGTTTAAAGAATGTAGAGGCAAGGTAAAGTAAACAATTTCAAATTTTAGAAAATTGGCCTACACGATTCTTTTCTTTGAAGTTTTGCGATTGTCCGAACGGCTTTTTTAGAATGAAAGCTCTAGAAAATTGCGTTTTTGAACAACCACCCCGCGTGTTTGACAACTCTAATCCGTAATACAGGTATGGGTAGATTACTCCGTAATACGCCATCATCAGTACCTGAATTGGGCGGTACTCGGATAGCTGCCTCAAAACATAAATGTCCGAGGCAAATTTTGAACAGACACTTTCTACTTGACAATCCCAAGACAACCCTTGAACATGGTGTATTCCAAGGAATTTAGTCGAATAGACTTCTTCGATCTCAGTATCGTCCAACATGACTGTTGGGCTTTCTGAGGTCGTTGGTCGCATGCAAAACTCAATTAATGTTGATTTTGTTGGATTTGTTTTGAAGTTTAGCTCATTGAAATGTTGAATTGAACGGTTGAGCTCAACAAACGTCACGCGTTCGAGTTCTTGCACTGATGGTGCTTTGAAACAGAGAGTTGTGTCATCTGCGTACTGGACAAGTTGTCCTTTTTTTACCGATGAGCCAACATCGTTGACGTAGACCAAAAAGAGCAGTGGACTTTGAATGGAGCCTTGGGGACACCGTAACTTAGCTACTTCTCTCCTGATCGCGCGTCAGAATTTTGGACGAACTGTGTTTTATTACAGTGATACGATTTGGTCCACTTGAGTGGCACTCCTCGTATCCCGTAATATTCTAGTTTGTGGGTTAAGGTAGCGTAAACAACACAATCGAAAGCTTTTGATAAGTTGAGAAATACACTGAGTGTAGGTTCCCGACTTTCAATCGCGTCTACTGTCATGTCAACTAGACACATCACTGCGTCTATTGTCGATTTTCCATTCCGGAATCTGAACTGGTCTTTTGATAGTAGGTTGTGCCTATCTAAAGGTTTTGCAATTCGAATAAGGAAACCCTTCTTGAAAATTTTGCTGAAAGATGGAAGGATTGAAATTAGGCGGTAATTTTGAGTTGAGGTGGGGTCGCCCTTTTTAAACATTGGTGTGACTTTGGCATTTTTGAGAGAAGAGGGAACAGTTCCTCAGTGAAAAGAGAGATTGATTAGATGTTAAAGTGCAGGCTTCAGAAAATGCTTGACGCATAGTTTGATGAGCCACGTTGAAACGTGATCTGAATCGTTGTTTTTTGGAAGGAAAATGGCTTCTGTGACCGGAGTCAGAGCCATGGAGGCTGTAGGACTCGATATTGATGGGTAAGTGGGCAGATTCTCGGCCTGACTAAAGCCTTGATCCGTTCCGACCGAAGGAAAAAATGTGTTGAACTCGTCAGCGACTCTGTGTGGCTCGCTGACGTGTTCGCTTTGAATTTTCAGTTCGATTCCCTTTTGGGTACGTGGATTTTTATTGTTTATAATGGCCCATGCGGTTTTTGAAACTTTTTGACGTGAGTAATGCTTTAGATAAATCATAGGCTTTTGCCGCTTTGATGGTCTTTCTGTAAAATCCGCTTATAGTTTTGAAAAAGAAGTCTAAATTTGCTGTTTGTTTGTTGATTTCGGAGAAACACAATAATTTTAGTGATTTTAATGGTTTCTCAGATGACTCTCGGGTAATAAAGTGAAATGTTCGCCAATACTTTGGCTTTGTCAAATCTGTGAAGTACGAGTATCTCAACCTAATTATGAAGTTTGGACGCGGTGTGAACCGGAAGAGCCAGATTATAGTTGTTACTCTCTCTGACATACTCGTAATACTGTGGACAGCTGCAGGTTACAATAATCAAACTGTATAGTTCGGAAATAAGCCCCTGCAAAGCTGAATAACTCTTAAGCCCCGGGCTTTGTTGTGGCTCCGTGAAATTAATTTCCATCCTGTAACTCTTGCGCAGTTGTAATTGGTTACTGTGATTAGTCGTTGGTGATTCACCTTGGATTTGCTAATAATTTGTGCCATAATTGCACAAAAGACAATGTGTCGTAGATTAAAAATAAATTTGTTAAATAAAAATTCATTGTTTGCCCCTTGGATATCAATTTTACTTAAAATGGGTTTTTGGTTACCTCCATCAATATAAAAAAAAATTGTGTTGAGGGTTATTACATCCCCGGGACGTTTCGATGTGAAGACATCATCGTCAGACGTGCAGTCTTGTAGAAAATCCGCCTGTTGGCTTTGTTATTAAAGATGAAAATGAAGACACACATGAAGAAACACAATACGTCGAACGGGCGGATTTCCTACAAGACTGCACGTCTGACGATGATGTCTTCACATCGAAACGTCCCGTAGATGTAACAGCCCTCAACACAATTTTTATGGATATTGACGGCGGTAGCCAAAAACCTATTTTAAGATACATTTGTTTGTAAAAAAAGGTAAAGTTTGTCTTAACGAGTTTGTGTTTAACGAGGCAAAGTTAGTGGACAAAGACATCTCTTCCCTAAGATTCAACTTTTCCATTTTATGAAGCCCGATGTAACTGGAATAGGCACACTTTGCTGTAGATAATCTTGATGGACATTTTAGAACCGAATCTTTTTCAGCGATGACGCTTCCTGTCGTGTTTCATCAGGTCATGGTCGTTGTCATGATGTAAGATAAGGACGGTAGAATCTACAAGGTTACACAGCTTTGCTTACATATGAACAGCTATACTTGAGTGATTGTAGTGTACATACATTGACAAAACAAACAACTTGCTGAGTTTGCTATAGGTTTAACGTTAAGCTAAGGTTACATCAATGATAAGATTATCAGATCACACGACAAGAACAGGAGGCTTCAAGGTGAACAGAAGTCCGCTTGTAGCACGCGCTGGTGTAGAAATAATAAAATGTAATTGACAGTTTAAGAGTGCGCTATAGTGGCTGTGACCTTGGATTTTGTCCCATTAGAGCATTGTAAAAACATGAAATTTCTTAGGAAGTACTCCACCTACAGTTTTATTGGATTTTTATAAAATAAACTTTTTTTTAAAGTGCATTTAATTTGTTAGTGGCTCCGCCTTGCCGAATTTATATTTTCTCATTTATGAGAACGTGACATAAATTAAAAAATTAGAGAATCTTTGTGTGTGAATTTCTTGATTTTACTAGTAAACTAAAATTATTTTCAAAAGAGTGGTCAGTGGAGTCACTGCAGTACATTGTTATCATTAAAATAAAACCTAATTTTAAAAGATCGGATTTTAATTATAGGCGCGATGTGTCCCAAGAAAATGTTTGTTTAACATTGTTCTTATGGGACAAAACAAATGGCCGAAAGGTACTGTACACTCTTAAACGTAGCCTGTTTTTTTTTCGTAAAACGGGATTTAAATGTAGCATTCTTATTTTATAACTTCTTCTCTTTATTAATTTATATTTTGTTAACTATTTACTTAGGTTAAGGATAGAAAATGTGCTTAACTGTGATTGATTTAATTTTTTAATTGGATTTGTCATTATTATAACTATTCTTTAAACATTCAAATAAACAGTATTCTGTGTAAACAAACTTCAATTGCAAAAGAACTTTAAATTTCTTGTTCATAATTCGTTACGACTACAACAACGATATTTGGTCTAAAACAAGCAGTTTAGATTTTAAGTGAGCTTACTATGTTTTGAATATTTAATTTCTATGGGTGAAATTTTACACGGGTCTTCGTGGGTGCGGGGGGCTTCGGGTTTTACACCGCGGCCAAACTTCATAACTAGGTTGAGATATTTCGGCCTCGCTGTGGATTACCATCTTTAGTCACTGATTGGCTAAAACAGTCGAACGGATGGCTGGTTTCAGCCAATCAGTATCTAAAGATGGTACTCCACAGCGAGGTTGAAATATCTCAATCTAATGATGAAGTTTCGACGCGGAGTGGATCGGAAGCCGTGAAAGCCTACGAGTTAAGGTTACCAAAAGTCATAGTTGATCCAATCATTTTGGGGAAAACGTCCTGTCAAATTTAAAGTCACTGTTTAAGAAATTCTTCTGGCAAAGCTTTGCATTGCCGGGTTTTATTTTTGTTTTTGTATTAGTCCTACTTGGGATACTACAAGGTAGAAGTAGAAAATAGGTAAACGGTAAAGTTTGTCTTGTTTTATGAGGCGACGTCAGGACTACAAAGTCCTCTCTACCACTCTACCGCGACCTTTACCTAGCGTCACTGTATAAGTCGCCTTACAAAATTAATGTAAGTGTTGACTGCGGGGATCGAACCCGCGCCAGCACGATTCCAACCCACCACAGGTCCGCTAAGTCAAGTATTGGTAACCTTTGCCTCCCCAGGTGTGTTCCCGGGCCTGAGCAATGTCGAGCTGAGGCAGCTGATGAGTGTAGGCCTTGCCGAGGTGCTGGGCACGGCCATCTTCGTGGCTCTCGGCTGCGGCAGCATGTTGAAAGGCATGGGTCACGACGCTGACGTCTCACACCTCAACACAGTTCTCACCTTCGCTTGTGCGCTCTGTCTCTGTATCACGGTAACTACTTACTTCTCAGCTACGACTCAACTCTATCAACATTTTAATACAGATGTGTTTACGTACCAAAATGGAAAAATGTTTCAATAGAAGCATCGAGCCTTTAATGCTACATCATATTGAAGCAAAAACTTTACACTTCCTTGCTAAACATATATTTATTACGATTATTCCAGTTCTATGTTCCTATGAGAAAAACAAGTTTTAATACACGTAATAAATACTACTGAAGGATCTACGGGCGCCAAAAAGGTAACTTGTAATATCCCAAGGTCCTACAGCTGGGGAAATCTTAATACGAGCAACAACATGCTACTGTACATATTGTTGAAATGTGTAATGTTTACATTATAAGGAAGTTTTCTTTTTTAGTGTAAAATGTATTAACTTGACTTGGTTAATGCAATTTTATTGTTAATTTTGCTTAATAAATGACTGTATTGACTTATTCAAAATTATGACCGTTAAAATTTTGGTCAGGTGTATATTGCCAAAGTGATTTTACAGTGCCCAAAGTAATGCACTGAATGAATTAGTATCCGTATTTCTTTTTACTAGGTTAAATGATTACTTTAGTTATATTGTTAAAAATAAGTTTTGAATTATCAGCTTGTTTAAAATATACCACGTTTTATTTGTAATTACCGTTCTGAATCGAATATACTTTATAGAAAATTGTAAGGCATTAAAATAATCTTCATATGTTGATTTTAAAAGTTCCACAAGGATTGTCCCTCAAAGGAGAGGAGCAGTTCGCTTTAGTGAAGAAGGAAGAGTTGGAGTTTCTCGTCTTAAACAAACTCCACAAACAAGCATTTGTTCAAACTTTGCAGAAGTTGTCTTGCTGGGGTTCTGTTTCATGGGTGCTAAACTTCACAAGATTTAGGTTCTGTTTAGTCAAGCAGAAGTGTAAAAGTGTAAGCTTTCTTTATCTGTCAAGCAATCTTTACGTAGTACAAATATCTTCTGACGGGTCGTTTATATATATTAGAAATAAAATTGGTCATATAACTGAGCCTTGGGGAAAACCAGCTGCTTTTTTCAATGGGATAGTACTTAAATGAATGTATTCCCTTGTACGCTTGCTATTCCTACTCTGTGACCTTTCTTGTAAAGGTAAAAAATAATTCCTTATAGTGCTGAGCGCTTCAAACCATTATCTTCTGAAAAAAGTGTTGAATTTGTTACAGCTGTTTGGCCATATTTCTGGCAGCCACGTAAACCCTTCGATCTCTATAGCGTGTCTTATATTTGGTCATATCTCTGTTCCAAAGTTCTTTTTCTACGTCGTGTCCCAGTGTGTTGGATCCTGCCTGGGCATCCTTGTTATCAAGGTAAGTTGAATATTACTTTCACCAATGTAAAGTGAAAAGAAGGTAAACAATCCATAGATTATCCAATTTTTTCCTTTGAATTAAGTAATAATATTGAACAATTGAATGTTAACACTCTTTGTACAAATTTGTAGAACATGACCGTTTTTAACATAATGATTTTAGCCTCCGAGTAACTTTTTAAAATAAAATAAGATTTAAATTAAATTTTAATCTTAACAAACTTTGCGAAATTGGTTACGGCCTGGTTATCTCACCTAATTCAAAAAGAGTATCATACTTTGTGTAAAAAATAGTATAGTCCTTAGATTACAGTTATAGCAAAGATTAAAAAACCAAAGATGTTTCGGTCTCGCTGTAGAGTACTATCTTCAGTGATTGGCTGAACTTGAGCTACTTGCTGTCTGCTATCCAATTGGTGGCAAAGCTGCCCAGTGGAGCAGGGGTTCCAACTGTCGATGTTTTTATTGACTGTGACACTATCACTTCTTCAGGCCTGATTGCCAGCTTCTGGAAAGTTTAAAGCTGTCTAGTTTGTTGGAGTTATCATCATTTTAGAAGAAGTCTTTTCAATAGTGTCACAGCCAATGAGAACATCGACAGTAGGCATCCCTGATCCAATGGATGGTTGGCAGCCCTGCCACCAATCAAGCAGACACCAAGTAGTTTAGTTTCAACCAATCGATGACTGAAGATGGTACACCACAGCGAGACCGAAATGTCTCAGGCTAATTATGAAGTTTTGACGCAGTGTGAACCGGAAGAATTACATTATACACATTAACATAATGGACATCGGAGACAAACTCGAGCGTGTGGAGCCGATGGGCGAGGAATCCGGCAAGCGACGGCAGCGCATTCTGTGCGTGGGCTGCTCAACTATGTTGATTTTCTTGCCTCAACCATAATATGACATCTATCACCAAACATTATCGTTGGTTATCTTCATGTGAAAAAAGTCAAGTTCCAGCACGGTTCTGCTTACAGACGTTATCCCCGGAGGAGTGTACAGCAGACAGCTTCTGTGTGACTTTGCCTAACCCTCAGGTGAATGTCGCTCAAGCTGTGCTTGCAGAGTTTCTGCTCACTGGAGTCATCATCATGGTACTGTGTGCCACGGTGTTTGACAGCAGGAATAACGCTAATCCAGACACCGTTCCTCTCAAGTTTGCGTTTGCTGTCATCACACTGGCTTTGCCTGGGGTGAGTATCTTTCTCTTGGTAGAAACTTTACTCATAGGTATATTAAGCCATGATACTTTGCTTCGAAACAACGACCACTCGTAGAGGGTATTTTAAGGCGAATGTGGAATTAGGGTGAGTGAATGATGATATGTAGTATTGTTACAAACTAGGACCGGCTGTTCCCCGGATTGGGTCATTAATTAATAGCCCAACGACTTAAGAGTGCACAGTAGTGGCTGTGACCTTGAATTTCGTTCCCTAAGAGAAATGTAAAAACATTAATTATCTTGAGACACCGAACACAGATTTAATAGCACTTTCATGAAATCATTTTTGTTTTAAAGTGTGTTAAATGTTTTAGCGGCTCCGCTGAGCCAAATTTCCAATTTCTCACTCATAAAGCCTTGACATGAATCCAAAAAATGAAGAAATGTTGTAATTAAACTTTTATTGTTTTTACTATGAAACTGGTATAATTTTAAAAAAAGTGGAAGTCACTGCAGTGCATTGTTTCCTTACTAATAAAACTTATTTCAAAAAGATCTGATGAAAATTGTAGGCGTGAGGTTTCTCTAGAAAATGCTTGTTTTACAGGACAAACATAAAATGGCCGACAGGTACTGTACACTCTTAACGTGACTTCCGAACCACGCAGGGTGAAACGTTGCGGCCGGATTGTGACCTATGCCCAGTACTATCTTTTACTCAGAATCTCATCGATGCTAACAAAAATTATAATAATTAGCACAAGAGTAATTTTAACATCTTAATCAAGCTAAGAAATTCAAGTTGTTGAATTGCTAAACACACTTATCCAAATAAAATTAGTGTCTCTAATCAAGGAGTTTGTGGTATTTAAGTTTGCTGGAACTGGAAAGTACCGGTGAAACTGGGGGATCACGTGGAGCTCTAACTCCAATTACTTGTGTAAACCAATCAGATAACACAATCAGCACACACACACACTCGCACACTCAAACACACAGCAGAGGACGCTGCTTTGAGGACAGTGTTAGTTTAGCTAGAGTGTAGTTGTAGTGTTAGTGTTGGTTTAAATCAGAATAAATGGTTTCACTAACCTACCAGTTAAAAATTTTTAGCTGCAATGTCCGTTATTGCCAATGATGAAAGCAGACAACAAGATTCACGCCGCCTGACCCAGATTAGTTTTTTTTTCAAAATCCAACTACACACACCGGTCTAGTATGTTTATAAGAAGCTTTAGGAGTTACAATACGGGATGCCAAAATAATTAATTATTCATAACTCTGGCTTAGCAATGGAAGGTGTAGTGCGCGTTTCGAGTCTATCATTGTACAGGTTACATTCGTTAATTAGACGCTGGTGAAGGCGTGGCTATATTTATTTGGTTGGACGCCTTAAAACCAAAGCTGGCTGTTTTTTTTATTAAAATTATAATTAGGTTTAAGGAGAAGGTGGTCTGGATAACAGACAACAGGTTCGCATGATTACTTTGAACTTAGCTTTGGATGAGGGTAACCTAAAACAAGGTCCTTGGGCCGCAATAGACTTCTTAACGAGAAAAATTGTTTATCTTGACTAGTTTTTTATAACACCAATTTAAATATTACAAAAATTCAGGTTTAAAATGCTACATTTCACATAAAAATTTTTTATGACAAACTTTTCTTCAAAATACCCTATAGGATTATGTAATAGGTTTGTAATCTCCCCTCAAAAAAATGTCTAAAAAACTTGTCAAAAAAAGGTTGTATGTGAAATGTGGTATTTTCTTGTAATATTTAAATTACAAATAAAAGAGTCAAGATAAAACCTTTTTTTTTGCGTCGTTGAATGTGTATTAAAATGTCCTTTTTTGAGGTGCCACAAGAGGGGTTTGTGTTTAACAAAATTGGGGGGCCCTCCACCCGGTTTTGGGTAAGGGTGGGTGTCGCAAAATACGTCAAAACAAACATTAGAATCCTCTAAACACATTTCCCAAAGGATAAAAAAACTTTTCCTGTTTCAAAAGTTAAGGTGCGGGGTGACATTTAAAACTCACTCTGTATGTTTTCAGCCCTGTTCTTCAGACACAAGTATCACAAAATAAGAAATTCAACTAACTGTATCTAACATTGTTTCCAGGCTAAATACTCGGGAATGAGTGTAAACCCTGCCAGAAGTTTTGGACCAGCTCTGTTTGCAGGGAACTGGACTCTACACTGGGTAAGCACCACGCTCTTCAGTTCATAAAGAGTCTTCCAAGAATCTGTCTGTGCATAGAACAGTTCCTCCATTCCTCGCCTGGGGAAACTGGTTGACCAGCCGAGCTGGAATGACTTTAAATGATCTTTTGTGACGGAATAGGTACATTTTATAGTTAGTAATAAGCAGATAAAAAATCGATTGTTCAGATCGTATAATTCGGGATGCAGGGTGAGGAAAAAGAGACGGTGCAGTCAAAAAATGCCATCGTTATAAACAGTGTTAACTGTTTGTAACTTCGTAAATACAGTTTTCATAAAAGGGTGTAACCTACTTTGAAATTAGAATTTTATGGTCAAAACAAATAAATAAATTCTTGTTTGAAAACACGCTTTTTACCAGTATAAGCAGTTTTTTTGAACGACCATTAATATATTTACATAGGCTACTTAATAAACGGATTATATTGAAACTTAAAAAAATAGTAAAAATGACAATTTTATAGCAATACAACAAAAAAACCCTTTTAATAGACCAAATATTTTCAAAATAGCGGCCATTTAAAATGTTAAAACTAGAAAAGCCCAAAATATAGCATATTTAAAAAACTAGCCCGCAACAAAGAGGACAGCACATTTAAAATCCTATCTAATGACACCTAGGCTGTTACGATTCAAACAACTGAGAAAACCACAACTAAAGTTGCGTAGAGCACGTTTCAAGTCACGGTGAGAGCGCCCGATGATGTTTCTCTCACTACAACATAATGAAAAATAATAATAAATACGTTTATTTATTAATAGATACACATTTATACATTGACGCAGGACACTAATCAACCAATTAAAACTAATAAAACTTGTGGCTTTGCGTCAGCTAAGTTTAAACTTCAGTAGTCTCAGCCAGTCAACCCAGCTACTGAGGACGACTCTCCACAGCGAGGTCGAAACGTTCAGCAGTAATTATTTTTCACCTGTGACGCGGTGTAAACCGGATCTTAGTGATGACACCGGCCTCGAAAGCTTAAGGTTAAAATTATGTTTAAACTTGGTAGGTGTATAATAAATGAAACTTTGTCTGCAGGTGTATTGGTTGGGTCCTTTGGCTGGAGCTGCAGTTTTCTCCTTCCTTTACAAGACAATCTTCCTGGAAAATAATCCTCCACTTCCCGTCAGCACTCAGGACCCTGACAACCAAGAGGAACACCCTCTATAGACAGCCAGCGACCAATTGTGACAACAATATCTGCAGAGCTGCACAATCTAGTCAGCATTGTTTTATAATCTCAAAGCTTTTAAAGGGATTAAAAATGCATTACAATAATGTAAAGAATAATTTTTTAAACAGCAATATGATTTTGGATTTTTGTTCTTATTAAAGTAATTTTACATAACCTTATTCTTTCTAAATACCTTAGCTACAGGTTAGTTGTGAAGCCTGTGTGGCTAAAATATGAATTACGAGTACAAGTACTTTTAGTCTCAATCTAAAATTTAAGATGACTGTTTAATCAATTCCAACTTCCAAAACAGCAGACAACGTTTACGTGAGGGTTTGCAGTGGTTTTGAAGTGTTATTGTTACCAAATGTCGTTACCTCTTTTTTAATTTAGTTTTTCCAGTGCACACTGCATCAAAACGTCATAGTAACTAGTTTGAAATATTTCGGTCTCGTTGTGGGGTACCATATTTTAGCCACTGATTTGCTGAAACTGAAGATCTGGCTTTGACTGGCTGACGTTTTAAGCCAATAAGTGACTGAAGATAGTACTCCACAGCGAAGCTAAAATACTCCAAACTAATTATTATGACGTTTTGACGTGCTGTGGAACGAACAACTATAAAGCTATGACACCGACCGTGAAAGCCGGAGAGCTTTTTAACTCATTACTCTTTTTCAGTTAACTCTTTTGGTTGTGCATTTCCTGGATGGAGATAACGAAACGGACAAAATCCCATCTGGGAGTAAGTGGAATCCAGATCATAATCCAATTAACCTTAACTAAACGGAACTATTAATTACTAGGGAAGTTTGTAGAAAGGTCTTCGCTGTAAACAGGAGTTAATTAAAGTGGGAAATGGTGGAACTGAGGGGTGAGAGCTAGGGGTGTGGAGGGCGAGGGGCTTGAGGGGACTACGTTTAATGAGTTTTGTTATCGAGATATACCAAAACCTATAAACCCCTTCCTTACTTGCATTTAACTTAACAGAGGTCGATGCCTAAATAGATATTGTTATTTTAATATGCACAATAAACGTTATTAAAATAGGATTATACAATTTGTTAAAATAAGTGGGCCACTAAGAAGGAGAAGTTTCTGTAACGCTTATTTTGTCGCTTTTAAGGGTGCGCAGTGCGGGCGGGAAAAAGTAACAATACATAGCAGTGGCGTACCCAGGATTTCTTTTCTGGGGGGGATTTTTAGATCATTACAACCACGACGGATGCAAGGGGAAAGTGGCGGTTCTAGGGCACAGGCACAGGTACAGCCCTCGAGTGACTCACCCCGGATTTGGGGGGTACAGTGACTCCAGTGGCGTGGGTTCGATTCCCGCAGTCACCACTTACAATTTGTAAAGAGACTATACAGTGACGCTAGGTAAAGGTCGAGGTTGAGTGGTAGAGAGGACTTTGCTTCGTTAAACAAGACAGACTTTACCTTTACCTTTTTTTTAGTAGAGTTACGGTGATACATCAGGTAAAGGTGTTTAGTTTAGAAAATTTCACCGCGAACTGAACTTGTCTATCAGGATGTAGGGCAACTACTCCAATGTAGGTTTGAGCGTGTCTTCAATAATTTTCTAAATTTGTCCCGACAACAATGAAGGATCAGCTTATCAAATAGATTACTAAAAACAGTTGGTAAGTTTATTAAATTTATTGTTTTGAACAGAACTCATAAAAGAACCCATCTCCGACAGTACACAACAAACCAGTAAAGTCGATCAGCTTCACCCCGCCCATTTGAACACACAATTAATTTTGGTTAAGGCAAGTCCATTCCCAACTTGTTTGAACTCTAAGTCAATTTAAGTCGGTGGAAGTTTGCACAATAGATTTACACTGCCGCCGCCGGTGAACTGGGACTTGATTGCATGGTAGAGTGCCAACATTGCTTTAAATCCTCCTGGTTTTGTACCAGGTTTGAATCTTAGATAGCGACCAGGGTCTGAACTAATCTATTCCGGTAAGAAACTTGGGTTTTAGTAAAAAAAGGTACATTTTGTTTTGTTTGACGAGGCGAAGTTAGAACAACAAATTCCTATATACTACTCCATCTTGACCTTTACTTAGCGTTATTGTATGGTCACATCACAAATGTAAGTAGTGACTGCGGGGATCGAACCCAGGCCACTGGAGTGATGAGCTACGGAGTCCCGCGCGACTCCAACCCGCCATGGGTCCGCTAAATGTAAGTTTGTTTTGTTTGACGAGGCGAAGTTAGGACTACAAAGCTCTCTATACCATTCCCACCATAGCGTTACCGATTATGAAAAACGCTAGTTTGCATTTATTTTCGTGGAACAAAAATAGTTACAGCATATATGGGTTTAGTTTTGCTTTTGCCTTCAATTTATTTTGTTAGTCTAGGAGTTTTCTTTGCAACTCTTTCGAGTCCTCCCTTTTGGATACTTCTAACTTCTCTAAAGTATTTAAATTGACGAACCTTTTTTATTTTTAAAACAATTGATTTAAAGCGACTATTTGACAAAATCTTTAAACAAATGTTGGAAATTATAAACGGGTGTTCAAAGTTTGGTTTGTCTCAGATCTGTTGTCCTAAAATATATTACAGTACTTCTTTATCAAAGATTTATTCCATCATCGTTTTACTAACCAAATCAATAATAAAGTATAGACTAAATTGATGCAAAAACTCAACAACAGTAAAACTACGTGTAGTTTTTAACTTTAAATCTTTAATTTTCAAAAATAAGTATGTATTTACAATACTCCCACCTGAATGTACTCGTAATCCAATGTTTTCTAGCCCAAACACCCTATATAAGCTTTCGTGTTGTGACATTTAGGTGACACTAATACAATAAATGTGTAACATCGTGTGTTTGTCAATCTAGAACAGAGCACAAGAAAGATTTGCTGGCTCTCTCGAGAGACGTAGTTCCTTTATCAAATCTACTTCTCAAACACAATCACTTGCAACATTGTTGTCACAGTTCTCTCTATACAGTACCGTGTACATCGCAAATCAACAAATCTTAGGATTTCCTTTGACGATTACATATAGGGTGAGTTTTAAATTACCTACCTTAACTTTTTAAAAAGGAAACCCTTTGGGGAATGTGTTAATAGGGTTATGAAGATGGTTTTGACGTACTTTGTGTCACCCACCCACCACCCAAAACCCGGGGGAGAGGCCCCAAAGAAATCAGCTTTAAAATGCCACATTTTACATACAATTTCTTTTTAAATGGCAATTTTTCTCGAAAACCTTTTGAGGGAAACATTACAACCCTATAATATAATCCCATAGACTATTTTGAAGGAAGATCTTTCATAACCAATCTTTATCTGATATTTAGCATTTTAATCCTTATTTCCTGTCATCTTTAAGTGGGTATTACAAATAAAAGAGTGGAGGTAAAAAATCTTTCTTTGCGTCGTTGAATTTGTATGGAAATTCCCTTTCTTTTGAGGGGCCACAAAGAAGGGGTTGCAATTTAAAATTTTTGGGGCCCTCGCCCCGGTATGGTGGGGGATGGGTGACGCAAAGTACGTCAAAACAAACTTAAAAATCCTATAAAAACCAGATCCTTTTTCAAAAGTTAAGGTGGGGGGCATATAAAAATCACCCTGTACATGTTAAATTTGCTGGGAAAGGCGCTACGGTTTGAAAAGAGTAAAACATATTTACAGAAAAGGCTGTTTATGATAATATACGAGTATTATCTTTAAGTATAAGTTGTAAAAAATATTTATATAAAAATGAGTTTTTGTTCACACGGTCAAAGAAGAAATTATTCTTGAAACCGGGACTGTAAAAATTAAAACTGACCAAAGATACTTATGTGTTTTATTGTTTACAACTTATATTATTACAGTACTCTTTCAAAGTGGACTCTGTCCTACCAATATCCAATGAGCCTTTATGAACATGGAAAACCTCAAAGTTGGAATACATAATTCTCAATTCTTCTCCAAACGGCATGGCAATATTGGTAAAATAATCTCATTGAAACTATTTAACATCCTTAAACAGTGGTTGATCTTGTACGATGTATATAAGATAAAACTTATAATGGTTGCATTACATAAAATTACTATTAACACTTAAAATGAACTCATTATTCAAGAATGAAGAAAAGATAAAGTACTCAGGGACTTTGAATTACGCGTATTGTGTTTGCTAGATTGTCCGCTTTGCTAAAGTTAAAACCATCCGGAAAACGAAATAATATTTTTGTTGGCAAAACTTATTAGATTTTATTACATTTATTTATGGCACCTCATCTTCTAAGAGAAAAAAGCCAATTTTCAAAATGAATACAATTATATTTCAAGTATTTGCAACACTTATATTATAAACACATATTCTAGTAGATTCTAATCTAGAACTATAAGTTGTATGTACAAAACTATGTACTTTACCACAAGTGTGGTTAAATAGAAGAGATGACTTCAAATTCCTATCTTAGAAGGAGTGAAGACGTTTTTCATCTCATTTTATTACTTAATGCCAAATAAAAACAAACAATACCTTACGAGCAAAAAACACCTAATTTATACGTAAAGCTATTAGTAGTTTTTACAAGTGATACAGCAGGTGTTCTATTTTAAAAATAAAAAACTATAAAAGTTCGGAATGCCATACAGTTACGTAAAACAAAAGTAGTTTTACCTTGTCATTTAAGTTTCTAAAATGCCAAGAACTTGTCAAAACGTTTATTTCTTGGACACTATACAGAATGTCACAAAAATGTGTAGCTATGCAAAAACATATTCTACATACAAAGGTAAGTCGAAAATATCCTGTAAAATTTGTTTGATTTCGGCTTATTTTAGCCGTAATCCGCCATTTTGTAAATGTTTGAAAATACATTAACCTTTGAGATATTTTTGTGGAAGTTGGTATAAATGCTAATTGATTTCACATACAATTTTCCAAAAATATCTTATATCTAACTTATCACATTTCAAAATGGTAGTCATTTAAAAATTTCAAAGTCATGCGGAATAAAATTTGAATTTGATTTTAAAACTTTTGAAATGGCCGCCATTTTGAAATTTAAAGTTAGATAAAAAATATTTTTGGAAAATTTTATTAGGAAAACATTTAAGGTTAATACCAAGTTTCACAAAAGTATCTCTAAGAGTCTTTGTCTCTGAATTATTGTCAAAAATTTTAAAAATGGCAAATTGCGGCTAAACAAAGCCGAGATCGGCAACATGTTACAGACATTTTCTGTTTACTTTTGTATGTAGAGTCCGGTTCTGCATAGCGCGCTACACATTTTTGTGACACCCTGTATATTGAAAAAGCACACACACATTTATGCTATTTATTAGTTCAATGTGTGGATATCCGTAATCTTCAACCTTATCCTTCTCTCGGGATTAATGTTGCAGGAACACGACCTACAGTGGGCGGGGTCACTCTTTTATTAACTAAACACATTATTTTGTCGTTTCCATTACACGTATCGTCTTTGTTGTTTCCATCATTAATTTACGGATCATCTTTATTTTATCGGTAACAATCTATATCGGTAAATTATTGTTGAAAAAGAATTATTTTACTTCAATAACCATAGTTCAAAATATACTTTGATTTGAGACACCGACCACTCCTAGAAGGTATAGGTAAGTTGAATATCGGATAGGATGAGTGTGATGAGTGTTTTGATGGTTAGTAAGGTGTAGTCTTCTAACCAACTAGGGCCGACTGTTATCCAGATGTTGTCATTAATTAATAGCACAACGACCAAACGTTCTCATTCAACTTATTAATTGTGAATAACAATACTGTTAAATAAATATTTTTATTTAATTCCACCTACCACATATGATTAACCTCAAGGTAAATGTTTTATTTATCTCAATCGGCATAATTATTGTAATAGCGAATGTAATGTTAGCGTAATGTTTAATTTACTGTTATTCAGGGTGTCCAGTAATTAGAGGATCAAACTTCACCAGGTGATTTGTAAGGCCATAATAAACAAAAAATGTCCTGTAACTCATAGTCCTATCTCGCTTAGTTTTCTACTTGACTGTCAGTCTGTGTTTTTCACTAAATAATTTATATCCAGAGGTCAATTTAGTTATAAACTAAAAACTATGCATAATTTTAAGTATTATTATAACCAATCGTTAAAAAATAAATTTGATTGATTTTAACTTCAGGTTTAAAAATGACAGCTATATTAAATTTTCGAAGCTCAAAACCCTAAACTTTATGATAAATACAGAAGAGGAATAATAAGTGACAAATGTTTTTATAGACATTTTTAGACCAAGTTTGTTGTGCTTCGATAGTAATAACGGTGAAATTAAAGTTTTTCTGAACACACTCCTCTATTTACCTTTGAGAAACATATGTAAATAAAGGTGTGCTGACCAAGTTTGTTGTGCTGTGATAAGTAACAACGGAGTAATTAAAGTTTTTCTGAGCACAAGCCTTTGTTAACATAATGGTGTTTCTCAAATGTAAATAGAGAGTGTGTTCATGACACCTTTAACATCTCCGTTGTTATTTTTTGCAGCACAACAAACTTGGTTATAAAATTTTAATAAAAACATTAATTTTGCCACTTATTGTTATTCCTCTGTATTTACCATAAAGTTCAGGGGTTTGAGTTATCAAGCTTAGAACATTTAATATGACCGCCATTTTAAATCAAAAGTGAAAATTAATCAAATTTATTTTTTAAATATCGTCATTATTTATACTAAAAATCGTGCAAAGTTTTTAGTTTATAACTAAATTGACCTCGGAGAAACACAGTGAAAAGCACAGACAGACAGGCGGTAAACTAAGCGAGATAGGACTATGTGTTATAGGACATTTTTTGTTTATTATGGCCTGCCAAATCACCTGGTGAAGTTTGCTCCCCTAATTAGTGGACACTCTGTATGTAGTGTTGAAAGATTTTACCAATCATACTACCTTTTGAATAAATTTAAGTTTGTAAGTTAGTCTGCACCGTCACAAATAACCTAGTTTATATTGGGTGAGCCATTTTGTGAGTTAAAGAAGAGTTTCAAATAAGTACCAGTTACCCTGCATATAACTAAAGGGGTGTAGGCTAGATAACATACAAGTTAACAGGTAGCAGCACAGTGGACCTAACCACAGGGATGAGGTGTATAACCACAACACAGAACTTGACCTCAAGTACACCTCAACATGAGTAATACTCAGCCTGGGACTTAACTGAACTCCGGAGGATGGGGGGATGGGCTGCTTTATGCTTGGATATCAGCATTAGGTTGATGTTATATTTACAAGAACATAAACATTTTTAAAACGGTTCTTTACAACAATTTTACTTCTTAAAGATCAATCTTTTGCCAGCTAAGTCACTTTCAGTTTATTAACAAAAACATTTTTTTCTTAAAACCATATATTTGTATCCAAAGATTCATTGAAGAAAATCTATGGTTACAGTGAGGTTATATCACTTAAAAACTTGTCATTCAAGATAGGATAAGACGCGGCTACCGTTATTTTACGACCGTAATGTGAAGGTAAATTTTTGTAATAATACTTCAGAAACCTCAGAAATTTACCATCGTCAACAACAAATATCAAACCAAGATTCGGTAAATAAATTAAACCAAGCATGTCAACTTAGTCGTTTAAGTTAATTCGTGTTAATTGCGTAAACGGGAACTAAAGCAAAACAAGCATTTTCTTGAAACACTTCACGCCTAAAATTTCCATCAGATCTTTTGAAATAGGTTGCATTTGAAAGACGACAATGTACTGCAATGACTCCGCTGACCACATTTTTGACATTCTTTTTACAAGAAATTCAAATACAAGGTTTTAACTTTTGGATTTATCTGACGGCCTTTAAAAGATAAAATGGACATTCGGCTCAGCGAAGGCACTAAAACAATTAATGCACTTCAAAACAAAGTTTTATTTTATAAAAGTCTAATGAAAACTATGGGCATGAAGTTTTCCAAGAAATTGCGTGTTTTTACATTGCTCTTATAAGACGAAATTCAAGGTCACAGCCACTACTGCGCACTCTTAAGCCTTCGTTCTTAGCTAGAACTTTGTAAAGCCTCAATGTTTCATAGTTTTTACCTGTTGTGATTTCTCTAAGATAATTTGGTAAAGCTGATGAAGTATTTTCACCAATTAACCTGTTAATTAAATCACGTTTTTCTGTAAAGCGAGCGAGGAGTTACTGTACAGATCGTGACAAATGGAGGCTTTGCCGAGTAAGACAGAGCGATGAAACTGTGATCAGCGCTTGAATAATAAATAAACCCGGGGAGAAAGACTCGGTTCCAAATCCACTTGAAGCATTTCCCAATAAACGCTGCGTGAATTCTTCGTATGAATTCGGGGTTTTCCAGTTTAAACACTTGAGTTTTGTGACTATTAAGTGTAATCTAAAACTAAATAACATTAAGAAATAAAATATTTTACTATCATTAAGCTAGTATGCGATAGACAAAGTCAGTTATAAATTAAAGGGAAATGACAGACAGAGTTGTTTTAAATAGCTTATTTAACATTGTCAATTTTAAAACTTTCCTGAGCTTCCCTTTCCCCTCCACGGTCTAATGCTCCCAAGCGTTCCTTGGTTGGACGCCAACACAGACGCTGCCTTCATACGAGTATAAAATAGAGACAGCCGGCTTTTCGCCAGCCCGTACTTGTTATGAACACCAAGGACCGGAGAAGCAAGCACAAAGGAAAAGCAAAGAGACACACATAATTCCACCCTGGTACTAATAAATTATTTATGCATTTATACACTAGATGTTAAATTCAATTAACCAGTGATTTTATTATTTTAATTGGTTTTCATTTACCTTAGATAGTTTTAACATAATATTATTAGTTATATTTAAATTATTACTGAATAGTTCGATGATTTTTATTGCTTTTCTAAAAAACTGTTTCAAAACATTATGATTAAGAACTATTACTCTTTAGCTTTGTTGAAACACGTACCAAACTGTTGCGTTAGCTACAATAGAAGCTTGTAAGGAATGGTGTATCAGTTTAGACAGCATTGTTCAATGTTCATGTTCAGATTGATGGTTAATGTAGCGTGTGAACATTGTAAGAAGCACATTGTTCATGCTCAGTGACTTGGACACAATCTTTCATCCCGTCAACAAGTCCATCCGGCAAGGTCGTACCCGGCAATACATTTCCGGTGGGTTAAGAGTCTGCCTCAGCTGCTCTGGAGAGCGTCGTTGCAGAGATTTGCGGGAAATATAATGAAGACTTAAGTGTTAATGACACTTTGACGAAAAATTCTTACATGAAAGATAAACATAGTATCTAGTTCATTGTTCAAAATGTATTTTGGTATTTATGCTACTAACGGTTAAAGTTAGAAAATATAGAGTATTTTTAAGACTTTATTTAAGAAATTAAAAAAGGTTTATCAAAAACCTAATCACAGGCAAACACATAAAAATCTTTCTTAAAAAAACATATCCGAATTTAACTTTTATACAAGACCGCTATCTACTTTATACTATCTACCCTTGCAAACGGAGGGTTTGACAGTTAGGCCGCATCAGTTGAAAGAAAGCCCATTGCCGTGTTCCTTGGGTGGATGAATTCAGCCTTTCTCTGCGGTGGCCACGGAGGTGGAACCTTAAGGGGATGGATTTATACCTGCGGGTGTGCAAAGGAGGTCCATGGCTTAAACCGGTTTTAAAATTTCTCTCCCGAAACTTTGAAATTCTCCACTTATTTGGTTGAAATTTTGAACTTTTGAAACTCGTGTTATGATAATGTTTGTTTTTTTAATATATTTCATGAAACAAAAATATAAACATTGTGTGAATTCTAACATACCCGGTATGAATGTCTTTCATTACTCTTTAAACGTTTTGAATCTTCAGTTGGTTGGCAATGTCTTCCACAAAACCATTAAAACAATAGTTTAATTTGAAAATGATCTTTAAACGTTATAATTGAAAAAACACTTTTAAGTCAAATCACCCAATATTTAAATTTGAGCAAAACCCCCACTGAACTGTCCTTGAAAAAATATTCACAACAAACCCTTTTAATTAAAAAAATGTATCAAACCAGGGTACAAGAACCTAGTTAATATATTCAATTGTTTTAACAATTTAAGACGTTCTGACAAAAAAAATTTAAGAAACTTAAGCATTATTATTTGCCTTAGAAGCTTCTAAACGTATATCTTTGTTTAGGTCTACTGTTAAACAGTATTTTATGTTTAAGCTGTCGTTTGAAATTTCGGGTGGGGAGGAGGGGTTTTGCTTTATCAAGTCTATGTTACTGGACAAATACAGTTAGCTGAGTATTTTAACTGTATCATACACGTAAATTTTAATATATCACTCTAAAGGACCCCTAAGCTAACTAGACAAAGGGTTGTATATTGATTTAATCCCTTTTAGTTTACTAATTAGGCATTTAATTCACTTTCAGAGTAGTGAGTTACAAGTGTCATTATAATGATGGCGCACAGAGCCGATGATTAAGCTCGGACGTGTACAGGTCATAAATAGGGTTGAGATTTTATTTGAAGTGGAGTACTTTGATTGGTAAGAAAGTGGGGGAAAGGTCACGTGTTGATAGTAAATCCAATCACTCGTGTAAACCAATCAGATAACCCAATCTGGGTGAGACCCACAGTACAGTAGTGTATCTCCTCTCACTTTAGGTTGTAAAGTTGTCGAGATTGATTTGAACAATAAACATTTAGTCTGATGCTGTTGAATATACAGGGTGAGTTTAAAATGTCTCCCTACCACCACAATGACATATGAAATATTTGTTAAAATACTTTAAGGCATTTTTGTATAGGATTCTGAAGTTTGTTTTGCCGTACTTTGCGTCACCCACCCCCACCCAAAATCCGGGGGCAGGGCCCCCCAAAGTTTTTAAATACAACCCCCCTTGTGACACCTTAAATGTATTCGAGGCCTCGTTGAATTTGTGTTGAAATTTTTTTTCTTTTTAGGTGCTACAATGGGGGTTTATTTAAAATGGGGGCCCTCCCCTCCCAGATTTCAGGTGGGGGTGGGTGACGCAAAGTACGTCAAACAAATTTCAGAGTCTTATAAAAATCCTTAAAATTTTTTGAAAATATTTCTTTTTCAAAATTTAAGGTGGGGAGGGCATTTATAACTCACCCTGTATACGTTAATAAAGCCCAATTGAAATGGGGCACTTAACTGCTGAGTTTTGTCGCACTCTGTTAGCATTAACCCAAAAGCTTTTAAGATAATTATGGTAGGTAGCAGAACTGTTTGCAGTTTGTGCTTCCCAAAAAAATAAATAAAATGTTCATTTTGTAAATCTATAGGTTAAGTTGCCGCTAACCAGCAAAGTCAGTCCACCGGAAATAACTTTTTGGGAGGCGTCTCTTCTCAAAACTAAGGTTTTAGGCTATAACACCCCAAATAGTCCTTTGAGTGGATTAACTTTGTTGGTTAACAAACCTAACCTAGATATTTACAAAAGGAACATTAGTACTAAATTTCGTGAAAGTGGGACAACAATGAAACCTGAGTGGTCACAAGGGTTTAAAAGGAGTCAAAGGGCACTTTCGGCGCAATTTTCACCCCGTTATAGGAAATTCGCTACGATTCACGGTAGCACTACCGTGGCTACGCGTCGGTTTTGTTTCAATTATGTTTTTATGTTTTAAAACTGTTTACAATGCTGAACACAGAACAAGTATGCTTTGGTAGAGGATACGCGTGTTGGCGAGGTCGGCGATGTAGCATTTGATGAAGTATGCAAGTTTTATGTGCAATCATAAAACAAGCGGGGAACAATATACCACGTCATATCTTGTTACTGTAAATGTTCCTGGTCGGTTGGAACTTCGAAAACTAAAACAGCAAAGTTTAATACGATAAGAAAAAACCACGGATCGTCTCGGTGCAGAAAACAATGTAGTTTAACTCAGATTGCTTTGAATTAATGTTAAAGTTATTTTGCTTTTTATATTAAAGTTTTTATGGTTTCTTTTTAGCTTTCAGTAAAATAAAGGCCTGATCTGACAGTATCAGTAAAAGTTATGCTTGTTATAATGAATAGTTGTTAGAGGTATGATTGTCTGATGGTCCAAACCTTTTAAGATTTGTTCATTTTTATGGCACTGTTTGGTTTTGTTTTATTTTTCACGCAATCATACAAAGAAATGTCATAACCTTGTAACGAAATTACTTAAAGAACTTTTCTGAAAATATTATCAGTCAAAATAACTGAACGTGAAACGTGGTATTTTGAGCCTGACGACTAATGGACTAAGTAATAGTTACAACTTAAAAATACGTATACAAATCTTTTCTTTACCTCTTTGTGTCAAAATTACCTTTCTTGTTAGGTGCCACAAGAGGAATATACTGTTTGACAAATTTAAGAGGGTCCTCCGATCCATATTTTGGGTTAACATTTTCTGTAACGCATCCTGTCCATGGCCAGTGATGGTGCAGAAAGTAAGAACAAATTCAGACTAAAACTAAGTCGCGGCTGAACCCCTAGGAATCAATTCAACAGAGCTTCCACAACAAGCCAGCTTCAATGATTTGCAATACACGTCTGCAAACAATATTAACACTTGAATTTGTACTCATAATTTACAGTAATATCTGACACGCTTCTCTTTAAATTAAATGTCGTTTGGTAGCCTTAGTGTTTTTTAACAGAAATATCAATGTGATCGTAATTTGTGGGTTGGGATGGGTGACCCAGAGTACGCCAAAACAAACTTTAGGACGCCGTAAAACAATTTCCAAAGGACTTTTCAAAACTTTCCCTTGTCAGATGTTAAGTGGGGATTTTGTGATTACCTTGTATACTGTTAGGCAATAAGTTTTTTTTAAATTTTGTTAACACAATAAGTCAGGCTAAAGTTATACTTAAAAATATAAAAGTGAAACCTTGTTGTTTTACACCACTCGGATGCATTTAAGAGTGACGGATATATTCAAAATGCGAAACATTTATTTGACATTTGTAACATTCTGTTCCAACCACCAGAAGAGGCAGTTTCTTCCTTTTCATTGCGAAACGTCACGTCAGAGGAAGCTACACATCTCATATAAATTCTCGTATCTTGCTCTGTATTGTATTGCACAAGCGCTTCTCTTTCAAACAATAATGCGTTTAGAGTTTCCCCTATATCAAAATCCGTAGTGGCGTGTTCTTTGTCATAGCAGACTGAACAACATACAATTTTGTTTTGTACTAAACTTTATAGGTATTATTTAAACGTTAGGGGTGGTTATAATTTAACATTAGTATAACGGACTAAATTATTTGTATGAAGTTAGTCGTTGACGATGTCCCAGATAATTTCTGGGATTGAAATGTTATCAAGAATAAGTTCTATAGCTTGTTTAGTGATCAAGAAGAACAAGTTGTTTTCGGGATCTGGAATCTGGTCCTGTCTTCAGGTGAAAAGTAACAAAATAAAAACTCATGGTGGTTGGAGACTGGTCAGCTTGCGTTGGTTACTTTTGGACTAGCTCATTCCTTGATATTTTGTGTTATGTTTTAGGTTAATTTTCACCTGAAACGGATCGTCGTCTTTTTGTTCACGAAAAACCGGTGGAAAACATCCCAAACAGTATTTCAACCTTGGAATAAATCCATTTGATATAAACAGAATCGTTCTATGCTGTTGGTGGACAAGTGTACATACGGCAAAAATTCCTCCATCTTTCGTTATTATTGAGATCACCGACATAGTTTTAACTAATCAAACTTATCAAACCGTGGAATTAAATCAACAACCGCTGCCTAATTCAACCGTATCGTTCTCCTTTTCCACAGACTTAGTGCTTTTTGGGTGTCAGCCATCTACCTGAGTAATTTGCACTATGTACACACAGTCATGTAGTGATGCACTTGCAGAACTAACGCAACCAATACGAGGACGAGGAGGGGCGTGATATGACGAGTGTGATATAGTTACGTGACTTACATTACAACGTGACTACAAGACCACTCAAGTCACGTACACAATTTATTGGTTGCATCTCAGTTATTCGTTGACGCAATCGATAAGAGGATTAGGAGAGACGTGATATGACGGATGTGCAAGCTGTGTCTAGTTACGTGACTTACATGACAACGTGACTACAAGACCACTCAAGTCACGTACACAAACTATTGGTTGCATCTCAGTTATTCGTTGACGTACAATTGCGATACGACGATTAGAGGAGAGACGTGATATGACGAATGTGCAAGCTGTGTCTAGTTACGTGACTTACATGACAACGTGACTACAAGACCACTCAAGTCACGTACACAAACTACAACTAGATCTACAGTGATCATGTTTGCGTTTTGCAGAACCGACGCAATCAATACGAGGACGAGGAGAGACGTGATATGACGAATGTGCAAGCTGTGACTAGTTACGTGACTTACATGACAACGTGACTACAAGACCACTCAAGTCACGTACACAAACTACTGAACTAGATCCACACATACAGTGATCATATTTGCCCGATGTACGTACTTGCAGAACCGACGCAATCAATACGAGGACGAGGAGAGACGTGATATGACGAATGTGCAAGCTGTGACTAGTTACGTGACTAACATGACAACGTGACTCCAAGACCACTCAGGTCACGTACACAAACTATTGGTCTCATCTCAGTTATTCACTGACACAATTAAATATGAGTACATATGCAGAGGTGTGCTCTTTTTATTTGGTTTAATTTCCTTTTTAACCATTGGCTTACAACGAAACAATTGAATTAGGAGAAGACCTTGACTATTTTATCGTATACAATTTTGTCAGCACCTATATTTTTTCTTAATATTCTTAACCTTTGTTTAGTATCCTTGATTTTTACTTTGTTTAAAGTTTGTTGTTGACAAAGGGAGAATTTCAGAGTTTAAACTATTATTGCGGACATTTTCCATCGTTAATGATCAAGATTATCACCATATGTGTAATACTTGCAAGTTTTGGATTGGTGTCATAGTTTAATGTAGTAAAAAGAAAAACAATAAACTTAAACAATCTTATAGCTTGGTTTTCACGTTAGCAAGCTGGAACGACAATAAATAAGGTATACAAGTATATAAAGCGGGTAAAATCAATGGACTGATATAAAATAAAGCAGTCTGTGAAATACTGCAATCGCGCTTAATCTTACAGAGGCAGACATTAACTCTCTAACGTGCAGTAAATAATGATTCTTCTGGGGGCTATTGGACAATCTCGTCTGATGTAGTGTTACTGCAGCTAAAGATCATTTGAAGCAGGCCTGTGAAACGAAACTTCTTATATAAAATCAATGTTACGACAAAATATTATTATAAATTAAATTACTGCTATCTAGTAGGATGGGTGGTGGTATATTGGCTGGCGTGCATTCTGATTTAAATATTTGTAAATTTGAGGACGTAAATCGGTGGGACGGACGGTGTAGTAGTTAGAATAAGTGAAAGATCTGGGTTCAAATCCCAATTCGGTCCAAAGATTTTGCATTCAAATTCTTTTTGGTAATAAAATCGAAATTAAAACTACTGTTATAGTTAATAGGGTTCTTTGTTAGTTTACCATGTTAACGTGTACGCAGTGTCGTAAAACACAACATCAAAATGTTTTACTATTTGAAAAAAGTATTGATTTGTAGCATAATACTTATGATAAACGATAAACTGTTTAAATTCTCCAGAGAAATAATATAGTTTAAATTATGAAAAGAATTGTTTTATTTTAGGTAACATTCAAAGTTAATAATATTTGTTTACTAACTCAACTCATTGTATAAATAACACATGTTAATTAATTTGTAGCATATGGAACATCTCTCCCCTTCAAGCCTCAATGGTACCTTGCGATGGGCTTTACTTTTCGGCCAAATCTTGTTCGATATTCCATCGGAGGTGATCCATCCTTTCTGAGATCTACCATGTCCGGTTGATGAAGATTGTCTTCAGTTCTTCTGCTTGCATTGGTTTGGCCATTCTCAGGAGGTGGCTGACTTTTTGCCGGAGTTTGTTTAAGATCAAGGTGGAGGAATGGAATTGGCGGTTTGGCTTGAACAGATGTGTTGTTGTAAGGCATAAGGTGGTAACGATTTCGGCGAACTGTTCTTTGATCAGTTTTTACCCAATATGACCTTGGTTCTTGGGCCAGAGCAACTATCTCACCTCTTCGTTTTAGATCGCTAATCCAGAAGTTTTGACCTATTTTTAGTGGTGTCAAGGATCTAGCACCGTGACGAGTATCATATGCAGCTTTATAGGAGGATCTGTAAATCTCTTCTTTATTTTTGAGTTGATCTGTATCTGGTTGCTGAGTAATTAGAGTGTCAGGGTGTACAGGTAAGTTGTCCCTTAACCTTCTATTGAATAACAGCTGAGCTGGACTGAGTCCATTTGAAGTGATAGGAGTATTACGATACGCTAAGAGACTCATGTACAGATCTTCTTATCCCTTTGGTAAAATGTTTTTTGCTATTTTCACGGCTGCTTCAGCTGATCCATTACTCTGGTGATGTTCAGGGCTGCCTGTTACTAATTTGAAATTGTATTCTTTTGTAAACCTTTTGAGCTCAGCATTTTCTAAACAATTGCTTTGAGCTACGAACTGAGTACCACAATCTGAGTGAAGTTCATAAGGTATGCCATGACGGCTGAAAACGGATTTGCATTTGTCTATCACCTCAGAAGCAGTGAGTGTTTTCAAAGTTGCTACTTCCAGATATCTGGAATCTATATTGATCGAATAAGACTACATACCAGGACCCTTCTAGCTTGAACAGATCAATGCTCAGTTTTTCCCAAGGTCTAGATGGAAGTTCACTTGCAATTAAAGGTTCATGATGTTGTGGTCTGAAGGGTACACAATGGGAACAATTAGTGACGTGTTTCTCAATGTCATAATAAATGCCTGGCCACCACATGCTATTGCTTGCTCTCTGACGACATTTATTTATGCCAAAGTGGCCAGCAGAGTGAATCCGGTTTAACATTTCTTTGCGTAATTCTTCTGGAATAATTAGTAGATTGTTTTTTACTAAAATTCCATCACAAATGGACATTTCGTTGTGGAAAGGGTAGTACGGCTTCATATCCAATGGTAACTTTGACTTGTCTGGCCAACCATTTTGGCAGTATTCTTCAAGTTTTCTAAATATGAGACTAGATTGTTGTGCTGTATAGGTTTTTTGAATGTTTAAGTCACTTGTTGCAAAGGAAGTTGTAACAGCATGTACAATATATTCTATTTCTTCTTCCAAGTCATATTTATCGTTGCTGACAATGGGACTTCTTGATAAGCAGTCAGCAGTAGCAAGGTGTTTCCCAGGTGTGTATACTACACTGTAGGAGTATGCCATGAGACGTATGCGTAGTCGTTGTAGGCGAGGAGTCAAATCATTGAGCTCTTTGATGTGAGAATTGTGGTCAGGGTTTGTGATCCGTTTCTAGTACTATATCTTTTCCCACAATGTAATTCTTGAATTTGGCACAGCTCCATGTTATTGCGAGAGCTTACTTTATTTCATACTTAGAACTTAGAGATTTATTTCATAGCTTCATTTTCAAATGACATTAACTTAGTGTGTACTTTCGATTTGCGATTTGAAAATCAAAGATACAGTTTAGCAATTAAGTTTAAGACTGTTCATTCAAGTAATTAAATACCTGTACAGGGTGAGTTTTAAATGTCCCCCCTACTTCAGCTTTTGAAAAAAGAAATATTTCTTAAAACCCTTTGGGGAATGCTTTTATAGGATTATGAAACTGTTTTGACGTACTTTGCGTCACCCAATCCCACCCAAAGTCGGGGAAGATGGCTCCCCAATTTTTTTAAATACAACCCCCCACACCCTTTGAGGCAACTCGAAAGAAAGAAAATCTAAACAAAAATTCAACGACGCAAAGAAATATTTTTATATCAGGACTCGTTTTTGTTGTTATACCAATTTAAAGATCACACGAAATAATTTAAAACGCCACATTTAACATTTTTTTCAAAATACTCTGAGGGAAACGTCGAAACCCAATAACATAGTCCCATAGAGTATTTTAAAGAAAGTGTTAACATTCATAATTGTTTGTGAAGTTTGGCTGGTTTTGTGTCATCTAATAAATTGCTACAAAAAAACCAGTTAAGTTAACAAGTTTTTCTTTCTCCCCGGATTTTGAGTTGGAGTTTTGACACAAGGTACGTCAAAACAGAATTCAGAATCCTTTAAAAACATTCCCCAAAGGGTTTTTAAAATATTTACTTGTTCAAAAGTTAAGGTGGGGGGACATTTAAAACTCACCCTGTATGTTTTGAAATAACAACACAACATGTTAACGTGAGTAGGTTTGACGCGGAATTATTGTGGTGTGTAAACAAACGTTTCATTTCAAAGTGTAAATGGGAATCAAACTGTGATGGGTTGTTGATTGAAATCCATTATTTGCACTTTCCTGACTGAGCTCTGTTGGGATGAACTAGTCATCAGTTAGTCATACACACTCAGCATGGAGGTAGTCAGTAGTTGAGTATAGATCTTGCTGTAGCTCTGGTGTTTTGTAATTTATTGTTTTACTGTTCCGTGGTAATGTACATACCGTATAAAACCGCCAAAACTACACAAGCGCATGTCGTCAACTACTTGACTAGTCAGGGCTCAACATCTTTACAGTTTGATAAAATAATTTTTATTTTCATTAGTAAAAGATATACACAAGATGTGACAGCCTGGCATGGTGATGGATTACAAACTATACTGGCAACAGCAATATCTTCTCAAATTTCTAAGGCTTGATGAGTAAAAGTGTTAGGTCTAAACATAAGTCCAAAGGTTTTTATAAATTAATGAATATACTGTAAAGCCGGTTGTACAGGTGACTGAACGAGTAAATGTTTAGGCACTTCCCGTCATGCTACCAACTATATACTCTTTTTGAAGCTCTTGGTGTAAAACCTTCGGGAAAAATCGAAAACAATTTTTTTAGACTCTGACACGTTGGCGGCCAAAAAAGATGGCGTCTGAAAATCTGCCCTTGTACTTAGCCGATATTTTGCACCATAGCGCAAAACAGTTGCTCGGACCTTCAATCTGATAAAAACCGTTAGTGTGGAAACAAATTTTCTACAACTTTTGTTTTTAACACTTTTCCCACCTCTAAATCAGTTTGAAGTAAAATTGTCGAAAATTCCACTTTTCGCAGTGTTTGGGCTCTTATTGAGGATAGATATCAACCACCCAGATGATATATCTCGTAAAATGTATGTGTATTGTGTGTGTATGAAAAAGTGTTATGATTTGGGAAAAACGAACAAAAAGTCACTCTATATTAAAGAAAGTGTGGTTATTTGGTACCTAAAGTTTGAACTGTAATCAATTTCTAATATTTCTTTCTCTGGTTATTACAGCTACATATTCTATAATGATTTGTTCTATGAAACCAGTGGGCGTAGCAAATTTGTCTTAGTCATAAGCGTAGCGAATGACTAAAATACAAGGCTGTAGGCCGTAAACTCGAAAGGCGAGTTTAAATTAAAATCGCATTTAAAAAGAATGTATGAAATAAACCAAGTTATATTCGGTTCACAAAAACTTATACTCTTCCTTTGCTGACAAATTAAATGAAGTGGTCTCGAAACGAAGGGAAGCTATGAATGCTTCATCAAGGTAACTTGGTTAGTTGACCGTCCGTCCCACAAGTCTCTCATCCTTTCTTCAAACTCAGCTTTGTATCCTTGTCGTACCCTCAGTTGAATTGCCTTTATGAAAAACTAGCTGCCCTACGGGGCGAGAACTAAGTATATTGATAAAAAACTGTTAAATGCAAAGTAACAACCGAGAGAGATACTATTCTAGTTAACCAAAATATTTTCCCTGGATTTTTAAAGTTGGAGCTCCGCGCCGTTTAGTTACCTAATTTTCAAAATAACAAAAAATGTAATACATTTAATAAAACTCGTGTTTGACCTTATTGATTGCTATCGCCAACTGTACGTTTTGGACTCAATTTCTGAGACTATTGTGATAATTTAAAACAAAATCTACATTTTCGATTTTTGGGGTCGTAGTTACTACCTACTTTTGTTTACCCGCATGAAAAAAGTTCTTAAACTAAATAATTCTGCCCGAGCATTCGAACAATTTTATTGCAAACAAAATCCAAAATTTTGAGACTTCCTCACGTCTAATAAAAATATTTTCCTCTTCATATATGATCTAGAAATACCCTGAACGCCGTTAAAACACCTCTGAAAATTAAAGTTTTTCCAAACCATTTCTTAGTGCCCGTCTTAGAGCCTAAAGGAATGTGTGTCCAAATTTTCTAGAAAATCCACTAAGTAATTTGGGCTGATGAGTGAGTGAGTGAGTGGTATTTGGATTTTATATCATTATATAGACGATATAAATAAGTTGAAAAGATGGATGGAGAAGTATTGGTGCACTAAAAAACTCTGGAAAACTGGATTTGTTCTTCAGGATGTTTTCTCATGAAATATTTCCCAACGTTAAACTCTATTCTAAGACCAAGTTAGGTACTAACTGAGAAGGGCTTTAAAGTTAATACTCGTAGTAGAACTTCTATTTGTGGAATGCTTGAAATGACTCCTTGGACATTTTTTGATTACCTAAATGAGACCTCAGAAGAACTAAGGGTTTCGTCGATGCTGACTCATTCTTTAAAACTGGATTACAATCTTTACCAAGGTAATTGAATGACATATTTGATAAGGATTTGTGTTCAGTGTGTTATCAGTGAAAGTGAGCTCTACGGAGACGGCCTGTGTTTGTCAGGAATGACTGTGTTTTGTTCTTTCAACAAACTCAAGTGTTTTGTTCTTTTAACTTTTGTATGTTCTGATGGCAGCTACTGGAAACAGCCATCAGTATATTTCCAGACAAATATTGTATTATCCAGCTTGTTGTAAATATTGGAAATAAACTTCATTATTTCATTATATCAATTATTATAGTAAATTACTATAATACCAGTTTATTATTATAGTAATACGTTTGTTGTTAAAGTGTGCCCAGTACCAGCCCAAGGAAAGTTTATTGACTAAAATATTATACCGTGTCAGCTGTCTTTACGAAAACCCGTAGCTGGAAAAGCATTACTGATGAAAAGTAATATTTCAAGTAGTACCAAAGATAATGTTATGGTAAATAGAAAGCGCATAGATGTCACACGGTTGAGGCATGAAAATCAACATAGTTGCGGCAGCCCGAGCACAGATAGCGCAGCGAGGGAATTTTTTAAGAGTCTCAAATAGAGCCACTGACGCATGCGCAAGTTCGTTCGTTCTTGAAAGCCGTACGATTACGTCACATTTAGCTCATTGACATGGAATAAACTCTAACATATGGAACCTAGGGGGTAGAAATATGGCGAGAGATTGCAGCGCTATGTGTGCTTGGGTAGCCGCAACTATGTCGATTTTCCTGCCTCAGCCACTCGGCATCTAAGCGCCATATACCCATTATAACATAATCTTTACTACTATTCAAGTACTCAGGGTTTGGATAACTCCGTCACTCCAGCTACTTTGTCTCTCGTATAGCAAGAAGTGGCCTACCACCATTGTATGCCATTAACAAATGTTTGCCTGTAATAACTAATATAGGTTAAAGCCGGTTGTATAGGTGACTGGTGACTGAACGAGTAAATGTTTAGGCACTTCCCGGCATGATACCCCCGTCAACCAAACTCATGATACCCCCGTCACCGGCATGATACCCTTTTTGAAACTCTCGGTGTGAAACCTTCGGAAAAAATCTAAAGCCATTTTATGGCTTTCTTTTTGCGGTAAAAAAGCGTTTAAAATCTACCCGTGTACTTATCCGGTATTTTGTAGCATAGCGGCTAAACGGCGGCTCTGATCTTCAATCTGATGGAAAATCATTAGTATGGAAATAAATCTCCTGCAACTTTTTATAACACTTTTTCCCGCAACTTTGATAATTTTGCTGCTAGATCAGTTTGAAGTTAAATTGTCCAAAATTCAACTTTTCACTCTGTTTGGCTCTTAACCACGGTACTTATCAACCACCCAGACATATAAATTGTATGTATGTGTGTGTAAAACAAATGTTTTAATTTGGGAAAACGTATAGAGAGTCACTCTATATTTAAGAAAGTGTGGTTATTTGGCACCTAAAGTTTGAACTTTAATCAATTTCCTAATATTTTGCTAATATATTCCAAAATTATTTGTTCTATAAAACCAGTGGGTGAAGCAAATTTGTCTTAATTATAAGAGTACGAGGCCGCAGGACGAGTGGGGGTCAGGTGGTCGCAGGCCTCAGCGAGCCCAAACGGCAAGTAATGATATAAACCCGGTTATTTCATTTTCTCTTCTCAACTTACAAGAAGTACGGGGAATCTCACAAGAGACGGGAGAGATGTGAGTCTGATGTCACGAAGAATATCTTCTCACTTGATCACAACTCGCTGTGATTGGATTATGTTATACATAATACATGAGACACTTGTTACAGTTACTAGGTTACCTGCACAGAATAACCTACGTGATTCTATATTCAAGAAAACTACACAAACACCATCAGTGATACGGTTGGTGATCATAGAGTAGAGGCACGCTTGAGTAACATTTCGTTTAGTTGTATAAAAAGCTTTTACTTATTGGAAAATAATCCATCCTCTGGTTTTCCTGCCTCAGTCATTCGGCATCTATGCGTCATCTACCTATTATAATATAATCTTTGTTGGGAGCGAGCAAAGGTGGGACATTGAGAAAGCCCTAAAGATAAAAATCCCACGCCAAGAGAAGGCTAAGATCACTATTAGAGAAGGCCAAGATCACTATTAACTAAATACATTTATTTTCTAGAACTGCAATAATTGTAACAATCTTGAATCCGTTGAACAGTTTCTATACAGACGTGCGAGGTCGTCTGTGTTCTTTTCTTGCATACACAACCAATTTATACACACTTTTTTTACTTTTAATAAATTTGTTTGCGACCAAATAGTTTATTAAAGATATGACGAAACTTTCGTTTTACTTGAGCATCTGAATTAAGCAAATTCTAAAACACAAAAGCATGTTTCTTGATAAGTCGTAATTTTCTGAGGACATGTGTTTGATGAAAATAAAACTTCATGTGATCAGTTATTATAATAATGAAACTTACATCTTTGCTCCGTCCAAAGAGATACAAATTATTCCTAACATTTGGCAAAGTAACACTTACACAGTACATAAAGCAGAAGTTCAAATACTTCCTCCTGACTTAAAAACAAGTCTTAAGTGCCCTTACCGGCATTATCTTCGTGTACTTTGACTCTTAGGTTTGACTTTGCTTTTCTGTAACTGCTATATATTGTTCGTATTGTGTATTATAAGTAAGTTTACACTAATTACTTGCCTTTTAGTTTCTTTGGCATTTTTAGGTTGTCTTTCTCGCGAAGAAGGAGTTATATTGCAGCTACCGAAACGTCGTGAACCTTGCTCACTAAACTATACAACATTTCCGCAACAACAGTTCGTCCTCCCATCGCCAACAACAAACTTTCCTAGAAATAGGAGTACAAGATAACAGTACTAGTTTCAAGACATAATTATGAGTTTTAGTCAAAACAAATTGTCTTGAACTTAAATCAAAAACGTCTACAATTTTAGTGGACCCGTGGTGGATTGGTATCGTAACTCCGGAGCTCGTCACTCTGCTGGCGCGGGTTCAACTCCCGGGGTCTCCACTTACAACCTGATAAGCGACTTTACGGTGACGCTAGGTAATGGTTGAGGTCGAGTGGTAGTCAGGACTTTGTAGTCCTAGCTTCACCTTGTTAAAAAGATAAACTTCACCTTTTTTATCGTTTACATTTACAAGTAGGAAACAAAAGAAAGTTCTAGGATAAATTGGAAAACGCGTCCCGAGAATCTAGTTAAATGAATCTGTCAAAGCTCGAGACCTCCAGCTGTTAATTAGGTTTGTTAATGTCGCCCTTAAAAATGGTAATTAGAAATCTGACAAGTTGCCTTGATTGTCTTCAACGTCATCATTATTCATGAATTTGCATAATTCTTCTGAAATTCCACGCTTGTGGCTGTTTCAAAGTAAGATTTCCTGAAAGGCGAAAAATATGATTATTTGCATCCTTAATCTAGAAGATTCAATCACCATCTTTCTTACGTTTTTGTCTATCTACATTCAACCAAAGACAATGCTACGGTAGGTAGATAGAACACAGGTGCCGCATGGATGAGATAGGGAGCTCAATATAGTATAGGCAGACCACAGATAGAATGCGCTGTCGTCGTCTCGCATTCTGCGTGTGGGCTGCCCCAACTATGTAGCATATATGTGCTATCTACCTACCATAACATTGGTTTTGATTTAGCCAACCTTCTAAAAGCCTACAATCAATTTTGAAGTAGTAGTTCACCGCAAAGTAAAGCCTTGAACAACTTTTAAGCCAACGAAGCCAACAAGGACTACAAGCAATATCATGTTTTTAGTATTCTGACTAAAGGGTTCAATTTCATCAGTGTGTTATTGAAGTAAAATACTATTGTACGCTTTTTTGTTAAGGTCATAAATAGTATAGTCTTTCATCGCATCTGTTGTTCCACAAGGTTCTGTTTTAGGACCACTATTATTTTCGTTGTAAATGACACAACTAAAATATAAGATTTTGACAGTATAGCTTACCGGCATGGCTTAACAAAAACAAATCTCAAAATTGTCGGTTTAGTGATTCTTTTAAGAAACACTATCTACTCTCATGTATATAAACTGAAGGGACGTATTCCCTTTGAACTGGTGGTATGTGTTAGTAAGTAGACAACACTTGCGGTTCAGTTGGTATTACTGTTTTACATAACATAACATTCTTGTTGCTGGCAGAACACAATAACTGTCTGTTCCTTCTAAAGCTTTACATTCCACCTCACACATTATATGCTTTAATATTCTACATCTGTGTGCGTGTGTACCGTTTAAACTGTCTACTGTTGTTAAGGATATATATTGAAGAGTTGGTTCTTGTAAGATTTATAAATAGGACAACTACAGTGTGTTTCAAACTGTCTGACAAATTTCTTTTAATTGCTTCAGTACACTGCTGAGACTGGTTTTGGTGACTGTACTGAAACTTTTCTTTATGTACTTTCTGTCGCAGAGCTGCCAACTGCGTCTTTCTAGCGTCAGATGTACCAACCGTAGTTGTGAGATCGGCATGGGCATGAGGCACAGCGAATTCTTTAGGTGAAACTACCACTATTAACCAAAAGATTAACGCACTTTATTAGACGGTTCTCAAGATGTCTCTGCACGTCCAATGGCTCAACTGCGTTCTAATTATGTACAGATTTTATCTAAATTATAACTGACTCTAGGGAACTATTATCGGGGTTGAAATTGTTTTCTTTTTTCTTGTAGATTTCTACTATTATTAGATACTAGAGTTTAAACTACTATTGCGGGCATTTTCCATCGTTAGTGAGAAAGATGATCACGACGTTTCAAGATATGCAATCTGGTCCCGTCTTCAGGTAAAAAGTAACTTAAAACATAACACGAGCTAGACTAAAGTAGCCAGCGTAAGCTGACCAGTCCCTCGGCTGGACTTATCACTTTGCCGAGAGCCTTCACCGAGTGTGGCCGTGTTTATTTGAGATGTTTATTGTGTCTTATGATTGTTGTTTTGTTTTTATGCTAGTTTTTTAATTTTTAGTATTTTGACTTTAACAGCTACATGTTGTTTGGCTGTGCTTGACTGGTCAGCTTATGCTGATTACTTTAGGCTAGCTCGTTTTCTAATGTTCTGTGTTATGTTTTAGGTTATTTTTCAACTGAAGATGAGATCAGTTTCCAGATCCCGAAACGTCGTGTTCTTTTCGCTCACTAAAAGTTTAAGGAACACGTCCGTAGTAATATTTCAAGCTCGGAATTCCGAAACATAGTCTGGCTAAGTGAGCATACAAAGTAGCTACTGGATATTGAGATTTCGCTTAAGGAATCAGTTCACGAAGAGGCTCAGTGACTTAGCCGCAAGCCAGGGAAAGATTGATGGCTTTGTGATACTTACAAAGGATTTACCAACTTTACCCCATGACACTCCAAGTCAATAAGGGAGTGTTTTGTTTAGTAAATGTTTCGCTCAGTTAAATCTCTGGCTGCTTGATAGAAGTTAACATTTTAAAAGTTTGGTGATAAAACTGAATTTATCATCTTCTTAAAAAGACAGAAACATTGCTTGCCTTTATGTATATCAATGTGTACAATTTGGTTTATTATTTTACTTCTTTTACGTTTTGCGAGGGGTTTCATGCTTTAGGTACAACCCTGTATGTATGATAATCGTTAGGTTGAGTAAAATATACAAGGTTATTCAAAAAGAATGTCTACTTTCAAACAACTCTCCTTAGTAAATTATTACGTAGATATACATAAATTATATACAAGTAAAAAGAGCACTTTTCAAAGTTTGTCTTCCTTGGTACACCTCCATAATTGCTCACCATGTCCTCCCCTGACTGTTCGGCATAATCAAACTATTTTCTGGTAGTTCACGAAGTTAATATTGATTTATGGTATTGAATGCATCTCTGATACGGTCCCGCAGGTCATCTAGATGTTTTGTCAGAGTGGGTACGTTCACTCTTAGTCCCCAAAAATAGTTTCACGAGGAAATCACAATTTACGACGAAACTTTCGCTGAACTGAACTGACTGGCTTTTTGGAAATTCAAGTACGCAAAAATATCTTGTGTTGAATGAGCCGCCCTCTTGTTGTTAATTGAAAGCGGAAATTACTTCTCAGTATATGTAAACAAAACTTTGAAACTTCTTCTTTTCAACCATACGAGAAACCACTCATACTATAAAAGTTACAGAAAAATGAAAGTAGGGCATTCTTTTTGAATAATCCTGTATTTTAATCTAGAGTAAGTAGTTCAATCTAGATTGGATCCACGTCATTTTAAGTTTATCTTTTAACTGGGTTTTCTTTCCGAGGCTCTAAAACCGCCTGATTTCCCTGTTTTCCAAATTGAAATATCTCCTAAATCGCTATATGGCCTCAGTTTTACGCCCTGTATGATCACGGATATTTACTCCGCTACGCATATAAAGTTTTAACAAATGCTCAAAACGTATTTTAGGAGTCTAAATCGGTGCTTGTTTCATGGTTCCGGGTCTGGTTCTTACCATGCTAAAAGCGTATATCATATTTGTCCAAAGAAACTTGCTAAACAAACCTATTTAGTAAGCTTTAAAAAATAAATTTATATTTGATTTGGCCTTTTTATATGAAAATAGCCAAATTTGTAAATATTTACGTTTTATGAAATGCAAAAAGAGGTAAACTCTCTTTCTACGCTTGTTTGCTTAGTCTTACACCTTAAAACCACGGTACTAAATTTGAAGGCATAAATAGGTGAGCTGGATGGTGTTGTGGTTAGCAAAACTACCTGGCAAGTGAGAAACCCGGGTTGGAGTCCTGGTTCGGTCCACACATTTTATCTTCAAATTTCTTTGGCAATAAAGAAAATGTTAGTAATAACTCTATATGAACTCTTTGGTCTTTATTTTGATCAGTTAGAGTAAGAGAACACGTTGATTGAAAACGAATGCTTCCCTTTAAAGCCTCTCATGATTGGACATAAAAATTGCATCACTCATCAATATTCTAAATGTTGCTCCTTTCAGGATTGTTGCCTTTGAGCTTGCAAAACTCTTTGTTCTTTTAGCTGTGTTCAATGGTTTACATTATTATGATACTAAAAAGGTTTCTCTTCTTTAACGAGGCGAAGTCTCTACCACTCAACCTCGATCTTTACCTAGCGTTACCGTATAGTCACTTTACAAATGTAAGTGCATGGTGACTGCGGGGATCGAACCCGCGCCAGTGGAGTCATGAGCTCTGGAGTCGCACGTGATCCCAACCCGCCACGGATCGGAAACTCAAATATAAAATGTTGTCAACTTGTCAAACTTCATGAGAAAGAAAATTAAATTTTGACTCAGCGCAGCTACGAAAACGTATAACACACTTGAACATTGTTAATTTCATAAAAATCGGATGCAAACTGTCTCAAAAATTCATACTCTTTAATGACTTGTCAGTAACTCTCTGAACAATCCAACAATAACTGAAAAACTAAATTGAATATAAATATTATCAAGGAAACGTTGTTGCAACTTTTCAACAACTTATGGTTTGGCTATTCACTTCTTAGGTATTTTATTTTATTTGACACTAAAATGATACGTTCAATCAATAAAAAAGAAACGTTCATACGTTGATACGTTTACGTTGATAAGTTTGACCATTAGAATTATTATAGTTTGCTAAAATACCGTAAACGATCACGTACATTAATTTTCACGTAATAGCATTAAAAGATAATCACAGTTATTCAATTAATGAAGTTGTTTCCCGGAAACTTGTGGACTCTAGAGTGCAATAAAGTGTGTCCACAACAATTGAAAGCTTCAGAACTGTTGGTCGGATCCCACTTGGCAGATGGTTATTGGAAGACAAGAACTTTTCGCTAAATTGTTCCCAAGTTGTACAACAGTAAGTGTTACAACAACCCCAACAACACTGAGCCTCAGTGGATCGCACCTCTCTTTTAGGTAGAGTGTAATAGTATAATTGTTGTAATATGTGTAATAGTTTAAAACCCTGTAGGGAATGTTATATTCTGAAGTTTGTTTTGACGTACTTTGCCTCACCCCCACCCCGGAGCCCAGAAATTTTGTTTTTGAATGACAAAGATTTCTTCAAAAGCTCTATGGGATTATGTTATAGGGTTGTGATGTTTCCCTCAAAGTATTTTGAAGAAAATGTTGTCTATATTAACTGTTGTCAAAATTAACTACATATATGTGAAATTTGACATTTTAAGCTGACTTTGTGTCAACTTTAAATTCAAACAAACAAGTTGAGATAAAACACTTTCTTTGCAATGTTGAATCTGTGTTAAATTCCTTTATTTTAAGGAGTTGCAAAGGGAGGGGAGGTTTAAATTAAAAATTGGGGGCCTCCCCGGATTTTTGGTGGGGATGGTTGACGCAAAGTACGTCAAAACAAACTTCAGAATCCTATAAAACATCCCCAAAGGGTTTTAAGAAGTATTTACTTTTTAAAAGGTTAAAGGTGGCATAAAACTCACCCTGTAGAGACCACCATAAACACTTGGATAAACTAAGTCCTAAAGTGAAGCTTTTGATACAAGGTCAAGTGCAACTTGCACGGCATAGCCGAGAATGTTAAATTAGTTAGGATCATAGAGACACTTTTAGACTGAGTAACTCGTACTTTCTGATACGATGCAGGTATGATATAAATAAATATATCCCTAAATTTCCTTGAATTTAACTATTTATTTGAACCCTTCAGTCTGAGTTGAGAAAGAAACAGCTGTTGCTACGCTGGTTCACCCTGTTCAATCACCAGTTAGTGTTTAGTATCAATATGGAATCGCTCAATACTCAGATAGTAAACCAAAACCATTAAGATCAATATACAGGGTGTCCCGTAAGTAAAGTGCCAGACTCTAGGAAAAGGTTATATGGGTTAAAATAAAGAGAAAATTAAGAAAGTTTTTCAAAAACGCTTAGTTCAATAGATAGGTAATAAAATTCACTACAGATCATTATTTTTTACATTTTATCGTTAAACTCATGGTTTATTCGCTATTTAAGGTAGGGTAAACTCCAAAAACCATAAAGCTATCATAAAATAGCCACCGTTTTAAAATGATAAGTTAGATTATCCTGGTAATTTTGTCCATAAATGGTCTTACGTAGATACAAATTTCTGTTTAGTTTAAGTCAAATCCGATGAATGGTGTGGGAGATAATAAATAATTATTGAACAATATAAAATGGCGAATATCTGGTTAACAAAGCGTTTTTGGAAGAAAATGTATTCTTGATTTTCTTTTGACTTATATAACCTTTTCCCATAGTCTGGCGTTTTACTTATGGGACACTCTGTATAGGGTCTTTTTTCAATTACCTTTTTTCAATTATGGTTAGCAAACCAGCTGGTTACCTAACCTGTGGTTGGTTAAGTTGTTTAGAGTCTACAATGTTTACTTATATACAAAATGTACAAAAATCTTGGGTAGATGAATGATTATTCATTCAATAAGGGTATTATTTTTCTATTCGTTATTATATTCAACATGTATACACTATTCCAAAATAGATCAATACAAATAGTAAGACTAAAATTCAAAATCAATAAAGGCAAATTTTATATATAAATAGTACAAAGTGTATAGTTGGTTCGAAAGCCAATACTTTAGAAAATTACAAATTCTCAATGTCGCTGATCTGAAATCATGATCACAGAGTGGGACGGGTTGTCACGTGATGAAATGTGACAGATCACGTGCTTGTCACATAAATTTCAGCTGTCCCTCACGTGACACGAGGAACTGATCGGTTGAATCACGTTCCACGTTCCACATCGTTCTAGGTGAAGTAATGGATTGAAAGGAAATTCCTGCCAGTAATCGTAAATTAACATTTAAACATTGGTCAAAGGTTCATCATGAAATTTTACGTTATTTATGTAGTATTCATTTGTTAAAATTAAATGACACGTATTTTACAAACTGTTAAAGAGATTCCCAATAACTATCTTATTACCTTTTAGAAGTTGAAATTCGTCTAAATAATAAATCATCATCTTACAACTTAAAACAAAACTTATGCGCGTTCAAAATATACATTTTAAAACATTTACTGTGAGTTTCTTGTTGTAAAGTTATCAATAAATTCATACTACCACCGAAATTCTTTCTATCTGCTATGCTATTGGTTGCAGGGCTGCCAACCGTGCTGATTGGAGCAAGGATTCCAACAGTCGATGTTCTAATTTATTTATTTATTATCTACCAACGGCCAGAACCAACTTCAATACATAAATTTCGTTTGAAAATTACATAAATTGGGGGATGTGCTTACATGCTAAGGGTCAAGCCAAACATGCAACTGGACATATGAGTAAATAACAATAGTTTAAATTCCTACAGATAAATTAACATAATTAAGAAGTATAAATAATTAACAATAAAATAAGAATAAATAATGAACATGATAGCTAAGACAATATCGAAAAAAGGCCTTTATCAGGACTGGTAGCCAGTCTGACTAGTCATTACGATGTTTGTGAGCGGGTAGAACAAGATTGTAGTTATGACACTGGCCAACGTGGACGTACCGTCTGTGGTTGGTCGTCCGCTACTCCCAATCAGCCAGTCAGTCTGTCAATGGCTGTAGACGTACTTGGTTTCTCTAATTGTGTTGTATATTATTATCGTTTTGTATATTTTGTACTGTTTTCTAGGGTATTTTTTTAAATTATGCCAGTTAAAACAAAACCGTAACAACACACATAAAAACAATAATACTCATGTTAGGTGGTGGGTGACTGGTCAGCTTACGCTGATTACATTTCGGCTAGCTCCTTTGCTAACGTTTTAGAATCATAATTATTCCAAATCCTGAAATTTTATCAACCGTCAACAACAAATACCAAACAGAGAAAAAATCTTTTGCTAAAGTTTCAGTGCAGTGCAGAAGGCAGAGAGGGTCCTAGCACAGGAAGTAGATCTGCTTGGCGCCAGACAACAAACCTGACTTCAATTTGTTGAACAAACCAATCACTTCCGGTAACTCGAGACAAAACACAGGATTTACCGGATGTGGGATAAGGCTGACTTACACTTCTCAAGCCTTCCAGATAGAATCTAACGTGTTGTCCTTTCAGGTCGTTATTTCGACTAAAGTAGCTTTTGAAGTCCCGTTGTTTCATAATCAACATGTCATGTGATTAGTAGGCCACACACATTTCGACTAGTTTTTCTATGCAAGTCTCGTACCAATAGTAAACTCTATTTTTCTTGATTATAATTACATTGGTCGTTATGTGAACTGTTGTGTAAATCTAACCATGGCAAACATAGGTGCTCTCTTTCTTTTTCCATAAAATTAAACATTTAACCTTCATATAAGAGCACTATCTACTTTCTACGTAACCCTTGCAAGCGAAGGGGTTGTAAGGCCGAATCAGTTGAAAGAAATCACGTTGTTTAGCCAGTTGTTACGTGTCCGGTGTCATGTATTCCTTAGGCGAACGAATTCAGCCTTTCTCTGAGGTGACTAAGGAGGCAGACCTTTGCTTACTCTTTGCCGTTACTTTATTAAATTTTATATTTGAATCATAATAAAGACAAGTTCAAAACCCCCAAAAATAATAATGGCCTAACATTTTTAGGCTAAAGAGCAATTACTTATTCAAATAAACCTGAAGCAACCCGTCGTTAACCAGCTTACAACTATAGTAAACGAATATAACAGAACAGAGAATGTTTGTACATTACAATAACACCATAACGACTACTGCAATAACTAACAATAACACTCGAGATTAACTAAACAGTGCTCTCACAAACACAATAGAAGCATTTGACGTAATCTTCCCTCACGTATTGTTGTTGGATCTCTCTCCACCTCTCACAATGGTTCTCTTGTATTATCTAATGTGTGCTTTATGTATATAGACATACTTACACAGGGCCCCACCTTAACTTTTAAAAAAGGAAATTTTTTAAAACCGTTCGAGGATTTAATGTTTTTTTTAGGATAAAATGTTTTTATAAAATTCTGAAGTTTGTTTTGACTTACTTTGCGTCACCCACCCACCAACAAAATTCCGACTGGGAGGGCCCCACAAACTATTTAAATTAAAAACCCCATAAAGAAAATTCCAACACAAATTCAACGACGCAAAGAAAACCTTTTGATCTCGAATAGTTTTTTTGCCATACCAATTTAAAGATTACTCAAAATCAGGTTAAGAATTCCACAGTTCACACACAATTTATTTTGAATGACAAAATTTTCTTCAATATACTCATAACAAAACATAATCCCATAGAGTATTTTGAAGAAAGTTTTGTCATTTAAAGTAAATTGTATGTGAAATGTGGCTTTTCCAGACTTTGTGTAATCTTTAAATTAATATAACCATAAAACCTGTCGAGATAGAGAAAACCGTTATTTGCGTCGTTAAATTTGCATTAAAATTTCCTTTCTTAGGGGTGTCACAAGGGGGGGATTTGTATTTAAAAAGTTGTGAGGGAGGCTTTCCCCCCTGATTTTGCTTGGGAGGTGGGTGACGCAAAGTACGTCAAAACAAACTCCAGAATCCTATAAAAACATTCCCAAAAGAGGTTAAAAAAGATTTACTTTTTCAAGAGTTAAGTTGGAGGGGGACATTTAAAGCTCACTCTGTATAATTCCATTTATTGGTAGGGGTGATGGGAAACGGTTAAAATAAAGCCCTCTCTTGGACATCTTTCTTCTGCATTGAATAACTACTCAAGGTTTAACCCACATAATTCAAAATTCACATAGCGTAGCAACAAGCGCTAACGTGAACCCTAGCGAATTTCCTGTAACGAAAAGAGAGGTTCCTTTCTAGAGAGTGTTTCCCCAATGATGGGGTTTTATAATCCAATGGCTATGAAATACAGTTTCACAAGAAATATAAAAGATGGTGCAATATTCTCAAATAAACACTCGTTTATGAAATTGTACATTTTTAGACAGCTGTCGATGAAGGTTTGTTGTTTACAAATGAATGTTTGATGGAGATGGGCGCAAATAACGGATTTCAATCAAAGCTCTATTACTGAATAACGGAACGGTATTTTATTTCCTCTTTTACATTGGATATCTAGAACAGTTAAATTTAAATTAATATTCCATTACTGTAAAAAAAACTACTGGCATTTGTAGTAGAAAAGATAATACAATAGATTGTCTTTATGTAAGAAAAATAGAGTTTTACTAAAGTATATTTACCACCTTTTCAAAATATGATATCGACACATTGGGCCTAATGGTTCAATTAGGCGAGAAAAAAAATAATGACGGACGGGATTAAGGGTCCGTCTCAGTTTAACTTTAATGTAAGGATTATGGCGGCACGTTTCAAAATAATATTTACATCGATAAACATGATTTATTTGGAAGCTAATAGTGTTTACTGGCTCACCTATGAAGCGTTTTTCTTTTCAAACTTGCGCTTTTCATTCAAAACTGTGTACAAAATGGGTTGAGAAGCGCTAAAAACAGGCCGCCATAAACTAAATGGCTTGATAGTTTCAGTTGAAAGAAAGGCCGTTGTTTAGCCAGTTGTTACGTGCGCGCTGTCGTGTGTTCCTCCCAGGAGACCATTGAGACCCTAGTTCATCGGCACGGGAAAACCACAATTTTAAGGGTCCGCCTCAGCTACTCGGGAGAGCGTTGTTGCACAGGTTTGCGGGAAATAAAATGGAGACTTTAGTATGAATGCTATTTTGACGAAACAACTCTTAAATGAAAGATAAATATATTTTATAGGATTGCCTACTTCATTTTTTCAAAATTCTTTCAGTTTATGCTATTAACGGTTAAAGTTAGAAAATGTAGAGTGTTTTTAATACCTTATTTAAGAAGCTAAAAATAAGTGTATCAAACATCTAACCACAGGCAAACACAGACAAACTCTTTCTCTTTCCATAACAATTAACATATCCGAATTTAACCTTCATATAAGAGCGCTATATACTTTCTACGAAACCCTTGCAAGCAGAGGGGTTGATAGTTAGACCGCATCAGTTGGAAGAAAGCCGTTGTTTAGCCAGTTGTTGCGTGCACGGTGTCGTGTGTTCCTTGGGCGGACGAATTCAGCCTTCCTCTGCGATGACCACAGAGGTGGACCCTTGACATGGTTTTTTGAGAAGGTTTACTACCGTCAATAAAGTTTCAGGTAGTTTTGTTTCTCTTAAGTACTCTTCCGTAAGTTATACCTTACAATAAATCAGAACATTCGGCAACGTAAAGTAAGTCCTTACTTCCAGTTTAGTCCGTGCTTGTTTGTAGTTGAAAACTAAAGCGCAGACTTGTAACAAACACGGATAACCCAGTAAATAAGCCTCAGACTTCATTTCCTTTCTAATGGATGTTGAATAATGTAACAGCTTGTTCCCTTCAACCGGCATTTCTCTTGCTGGAACGTAATAACGCCGCTGTACCTGTCACTTTGGCAACTACTTTCATTTGCTACGAACAAAGCTTAAAACCCGGAAAAAAACTTTAATCAATATTGAATCCTTTGTTTAAAGTACGAGCTATGTTGTTGACGATGGGAGAACTTCAGAGTTTAAACTATTATTAGGGTCATTTTCCATCGTTAGTGAGCAAGATGACCACGACGTTTCGGGATCTGCAATCTAATCCCGTCTTCAGGTGAAAAGTAACCTAAAACATAACACAGAGCACTTGAAAACGAGCTAGCCTAAAGTAATCAGCGTAAGCTGACCAGTCGGCTCTTTGCCGAGAGACTTCACCGTGTGTGGACGTGTTTCTTTGGGTTGTTTCTTGTAGATAAGTTTTTAGTGTGTCTTATGCTTGTGGTTTTGTTTTCCAGGCTAGTTTTTAAGTTTTAATATTCTAAGTTGGATAGCTATATGTTATTTGGTGGTGCTTGACTGGTCAGCTTACGCTGATTATTTTAGGATACCTCGTTTTCTAATGTTCTGTGGTATGTTTTAGGTTACTTTCACATGAAGACGGGATCAGTTGCAGATCCCGAAACGCCGTGATCATCTTGCTCATCGATGCAAACTGTCCGCAATAATAGTATAAACTCCAATATTGAATGTTACGGAACATTCTAAAACCTTTTAAAACTTTGTTGAAGTAATATTTGACCCAATTTATTGGCTTAAAACGTTTAATACTTTCAACTAATACTTCTCACACAGCTTTCACTATTTTTCTTAAAATTAACTACTGCTAAATATTCAAATAAGCTATTAAAATAATTAATGTCTACTATTTTTTATTAGATTAGTAGATAGTAGAAAAAAACGAGATTCGAACATATGACCATCAGTATCAAAATTCCACCCAACACCCTGTATACTTGGAACACCCAAATAATTATCTTTTGGAATATATTACTTGGACATACAAGTACCCTCTCTTGATTACCAGTGCAGAAGTCAATAAATCAACAACAGTGTGAATGCTTCATCAAGGTAACTGAGTTACCTCTCGACTAGTCCCTGACCCTTTCAGTTTCCGCTTTTGACAAAATCTTACTGAATATAATTATATGAATCAATATTTTTGTAACGTTTTAATTTTGTCAATTAATGTTATGTGAATTGGAAGAAAAATTACCGACACATAGCCACTAGTTCTATCATGAATCCGAGAGAATTTCCTATAAATGGGTAAAAAAACACCGAAAGTTTCCTTTTGTCCTCTTTTTGGAGTCTTATGACCACTCTAAAGTCTACTCTGAAATTCTCCCATCGTCAACAAAAAACTTATAAACAAAGAATTTATTGATAATATTAAAATTTGTGTCTATTTCCTGGTTTGACTAATTTAGAATATTGAGCTTACATAAAAACTACTTTCAGGAAAGTTAAACTATCCTTTCAAACTCGTTCTGACCGTTGATTCTCCATTTGAATGGATGAGGTGTCCTTTGAAAGACTTGGGAACGGCCATTTAGTGGCCTGGAATGAGCTCTTCGCAGAGTCTTCTACTTATCTGATAATAGTCACAGGAAATGAAGTCTCCATTTTCACTGGCTCAATACTGGATAGAAACTGTCTTCTGTGCCATTGTAAGGTGATTATTCTGATCAGATTACCTAAAATAGAGGGTCGCTCCGTAATTGCTTTTATATATCAAAATTTGTTAAAACCCGCCTTAGCTACTTTGACAAGGGGAATAGGTGGCACAGACGCCACAGAGTGTGGCTCAACTGGCAGTAACATGATATTGTACACTGGACTCTAGAAGTTATTTGTTTTTTTTTTTTGCTTGTCACTGGTCACAGTACTTGGAAGAGTGGTCAGTGTGATTCCAGAGTGATATTATTGTATTTATTGTATGTAATTTATATATTGGAATAAATCATTATTTCTCAGGTAAAAAGATAAACTTAACTCTTAGGCTTTTGCGGCCGGTGTCACAACTATAATCTAGTTCTTCCGGTTCACACCGCGTCCAAACTTGGAAACTTGGAACTGAAACATTTTCGCCAATCAGTGACTGAAGATGGTACTCCACAGTGAGGCCGAAATGTCTCAACCTAATTATGAAGTTCGAACGTGGTGTGAACCGGAAGAACTAGATTATAGGTAAGGGTAAAGTTTGTCTTGTTTGACCAGGCAACGTAAGTACTACAAAGTCCTCTCTACCATTCAACCTCACCTTTACCTGGCGTTACCGCATAGTCACATTACTAATGTAAGTGGTTACTGGTATTAGTAATAGGTAACTGTGAAATTTAATGTTAATATCCGTTAAATTAGGGTTTATGAAGTGGCAGAAAGTCTACGAATTATGATATTAGTGCTTAATTCCTCCTCAACATCGCCTGACAAAACGTTATAGAATTAGTAAAGGTTAAGAGGGTGTATTATTATAATATATACTAGTAAACAATTTTTTTTAAGGTTCATTTCTTGGTAACCTATTATTAAATACACTGAAGATCAATTCTACAGTATGAGTACACACAATAAATCAAATTAATTATTTATAAATAATTTTTGAGTTTTGAACAACAAAAAACTTTACTTTTTGCTTAGAAATAATGGGGTATTCATCATAATGATTCCAGGTGTATAGAGGTCATTCGTAGTAACCTAAAAAGCACAACCAACTTAAATAAGCTTCACAAGATAAAAGCCCTGGCAAATTTTTAAATAAAACTAATACACACGAAAGACAACTATTTTAGGCAAAATGTGGTTTAACGTGTTTGAAATAATTCCGAGAGCCAAGACAGATGACAGCGCTGCGGAGTCGAGATAACGTGGAATGTCACCGTCAGAAGGAGTTTCATTTTCCATTTATTAAAAAGCCTTTCCAGAATATTTTGCAGTGATGTTTAGAAAGTTGTGGTTTAAAAGCTAGTTATCTTACAAGACTTATCAAGAAATATCATAAAAATCAGATGTTCGTAACTATTACTCCTTGAAATGGGTAAGTTTATTACACCTTTTCAGCTATTTCGTACATTTATTTGAGCTGTTGATATAAAAGAGATATTCTTCGGATCTGAGGCGGTTTTGTATCGCATGCGACTCCGGGAGCTCATCACTCCGGTTGCGCGGTTGCGATCCCCGCAGTCACCACTTACAATTAGTAAAGTGACTAATCGGTGACGCTAGGTTAAGGTCGATATTAGGTAGTAGTAGAAGCCCTAACTTCGCATTGTGAAACAAGACAGACTTGACTTTTAAATGTCTCAATCCAAGGAAACATAGGCTAATAAGTTATATAACAGCTTAATTTATGCTCAGTGCTCTGAATGTCAAAGTGCAGAAATTTTAATTAAATAATTGAACAGAAATTACTTTAAATTTTAAAACGGTAGGTTCTAGAGCGACGGGGTTGTTTTGAACTATGGAAAAAGTGAATATCTACTATACAGGGTGAACTTTGTATTATGTAATTATGGTATTGTTACAATTTGATAGGTAAATCAAAACTTTGAACGGCCACCACTTTCAAACGGGCTGTCCAATATAGCTTGTTAACGAACTTAACCTAGATATTTGAAAAAGAAACATTTGTGCCAAAACTGTAAGGTTTTGGCGTTTGACTGAGGAGGTGTTGCGAGGCAAAAAAAGCAAAAACATTTCTACGACGTTTTGTTCTATTTGCCAAAAGAAATGAACAGCTCTATTTCCAAAGAATATTCGCTAACAATATAGACAAACATAGAAATGGAGCCCGTAAATGCTAAATCCATGGTAATATTCGAGAAAAGAACAAGAAGAATAAGAAGACAAAATGCTAGGTGCATTCTCTCTACAATAAGTATTTGGTAAGACAATGTGACGTCGTATTATTGCATTGGAGACGAGAGAACTTTATTGAATCCTTTCCAAGATCCAGAACAATATGTGGCGCATCATTACTGTTCTTATTGCGACTTGATCCTGCCTCGAGTCCTTGTGTTACACTCAGTTTAGCTTATTGCGATCTGGTCATTCAAATTTATTATATTTAATAAATATCCTGAACGAGAATCACACTTTCAAAGGCATCGAAGACAAATGAAATCTTAGTATGAAAGGAAAGGTAAACTGAAGAGACTTGCATATTTACCTAAGAATTTAAAAGTCCGGGAAACATACTTAACTCTACCCACGTAAATCCAGGAACCCTTTTTACGAAATATATAAAATGAAAATAAGAAGATTTCAATGAACTTTTTACATATGCTGTTTATTTTATTTTACAATTTTATACTAGCGTTTAACTTTAATACTTTAAAACTATTTGGTTTATTATATTATTAGTAACCCTCAGTTTGTATGATAATTAATAAATAACATCTCCTGAGTCAAGAGTATTGAAAGTGACGCCTCAGCTACTTGGGAGGGAGAGCGTCGTTGTAGAGATTTGCGGGGGAAAATGGAGACTTATAATTAATGCTACTTTGCCGAAACAACATTCAAATGAAATATAAACATATTATCTAGGTTTGCCTGTAGTTTATTTTCTAAAATGTCTTTCAGTTTGTCGTATGTTATAAACGATAAAATTTAGAACATAAGGAGTATTTTTAAGACCTTATTTAAGAACCTAAAAATAGACAAAGATCTAACCACAGATAAACTCTTTCTCTTTCCATAAAAATTAACATATCCGAAGTTAACCTTTATATTATAAGATCTCTATCTACTTTCCACGAATTACTTGCAAGCAGAGAATTTCACTGTTAAACCGCATGAGTTGAAAGAAAGCCCGTTATTACGTGCGCGGTGTCATGTGTTCATTCGTCGGACGAATTCAGCCTTTCCCTGTGGTGACCACGGAGGCGGACCCTAAAGTAACTGTAGTTGTGAACTACGATGTTAAAGATAAATAAATAAAAATGTCTTTATTACAGCGTCTCTCAGTATAAGTAATGTTTTACAGAGCATTTTAAGTCAATCTTAAACCTATCTTTTTCTAGTTATACTATACTATAAAAAAGCTATACTTTACTAATACTATTTTAAAAGCTCTTTAAGTTTGGCCCTAAACGTGCCTAAGGCATAAGTTTTAAGAGTAAAGGGGAGGTCGTTGTACAAATTTGGGCCGAAATATGAGAAACTATTCCTCCCCACCTCCCAGTTGACTTTTCGGAAGTGAAGTTGCCCTCCATGGCGGGTTCTCCGCTGCGAGACCTCATCCCGAAGAGAGAGCCTCTTACAAAGGAACTGGGGCTCTTGCTGAACTAGAGCCTTGTGAATCATGCAACACGTCATGATCCTGCAAACAGTCTACATCCCCACTATCTCCACAGCATCTCCAAAAGGAGAGACATGGTCTAATCGCTTTAGACTAAACATGAAACGAATGGCTGAGTTCTGCAACTTTTGAATGCGCTCCATGTCTCTCTTTAAGAGGCTGTTCCCATAAGCTGGCAGACAGTAGGTGAATACCGACAGGACCAGTGACAGCATGAGCTGTAGCTTTGCTGACTCAAGATCAAACACGGAAGGAGTTTTCTATTTTAGATTTCTAATTCGGGAATAGCTAGTAGCATGAATCTAAGAGAATGTTATGGTAGATATAGATAGCGCACAGATGCAAAATGGCTGAGGCAGAAAACTCAACATAGTTGAGGTAGCCCACGCACAGAATGCGCTGCAAGGGAATCCTATGGAGAGTCTCAAGTAGAGCCACTTACGCACACGCAAGTTCGGTTGTCCTTGGAAATGGCACGACTTGGTTACGTTATGGACATTGGACAAACTCGAGCATGTGGAGCCGAGGGGGAGAAAGACGGTGATAGACGGCAGCGCGCTCACAGTCTTTGCGAGGGCTTGCTCAACTATGCCTTGCCATGGGCGTTCTACCTACTGTAACGTTGTCTTTGGATGAATGCACTGTAAAACAAAGTTTATGACGGTAAATCATAAATAATCAAAATACCTGAGGTTGAAAGCCAAATATAATACTTGTAATAACTTTTTAACTACAATTTATGTTCAAATGCCATATCAATAAAATCGTTTAAGTTTTGAAAGTGATAGAGAAAGAAAAGCTCGCAATGGAGTATTCGAGGATTTCTAGAAGTAGGATTTAGTATTTGATCTGCACCCGGGTTTCATTTATTATTCAAGCGCTGATCACAGCTTCATCGCCCTGTCTTACTTGTAATCCTTATCTGTTACGTTTTACAGTGCTTCTCGGCTGACACTTTACAGCTGTTCTGGAGATTAATAATTAGAGAATATCCGTTGCTAGCATTTACTCGTATATCCCGTATGGTGTACCAGGACGTGGACAAGACCACAGATACATGACCACAACACAGGTAGAGTAACCGCAGGTAACCACAGGAACACGTCATTCACTCATGAGTATTGAATAATCTATACGTTCCTAAACTACAAAGTGATTGAACAGTTTTTTCTGATTTAATTTTGCAATGATCTTTAAATAGCTGAACATTTCTTATCTCGAATACAAGGTGAAGTTTGAATCCCCTCCACCCTAACTTTTGAAAAAATAATTTTTTTTAAAATACCTTTGGGAATGTTTTAATAGGGTTCTGAAGGTTATTTTGACGTACTTTGCGTTACCCATCCTCTACCCAAAAGCCGGGAGGAAGGGTCCCCCTAAATTAAGACAAATACAATCACCTTCCCTTGTGTGGCCTCAAGCGAAAGGGAATTTTAACAAAAATACGGTGCTAAGAAAGTTTTTCTTGACTTATGTTTTGGTATAATTAGTTAAAGTTATAAGTTGTCAATTTAAAAATGCTACAACTCCATATAGTGTAATTTGACTGAGAAAGCTTTCTTCAAAATCTTCTAAGAGATTTCATGTTATCATGTTATAATTCTAGAGAAATTTTATTTATTTAAGAAGTTACACGACTAACGCTGAGCTGAGTAGGCGTAACTCTAAGGGCTGAAGATTTCTTACAAGCGTCCACATTATTGGAACACAGTGTCCAATGTCTCCCAAGAGAGTCATTATTCGCAGTCCATTTGAGAGCTAATGCTTTCCATTCCATCTTTAACGCTTTATAACAAGGAATGTTCAGAAATTATTTTAATATTTTGCGTTGTAGACGCACTTCTTTATGAAAAGCTCATAAAAATGGTGATTGAAAAACTTGAGTAGTCTGTTATTGTAAAGAAACGATCGTATCCCTTTCTATGTATTTCTTGTTGTAAATTTTCATAACATCTAATAAACAAACTAAGCTAAACTAATAAAAATGTGAAATTGAGATATTGTTGTTTGTTTTAAGGTCGGTTGGAAGGCTAACAGAGTTATACCTTGATGATGTATTCATATTCACCCCATGTGGCCTTGCTTCATGAATACGTCAAATAATTTCATAACTCCTGTGAGAATGTAAAATGGAGAAGAAACTGTTTTCAAAATACACAATCGAGCCTCATTCATCATGGTTGGTATCACAAGATGTTCTTTGCTATCGAGTTTCCTTTGGAAAATGAGATATTCATGCCGTCAGCATAGTAAGACTAAGGCCCGGGACCGTGAAATAAGCGCCGATCCTAACCCCCAAAAACACGTTTTGAGCGTTTTTTTATTTAAACATATTACGTTAAGCTTAACAGTATGAAACGAAAGTTGGAAAGATATTTGTTCTCTTATCTTTCTTGCAATACCATTTTCATTAGCCCAACTGTTTGAATCAAGGTTTCGAAAATCGATAAATCACTTAGAATAATCCTGTGTAGTCTATGAAAGAGTCGTATAGTTTAATATAAAGAAGCTTCAGTAAAATTGATAATGTAATACCTTTATTTACACCAGGTAAACATGTTCATTTCTCAAAACTGCGCGGGGCTGAATTTTACAATCATGAAATCTTCTATCATGAAATCTGCCCAACAGACAGCTTTAAGTTTTTAAATATACTTGTTAACAAAAGATCAACCTGGAATAACCAGATTGACATAATCTGTAAAAGAATGGCTTCGGGGATATTATTATTGTGAAAACTGTCTTCTCACTGCAGGGCAGATGTTTTGAGAATTTTCTATTTATACATCCCACATATTATTATATGGTATAATTTCGGAGAACAGCGGTGACATAAAAATTTCTAGGCTGTTGATTCTTCAAACATCGCCTGTAAGAATAATTGCAAAACTAAAACATAGTATATCCTGTCGATGTGCTTTCAAATTAACCGGAATACTCACAATGACGTAATTTTACTAAGAAACTTTATTATTCTGATTTTTAAATTTTCAATCGGTAGAGTCAAGTCACTCTCATAATACCCGTAGTGCAAACATCTTAAATTTGTATAGCCACCGTTTGGAAATGTTCAATAAATTGCCGATAAATGCTGGTAAAAAGATGTTTTAACAAATTACCAGAAAACATCAGGAAAATTCAAAGTTTTAAAACTTTGTGAGCTAAATGAAAAAATTAAAAAAAGTGTGAGCTAAAGAAATTTGTATTGTCAAATTCATTTTATACAATGGGAGAATTCATGAAAAAATATGTTTTAATTTAAATGTGTATACTTATATTTTTTACTATATACTGTAGTTGAAGATGTTTTTAGCTGTTCATTCTTACAGTGGTGGTGGATTTTTTGTTGTTAAATAGTTCTTTTTTAATCACAATTATTTTATATTGTATATTGACAAAAATATATAAGTAAATAACCGATTTGTGTGTATTGCGATGCCACAGCACAAGGCTAAAGTCTTTACGTTTCAGTCTTTACATTCAAAGAGTTAACGGCATTAGATAAGCTATGAGAGCCAGATTAGTATTCAGCTGGAGTTTATACACTTTGTTAGACTTCAGAGTTCGTGTAAACTCAGGTTTATTATTGGAAGCTTTACACAGAATCAACAAACATTCTCCCCAACAAACCTCGTATAATTTTAAAATTGCTATTGTATTAGTCACAAAAGAAAACAGAAAAATAAAGAAATATAACGTTTATTGCTTTTACAATATAAATAATGTATAAGCGTATAAATCGACAAATATAAATAAATAAATCTAAAGTTGTAAAAGAAAATAGTAGTTCAAGTAAGTGTAAAAAATAAATATAAAATAATAATAATAAAAAATTATAAAGTGAAACAGATAACAAATACATATTTTGAATTTTGAAAAGAAGGACGTTCAATGTTTAGATATACATTTTTACATAAGAAAAATTACATAAATTTTAAACGTAATTACATGATATATACGTTAAATCGAAATCAAAATTCTGTATTATTTTTAATCTGACAATCATATATCATAAATAAATTGTATTACAAACGTCATTTTTTAAACACAAAAAACTGTGAAATCATTAAAAGAAAATGATTACTATTTATTGATGTTGTTACCATAATGCAAAACCGTTCGTTTTGTTACATTTCAAGAAACCCATTGACTGAGTAACAAGCTTTTCCCAACAAAACGTTATTTAGTCAAGTTTTGAATTTATTTAAAGTAATTTAAGTATCTACTTCTTGAATTCACAGAGGCAATTTGCTATACAAATTCGGACCAATGTGTTGAGGAAGTGAGGTGGTATGCTCAAGTCTATGTGATAATTGACTATGCTGAAATATATCAGAGTTTAAGCTATTATTGCGGGCATTTTCCATCGTTAGTGGTCAATGTGATCACAAAATGACTTCTTGATGATCTTGCTCACTAACGATGGAAAATGTCCGCAATAGTTTAAACTCTGAAATTCTCCCATTGTTAACAACAAACTTTATAAACAAAGAACTGAAATATATGCCTATTTTCATAGTTATGTATGTATCAGTTACAACATTTATAGATTTAAACTCATAAAATAATGATAATTCGTAAATATTTATTGACGGCAGTGTTAATATTTGAAACGTTTCAAAATAGTTTCTACACGACGCTCTTCCGTTCAATTTTGCACTGATGCACGGATTATATGGTTGTAAATAAAGTCTTAGTTAAATTTAATATTCTAGAAGATTACAAATATCATCAGTATATTTGAGATTACCGTTACGAAGCGTATGTGAATATGTGATAATATAAATACCCATGAATAATGGATGAGAAAGCAATATACCCAGCTTCAGTTGAGCGCGGTTTCGGTGACATATTTAGGCGCTTAAAACATTTTTATTTAAATACAATTATAAATAAATAAATAACTTTATTTGTCGTGTACAAAAAATTATTGAGTGACAAGAAAAAAGCTAAATATAAAAACCGATAAGACAAACCCATCATTAAAATACTGTTCCCTTAAACTACTTGCTACACAGCTCAATGAGTTATATATGAAATGTTGTTGGGAAAATTAGTTGTATTTGAATAATTTATAAATTCAACAACACTGTAAGATTAGTTTTGAATCAAACATTTTTTAAATTTTGACTTAAAAGATTTTATACTGTAATTTTTTTAATAGTCCGGTAATTTGTTAAAATGTTTAAAACCAATTTAGGACGGTAATTCCTGAGATATTTCAAGCCTATGATATTCCAACCTAAATTGACTTTTATTTCTAGTGTCAAGGTTGTGATTATCATGGCCTGTTACCAAACTACCTGTTATGGAAGGTCTAATCGTTTCGTATAAATAAATACAAGAGAGGGGAAGAATGCCTAATAATTTAAATATTTCTTTACAAGAAACCCTTAAACTTAATTTATCACACAGCTTTCTTTTGCAGAATAAAATTCTTAGGAGTTGAGTTGTGTAATCTTTTTGAGTTGTAGGTATCGAAAAAAGGTTTTCATATTTAAAAAGCTGCATTAAGTAAAATAAAAACTAATGTAGTTTTGGTAAAAAACGTATTCAAATAAAAACGTAAATAAATAACGTATTCACGATATCATTTCCTTGAAACGTTTCATCCCTCTGACTGTCAATGTAGTGAATATGTCCATGTGTTTGTTGTCATTAAATACAAACAGATGTGCTGAGTGGTGTGACAGTCCAGTTCTAATCAATGCGGAAATAGCTATGTACACGGGAGCCACATTTTAAATACAACTACAAAACCTACAACCCTATGTTAACTAATGTTATGAAACATGTTAACTGAATTGCATTGTTTTCCTATTTAACACAACTTTGTTTGTTGAAGTATGTAATGGTCGTTTGCCCGTTGGAAGAATAAAATAAGTAGCAAATAAGGAAGACACAAATCAAGACAAGGTGTATGATCAGTTCACCAAGTGAGCGCTGGGGGCGCAGCTGCTCTTTACAACGGTTATTTATGGTGCTGTCAGTAATTCCTTTTCTGCAAGATATCTTCGCCGATTTAGTTTCAATCAAATCTAAAATACTCTTATCTTTAAAGTTTAATTATTTAAATTTAAAGGGTTTACATTAAAACTGTTATAGCTTTATACCTATGTACATTAGCGGATCTGTGGCGGATTGGTATCGCGCGCGATTCTGGAGCTCATCACTCCGGTAATGTAAAGAAAATTTCACAATTTGTAATGTGACTTTACGGTGAAGATAGGTAAAGGTCGAGGTTGAGTGGTAGGGAGGACTTGAAAGTCCTAACTTCACCTAATTAAACAAGACAAACTTAACCTTTTTACATTTATAATCTAGTTATTTCGGTTCACACCGCGTCAAAACACAATAATAATTAGTTTGAAATATTTCAGTCTCGCTGTGGAGTAGGCCAACCATCTTCAGTCACTGATTGGCTGAAACTAAGCTTCTTGCTGGTTGCTGTCTGCTATCCTATTGATTGAAGAGATGCCAACCGTCTATTTGAGCAGGGATGCCAACGGATAAGGTTCTCATTGGTTGAGACACTGTCGAAAAGGCTTCTTCACGACGGATGCCAGATTTTACAAAGTTTAATACTGTCTTCTTTGTTGAAGTTATTATTTCAATGTTTTCGTAATTGACTGTTGGGGAATAGTGTATAATTTTCGCCAATACTTTGGCGTCAAATTATGCTGCATGTTTCATGTTGTAGCTGTGTTCTGCTAAGGCCGAATTTTCAACTTCTTCGTTTGTTGTGTGTCTTATGTCCCCTGCTCCAATAATAAAAAGGTAAAGGTAAAGTTTGTCTTGTTTAACGAGGCGGAAGTTAGGACTACAAAGCCCTTTCTACCACTCGACCTCGACCTTTTTCCTAGCGTTACCATATAGTAACTTTACACTAAGGTTATAATATTTCTTAGTCTCAACCTCAAACCTAGAAATGAATTTGTTACTTACACTTACGTTACTAGATATAATGAAAAAACTAAACAATTTTATTAATCATTTAGCTTTTTGTTCTTTTTACTGTAAACAAAGCCTTAATGTAAAAATTAGCTTATCTGTTTACTGGATTAAGCCATAGTTTCTTTCCCTCTTTGTTTCCAAGAAAGTGCAAAACAAACGTAGGGAAGTGGCAATATTTACCACCAGGAGCGCTCCAGTCCCCAATCCGGCCTTATTGGTTTTCTCTAATGTATTATTCATGTACTGGATGTATTCTCATAGTTTAGCCAAATCTTCTTTAAGTATATTACCATTCAGTTGTTGTTTGTTATCATGCATATATATTTAGCCGCAAGCAACGATGGCTAAGATAATGTAATACTAACAAAATAAATTGTAGTGAAATCGCATTAATATTTCCGTAAGTGATAAATTGTACGTTTCTATTTCAACTCTCACCAATCAAAGCAAATTAAAAGCTAACTATAGATAAAGCCTTACAATTCTTAATTTCACCTCATTAGCGGACACCTTTTACTGGCAAATTTCTATAGAAATAGATCTATTAATGATAATAACAAAAATAATTTAGTAAAAAGAAAGAAACGGTCTTTTCCTGCCACTTCCGGAGAAAAACCTCTCCTAAATTGTCGGGTAGTTAAAAACTCCACCCCTCTTCAGAGGACTACACTAATAAAAAAAGTCCGTTTCTTTGTTTTTACTAAAATGCTCTCCACCACTGTTATGAACTTTCAAACTAACAATAATAATGTATTTGCCATATTATACAATCACTTTTGTGTTGACAAAGCTGAATAAGGTAACGAAACAACAACAACAAAAACAAGTATAACAAATATTTAAAATAAAACAACGTTAACCACTCGTAAGAGTATAACAAAACCTAGTTAAATTTATAATACAATTTAATTTTCATTATTTAAATCCTGATCTATAAATCTCCCAAAAGAATAGTATGAGCGTTCCAAGAGATAAGCTCGTAACCTCTTTTTGAATGGGATAACATTTTGTGTGGATTTAATGTTTTCGGGAAGTTTGTTTAACAATTTTGCACCTGCCTGTGATGGAAGCTTTCCATAAATGTGTAATCTATGAGAATTTTGTCTAAATGTATGAACTTGCCTAGTATTGAGTTTGTGAATTTGCTGACATTGAACTAAATCACATTTTGTCAAACAGAAAATAATAGTCTCATAGATGTACAAACTTGGGAGGGTTAGAATATCTAAAGTTTTAAATAAATCTCTGCAAGACTCCCGAAAACCGATTTTGAAATTATTCGTAATGCTTGTTTTTGGCGGATAAAAATTCTTTTAAACTTGTAATCAGCACATGCCCCCCGTATACATATACCCTAAGATAAAAATGGATTAATAAGACTAAAATATGCTATTTTGAGTACATGCAATTTACAGTGGGTAGCAAGCTGTCGCAGAAGAAAAATCCCTGAAGATATTCTTGCACATATATGATCGATATGTATAGACCAATTTAAATTGCTATCTAATTTAACCTACCTATTTAATTTATGATACGTCGTAGAGCATAACGGTTTAAAGTTTTGAGCTCCCCTACACCTCCTAAATCAAATTTCAAAATTTTACGTAAATAAATGCCTGTGTGGCTACACTACAAGTCACCAAATTTGGTACAAATACTATTTTTGAACTTATCTCTATAAGGTTCGTTAACCAGCAAAATCAGTCTAGTGGAAGTGACCTTATAGAGAAGCGTTTTCCAAAAAAAAATAGTTCTTCGTGCGTTTCCCACCAAAATACTACAAAATTTAATCATCCCAAAGAAGATGGAGGCGAAAAGAAACTATTTTGTTCTTTAAGTCTGAGGCTTTCGCGGCCGGTGTCACAACTCTAATCTAGTTCTTCCGGTTCACACCAACCAGTGACTGAAGATGGTACTCCACAACGAGGCCGAAATATCGCAACCAAATTCTGATGTTTAGACGCGGTGTGCACCGAAAGAACTAGACTATAGTATTTTGTTCATATTTTATACTCGTGCTAGGAAGTTGTTTAAAACGACAGAACTCTGTTTAGCCTTGATCATTTTCTTTTTAGTTTAAGATTAATAAACAATATGTTGAAAATTGCTTGAAGATACCCACCACCAAATTTTTTAATGCTTTGCAGAGTAAAAGAAATCCATGAGTTACTAACAATAATAATAATGACAATTTAATTACCAATATACAAATTAACATTGTGTTGGTATATATAAAAAAAACAATAGTAAATTACAAACCACTACAGTCAAATTTAGAATTAGAAATATATTTCTTACATGATTAAAATTTGTAATGTATTTTAGAACTTCTGAGTGGTCTATAAATTCTTGCAAACTATAAAATTCGTTGGTGACAAGATAATTTATAAGTTCTTTCTTAAAAAATTTAGTATTTTGAAGACTTTGTTTTTTCTTGGGAAGTTTTTAAAATAGTGCAATTCCAGCTTGATAAGGTAATTTTTGAATGATTCTAGTCTGTGATAATCGAGTCTATAACTAGTTAAACCTACTGCACTAATTAAGGCAAAATAAAAATTAAATCGCAAATGTATAGTGAAGGAAAGGTTAGAATGTCTATTCGTCTAAAATAATTGCGACTTGAATCTCCGGCTTTTAAATTGCACAAGATTCTAATGCCATTTTTTGTAACACAAATACTCTACTGATTTTTGTCTGAGCACAGTTTCCCCACAAACATTTGTTACAAAATAATGAGCTTTGTAATACAAGATAGTGGTTTTGGCAGGTTTACTTAACCTAAGGAATGTTCTCAACAATGTGATAGAAAGTTGGTGAAATAAGTTCAAAGTTGTTAAGCCTTCAAACGCCTGTTTGTTTAAAACTTCAGGTTTTGTTCAAGTACTTAACACACGTTTAGCTTATTTACTTCACTCTTAAAACAAGGTCTAGTTTCATAATCGGTTTCCATTAGTGAATTTCCTTTTCATTTAGTTACAACAGTAAATCTTCCGTTTGGGTATTTATGGACATTTAAAAAAGCTAATTTTGACAAATTTCGTACTAGCTAAATTTGACGTTTGAATTGTTTTATTGCAACAAACTAAATTCAGTCAGTGTTTTTTGAACATCCAAGAACAAGTACTATTCCATTGATGTTCCGATGTAAAGAGCGCTAGTAGCTATATTTCTTGACCATCCCCAAGGTCCAAATGACACCATTTTCCATGATCGATGGTTTTGGCCGGTGTGATTTAAAAACATACGAATTCCCTAAACCAAAATTGACAATCTCTGGCGTTTTTTATCAACTGACGAAGTCCATCCAGTTTTTCTGGTAGCGTTAGAGAAGAATATAGAAGAAATCAGGTAAACAATGTACGAATGAACAATTTGAAGGTTTTAACCAAGCCAACAGGCATCTAAGCGCTAAAGCACCGCTTACATGAGTGAATCGAATTTCCCTTGCAATTTGATACTCGTATTCGCTCCGTTCACAGCCTCAGGCTTACGTGTTCTTTTTTTGGCCGCCATTTTGAAACGACTCAACAATGATTTTGTGTAATTTTAGTGTATTAAAGGGTACTATCAAAATGCTCATTTATTTCAAATTTCATCGATATTTACTGTTTTTAGATCATTGATGATCAACAACTTTTGGCCAAAACTCCCAAAGGATAATACCGGTTCCCGATTTTCCTGCCTAACAAACCTAATCAAGATATTTACAAAAATCAACGATTTGTTACAAATTTCATGAAAATTTGACAAAACATTTGACCTCTATTTGTTTGTATCAAAGTGTGAAAAAATGCTAAAAACGTGTTCTGGGGTCAAGATCGGTGCTCATTTCACGGCCCCGGGTCAGGGTCTTACCACGCTGCATGAATATTTCATTTTCCAAAATAAATTCTATAACAAGTTCTACATTACTTTAGTCGGAAAGGCTAATATTGATAAACAATGAAGGAGCTCAAGTTGAAACATTGAGCCACAACAATAAATAAGGTGAGAAGCGAACACCTGGGCGCACACAAAATCGTTCTCAATTATTCTTTGTTTATTTCGACGTCTCCCTATTCTCTGGGCAATATCTCTTCCTTCCAAACCCATCCGTTTAGTAGTTATCACAGAAAGTCTTTGCTCATTTCGCACTAAAAGCAGCTGCTTTAGACATATATGTATTGATAATCTAATGTGGCGTGCATTAACTGTTCCAATGGGGTTTTTGCTTGGAATGATTGATTTCGTAAAACTATTCATCTTACTCGTAAAACTATCGATCTTAAAGGTGATTAGTTTACTATCTGAGAAATAATTTATTTCAAATTCCGAAAAGTACTGACGGAAGAACGGTCAGGATGAACTAGCATAACAATAACTGTTTCTTCAAGTAAACTGTACAATTTAGATCAATAGGTTCAAATGAGTAGTTTAGTTTTTGAATTGTAAAACATTAAAGTACAGTCAATAGATACATTTTCTGACCTGCATCATGGAAAACAGTATCATTCATCACTCGGCCCAAAAGTGCCATTTTGACCCTCTCTCATTATGAAATGTTCTTTAATTTTTTCTTAATTTTTTTATTTACGAATAGTTTATTTTATATTTAATAAAACTCGGCCGAGCCTCGGACAAAAGTTTCACTTTAGGATCTAGTGCTGATGACATACTAGATTAATACCAAATTGCTGCTTTGATAATAATTTATTTATTATTGATGTTCTCTCCATTTATTTTGTGGTAATCGTAACTATACAATAAAAGCATCAGTCTTGTACTTTTTACCACATAATCTTTAATTTTTACAGACATGTTTCGCCTTAGAATTATCAGTATAAATAAATAAAATTAATGGAACATATGAAAGTTAAACAAATTGACCTGTAAAAACAAACACTTTGGGAACAATTTTCAGTAGAGATGTAAAAATAAAAGGAGTATAAGTGTATAAAAGTTAAATAAAATATATGTATAATAAATACAACACATTTGGAAAACCTGATAATAACAGAGAATGAAAATTAATTTGGTCAAATGGTCTATTTGTTTAACTTTCGTATGTTCCATTAATTTTATTTATTTATACTGATGATGCTGAGCCGAAACCTGTCTATGTAAAATTAAAAATTATGCGGTAAAAAGACTGATGCTTTCATTGAATAATTTATTTGTTGAATGCATGTTGTTTTTATCTTATGTTTTTTGACAGTTTTGTTGATTCTTATATACTTTCCGTCTATGTATTAATACCTCTATTCATCTTATATTTAGTTATTTTAAAACTGTAATATTTTTGTATGATTAGAATCGGCAAGAGTGTGAACTGCTGCGTGATATCAGCAGAGAAGACATTCACAAATGTGAGCGGGAAGTGACAAATGTTGACAGAACGGAGTAAGATAACATGTCAGTCACGTGACACTACGTCACTCTACACAACATTTGATTCAGCAAAGCATTACTACGACATTACTTTCAAAAAAGATAAGAAATCAAAACAGGCCACAGAAAACTTAACAAGTATAAGACGCCCGAATATAAAATCATACATTCCAAAATTGAGGCCATCCTAACGTTCCGCTCAGCCCTATAATTATTTATCGTAATTCACCTGGTAAGGAATTTTCTAGATTCTTGTTAAAAGTGCGCAGTGGTGGCTGTGACCTTGAATTTCGTCCCATTAGATCCAATGTAAAAACATGAATTTTCTTGGGACACTTCACACCTACAGTTATTATCGGACTTAAATGAAATAAACTTTATTTTAAAAAGCATTAAGTGTTTTAATGGATCCACTGAGCCAAATTTCCATTTTCTCATTAAAAAATTAAAGAATCTTTGTATTTTTATTTTTTATTTTACTGTTAAAATAATAAAATGTTTAAAAAATGGTCAGTGGAGTCCTGCAGTACATTGTTATCTTTAAAATAAAACGTATTTCAAAAAGATCTGATGAAAACTGTGGGTGTGAGGTGTTTCGAGGAAATGCTAGTTTTTCTACATTAATCTTATGGGACAAAAAACAAAATTAACGTCATATATTGTGCAATTAAAACTTCTTTATTTTTAGGGAAAAATTACAGACATAATTAAAGCACTTATCTTGTTTGGTGGTGAGTGATTGGTCAGCTTGCGCTGATTACTTTTAAGCCAGCCAGTTTCCTAATGTTTTGTTTTATGTTTCAGCAATTTTTACCTAAAGACGACGTCAGATTCCATATTCCAAAACGTCGTGTTCTTCTTGTTCACTTAAACAACTGTGGAAACCCTCCACGATGATATTTAAATCTCAGAAATACTACCATCGTCAACAACAAATTTCAAACAATGAATTATTTTAAAAAGCTTCACAGCATAAGTATACATATATCACTAGATACAAAGTTTGAGTATAAATGTTACTTCTGTAACATCAACTTGTGTAATTACGACAAATACTCATAAAACTTGAACTATGTTGTTAAAGTTTGGTTTAGTTAACAGTTATGCTGTGGTTAACTGGCTATAATCCACTGGTTATGGCCTTGTGCGTCTGAATATTCTTCCTATGTTTTGATAATTACCGAATTTCCTTTGAAAAATGAGATATTCAAGCCGTCAGCATAGTGCAGCCCAGGCCCGAGACCATCAAACGGGCACCAATCCTGACCTCCAAAACGTTTTGAGCTTTTTCTACACTTATATGCATACATGTGTACTCTCTACAGGTCACACTTTTGTCCGATTTTCATCAAGTTTGCTACAAATGTTCCTTTTGTAAATACCTCAATCAAGTTCGTAGCTAGCCTTTAGAAGCTAGTAGAAATAGACCTTTAAGGAGGAATTTTCACCAAAAATACGGTAGATGAAAAATTATCCAAAACAGTAAAATTCATCTGTTTTTGATGAAATTTGAAACAAATATGTGTTTCAGTTTAATTTATCAACATTCAAAAACATTGAAAACCCTTTGTGTCGTTTCAAAGTGACGACCAAGAAAGTGATTATCCGTTTAGAAGTGCAATGAAAAGTATAACTTTAATAATATTTAAAATGAATTTTTCCTTTTGACAAGTAGTTAAACTTGCAGTAAAAGAGATTCATGAGTACAAATACCATATAACTGTTGCCATTTGTAAAATTGCCATGATAACAATTACAAGTGACCTCATTAATATTCTATTTCCAAATCGTATGGCTAATCTTAAAAATAGTGTGTCGTATGAACTTCGAGTACACATTTCATTCTTCAGAAAATAAGATAAAAACAGTTATCGCAAATAATTTGTTACAATACTGTAATCAACAAAGACATTATACAAAAAAGGATAGTTTCACTGACTCTAAACCTATTCTAATGCATAAACATTCGCTATAGTATTTACATTCAACAACTGTTAGTTTAACCAGAACAATGTGAGCTTGTAAAATCTGACATGGCTCTCTGTATATATGCTAATCTTCGGTTATTGTTTTGTGTTCTACTGTGTGTAAACATCAAATGAAGGCGAATTCACGTTTAAATGGAATTAGTACTTTTTACTGAGACTACTCCGTATATTGAAACATAATGTATTCAACCCCAAATGAACAAAAGCTGATCACAAGATAACTCAAATTTAAATGATAACTAAAGATTATTTTGAAAAGAGACTCAGCTGAACCTTTCGTTATCGATGTGTGTAAGTTTCCGATTGTGTTTTATTTCTGCCAAGCGAACTATGTGTTAGCTCATGACCTGTTGGCCATAGTAGTCTGAGATAGCTGTCTTGTTCATATTCACACGCGGCCGTCAAATAGATTTGTAACGATCTCTAGTCACTGAGCTTATTCGTATCAAAGTGTCAATAATTATCAAACTAGCTTAACAATTCCATGAACGTTTTCGTCACTTCAGTATAGAATATTTTACCTGGATTGAAAATCTATGATTTTTTTATATTTTGTATCGATGTTGATTTTTTAGAACAATAGAATGTTACTTTAGCCAAGGTCCTTTTAGACACAAAGGATATATTTGTACTTTATTTACAGAGCATATGTTTATTAATAACAGGAGTTTATAGTTTTCGGAATATATTTTTTAGTTTAGTACGTAAATCATTTTAAGAAGATCTGTGATTTACTTACGGAGAGAACCTCGATTTCAATAGGCTTAAGGCAAGAGATGAAAAACGACATAACGAAATTAAAAATTCGTGGTGGGTTAGAACCGTGGGCGATTTTGGAGCTCACCACTCCGCTGGCGAGGGATCAATCCTCACAGTCACCACTTATATTAGTAAAGTGACTATGCGGTAACAATGTAAAGGTTGATGTAGTGTGGTAGAGAGGACCTTGTAGTCCTAACTTCACCTCTTTAAACAATACAAACTATTTTACCTATCATACGTTTATGTGTTAAAGTTACACACACAACACGAGTGTATTGTTAGGAATAACGTATGGATGGATGGGTACGGTCACGTGATCTATGACGTCATCAATTGTCCAGCTCATACCCCAACATCCGTGCAGCAGCCTATCACACTATCGTTACACCGCTTTCACTTATTCTGCATATACATACTGAAAACTACACACATTGTAATACTTCTAATTTTCATTGTGACTGCGTCACTGATTATTATTGATATCAATCAGGTTAGCCACTACAGTACTACGGTTTATCAAAATTGGTTCTGTATATTTAACAATAGTGAGTTCTTGGTTTCCTCTTGAGGTGATTAACAATTCTCTTAGCGTTTCTATTCATTCCAGAAAATAATGAAAATGTAAAAGGAGTATGCAAAAGTTGCACCTTTTCCTTTATCGCCACCATTCCTAAACCCTATATTTTATTACCTTTAGTATGAATGCCTTTATTTTACATCCTTGAACTTGAGTTATATCTTAAGATTGTACGAGTAAATTGCAATAGAGAATAATGCTTGCGTCACAGTTGAAATAATGCTGCTAAACGTTTCGACCTCGCTGTGGGGAATCATCCTCAGTAGCTGGTTGACTGGCTGAGACTGGACTGAGTCTCAGCCAGTCAACAAGCTACTGAGGATTTATTTCCACAACGAGGTTGAAAGGTTTAGCAGCATTATTTAAACTGTCGGAAGCCGGATCTTAGTGATGACACCAGCAACGAAAGCTTAAGAGTTAAGAAACTATTATTTCTAAGCTAATTGCCTTTCCTGTTTTAAACGCATATAGGCCTAGAATATACCTTTAACTTAGAAACTTGGCTCTTGTAAAACCGAAAGTGACTTTTTAACAATAAATAATATAACGAGTTAAGCGACATATCAAGCTACATTTTCTGTAATTGTACTCTAAATAATTTTTTATAGTTTGTGATTTGTTTGTACTTGTATAACATCTAGCAGGTTGAAGCTAAAACAAACACGTATGTAAATGTTGGAAAGTGTGTTGTTACTCTCTTGTCTAACCGTATCAGAGTCGGGGATAACTGAGTTATTCAACTTCCACTTCCATAACTAAGTCAGTTAGCTGCTGAATACAGGCCGAACCTCACCATATTGCGTCCATTCATCAGTCAATTACTGGCTATTCAAGCTTTGCAACAGTTCACAAGTTACACTTTATATTTTATAAATTCAAACCAATTTTTAGGTTTGATGCATTACGAGTTTATTGCACATTCAGTTTTGGTTGCCACGAGTTTTGGGCATCTTGCAAATGAAGAAGGTGATTTCATTGAACAGTACAAAAGATCGCTCACCTTAGTATTTACTGATGGTTTTCAATCAGTTAAAAGAATCTATCAGACGAGTTTAAGTAAAATACTCATTTTATTTTACAATCAGTGGTTCCGATTTGGGATTTGTGAGTTGAGAGGATTAAATCTTCTGACACTTCGAATGTTTTTTTGACTATGAACATTAGTTCTCTACTTAAATGGACCAGACTGTGCACGTCAATTAGCGCCTGCCTTTCTGACCTTAAAATGTCAAACAAGATGCAATGGCAAGCCTATGACTATTTCTGAACTGTACGTTAAGGGTCCTTCTCAGTGCCGTAGCGACGCTTAAAATAAGGGTCTACTAAAGGCCGAAATACGCCGACACTATAAAACCTAAAATTGATTATTTACAATCATTATGACGAAAAGGAAAACACACGTCAGAGCGCTGTTCATGACATACCTAAAATCCTACAAATCCTACAATCTGAAGTTATAACATCGAAAATTGAATTTTTTAATGTCAATTTGTAGAAAAGGTATGAGACTCATGATAAAACTCTACACAAGTATGAAACCTTTTATAGTTTGAAATAAAATCTAATTTTTTGGTTGAAAACTATTTCAAAGAAAAAGCCCTGCCCTCGTAAACCCATGCCAAGCGCTTGGTTTGACAGTTAAGCTGCATCAGTTGAAAGAAGGCACGTTGTTTAGCCAGTTGTTACGTGCGAGGTGTCGTGTTTTCCTTGTACGGACAAATTTAGGCTTTCCTCGAGGTGACCACCGAAACGGACCGTTAATAGTTTGCTTTTCAAATACGTTGAGAACAAATCGAATCTTAATGATCATCACTAAAAAGAGTTAATAAAAAAAATACTTACGGATCTACAACTCCATCAGGGTAATCAACAGCTGATAAGGCTGCATAGGCATATATGCCATTCACTAATACACACATTAGTACAGCCTCATCACTAAGGGGAGAGTAGCCCCTGCTGTAGGCTAGAGGTTCTCCTGGGACTTACATTGATCTCACCTAATAGTCAGGATAATAACCCTTTCAAAAGCTTATCCCTCCTCATCATTTTGCACTCGTATAGATTCTACTAAGCTTAGTTTTAAATAAATGCAAAACTCCCTGGCGTCCGTAATGTATCCATACTGCAGTTTATAGTTACCATTAAAAAATATTCAAGCTTAAAAAGTCATTTGTGCTAATATTGGTGTGTCCAACCTAAAACATAACGTATTTTCTTTTATTAAAATTCGTTGTTGACGATGGTGGAATTTCTGAAAATTTTTGCGGACGTGTTTCATAGTTTTTAAACAAGAAGAACACGACGTTTCGGGATCTGGAATATGATTCCGTTTTCAGGTGACAATTCACCTTAAACATAACACAAATCTTAGGGAATGAGCTACCCTTGAGGCCTAGCTCTTATAAACCTAACGTTCAGCCAATCACCATATAAACCATATGTTTCAGCCAATCAGTGATTGATGATGGTACTCCACAGCAAGACCGAAATATCTCAACCTAATTATGAAGTTTGGACGCGGTGTGAGCCGGAAGAAATAGATTATACTCGTAGTTGTGACACCGGCCGCGAAAGCCTAAGAAAGTCTTGTTAGTATAACCCTTATGTTAAGAAACCCTTATTCATTCATTACTACTGTAAAGAGTGTCCTCTCCATTAGCTGTTCATAAATAGGTATTTTTGTGTTCTCTGTTAGAGTAGTCAGCCTGATTCACGTCTGTGATTGGTCGTCCGCTGCTCCAAGCCAGCCAGTCAGTGGGCAGCTGTCACTAACCACGCTTGATTTCTCTATATGTTTTCAATATATTAAAGTTGTTGTGCTTGATGTATTGTTTTGTAGGCAGTTGTTATAAAACTAAATAAATTTAAGAAAAAGAAAAGAACAAACAAAATAAAAAACAAAAATACTCATGTTATTTAGTGGTGGATGGCTGATTACTTTAGGCTATCTATTTTTTCTAATGTTTTATGTTATGTTTTTAGTTACTTTTCATCTGAAGATAGGATCAGAATCCGATCCCGATACTCGTTTCATTCTTGTTAACTTTTGACCTGTGTACAGCGTCCGCGATAATAATTTCCTCTCATGATCTCATGTACTCGTATAATGATTTGTACATTATTGACACAAATATTATGTTCGCATATCCTTACATTTGATCAAGGAAAAAATAGCTTACTTATTACGTACAAACGCATCAAAGTATACATAGTACACACTTTGGTCTACTTCAATCAGGTTATCAGTTGCTTCTTTTTATTGAAGTAACGTTGAAACATTAGGGAAACGGTTTATTTAACAGGCCATTTACTAGCTAATGTCCGTTTTGGCCATATTTCACTTAAAGAAGGAAGCTGCTCTCCGACATTACGTTAGTTTAACTTCTTCGTTTAGATGCGCTATTATTTTATCCTCGTTATGAAGCAAAAGTAAAGTATTATAAGCCTTTATGTTATTTAAGACAAAAATAACAGTTTTATTAATTTATTTAAAAATGTTCAGGGTAAAATTGTATAGAACGATAATTAGAAGAAAATTATTTGCACAATTCTAGAGTACCATTGAAAAAAATCATAAATGTCTCTTCTCCTTAACTTAGTGTAATAGTTTACCAAACGATTCAAAATTAACCAAATAAATCATTGATCTCATAAGATAGTATTTGAAGACTTTCTCTTTACAATTTTTCCTCAATTTAATCAAGTATAAAAAATCTTTTTCATAAAACAATTTTATTTGCAAGAAAACCTTTGCATGTGAATGTTACCTAAATAGTAAATATAGTATATTATCCGAAACACATTCTGTACCATTAGCTTTGTCATAAAAAAGATATGTGTGAATTTCAAACTGAGTTATTTCGTTTTATTTTTTATTGTGTAGTTAAAAGTAAAAATCAGCACAGCAGGACTGGTAGTTGTTTGTTGATGAGTTTAGTCATGTGTAACTGATGGAAATATTTTGTATTGACTTCATCGCTAAAACGTTTGGGCCCTATCAACACTTTATACAATGTTATAAATATTAAAAAAACAATTCAACTTTGATACAGTATTTAACCCACTTGTGTTTAAATTTTTTTGAATATATTATATTTTGTCGATAGTACTTTTTCCTTTCAATACAAGTTTAATAATCTTTAAAATCAAATTAATTTTGATCAGTCTGAAACAAAATTGGTTGGGTGTTTAAATTGTATTTGAATTTTAGTTTCGGTAACTGATTCATGTATTAACATAGAAATGGTTAGACTATTTTCGAGGGGATTTTAAGGTGAACATGGGATGAAGGGTGACATGAAACATTGACAACAATAATATTTACAACTACAAATTGGCAACGACTCATCGAATATCCCCTGGTACGAGCCATCCGCGCACTTGACCGTCGAGAGTACTACCGTTGACTTGATAACGAGAGGAGTTTTCATACCTCTTGAAACGTTGTGTAATTTCAAACACAATAACCAGTAGAAAAGTCTATCTATTTCCTTGTTAGTATAATTACACCGGCATTGTGAATTTTTAACAATTTTTAGTTGATTTATGTATTTTACTTCAGGAATAGATAAGTATTTTGTAACTATAATTTAGTTCTTCCGGTTCAAACCACGTCCAAACTTCATATTTAGATTGAGATATTTCGGCCTCGCTGTGGAGTACCATCTTCAGTCATTGATTGGCTGAAACGTATTTTTAGTCGGCCAATCAGTGACTGAATATGTACTCCACAGCGAGGCCGTAATATCTCAGTCTAAATGTGAAGTTTCGACGTGGTGTGAACCACGATTATAGTTGTGACACCGGCCGCGAAAGCCTAGAAGTTAAGTATTTTAAAAGGTACTTTAAAAGTTAAATTTTGAGCAAACTATACTAAATCGATGAGAGGTAGAAATTTTCATTGTAATCGTTGAAATACTAGGACACTTGCAACGAAGCAGAGATGCTGAAACGGAAAACAGTCCTGCCCTCGGCGGAAATCAGGACGGAAAACCAATTTCCAGCTCTATATTTCCGGCCCGTAGTTCCTTCGCTCTTAACACGTGTGTGAACAATTGCTTTTTCGTATTTGTTGTATTATAACCTATACTATGATGAAACCACGAAGCCAAAGACCGGGCGGTAGAAAGACCAACAAAATTTGTGGAAATGTAATACTATTTTTAATTTACTTTAACCGTTAGTGGCATGAAAACTAAAATACATTTTGAACAACGAACTACAGGCAAACCTAGATAGTATATTTATCTTTCATTTAAGAGCTGTTTCGTCAAAATAGCATTACTACTAAAGTCTGCATTTTATTTCCCGGAAACCTCTGCAACGACGCTCTACCGAGCAGCTCAGGCGGACATCTCGGAGTGGTGCAAGGAGCACAGCCAGAAACGGGCTTTAGAACATCCTGGTCAGCCGGCGGAAGCTTACTCGTAGGTCTACTTAAAGTCTTTTTTAATTATTGATCTTTTTGAAAATTATTCGGAGAGAACGTGTTAACACTTTTTGTATCATGTGAGGATTTTGGTATAGGACAAGCAGATTTCATTATATTGTTTAATTTGTAGGCCTATAATCCAGTAAATGAGTGGGTGTGGGTGTGTGTGAGTGTGTAGTCCATGCATCACTGCCAGTCCATGTGACTGGGTGTTTGTTACTTGTGTTTACCAAATACGAACTGTCTATAGTGTCTGCAACCAGTCCAGTCCCTCTCTAGTAAAGTAACTGGTGAACTGTTTTATAATTTTGTATAGTTTTTAATCAGCAAAAGGCAAAAACTATTTGTTTGGATTTCTTTGAAATGCCTTAAATGAAAAAAAACCTTCACCGATGATTACTTTTTCACACATGTATTTTTAACGTTTCAGTTTTAATTGAAAATCATATGGCTTCGTTAGATGTGTGTTGATGTACCTTTTGATATTATTATTATTATTGATTTTGACCTATAGGCCTGGAGCAACTATATACGCTAAGTACGTTAAGTTAACGCCTTATTAAAAAGTTAGATTTCCTATGCGCCCAAACCTACTTCATCCTTTCAGAATGTGCTCTTTTACTTTCATCAGTCCAGGAACTTCCCTCCTGCTCTCTTTTAAACAACTTCCTACTGGCTAACTTTCCAATCAATCACCTTATACATGGGGTTCTATCACAAACGATATCTTAAATTATTTTTACTTTCGCCTTACATCGAATTTCATTACTTTTAAAAGTTTTTATGTTAGTCTGGAATTGTTTCTTTTACATCGCTGTAAAATTTATTAACATTACTTTATTCCTTAGCTTTTAAATGTATTTTAGTGTATTCATATGTGTCTTAATTACCTTGTGGTTGGTTTATTTGTAGTTTGATTATGATTGGTCCTAACAATTCTCGATCCTTTCCCTGTTTTTTAAAAGTTATTTTACATAAATTTGAGAATCGTGGTTTCTTTTATATTAGTGGTTTGTTTGTGTTGTACTGATTGATTTTTGCGCTTTTGGAGATCGATTTATTAATTCAAACGTTCTGAAATAATCTAACGTATTTTTTTAATGTTTCGAGTCCTGCCTTTAGGATAACCTCTCCAAGGTTAAAAATGTTGATGAACTCGTTTAATTTTACCATATTTAGTTTTAGGCTCATTAACTAATACCACAGTTTTAAGATCTAGACCCTGTTCTTTTAGAACTTAAAAAGACTCACGGTCTATCGAACCATAGCTTTCTGTTATGTCAACAATAATATATTAATTTTAATATATCCAGTCTCAAGGCCTATTTCAATTAATAGATGAAATACCTGTTGGGTGCCTGTTGGGGACTTTCCAATTTCTTCACAAGGTCTACAAGCACCCAACAGGTATTTCATCTATTAAATAATAATATATTGTTTTTTATCTATTATGTAGGGACTGTATAAAACCATCTTCCCTGCATTTACAATCACAAACTATTATTCCTAGCTTCGTAAAACTGGCAATAAAAAAACCAATGATACGAAACCAAGCCGACACGCAGCTATCCGCTAAAGTGCCGCTTGCATGAGGAAATTATTTGTTAATCTTATTTGCTCCGTTCACAGCCTTTAATTCGGTCGGCTTTGGCGTTCGGCCGTTCTATTACCACGGGCATTACGAGGCTGTTCGCTACGCTCACAGCCTAGCTTCGGCCTTCGGCCTCAGACTTACGTGTTCTTTTACTGCAATCTGTATTACATATTTATTTCAAATTTCATCAAAATCGAATATAATTTACTGTTTTTAGATCATTAAACCATTTTTTGGCAAAAGCTCCTCCCCAAATGCATATGTGTGTAAAGCCTTGTAAAAATGCTCAAACCTTGTTCTGGGGGGTCAGGATCGGTGCTTATTTTATAGTCCCGGGTCAAAGGTCTTACCATGCTGACCCTTGAATAACTCATTTTTCCAAAGACAATTCGATAATAATACAAACACAAATAAAAAAGTCAATAATAAATATCGCTTTGCTGAACGTTAAAATGATGTATACACAATGTATACACAACGTACGTTGTTATAGAGTAAGTTCACTGGTGTATCGCATAAAACTACATGTGTTTAAAGTATTGCCGGCAGTGCTGGCAACCCCGCGTGAGGTACAACAATAAATATCCCTCCTCCCTGCTCGCGGGTGTTCATAGACGTTATTTATCTAAACACCGGCAAGCGGAAACATTCTAACTCAACATTTTTTCTCGCAACGCATGTAAATAAATTTGCCACTAAATATTTACATACAGGGTAAGTTTTAAATTCCCCCCACCAAAACCTTTGAAAACTGAAAATTTTTGGGAAATGTTTTATAGAATTCTTAAGTTTGTTTTGATGTTCTTTGCGTCACCCCCTTCAGCCAAAATCCCCCTGGCAATTTTTTAATACAAGAACCCACCCTTTGTAGCACTCCAAAAGAAAGGGAATATCAACACAAATTCAACTACGTAAAAAATCACATCACGTTTTTTGTAATACCAATTTAAAGATGACACAAAATCAGGTCTAAAGTGCCATATTGGAATTTACGTATCATGTATAAGAATTTATTTTGAATGACAAAAATGTCTTCAGCCGGAATCCCCCTGGCAATTTTTAAATACAAGAACCCCACCCCCTTTGTAGCACTCCAAAAGAAAGGGAATATCAACACAAATTCAACTACGTAAAAAATCACATCACGTTTTTTTTAATACCAATTTAAAGATGACACAAAATCAGGTCTAAAGTGCCATATTGGAATTTACGTATCATGTATAAGAATTTATTTTGAATGACAAAAATGTCTTCAAAACCCTATGGGATTATGTTATTGGGTTGTGATGTTTCCCTCAAAGAAAGTTTTGTCATTCAGAATAAATTGTATGTGAAATGTGGCATTTTAAACGTGATTTTGTGTCATCTTTAAATTGGTATAGCAAAAAAACGAGTCGAGATAAAAACTTAGTATTTGCGTTGTTGGATTAGTGTTATTCCCTTTCTTTTTATGTGCCACAAAGGCGGGCCCTCCCCCCGGATTTTGGGAGAGGGTGAATGACGCTAAGTACATCAAACAAAACTTTAGAACCCTATAAAACATTCCCCAAAGGGGTTTTAAAGATATTTCCTTTTTTAAAGTTAAGGTGGGAGGGGGGCATTTAAAACTCATCCTCTATATTGAAGTCATAGCCTTGTTTCCTTTTTAGTTGCGTTATACGAGTAACACAATGGTGCGTTTCAATAGAATGATAAATTGTTTTGTTATTAAATTTCATAATTTGTAGCTATTTAAGTACGAGTAATCAAACTCTTCAGTAGTTTGGTTTTGAAATTTTGGACAGATTTAGGTTTCTCTGAGGTGACCAGTGAGGCAGACTCTAAAGATGTCACCGCTGCGTTGTGCGTGTTCCTTGTTTTTGATACAATATTTTGTATGTAATTAATTAACTGTTTTATTAATTGTATAATTACACCGTTCAGTTCAGTTCGAATGTACATACAGGTTGTGGTTTATGTGTTACAGAACAAGCCCTTGTGAGAAGAATGTCTGAGCACGGAGTGTGAAGAAGAATGTGTGGCCAGCTCAGGGCAGAGCGTGACCTGCATGCGACCTCAAATTTGGACTTATCTGTGTCAGTGCCCACGTTCCCCGACCCTCCAGCACCTCATCGTCACTTCTATGTATTTGACTTTTGTGACTGCAGTTTTCTTTATTTTTTGTAGATTTTCTTTTTTCTTTAATTTTGTAAAGAGTTCAAAGCGAGAAAAAAACACTATCGGTTAATAATCACATGTTTTAACTATAACCTAGTTCTTCCGGTTCACACCGCGTCCAAACTTAATAATAATGTTGAAATATTTCGGCCTCGCTGTGGAGTACCATCTTCAGTCACTGATTGGTCACTGATCAGTGACCGAAGATGGTACTCCACAGCGAGGCCAAAAAATATCAACCAAATTGGCTGAATTAACTGATTGGCTGAAACCAATGATCAGTTTTCAGCCAATCAGTGACTGAAGATGGTACTCCAAAGCGAGGCTGAAATATCTCAACCTTTGTATGCAGTTTGGACGTGGTGTTAACCGGAAGAACGGGATTATACTAGTGACACCGGCCGCGAAAGTCTAAGGGTTAAGATCGCATGTTTTAATTACGCTGTTCCCACAAACCACCATTTAAATATAAAATGTATAATAATTTTTATAAGCAATCTAATCATTTAGATAATTCTTTACGTTATTGATGATAGTAGAACTTCTAAGGTTGGAATATTACCACGGTGGTTTTTCTATCTACTTTAAAAGTCAAAAATAATATGAGAAAAAGAATATTCCTTTGTTACGAAAAGCTGACACATTCATCAAAACTCTAAAGAGGAAAGAGTTTCCTCATCTTCATTGGCTGTGCATAAATACATGTGTCTAAAGTACATGGATGTGTCTAAAGCAAGAAAGGGTTTTAGAAAATTACATATTTCATGTCTTGGTCCTAAAGTGAAGCTTTTTGAAGTTACGTCGGAGGCGCGGTCGAATTTCCTATGGCGAAATGTTACATGGAAATCTTAACGGAACTCTCATATGATAGCTACCCTGTATAACCGAGCATTTATAGTGGTCAAAGCTATCTATAACGTTATCGCATGTTTTGAATATTTATTATAATAATCTATTGTTTTTTTAAGGTGTTCAATAAATCGAGAGCGGAAGAATCATTACTTTTTTTAGGAATTCGCACAAGATGAATAAGATTACATTAAAGATATGGCGAGTAATATTCCCACTGATAAATAGCCAGCCTTACAGAGGGGTGCTTTTCAATTACAACGGCCATTTATAACGTGAAAATAGACTTTCAATAGAAGCCGAGGGGCGCCACAGATGTGCAGGACTCTTAATGCTGGGTAGAAGAGGACTGGCCTCTTTGTTATTTCTTCAACCTAAGGCTCAATATACAGACAATAATGCCTGTAGTACGTAGGTTATGAATAATGTGTTGAATAAAACGGATGATTATTATTTGCAGGCGTTTTTAGGCTACGCATGTTAATAATAAAATTTGTAAATTAAAAAAAAAACAATATATTTTGATACAGAAAATGTCTGGTATCTTAATCAGTCAAGAAAATAATAATAAACATGAAGAGATACAAAAACCATATGGCAAAAAAATATAAAAGCAAAAAGCTGCAGTCTGATCCAGTCTTCATGAGGACAGTAACCTATAATAAAACACAAATTATTAAACAATGAGCTACCCTAAAGTAAATAACGTAAGTGGACCAGTCAAACGCAACCAGCTGTTATATTTAAATAGAAATCTCAAAAACTTATTTGGACAAAAGTTATTCGTGAACAGGTATAAAAAATCAAAACCACAGGTCAACTTGTATAACCTCCTCGTTTCTCTAAAGTCGGTTAAAAACACAACGAATAGCTAAAAACGAAGAGGAACTAGATGGGATCATATTGCAAACCCCAAAATGGTGTGATCTTCCATTCTACTAACGATTTCAATGTCCGGAATAATATATCAAGTAGCAGGGGATCAAATAATTACGTATGCACTTTAAAATTAGACTAACTTTGCAATAACTGTGTTTACACATTTTTAGTTTATGTTATTACCGAATAATATAGTTGCATTGAGGATTTATTTCTAATTCTTCTTAATTCTTGCTCTTAAGAAATTCGGTTAAATTCTAGTTTAAGAGTGCACAGAACCTGTCGGCTATTTTGTTTTTGTCCCATTAAACAATGTGATAACAAGCCTTTTCTTAAAAAACCTCACGCTTACAATTTTCATCGGATCTTTTTAAAATAGGTTTTATTTTAAAGATAACGATGTACTGCAATGACTGCGCTGACTACTTTTATGAAAATGTTACTCTTTTACTAGTGAAATCAAGAAATTGAAATACAAAGATTCTTTAATTTTTGGATTTACGTCACGATTTTATAAATGGCAAAATGGAAATTCGGCTCAGCGGAGCCACTAGAACATGTAATAAATACACTTTAAAACAAAGTTTATTTGATAAAAATCCGATGAAAATTTTTAGTGTGAGGTGTCCTAAGAAAATGCATGTTTTTAAATTGCTCTTATGAGACGAAATTCAAGGTCACAGCCTGCGCAGTTCAGTACCTGCGCAGTCTTAAAACATGATTCATGGCCTGCAGTGTTGCCACAAGAGAGCGGGTAGAGAGGGAAAGTAGTGGACATTGGTGGGGAAATGTGCGGATGGAAATTGGGTTCAGTTCCTATTTCCGCCTCAGGCTGGTTTTGCCATTCTGCCGTATGTTTATGCAACTACCGTTTATGTTTTGTTATACAGGGTTATTCAAAGAAAATGTCCTACTTTAATTTTGCTGTAACTTTAATAGTATAAGCGCTCCATGTAAAATGTACATATAGTTGACAGGAAGAAGTTTCAAAGCTACGTTTACATACATTGAAAAGCTATATCACCTGATAATTATCGCTAGATGGCAGCCCTTTAAAACAAGACATTGCTTTCTTGGATTAAAAAAAACTAGTCAGTTACATTCGGCGAGATTTTCGTCGTATATATTTACGATTTTGTCGTGATATTTTTGTAGGGCTAGGTTAGAGAAAGTTTACGTACTATTTCTGCCAATAAATATCTAGTTGACCTGCGGAACCGTGTCAGAGTTCCAGCCTGAGTCCGTGGCTCAGTGGGTAGAGTCACGGCCTTGAAGGTCGCGGGTTCGATTCCCGGCGCAGGCACAAGGGTTTGGTCCGCATTCCCTAAAAGCGTTTTGTGATCCCACTAGGTTAAGTAACACAGTAAAAATGCCATTGGCGTAGACGGTAAAAAAAATATTTTTTCGTGATGTATGAGAAGAGTTTGATTTTCAGCAAGACTTTTGCCGAGCAGTCAGGGGAGGACATTTCGAGCATTCATAGAAGTTACTAACTAAAGCTTCCGGTGTAGACCGCGTCAATTGGCTATTTCTAACGTCTACTGCTCCATAGAAGTGTCTAACTTCTAAATTCATAGAAGTGTACCAAGGGTAACAAACTTTGAAATGTGTAATATAATTTTTACTAGTATTTAGTTTATTTAAACCTTGGGTGGTTAAAATCAATTAAATAGAATTATCTGAAAGTAAGACATTCTTTTTGAATAACCCTGTACAATAACACGAAATATGTGAAAGGTGTTTTGGTGGAAAAGATCAATAAACTGATTAACTTGGTTTGTAATAATATTTCACCAATAGGTCCTAATTAAAGAGAAGCTTTTTGTTGCGAGCTAAATTTTAACGTCCCAAGCCTAGCTTTCGATTGATGTAAGTCTAACATTCAGTCATACTAAAACCTGATCAGTCATATATTGCCCATTTCGGGTCATTCAAAAGATATAAAATGATATCTAGTCATATTGGAAATATGGTTCAATCAATTTCTATTGAAAACAGCAAAACCCTCATAATCACAGGGTATAGATGATTCCATTCCATAATGACGACTATTCATCAGATTCAAGATGCGATCAGTCACTAATTCACTTGGTACAACACAACATGTCAAATAAAACTTTGCAAATTCAATACTGGGCTATTCCGAGGGTTTCATTTTGATTCGTGTTTAAAAGAGTTTGCTTTGAAAAGACTTGTGATAGTAATTCTACAGAAGATTGGGATAGCCAATTTTGTATGTATAAATTATGGTTCTATCTCAATCCCAAGTAGTTCGTTCAGGCGTGATTTGAATATAACAAGTAAAGATTCTATGTCTAGACTTTAGTGGGTCACCCTGTATAGTTACTTTGATACTTTGATTTGAGACACCGACCACTCCTAGAAGGTATTTAAGGTGAATATGGGATGAATAGTGAGTGATATTAGTGGTTTGATAGATGATGAGGTGTGTGTCTTGTTACAAACTAGGGCCGACTGTTCTTGAAATTTGGTCATTAGTTAATAGTTCAAGAAACAATGTAATGGACGAACGGCTTAACGTGACTTCCGAATCAGGGGAATGGCTATGATGGAAAGATTGTTACTGCAGTGCTGGGAGTATGGTGGATTTGGTGCGACGTTCAAAGAGTTCAGTTTTGAACATTTGTAACTTTGAAACCAATTAAAATCATGATTTGAAACGTTTCTATGTCTTTTTAGTTTGTAGAGATTTGTCTTTCAGGTAGCAACTAAATTGGAACAGACCACAGGTTTTGAAAGGCAAGGCTTATCCAAGGTTAGAGACTAGAGTCTTGTCTCATGAGTCCAGTATAATGTGGTTATGCTGATGAAGCATTCATGTTCTGTATTCAACCCCTTTCTCCCCACCATTTCACTGTCTGAGTCTTCAGCTTATTAATATGTATTTATAAATTAGTACAATTCTTCTATGTACAACATGATAGTAAGTTATTATTTGACATCCAGACATGATTTTTTAAAAGAAACATTTTGACAACAGTTTTACACATTTTTACTCTTGTTTTATAGACAACTGAACATAATAGGCCTAAAAATGCAGATAACTAATATTATTACATTTTATATTGTTAACTTATTTTTACAATTGTAATTTATAAATACAGTGTCTAAGACATCACTCTCTACATGAGACTCACGGCTCTACTTGAGACTATTAAAAGAGTTCCCTCGCAGCGTTATTTGTGCTTGGGCTTCCGAACTATGTTGATTTTTCTGCCTCAGCCATGTGGCATCTATGCGCAATCTACCTAACCTAACATAGTCTTTAACCCTAGGCACTGTGTTACGGCCGGATTTTTAGGCGCCTTCAGAAATATTGTAGAAAAGATAAAACTTGACCTTCGTCGCTTGTCACCTGTGATATATTTCAGGCGTTTTCTTTAACCGATTCTAACCATTATTTATACAAGATATTTTCTGAATTATTAGACACATTTTGTGACACTCTGTAAAAAGCAACGTCTTTGTTCATATTACAAAAAATTTAAAAAACATGTTACCACTCACCAAAGTTTATTTAAGGGTCTTAACTTTCTTGTAACGGCCTCATTGATAAGTTTAATAGTCCTAATATTAAACTTCCTTAGTAAAGCGAACGTAATAAGAAAGTTTTGACCTAAAGTGTTAGAGAAAAGCTCTTTGCTTTGAGTAAAATATCGCTACGACGGACATTAGCTAGTAAATGGGCCGTTAAATTAATCGAGTCTTTAACGATCTCAAGTTTCCTTCAATAACGAGTCAAGCCTGCAGCCAACCAAGTCTCCAAGTCTTTTTTTCTTTTTATGCCAATGGCATTTTTACTGTGTTACTTTACCTAGGGTTTTGTGGGATCACTAAACGCTTTTAGGGAAAGCGGTCCAAACCCTTGTGCCTGCGCCAGGAATCGAACCCGCGACTCAGCGCTTTGCAAGCCGTGATTCTACCCACTAAGCCACGGACGCAGGCAAGTCTTGCAGTTGGATGAAATGTATTAAAAAGCGTACGTGGTTAAAATGGCAAATTATTATATAGGAGTCATTAAAGGTTTCTCTAGTTCTTCCGCTAGATTAATGGCTTTTAAGGGTGCGCCGCAGTGGTTACCGCAGGAAGGGCTGAATTCGTCCGCCTAAGAAACACGTAACAACGGGCTTTCTTTCAACTGATGCGACCTAACTTTCAAACCCTCCACTTGCAAGGGTTTCGTAGAAAGTAGATAGCGCTCTTATATGAAGGTTAAATTCCGATATGGTGATTTTTATGGAAAGAAAAAGAGTTTATCTGTGTTTTCCTGTGATTAGATTTTTCATTAACCTATTTTTAGCTACTTTAATGAGGTCTTAAAACACTGTAATTTTTAACTTAAACCGTTAATAACATAAAAGCTGAAAGACATTTTGAAAAATGAACTACAGGCATGCCTAGATAATGTGTTTATATTTCATCAGTTGTTTCTTCAAAATAACATTAATGTCTCCATTTTATTTCCCGCAAACCTCTGCAAGGACGTCTCCCGAAGCAGCTGAGGAAATCCCTTAAAAATAATCTAACTAGGTTTTCAAATAGAGCGGTAGAGTGTGGAATAAAAATCATAAAAAATTATAACATTGTAAAGCTTTGATTTGAGACAACGACCACTCCTAGAAAGTATTTTAAGGTGAATATGGAATTTTAACAAAACGTTCTTAAAATTCTATTTTGTGCATTATCATGATTGTACAGTTTTATATTTTTTGCATTCCCATGATTGTACAGTTTTATATTTTTGTGCATCCCAATATTTGTGTTCACATTTGTAAACTAAAACCTTTACGTTTTGCATACGTGGAAACTGTGTGTTATCAATGAACGATTTGCAGAACAGCAAATATTGATAAATGGGAAATATCGGTGTCCACAGAGTATGTGATGCCGGACACACAACACAGATAATCCAACAAACACAATCTCGCTGCAACCCATCAACATTCATACTCTGTGCTACAACCATGATTATCCATCAGCTGACAATTAACAATGTTTACATTCGTGTGACAGTGATCAGCTGGTGGTTGATAGATTGGTTATTTCGCGCTTGTTAAATGTCCGTTTATTTACTCAGTGTCTACCCGCCAGTAAGGCTTCAGGGGGTGAACTTTTGTATGTAAATGTGGCTGGTTTTAATTTCGAACTGTAAATGAATGAATGAATGAATGAATTTAGTGTTATTTTTCTTCGCAATATAACAATACAGTATATAATACATTTGTAAAACATTTGTAACAAACAACATTTGTAAAACAAAAAATGAACATGGATTACGTTTAATTAATAATGGATTACGTTTGCAGTATTAGTGTATATGCAAAGCTGCTTAAGATGACAGTTAACAGCACCCCTCAGTTAAAAGTGCACAGTGCATTTTGTTTTGTCCCATAGTGTCCAATTTTTTCAGAATATTTTGAAATAATTTTTATTTAAGATGATATTGTATTGCAGTGTCTCCACTGACCTCTCTTTTAAAATTGTTATTGGTTTAAACGTAGAAACAAAGAATCCAAATACAACGTTTAACATTTTTAATTCGGCTCAGCGGAGCCACTAAAACATTTAAATCAGTCCTTAAAACATAATACTAGCAGACCTATTTACATTTTTCCATATCTTTCCCACTCCGTTGGCTAAAATAAAAAGCTTAAAGGCTGAGTTTGCTGAGCTAAGATGTTCCTTGGCTAGCGTCCTATGTAACCAAGCCAATTATCAACCAACAAAATATGATAGCTCTTTTGACTGAGCTTGCTGAAATACTCTTCTACCCTTCTTAGATTAATAAAGGGAAGAGTAATTTTCCACTACTGATGGAACCTGTCAATGTTTTGAGCCAAATCAACGTAAATGTTTAATCAATGAATTGTTGATCAACAACATTGATGATGCTGTTTAATCAATGCGTAAAAACATGAATATGCCAGACTACTTTAATATAAAATAAGTTAAGAGACCTTCCTCGGATATTACTATTGAGTTATTATAATCTTGCTCTTCCGGTTTACACCGCGTCCATACTTCATAATAATTAAGTTGATATATTTCTGCCTCGCTGTGGAGTACCATCTTCAGTAACTGATTGGTTGAACCCGTACCAGTAGTAGTTCAGCCAATCAGTGACTGAAAATGCTACTCCACAGCAATCCAGCCTAACTTATAAATTTTGGACGCGGTGTGAATAGAAAAAAAGATAGTTGAAGACACGACGCGTAAGTGTAAGAATTAAGACTTTACTTTCTATTGTATTAAGAAGAAATTGGGCGAAACTCTCAACAAACTGATTAACTTGTTGTTGTTGCGTTTGAAATCTTGTTGTAGATTGTGAAAACACAAAACACTCTGCTTGGGGGATGAAACAGTGCGTAGAAACCAATATCGTCGTTGTGTATGAACAGAGTGGATGAGACATACGTGACTGGAATAACGCTTTCATGCTTTCAGTGATTGCTGACAAGGCTTAACAGCTGACTCGCCTAGTGAACAGTGTAGAGATCAGAGGTTGTAGTGTTAGAAAATATAACGGTTTTTAACACCTTATTTAAGAAGCTAAAAATAGGGTTATCAAAAATCTAATCACAGGAAAACACTTTCTCTTTCCATAAAAGTTAACATATCCGAAATTAACCTTTTTATGAGAGCGCTATCTTCTTTCTACGAAACCCTTGCAAGCGGAGGGTTTGACAGTTAGGCCGCATCAGTTGAAAGAAAGCCCGTTGTTTAGCCCGTTGCTATGTGCGCGGTGTCATGTGCTCCTTGGACGGACAAATTCAGCCTTTCTCTGCAGTGACCACAGAGGCGGACCCTCAATTTCGAAAAACGGCACTTAGCATTTTGCTTCCCAAGGCAACACTGAATCTAATGATTCGTTCTTTGAAATTGTCATGAGTCTATCATAAAAGTTAACTAATTAATCGAATGATTTGAAAAATTTGAAACTGTTTATTTCTTTTTAAAGAGATGTTACCACAAAAAACGTAAGGAATGTTGTTGATATCTACTTCAACTCAGGAACCGTTTAAGGATTGTTCTGAAACACTTTTGACTGAACAAACTACAAAGCACCGTAAAAAGAAAGCACATAATCTGGCCATTCCCGGTCACCTGGTATAGGAATGACATGGTCAAGAATTTTCCTGACAAAAAACAGCTATTTTCAGAGATCTGTGAGTTAAAATCACTAAAACTTATACAATTTCAAAGTTTATTTTTGAAACTATTAAACCACTTACGTAAATCGGGCTCTATACACGAGTTAGAAATCTCCTCTAGTTTACAACTATATCATGTTTATTAATGTAAAGATTAAAATCGTATCCACGTAAACCCTTGCAAGCACTGAGTTTGACACATAGGCCGCACCAGCTCAAAGAAGGCCCGTAATTTAGCCAGTTGTTACGTGTGCGGTGTCGAGTGTTCCTCTGAAGTGACCACTGAGGCGTACCCTTAAGCTCGTATACAATAACATGGTACATGACTGGAAATGTTATGAAATCTGAGCTGGATGCAAGGATACAACATTGATTATGAACATTGTTATTGGCAACAAGACTGGATATGAGTGGAACTTTGCCAGCTGGAGTGTTATTCCGCACACCCGTGGTGAAGATACTGACCTACAAGTCAGATCACTTAGTTTATTTGTACTAATCCTGTATCTAATAGTGTTGCCAGAGTTATCCTAGTCTATTGAACACGTTCATCATATTGAACACGTTCATCATATTGAACACGTTCATCATATTGAACACGTTCATCATATTGAACACGTTCATCATATTGAACACGATCATCATATTGAACACGATCATCATATTGAACGTCATCATATTGAACACGATCATCATATTGAACACGTTCATCATATTGAACACGTTCATCATATTGAACACGTTCATCATATTGAACACGTTCATATATTGAACGATCATCATATTATTGAACACGATCATCATATTGAACACGTTCATCATATTGAACACGATCATCATATTGAACACGTCTCGTACTTTTAAAGACTACTTTTGATTTGAGACACCGACCACTCTTTAAGGGTATTTTAGGGAATGATGGTTAGTGTGTTGAGTGTTTTTGATGGATAATGAGATGCAGTCTTGTTACAAACTAGGGCCGACTGTTCCTCAGATTGGGTTATTAATTAATAACCCAACGCACAATGGAATGGACCAACCGCTTATCACGACCTATCAAAAGAAGCCGTGGTCACCGATTTAGGCTTACAAACTTAATCAAGATTTTTACACACAGAAAAAAAAGTTCACCAAATATTTTGGTTGTCTGACAAAACCTTCGGCCTATAAAGATGATACATAGTCATAAGGTCTTGAAAAAGTCCTCAAAACGTTTCTGGGGGGTCAGGGTCGGTGCTCATTTCATGGTCCCAGGCCAGGGCCTCACCATGCTGACGACATGAATATCTTAACAGTTAACACAGACTAGGGAAACAGAGTCCGTTAGTCTATGATCTTAATTTCCCAAAGGACATTCACTAAAAACAGCGTGGTTATCAACTACGTATTTTGTTATTTTGGTATTTCAGTTCGAGCATTTAAAGCAAATTTTAAAGTATTTTGCTCGAAAATGAATTGGATGATTTGAATAATTAATGGTTTTATAAAGCGGTAAGCTAGGGGAGAGGAGAAACAGTTAAAGTTAAGCCATGAATAAAAACGTCTTTTATGTAAATTTTCCCTTAATTATAGTTTATTTTCTAATACAAACTATGAAAAAAACTGTTATCTAACATTGAACAACAGTTGAACTAAATAACTTCAGTTGTTGGACCCAGGTGTTATATTTGCGACAACACATTAGCCGAGATTCTCCGACACCAAGTCGTTGCCAAATTGTACCTAACAACGTTATCGAAAACGCATTACATTTATACAGGGCTGGCAGCAACCGACAGTAGTGGTTTGTGTTTTCAGCTCTGAAACAGCGCAGTTACTCGTGTTTGTGTTTAGAATACGACAGTATTACTACAAGGTATTAGGACATAAAAATAGCCACAAGCGCTATGGCTACGGTGAATCTTGGTGAATTTCCAATAAAACAAAACAAGTTTTATTTATATATTCTAAATTAGACGAAATTCCTTTATACACTACCCCCGTAGTAGCCACATACATATTGAGTAATGTGACTATACGGTAACGCTAGGTAAAGGTTGAGGCTGAGTGTTAGAGAGGACTTTGTAGTCCTAACTTCACTTTGTTAAACAAGACAAACTTTACTATTTTACGTTGTGTATCAAAGGAAACATAGGTTAGTATATTATAAACAGCTTAATTTATGTCCAGTGCTCTGAATGTCAAAGTGCAGAAATTCTGATTAAATAATTAAACCGTTCTAGAGCAACGGGAGTTGTTTTGATCGGTTGAGAAGGTAAATATCTACTGTACACAATGAACTTTGTATTCAGTTATGGTATTGCTACAATTTGAAATGTAGCAAACGAATAACATTCAAAAACATATTTATTTTATTCATTCAAAATCGGATAAAATGTACTGTTTTTAATAGGCCTAATAACTCTCAGCCAGGGAGACTTTAAATCTACAGATTACAGATACTGAAACGTCGTGATCACCTTGCTCACTAACGATGGAAAATGTCCCCAATAATAGTTTGATTCCTGCAGAGATTTGTTCTATTAGGTACGGTGTCTTTCCCTCGAGTTTTAATGTACCAAACCGTTTGGAAACAGTTGAAACTGAAATGAACGAAGCCAGTAAAATTGTCAGTTTCTATTGAAATTCAAAACAAACACTTGACGTGGAGCCTGAGTAAATGTTGAATGCAAACACTTACAATGAGTTACAACCCTAACTACAGCACTTTATTTCGTGCAACACACATCATATTTCTCGCACCCAAACCTCTTTGTTCTTTCACCTATGGCAAAAGAACTGTAATTTAGTTCTTCCGGTTCTCGTCTCGTCCAAACTTCATAATTAGGTTAAGATATTTCAACCTCTCTGTGCAGTACCATCTTCAGTCACTGATTGGCTGAAACAAAAGAACTAGTAGATGCTTTTATTCAATAATAATGAAGAAGAAGAAAGTTTATTTTGTTTGATTTTGTCACAATTAACGTCTTTGTAGCGGTTATAATGTAAGGTTTAGGGATAATAAAACAACTAATTTGTCTGGGGCTTTGAAAATAATTAGGTGATTTGTGTTAGTATAATTTTGCGAGATTAAAACTGCTATTCCATCATATCGTTACAAATTTCTTGTTCATCGCAAAAATGCATAATTTACAACATTTCATTGAATTCTAAGACCACACTAAAACTATTATACTAAGGCAAAACGTTACATATATGTCAAGTTTTCCCTATATGACTCAGGAGGTGTTGGGAAGCAAAAAACTGCAAACCGCACCTTTCTACCACCTTACTAGGAAGAAATGAATAGTTGATTCGAAATTAAACCTATAAGATCTCGGTACAAAATAAAATTAATAACTATTACAGAGTGGAATTTCTACTCTCTACTATAAGATACCCTTAGGTTTGAAGTCGACTGCGGGGTTGGGACCGCTATGAGAAGACAAGTAAACACCTCTCATACCGCATTACATCAAGAGCTGCAGGTTGACACAATCACTCACACCTGGGTGTCATAGTGCCGATCTGCCCTTGATGCTCTCTGCAATAAATAATTGCAAGGACCTACATCGCGTTTACCGGCACTATTTACCAATCAACTTTGTAAGCAATCTGAATTTTGATAGAATTTGAATAGGTTTTGATACATTTTGTTTAACTTTGATACACTACTCAACGGAATAAATATTCAAGACGCACGATTTGAATTTTACATACGCCCACTTAATAACAATTGAATAATTGAATATATGTATAGCGTCTATTTAAGTATTGATTGGTAAGTTTTGTAACCACGCAAGGTTTTAATAAGCAAGATTTCAATTTGTTCATTTATCCTTTAGATTTAGGTTAATTAAACAATTTACCTAACTTCTATTACACTATACATTTAAGATCTTAATTTGTATAAACGCTACAAATGTGTGTACTATCAACATTAATATTATCATGACATTTTGAACAAATCAGATCACACTTGTGCACTTTCAGCTGAAGCCAACCAAAGGTGGGAACTAATAACACTTAATAACATTATACACTTAGCTAGTAATAACACTATACATTTGAGTACACATTGAATTATTAATAGCCAAGTACTACAGACATTGAAACATTTTTAAATTATTACTTATTACTATTACTTTAAATTATTATAATACTATACTATTAGTAAAATTTAAAAATTCAAATTGACGTTGTTGCCTTTGACGAGCTCGACAGTGTCTTCTTCCTCAACTAGGGTGTCCACGTTGTTTTCTATCCGTCTCACAACAATTTCAACAGCTGCACTAAAGCATCATTTAAACTTGTTCAGCTGGATCATATTACCACATAACAATATATTGAAAATATGATTAACGACCGCATGAAATCATTAATACTCGGAAAATAATGTTAGTACGACAATAAAAACATGCAAAACACAAACATGCAATCAAAAAACCCTGCCGATCGTATACGTTTTATTTATTTACTCAACCTTTATATGTTATCAAGACAATCTGGCCAGCATTGCTTTGATAACATGAAAACAGTTCCAGCTGTCACTCTCGCACATCTCACAGCACATTTAGAGTAGTTTGAATTTATTAATAAACCATACAAGGTTTGAAATTACTCTCTAAACTGTAAATTTCGTATTCAAACCTATAAAAGTTATCTATACAACTGAAATAGTTTTGTTGTTGTATAAATAGAGATTTATTAGCTAACTCTGCCGTAAAGAAGCATGGCACGTCGGACATTACCAACACAGACTAAACTAAAACAGAACTAATCACAAGAATTAATTTTCAATTGATTTATTCGTTCAACCCTACCCAACAGTTAATTTTCGGCAAGAACCACTGCCTTCTGCAAAGACAATTTTTTATAACATAAACGAATTTATGGCACATAGCTGGGAGAACGTGGAAAACACTAATTGACATAAGAGCTAGAGTGGACAATTCGAATGAATGAGAGCGAGCGAATGAACAAAATTTATGTTAGAATGGGACTTCGATATCAGAATAAATGGAAAATTTAAGATATTAAAGATAAAGTTGATGATTGCATGACATGTAAATGTTTCCGCAATAAATGATTTATTTATTTATTTAGAAATGGAACGAATTTAGATGAGATTTTGAGGTTAACTCACCAAACAAAGGGAGGGGCGAGGTTCTCTTCCGGAAAAATATGAATATTTTACTTTTAAAAGATTTAATTACTTGGTTTCAACGCAAGTATGACCAAAAAATCATATTTCCCACTAATGAAGAACTTCCTAAGCCGGTAGCACATTGGGTTTAAGTCTTTTTTCAGGTTTGTTTTATATGTGTGATGCAAATTCTGAGTTATTTCAAGAACAAATTTAGTGTGTCGAATGTTTTCAAAAGTGTGTTTATTATAATTTAAACCTTAATAAAAAAGACAAATTAACTTAAAAGTGTTAACTGTTTTGTCCAAGGTGGCCGGGAGGGGGAGGGGCATGACTTCTTTTGACCCGGCACCGTGGGCCCTGCCTTGCCTAAACCTCTTATTAAAATAAGTATTATGCCAATTTTGGACTAGGTTGTTATTATGGAGACTAAACTAATATACAGGGTTAGGCAATAGTGTAGCAAGTTGTCAAGAGCTGATGGACTACAATGTAAGCTTTGGATAAATAAACTGAAATAATTAAAAGTTTTTAAGCCTTTTACCATGAGTAATTATTGCTGTACAAGATTTAACTAATAACCATAAACAATACTGCCGGTATCAATGAACTGAGACCTATCCCTACGCGTGTTCCGAAAAATCCCAATTCCTAAAAATTAAACTTTGGTGAAAGGCTTTAAAAAATACGAACTGTTCGAGATACAAAACATTCGATCCTATACAATTCGGACCAAATAAACCAGCACATAATTGCGCAGGAAACCTAAACCTTAACTTGTAAACTGCCGTAGAGTGTTCGCTGACTCGGCGAATCGTAGAACACACATACTGAAAGCGAGATTGTTAGTAAGCCAACATAAACACTCACCAATACAGCTACACACCATACACAGCAACACTCCAACACCCCATCAAGGAAGGAGGATGTCCATCGGCAGCAAACACGACAACGCACAATCACTGACCACGACACGAATCACACAGACACTGAATTACGCATAAGATTCCGATGAATCACCTAAAATCAATTTCCCGATATGGTGGACTCTGATTTATTTTTGCCATTTATTTTTGCAAAGGCTTTGGAGAAACAGCCACCTAAATCGTTAATATATCAAATATTATATTAAATGCTATACGATGAGGTAAAATTAACAAATTGTCGATATTACAACGCGCACCAAAAGACTGACGTGTTTGAGCTAACCTAGAATAGTGAGGTTTGCCTGAACCACAGATTTTAATATGCATAGGGAGCCCATTAGCCGGGTGCCGTGACGTTCATCTGCATTTACAGATCTGGGCTCTGGGCTTAATGTTGCGGCCCCCTACCAAACCGGCCGTGCGAAGAAATTGTAGATTGAAAATATCAGCACACTGCGGAAAATTGAAATGAACCAGCGTGATTACAACCATGAATAACGCAATTGAATGAAGAATTTTATTGAAATGAAACATTCAGCCAACAAAATAAACGCTACTGGCATAAAACATTGAATAACACCTGATTATTACAACTTGATGTACTCAACGGGTTTGCAGCCAGTTTGCCAGTTACAAGCCACTACAGTAAAGCTATGCCAATTATTTACCAATTTGAATTCTATCTAGTTTTCTTTTAAAGGTTATTGTATACTTTTCTGATCTAAAACCAGAAAACCTTCGTCTTTTATATACTTGTGGTAACGGCGGGTATGAATGCAGTGGTCAGGCATTGAAAATTAAGTAAAGGCTAAAATCGTTAAAGATTTTACATTCTAAGTTTCTTACAAAATTTTCCATCCCACATTCAATTCAGGGGTGTTCCACACCAACCTAACTACCTTAACTATGACCTTGCAATGAGCCATCACTCTTGGGAAAATCAATTTCCCGATATGGTGGAACCGATTTATTTTTGCAAAGACATGTAATTCCGCCTAATACAACCGTCACATTGACGTAGCCTATAAATTAGTGGGTTAACAATAAGCCCGCCGGTTCATCTTGCTAATGTTGTTATGCGAAGAAAAACAGCTGATCGGGAAAATTGGAAATGAACCAGCCAACAAATAACCATTGATTTAAATGTATATTTAAAGATAATGAAATAACTAACTGATTTATTTTTTTTAACTTTTACGTTATAGTACTGTATAAATAGAATTATTAATAAATTGTCTTCTCGACTTTACGCATAGTTATTATTTAATTATGATTTACGTCCATTAACAAATAGGGTTTATCTGATAGTCAATAGGTTTGACTACAGTATAAAAAAGTAATTAAAACTAACTACAAAATGTAAAAAAACTGATTACAACAATGCTAAAGTACGATGATTCAATCTCCTTTACATATACTGTATTTTTGTTGAAAATTTGCTTATTTCATAATATAATTTGTTTAGAATGATTGGTATGATTCATTTGATCAAAGTTCCAATGCAATCCTAATGGGAAAATTTCTGAAGTGTTTGTATTAAAAAGAGCTCATAAATATACATATATAAGAATACTTCGGTTGGCCATGTATATTGTTTATCGAGTTGATTTAGTATTGTAGCCTACTTGTAAGCAATTCTCTCCAATAAAACGAGGGGATACAGGGCAGCAGTGCCATCCTAAAGTGACGGTGATCTGAATTGCCACCCCGTGATTATCGATGAGCAATTATCGTACGCTTCACTCCACCGTTGACAGGCGGTCCGGACAGCTATCCGGCACCTGACACATCTGACAATTTTGGAGTTGCGGGAAGGTTTGCAAGGTGGTGAAAAAAATGAAAACTCTTATATCGTTTTTTTAATATTGTAGCAAGCAAGTTTTTTCCTCGAGTGTTGCTTTTCCAATTTTTTCCACTTTTCTTGTTTGCATTTAAAAAATGTGTAGCCTATACAGTTTAGGTATACAACAGCCACGGATTATAGCACAGTGTTTAAAGTTGTGTTTGAATAATATCTAAGGAGCTAGCATGGGACAATATAATTAGCTGCTGCAAGGCAAAAGTTTGAATACATTTTCAATAATTTACAGGCATAAATGTCTAATTTTTAAACTAAAACCGAATAAAGACCCAATTCTATAAATGGTTTCTATCGTTCAACCATATAAACGCGGGTTTAAACGCTTTGGTGCATCATGGCTATCTTAAATAAAAACTCAGCTTGCAATCTCATAAACCGTATAACAAACTTGAAAATGTTAACAAAAAATAGTAGGAAACTGATATTTACAACAACTATGCCACAATTGATAGGCCTACATTATTGTTGAAATATTCAAGACACAACTGTAATGGTTTGAGTTAGAGTAAATCAGGGAGAGTTGCCGTGTGTAGGGGCTGCGTGACAAAGATGTATCGATGCGTACTGTAATTATTGCTCATCCATGTTCACGGCCTCATGGGGTGGCAATTCGGATCACCTTAAACTTTCACTTTCAAGGGTGGCGATTGGAATCCACCCATCCTGCACTATATACTCTACTCTCTCAACAAGTAGGCATGCGCAGAGATAATGTTGTGGTAAGCGTATAGATGCTGAATGGCTGAGGCAGGAAAATCAACATAGTTCGGTAGCCCTAACACAGATGTTACCGTCCCTCGCCTATTTTCTCTCCCCTCAGCTTCACATGCTCGAGTTTATTCGATGAAGGTGTCTTAAATGTGACCAAATCGTGCGAATTTTGAGAACGATCGAACTTTTACGTGCATGCGTCAATGGCTCTACTTGAGGCTTTTAAAAGAATTCCCCGCAGCGCTATCTGTGCTTGGGCTGCCCAACTAAGTAAATTTTCCTGCCTCAGCCATTCAACATCTATGCGTAATCTACATAACATAATGTTACCATTGACACACGCTGATTATCGAGGCATAAGTGTCCTCTGTGTTAATGTGTACATGAAAAAATTGTCTGAAATTTACTAAAAATTTTGATAGGGTATGTTTTTGGTTTTCATACGGCCTAAAGATTATTGTCATTTTAAAACAAGCGCTACGGTGAATCTTAGCGAATTTTCAATAACACAGAACAAGTTTTCATTTGTCTATTTTAAATTAGATGAAATTCCTTTATACACTATCCCCGCAGTCACCACTTTAATTTTTAATGTGACTTTACGGTAACCCTAGGTAAAGGTCGAGGTTTATTATATGCTGAGATTAAGGCAGATTTTTTAACTATATTTTGTTGTAACGTTGGCGCTCTGCTCAAATGAAACAGCGAACGGTGAAACTTCATTTCATTGGTCAGTTCAATTGTCACTTCTCGGTCCCGTTCGGTAGAGGGAAAGGTCTGCTTTGTTGTTGTTTTGATCTCGTCAGTCGTCCCTCGTCAGTGTCAGATTGTAGTAGTTGTGAATACTATTTTAGTGAAATATAAGTGAAATTATTGAACTGTTCTGTAATTGGGCTCAATTGTGTGAGTATTCAGTGCAGTCTTACTTACTGATTTACTTCCAAGAGTAGGCTACCTAAACAATATTAACTAGCTTATTTTTATATAGTCCCATAGTTGTAAGATAGTTCTAGGCCTACGACCAGGACACAGACTAATGAACCTGCACACTTAACTGTTGAATAAGCCTGTGCTAGGATGATTATTGTCCACGAAGTATCCCTAGTCAGCAATTGAACTGGTTTAATTGCTAAGAAAAAATTCTCTGCGGGCTCTATTATTGATGAGACTTGACAGAGCCATAAGGCAATGTACCTATTTTAGTCATTTAGTTAAACGTGAGGTCTATGGAAACAGAAGCTATCATGTGTTGAAGCTGTTCACACAAATACACTGAGATTAGTACTGTTCGTGCTTCTAATTCGCCTAGTTTGCCTAACGAATTGTTCAGCCTTCTTAGTTGGAATTCCGTTGGCTTATCTTGGAAAGCACAGTCTTTCTATGTATATTCTTACCGGCGCTTAGAAGTAGGGCTTAAGGTATCTTCTCTTAGCAGGACTTAGGTCAGCGAGGGTAGCACCATATACTTACTTACCGAGTGCTGACCGGCAGCCAACTTTAGGTTCCACATATGTTTCTCTGCCATTAGACAAGGTTTTATTACAATCTCTTTTGTTGCGCAAAAGACAGTTCAGTTCTAAGACTAACAGGCCTTGATGCCAGCATACATTGATGTAGTCAGCAACTTAAGCACCGCTCTGCCATTTTAATACTGTAAGCTGTTGGCCTACCGCGTGTTGTGTTTTTCAAGTGACAGTCATCCTACAAAGTTACGCAATGATACCATAAAAAGTAATTGATTTTGCCAGATAATGGCTTATTGTTGAGCTAAAACTGGTAGCTATTTACTTAAAGTTTGCCCCATTTAGGAATTTTTTAAAGGAACGTGTTGAAAAGTTAATGGTTATTGTTTCCTGGAGGCCATTTAATCTTAGCGGGACCAAGGGGGTTGCTTAAGCAAATAACGTAAAGCCAATTTATTTTGTTGTCTAATTTTTTGTCCTGTTATATTAATAGTATTAATACTTAACCGCCTCAGTGGTCACCTCAGAGAAAGCCTGAATTCGTCTGCACAAAGAACACACAACATCGCGCATGTAACAACTGGCTAAACAACGGGCCTTCTTCAAACTGATGCAGCCTAACTGTCAAACCGAGCGATGGCAAAGATTAACATGGGTACGTTTTTCACCTTAAAAAAAGAATGTACATTAATAAACATTAATTTTGGAAACCAGTCGATATTTTTCTGAGCCTGATTTCTCATTAGAGGTTTAATAGTTTCAAAATTAAACTTTGAAATTGTCCAAGTTTTAGTGTTTTTCAATTTTTATTTTGTACATTTAAAACACATCATGTCTGAATATGTGTGAGGTAAGGCTTCTTCGCCTCAAAAATACTTAATAATACTTAACTCTGACGTCATCAGCATATTTTGGATTATTACTTATTTTTGCATTGAGCGTCACCGTGCAGCTGGGGCTTAACAACAACCCTTTTTTCAATTCAAAGCGAGTGCTTGCCAACATTTACACTGGTATGATTTCATCTTTAACTTATTAGATAACAAACTTGATGTTTTTGAAATTGAAAGACATAATCTATCCTTTTAAAGAGCCTGATATTTATTAATGTATTACACATTGACTGTGAAAACATCAAAGCGAGTGTGTTTTGACTCAGATTGTGGGATTGGTAGGTTAAATTTTGGGAAAGTGATTGCATATTTTGCTTGCTTATACGCATGCTAAAGCAACAGCCTCAGATTTACATTATTTATTATGAAGGATTGGTCGCTCCGCTCAGAGCCTCACTTTCGTCTTTGGCTTCAGATTAACAATCGCTATAATACCATGGGTAGGAGTTACGAGGCTGACCCTATGTTCACAAACTTGCTTTAGCCTCACATTTCAGTTTTATGTGCTCTTTAGCTACCGGTTATGTGTTTGAAACATTCCAGAACGGCTTGGTATTTTAAAATTGTAATTAATAGTCGTTTCTAGTGTTTACCCAAAAGTCACTTAAGGAGAAAGGCCCAGAAAGAGTCTGAGGGAAATCTTCAACAAAAGAAAAAAAGGAAGTTTGCCTTATTTTAACGAGGTGAAGTTAGGACTACAAAGTCCTCTCTACCACTTAACCTCGACTTTTACCTAGCGATACCAGTCACATTGCAAAATTAATGCAAGTAGTGACTGCGGGGATCGAACCCGCACCAGCGGAGTGATCAGCTCCGTAGTCGTGAACGATTCCAACTCGCAACAGGTCCGCAGTATGGGTCATGTTGAACATCAACAGAAAGGTTGTTATTAAGGAAGTACAATGCCAAAACAGAATCTCAATAGGTTTTACTCTCTCTAAAACGGTGGAGCTTTAAAGATTGGTAGCCTTAATATTTGAACTGCTGCCATTTCTGTTTAGGATGGCTTTGCGACATTGCTCTCTTCAAACTATGCCCATAAATTTAATACTGTACAAAACTTAACCTAGTCACACAATGATGTCCAATGTTTAAGGTACTGCCACAGTAGACAGTGACAACCTATAAGGGTTCATTTTTCAGTATTTTCTACAAATAATAATGTGGCTAACACCACATCAAATCATTACAATAAGTATCTTGAAATATTTTGGTCTCCCTGAAGTCTTCAGTCACTGATTAGCTGAAACATGGTTTGTCACTATTAGTCAGAAGATGGTGCTCCACAGCAAGACTGTAATAAAGTTCAAGATAACTATTGTGATATTTTGACATGATGTGAACCGAAAGCACTAGATCATAGTTGTGACACCGCCCGCAACAGCCTAAGAGTTAAAAAGTAGTTGATTTGGAAATAGCAAATTTGGAATGTCTATCATTTACTGTTGAAAATAATACATCAAGCCATTCCGGGATTTTCAAACCAACATAGATCGAAATGGAAACATGCAGACAAAACTTCTTGAAGCTATCCCACTTTCGTAGAGACTAAATTTTACGATCTCAAACTTTTCACATCATCGCAAGTATGATTAGAACTATATGTATTCAAACCAGTTGCAAGTTTAAGATGATAAGAACTTTTAAATTCAATTGCAGTATATTGATTTAGGTGGAAAACAACCTTAATAGTAGAGCTAATCTAACTTATTGAGAGCGACCCCTGTTCTGATTAGGGAATTGTTCATAGTAGCAGGAACATTGTCAAATATTTCCTTCCAAAGGAAAGTTGGGGCGTTATTCATCTTCTGCAATCGTTAACCTTCCAGAAGGCGCATGGATTTTCAACATGTGAGAGAGTGCATCCGAAGGTTACTGGTAATTGGTAAAACATTGTTTTTCTTAACAGTATGACATTTGAATCAACATTTAAACATAATAAAGTGCAATAGGTGAAGTGAAACACAAAAAACTATAGAACTACAAAAATGGTACAATGAATTTACCTGCTACAAGCAGGGTCGCACACGGAGGTTAACTCCGGGCTGCCCCGTAACGGGAGGAGGCGCATCACAGAAGTTACCTCGGGGGTCTAATGTAAACAGTTAAAAACCAACTACATCGAAGCTGTAAGTGGCTAAATTACATTTTATCGTATTCTAAGAAAAAGTTCAGAAGGTTTCTCAGGTTTTGGCTCATATATGTTTTTGGCAATTTGATTAATGAACAGAGATTCACCCGGAGGTAACCTCCATGATGCGACCTGTGGAAGGTTAATGAGTTTATAACAGGTATCATTGAGCCTTTGCCAGGGTTGGCCGAATTCTCTCCTCGGTTGAGGAAACTGACTGGGGCCAGACTGTCAGATTTTCCAAGCAAAGCGATTCGTCCAAGGCGAAGCGAGGCACATATTGGTAGCTGGCATGCTAGTGGAACATGAGATCTTGTTGTCCACGCTTATAGGGACATGATGGGACTTCCAATAGTAAGTAAGCCTCCCATTACAAATAAATTATATTCGAAGGACACCGTAAAGAGGAAGGTTCTGATGGGAGAACCTGTTAGAAGATGTTGTTTTTGTTTGATTACTTTTATTCCAGTCCTTGTACGGATTAGGTTGATTTTAGGGAAAGCGGACCTAAGAGTAGAGATCTATCTAACAATTTAAAAAAAAGGTAAAGTTTGTCTTGTTTAACGAGTTAAAGTAAGGACTACAAAGTCCTCTCTACCACTCAACCTTGACCTTTACCAAGCGTTACTGTTTAGTCACATCTAAGTGGTGACTGCGGGGATCAAACCCCGCCAGTAGATTGATCAGCTCCCGAGTCGCACACAATTCCAACCCGCCATGGGTCCGCTGTAGTGTTAACAAAATTTAAACAATATTCAACTCTCTGTATTAACAAAATAACTTTTGTGACATATTTGTTAAATAGTATAAACATATGGGTTGTTCCAAAAATATCGAACCTCTTGCATGACTTTCTAACAATGCTAAACAAATCAATCCAATTTTACCCAACGATGTTTGTATGTAGTTTGACATAATCTAATGTCTGCGAAAGGAGGGAAAGAAGGGCAAGTGTAAACACAAAATAAACACAAAACATAGGTAAAAATTTAATTTGAAAATTTAACTCTAAACATAATTGTGAACATTTTAACTTTAAATGTTACAACCTACTTTACAGTACTTTACTGTTTGGAATCAGAAAAATCTTATCGGATAGGAAAATTCTTTTAGGTTGGTGGTAATAGAATGGTAAATTTCAGGGCAATGTGAGCTGTCATACTTATTTAACACGTTCACTGCTGAATTTCAGCCCACTACGTACCCAATATGCTCAAAACTATCCGCGTCGCAAAAATAAAACGCTGCAGACTTGCCGAGCACTGGAATTGAAAGCTACAAACACCAAGAATCCAACAGAAGCAAGACAACAGAGTAAAGATAACCTCAACGTCCCGCACGAGTCTCAAGGATACATTAATGAAAGAAAGAGGTGATGTTTTAAAGGGTCCAGTTAATGAAAACAAATAAGAAAACAGAGATTTTAAGAGACAGAGTTTCCAACTTTAACAGTTAAAAAACACTTTCTGACAAAATGATTGTTTTTAAACTGATTTGGAAGATTGTTTCTTGGGTTATTTCACCCTATAGACATGGATATGATCATTGATTCTCATTGATAATTTTACATTTAATACATTTTGTAGGCATAAATAGAAGGGATGGAAGGTGTAATTGGTAGCATTCTTGTCATGTGAGAGATCTGGGTTCAAGTCCAGGTCTTCAAATTTCTTTAGTAATAAATTAGCTGTTTAGGAAGTTATATTTGGATGACATTTCAATGGGTTTTATTTAATTAGGACCCATGTTGAGTGGCATATCATGCAAAATCTCCTAACGTTCAGAGTACAATGTCACTATTTCAAAATGCTTGACTGGCAATAAAAAATATAAACAATTATTAGTTTTTAAAAGTGTCATATAATTAAGTTTTGTCGGCATGTCTTGATTGGCGCAAGCGCTCTTCAAATTATAATTATATGAAACTTTTAAAAAATGAATACTTATTTAAACTATAATCTAGTTCTTCTGGTTCACACCGCGTCAAAACAGCTTAATAATTAGGGTGATGTTAGGGTGTCACCACCCTAAGGGATGATGTTTTGACGTGGTGTGAACGAGAAGAACTAGTAAGATTATAGTTGTGACACCAGCCACAAAAGCCTTAGAGTCAAATTATTTAAACCCCAAAAAGTTCCATCAAGAATTTAACAAAGAAAATAAAAAGTATGACAATTTTTTCTTTAAATCATTCTCTTATATACTAGAGTGAACCTTTTGAGGTTGGGTTTGAGACATTTGGTTGTGCTAAGGCCTCAGATGTGCCACTGAAGAGTGCCCAGCACCAGTCTGCCATTTTGTTTTTTCCCCATAAGAACATTGTAAATACAAGCATTTTATTGAGACACATCAAGGTTGCGATTTTTATCAGATCGTTTCAAATTAAGTTTTATTTGAAAGATTACAAGGTACTAACGAGACTTGCTGACTATTTTATTGGATATTCTATTAGTTTAATACTTTGATACTTTGCTTTAAGACACGGCCCATCCTTAAAGGGTATTTTAAGGTGAGTGAGATGAATGTTTTTATGGGTGATGAGATGTAGTCTTGTTACAAACTAGGGCCGACTGTTCCCCAGATTGTGTCATTTACTATTAATTAAAAAATAATAAAATCCAAATTTCTTCAATTTTTGGATTTAAGTCACAGTTTTATAAATAAAAAAAATGGAAATTCAGCTCAGCGAAGTCATTCAACAGCTTATTCAGGATGAGTTTTAAATCCCCCACCTTAACTTTTGAAAACAAGAAATATTTTTCAAACTTTTTGGGAAATTTTCTGGAGGATTCTGAAGTTTTGTTTTGACATACGTTGCAGCCCCCACCCCTCCATCCAAAATCTGGGGAGGAGGGCCCCCAAATCTTTTAAATAAACCCACCTCCCTTATGGCATCTTAAAAGAAAGGAAATTTTAACAAAAATACAACGAGAAAGAAAAATTTTAATCTTGACTAGTTTTTTATTACAGTATACTAATTTAAAGATGACACAAAATTAGGTTAAAAATGCCATATTTCTTATACAATTAATTTGAATGACAAAATTTTCTTCATAATACTCTATGGGATTATGTTATAGGGTTGTGATGTTTCTCCCATAGTATTTTGATGAAAATGTTGTCTTTCAAAATAAATTGTATGTGAAATGTGGCATTTTAAACCTGATTTTGTGTCATCTCTAAATTGGTAAAACCAGTCCAGATAAAAATTTTTCTTTGTGTTGTTGAATTCATGTTGAAATTTTCTTTCTCTTGAGGTGCCACAAGGGGCTGGGTTGTATTTAACAAATTTGGTGGGGTGGGTGTGACACAAAGTATGCCAAAACAAACTTCGGAATTCTATAAAAACTTACGAGACAAATTTCAAGATCACGGCTACTACCAAGTAATTTAAAATTAAAATTCATTGTATTTATTAAAACAAAACAGAATCATGGGCAATACTCTTTGCCAAAAAAGCATAAAACTACTACGGCTCTAAATCTGGAACACTATAAAAGAACACGACAATGCATACAAAAGATCTTTTAAAAAGTCGGAAGCGTAAAATCAATTTTTGTTTACAAAAGACTCTGGAGAAAGAGTGAAGAATCCGCTTCCTCGTCGATTGTTGTCTGAAGCTAGAAAATCCCTTCTGCGAGGCTTTTTGTTGTCGGCCAACGCGCTTTGTAAAGATTTCGCTTTTGTGCGCTCTAGATGAACTGATCATCTTACGATAAACGTTACCTGCTAAGTGTTCTTTTCCCGTGGCAAATCATTTTTGACGTTATAATGCATTGTTGATGTAATTTATAACAACAATGCAGGATCATTAGGATCATTTAGCGGATCCGTGGCGGGTTGGAATCGTGCGCGACTCCGGAGCTCATCACTTCGCTGGCGCGGGTTCGATCTCCACAGTCACCACTTACATTTGTAAAATTACTATACGGTAACGTTAGGTAAAGGTCAAGGTTCAGTGGTATAGAGAGGACTTTGTAGTCCTAACTTCGCCTCGTTAAACAATACAAACTTTACCTTTATACAAATTACTGCTCATAAAACTTGTTAACGAGTTTCCTTTAGAAACTGTTAACCGAACATCATAAACATATTTGTATACAAATATATACAAAGGGTTGATACAATGCTCAAAACGTGTTCTGGGAATCAGGATTGGTGCTCGTTTCATGGTGCCGGGTCCGGGTCTCACCTTGCTGACGGCATGAATATCTCATTTTTCCAACCGTCGATGTTGTCGTTAGCTGTTACACTTCTTCAGGACTGATTGACAGCTTCTGGAAAGTGCAAAACCTATACAATTGACGCTGGGGGATTGTTAGTAGAATAGAAATGCTTCTTTGTGAATATTAATAATTGGGTGGCCATAGCTCAGTGGTACAGTGCGTGCTTCACACCAAATTAGCCTGGGTTCGATTTTCGGGCGCAGTGTTAACTTTTCACGTAACCACTCCTCGTAGTTCTGGTCACGTTAAGCTGTTGGTCCATTCCATTGGTTGTTGGGCTATAATTAATGACTAAATCTGGGGAACAGTCGGCCATAGTTTGTAACAAGACTACATCTCATCATCCATCAAAACACTCATCACACTCACCATCATCCCATATTCACCTTAAAATACCCTCTGGAGTGGTCGGTGTCTCAAATCAAAATATCAAAAGTATAGGCGCTTACGAGCTTGTAGGTAAATTTAATTTTGCCCTTCCTACCTTGGGTGCGCGCCTAATTATTTCTATTTCGGCGAGCTAGAGCTAGGAGCGATTTCTGACGTACCTCTCTCTCTCTCTCTCTCTGTGGTCACGCACACCCGAGGATCGTGACGCTGTGGACCAAGGCAGGGCGTGAGCTCAGGTTCAGTTCGTGATGGTTTGCTTTTCGGCATGAAGGAAGGAAGACAGACAGGCACGTGTTTGATCTGCTCGCCACGCTTCGCGAGGTGCGCAGTCGTCGTTCTCTTCTTCGTCGTGTTTTTATCCTTCCTCGATTCACCAAGGAACTAATACAATGAAACTAGCTCTTGCCGGTTGGTTTTTTTTCATACTATGAATGTATTTCTACATTCATTCCTGGCGTGAGTCATATTTAATATGGTTGGATCTGTTTTGCGAATCCATGGTGGATTGGTATCGTGCGCGACTCCGGAGCTCATCAATCCGGTGGCGCTGGTTCGATCCCTGCAGTCACCACTTACATTTGTAATGTGACTACACGGTAACGCTAGGTAATGGTCAAGGTTGAATGATAAAGAGGACTTGTTAGTCCTACCTTCGTGTCGTTAAACAAGAGAAACTTTACCTTTACCTTAAATTTGTTGAGGTGTATGCGCAGACCCTCTTTGCGGTCCATGAATTCACCTTTCTTCTCAAAATCCAATATTTCCATATTCTCTCTCTTACTGTGTAGGAATGGTTCGATTGAAGTAAGTGTTCATCAAACGACGACTTCATTGGCGTGCTGTTGTTAGACTTTAGTGCTTCAAGATACTTCGATTTTAAATGTACGTCCCGTTTTTTCAATTAGTAACTTGGGCAGTCGATGCAACTGATTTTGAAGATGACTTTTTTAAATTGGTCTGTGGAATCAAAGATTACGTTATGGTAGGTAGATAGCGCATAAATGCAACATGGCTGAGGCAGTAAAATTAAGATAGTTGTGGTAGGCTGGTAGCCCAAGTTCTAAGATAGCGCTGTCATTTCTTGCTGTCTTTCTCCCTATCGGCTCGACATGCTCGAGTTTGTCCGATGTCAGTGACTTAAATGGTACCAAAGCGTGCGTTTTTCGAGAACGAACAGATTTGCACGTGCGTCAGTGCCTGTACTTGATACTCCTAAAAAAATAATCCCTCGCAGCGCTATCTGTGCTTGGGCTGCCGAACCATGTTCATTTGCCTGCCTCTGCCATGTTACATCTATGCGCGTCCAACCTACTGTAACATAATCTTTGGTGGAATCCGTAGATTTAGTGACAATTATAATGATCGTAAGGCCTACTTCTTCGTTTATCTTTTAAATTACTATTATGCTAAAAGTAGCCCTTTTGTGAACTATTTTGTTCAAATATCATGTTGTTTTTTTACAAAAATACAAGTAAACATCTTTGACGATTTACAAAAGACATGTTATACTTTCCTACTAAACCATTCGCTAGAGGAGTCTTTTTAAATAGTAGTCTCGTCTACAACTATAATGTAAGGTTGTTTGCAGTAAAAAAACAATACTTTTTAATTAACTCAGCTAGCTATTTAATGTTAAACAAACTGTAAAGGCTTTCGGGTGAAACAAATACAGGTTTAATGAAAGTTTTATTTTTCGTTGTGTTTGGAAATAACTTAATTAAAACTCCCGACCGCCACGTCTCGTTTTAATCGAATCACTCACACGATGAATTAACATAGCATTTCTGTATTAAAATTACCTCGAAACAACTTCATTAACCGTTTATGTCACCTGCCCGGAGTTACTGTAGGTTAAAACATGTCAGTTTTAGCTTTTTGAACTCGTCTTCGGGCTCGCTTGGATCTGACTGCGCCCCCCTAGACCACCACTCGGCCTGCGGCCTCATATTTTTGGGGCATTCGCTACACTTATGATTAAGAAAAATTTGCTTCGCCCACGGGTTTATAGGACAAATAATTTTTAAAGATGTAGCTAAAATAACAAGAGCAAAAACATTAGAAAATTGACTAAAGTTAAAACTTTAGGTGCCAAATAAACAAAAGTAACTTTCTGTACGTATTTCTCAAATTTAAGTTTTTTTATACACACTCATACCTTGTATAAGGCTGGGTGGTTGATGAGAACCGTAACTATATAAGAGCTCAAACACAGCGAAAAGTTTAATTTTCGACAATTTAACTTCAAACTGATCTAGCAACGAAACCGTCAGAGGTAGGAAAACGTGTTGAATACAAAAGTTGTAGGAAATTTGTTTCACACTAACGACTTCATCAGATTGAAGAGCCGAATAACTGTTTTCCCGCTATATGATGCAACATATTGGCTAAGTTCTAGGGCCAACTGGTCAGAGCCTTAAAAAGGAATGTTTTCAGATCCTTCCCGAAGGTTGCACAATTTTAAAACTGTTACCTGACTCTTGTTAAAATAAAATGTATCACCACTTGTTGTTAACCAATTTGGCACCACCAAGTTGTAACGGTTTCCGGAAATTAACACATTTAATAATCTCAGTACATGTGCACGACGAATGCTTTCAACTGACGCGGTGGTGGTCGTGAATTGAATCAGTGGGATTAGCAGCATAGCAGTGCAACGCAGCTTTGACACATGTTCTGGTGTGTATAATGTAGTCTCTTTGTACACTGTCCGCGTTATATGCACTTAGTGCGTCCAGACAGCTCTTCTGCTGTGTCCAGTATGTTGTGTTTGTTGCACACTGTGGTGTATGTGAGATTCGTAAAGTTATCTTGTGACGTGTTAGATTACAGAGTTTAAACTATTATTGCGGACATTCTCCATCGTTAGTGAACAAGATGATCACGACGTTTCGGGATCAGCAATCTTATCCCGTCTTCAGGTGAAAAGTAATAAGTAACTCTGAAACTATCCCATCGTCAACAACAAACTTTCAACATTTATGGAAAACTTTTATCACAGGCTGGTGCAAAATTGTTTAACTAACTCCCCGAAAACATTAAATCCACTGAAAATTTTATCTTATTTAAAAGAAGGTTAAGAGCTTATCTATTGGAAGGCTCATACTATTCTTTTGGGGAATTTTGATCAGGTTCTAGAGGGGATTTATCATGATAATTAAATTTTAATTAAGTTTTGCAATACTCTTACTAGTGGTTTACTTTGTTTTAATCTTTAAATGGGTATTGAAGAACAAAACGAGTCGAGATACAAATCTTTTTTGCGTCGTTGAATTTGTGTTAAAATTCCATTTCTTTTGAGGTGTCACAAGAGGGGATTTGCATTTTTTTAAATGGGCCCCGGTTTTTGGGTGGTGGGTGGTTGACGCAAAGTACGTTAAAACAAACTTCAAAATTCTATTAAAACCAACCCCAAAGGGGTTTAAACAATATGTTTTTTTCAAAAGTTAAGCGGAGGACATTTAAAACTCACCCTGTACAGTTCTTTAATGCTCATTCATTAAAAGCGGAAAAATGTTATTTATTTTAACAGTTAACAGTTAATCTGCTGTTCTTTCAATTGGCCACCCTCGTTATCTCCCCTGCTCTGCTCTCTCAGTAGATGAAGCCCTCACACCTCATACCACTCGCTTCGCATGTCCTGCCCAGCTATCATGCAGTATCCGCATCACACCACTACACTAATGATTATAGCTATCAGAATGAGTCCAGCCTTGGACCCGGCTGTGTGATCTAATAGCACAGGACAGTACCGGGCTGCGTGCGTCATCTGGTACCACGTGACGAGCTAGCTTATGTCAGAGACCTTGAGTGTCATTATATGTGTGAGGAATTGCATACGTTTCAGTTTTGAATGATAAGTGGATTTCTAATGAGTTTGTTCGAGGTTTGTTGTTGACGATGGTAGAGTTTCTGAGGTTGAAATATTATTACGGATTTTTTTTAGTGTTTAGTGAAAAAGAAGAACACGACGTTTCGTGATCTGGAATCTGATGTCGTCTTCAGGTGAAAAGTAACCTAAAACATAACACGAAACATAAAGAAATGAAGCAGTCTAAAAGTAGTCAGCGCAAGCTGACCAGTCACTCATCACCAAATTGTACTTCTTCTTTTTTCCTTAAACTTATTTAATTTCGTAATTATGGCCAGTAACAGCTGCCCACTGACTGACTGCTTGGCTGGCTAAGAGGAGCGGACGGCCAATCACAGACTGATCAACCGGAACAGAGAACACACAAATGACCTATTTACACACATCCGACGGAGGGAAAATTCTTTAGACAACATACAGCGTTTAGAACATAAAACCAATCCCCCCGCCTTCTCCGAGGGCATTTCCGGTGGACTGATTTTCCTGGTTAACGAAGTAAACTTAGATATTTGTAAAAGAAACATTTGTGAGAATTGGACGAAAAAACTACCTGTAGAGTGGTCACAAATGGGTCTAGAAGGCCACTTCCGTTGTGATTTACCATGTTATAGGAAATTCGCTAGGATTCACGGCAGCGCATGTAACTTCGAGTCGGATATGTTTTATACATAGTTTTATGTTCGCCTGTGTATCTAGACCAGGGCTCGGTCATGCAGGTTTGCAACTCTCTGCCAACATTGTGCTGGTGCATGTCCAACCGACCATAGCACCGGAGAAAGTCAGTTTTCCACTACAATGAACCTCATTTCCCATGAAGATGTGCTGCACTTTCCCGTTGAACTTCTTAGTGGCTTCATAGTGGCGTTAGGAAATAGAGCTGTCCATTTCGTAACAACAGAGAGAACGAAATGTCGTAGAATCGACAGTTGTTTTGTAGTTTTCGAGTTTCCCAACGCCTCCTGGGAATGATCATAGCTCAGTGGTAGAGTGCGTGCTTCGCACCAAATCAGCCCGGGTTTGATCCCCGGGCGCAGTGATATCTTTCCACGATGGCCACTCCTCGTGGTTCGGAAGTCACGTTAAGCCGTTGGTCCATTCCATTTGTCGTTGAGTTCGTTGGGACCCAATCTGGGGAACAGTCGGCCCTAGTTTGTCACAAGACTACACCTCATCAACCATCGAAAACACGGATCCGGCATATTTATTTATGTGAATTATTATTCTTTGTATTGTTAATAATTACTATACTTCTTTAATTATGTTAATTTATCAGTGGAGATTCTAACTATTGTTATTTTACTCATATTATCCAAGATACGTACTTATAGAGTGCAGTTGCATGTTTGGCTTAACCCTTAGCATTTAAGCCCATCCTAGTTATTTATGTATTTCTATAATGAAATGTATATATTGAAATTGGTTTCTGACCGTTGAAAGAAAATAAATAAATAAACACACTCACCTTTCATCCCATATTCACCTTAAAATACCCTCAAGGAGTGGTCGGTGTCTCAAATCAAAGTATTAAAGTAATGCTCATCTCAAGTTCAATCAAAACTAAAGTGAAGCTTTTATAGGGCACTTCTGGTTAACCGATTTTGCCGCTTGACAAACTTAACCTTAATATTTACAAAAGAAAATGTTGTACTAAATTTCGTGAAAATCGGTGGAGTGGTCGCAAAGGTCCAAAAATAGCTGAAAAAACGCTCCGAAAGTAATTTTTACCCTGTTATAGAAAATTCTCTAAGATTCACGGTAGCGCTTGTGGCTACGTGCCGGCTATGTTTATGTTTAGTTTGAAACTTCCTTGCATAATGCATGTACAATAATAACATCATTGTACGAAAATGAAACTTTGGTAGTGCTTTTTAACATCAAAGGTAGTTGGTTTTAAACTTACAGAGCTGAAATATTTATATCATGACATAGGAAATTGCGAGATATTATCAAGTTTCCCACGTTAGTTACACCACAACACGATGAATAGTTTATCAGTGTTGCGAAAGCAAAGTGACCTTGACTGACAACGCTGGCTCAATTAGCTAGGCAACATCATGCAACCGACATCCTCTAGCCTGCCTACAGTGGCTAGGCGTAGCTTTCTGGAGGAGGTATTAACATTAATGTATTAATCATTATATTACAGTGACAGTGTACAGTTTTAGAATGAAATTTCACAATCGATTACAAAATTCTTTATCTCGGACATTTCCGGCCACTTCGGGGAAAACACTCCTAACGTTTCGGATAGTTGGGAAACTCCACCCGTTGTCAAGAATCCAATCTAACCTTACACTACATTAGGTCGAACTCCCTGACGAGTGGAGTTTCCCAATTGGCCGAAACGTAGGAGTATTTTTTCTCCCAAAAAGGCCGGAAAATTCCGAGATATACAATTTAGACGTTGTACAATTTCACAAATTATGCATAAACCCGCGGATGCATTTATGCATTTAGCGTACCCGTAGGTTGGAATCGTGCGCGACTCCGAAGCTCATCACTCCGCTGGCGCGGGTTCGACCCCCCCAGTCACCCCTTTTGTAAAGTGACAATACGGTAACGCTAAGCACCTCGGTGAAGTTTGTTAGCCAGCAAAATCGGGCTACACGAAGTACCCTTTTGGGGGGAATTTTCACCAAAAAGGGGTTTTAATGATCTAAAAACTGTAAATTTCGTCAGATTTTGATGAAATTTGAAATAAATAAGTATTTTGTTGTTATACATCCATATACTAAAAATTAAGGAAATCCGTCCAGCCGTTTCAAAAAGGCGGCCAAAAAAGTGATTTTTCGCTGTAACATTGAAATGAGTACATAGTCTGACTTCATCATGATAAGTAGTATAACCTCTTCCAAAAAAGACCTCCGTAAGTTTGAGGCCGAAGGCCCAAGCGAGGCTGTGAGCGTAGCGAAGTACAATGATAAATTGCAAAGGAAATCTATTTCACCAGCGGCGTTTTAGCGCTTAGCTGCGTGTCGGCCGGTTTCAATTTGATTCTAAGTCGTATGAGTGAAGTAAAGTTCTTCTGTTAAATCCGGCAATGTTTAAAACATAAGTTGTTGATGGAAGAATGACAGGTCAGTGGGGCTTTGTTCTCTCTCACAATCACGACATATTTATCACCTGAGTTCTGTCCTTCATTGTTGTTGTGTCACACTCTTTGTGTGCTCCACATGTATGGATGATGTAACTGTGATATCACGGGTTAGTTACTGTATAATAACGAACATAGAAGAATATATATCCCCTTATCTGGGGGTAGTCATAGCTCAGTGGTATAGTGCGTGCTCCGCACAAAATCGGCCCGGGTTCGATTCTCGCCCGCAGTGATAACTTTTCACGATGGCCCGGAAGTCACGTTAACTGTTGGTCCATTGCGTCGGTAGTAGGGCTATTAATCAATTACCTAATCTAGAGAATAGTTGGGCCTTTTTGTAATAAGACTAAATCTCAGCTTCCATTTAAACATTCATTACGCTTACTATTTATTCCATGTTCATCATAAAATACCCTCTCATTAAAAAAAGTATCAACCTGTTTAGGGAAATTTATAACGGCAGTTTCGTTAACGATAAAAACATTTTAAAAATATTTCAACTACAAAAGGCCACTATAGAGTGGGTTTTAATACACAAGTGCCTTCAACTGCAATCCTGTTAACAGCAAATTTAAAATTAAAATATCCTATTGTCAATTAAAATTAATAGTTTGGCTTTTTGTATTTTATTCATATTTTGTAAATAAAATAATCGCCAATAATCTCAGCTTCAAGAATTAATTCTGTAAAACATGAAGAGAACAGGTTCACAACATTTATTTGTGAGCGTGTGAATTGTTTGTTATTTTATGTACCTTGTATTATGATTTTTTACTTTCCTAATCACTTTTAATTTGGGCGGATACATTTGAGAAGTATTGCTGAGTAATCCGTTGTTAATCCCTAAAAGAAATTACTTTGCTGATTTTTTTCACACGATTTCTTAACAGTTTTCCATTAGATAAGATTATTTGGCAGAACTGCGTGGCCATTTGTTCTCCCCCGCGATAATTTTCATTCTGAGAGGCAAAGTTATGACGGCTGTGATGATGTAGTGTTGCGCTATCTTTGCTCTATGAACGTATCAACATGAAGATTAATCACTTGGTCCACACTGTACTCTGTACTTGCAGATCTAAGTAACTACAGTTAATTTTATAAACCAGGCTAGCGCCGCTGGCATCAGTGAAGCGAATGTACATACTTTGTAATGTGTTATCCTGTTTCGCTCCGCTTATAGCCCTCCTTCGGCCTCAGCTTTTCGTTTGTGCTCTGTTACCACCGGAATTACGAGGCTGTTCGCTACGCTCAGAGCCTCGCTTTGGCCTTTCGGCCTCACGCTTCCGTGCTATTTTTCTGAAAGTTTTACTACATATTGTGAAAGGAAAAAGGTCATTTCAAATTTTATCAAAATCGGACTACTCATTTCGCCGATATAGCAAAGCCCACTTTTGGCCGCATTTTGAAATGACGTGAAAAATATTTTTACTTTTAGTATATTGATGGATAACATAAAAATACATGCTTTTTTAAATTCCATCGAAATGGAATGGAAATTACTGTTTTTAGATCATTTTTGGGTAAAAGGGGTTTATGTTGGTCCGATTTTACTGGCGAACAAACTTGACCGAGGTATTTACCATAGTACCATACTGGTAAATTATCTGTACCAAATGTTATGGAAATCAAACACAAAATGCGACCTGTAGGGAAGATACACATATATAGGCTGAAGAAAAATACTTAAAACACGTTCTGGGGGTCAGGAACAGTGCCCATTCCATGGTCCCGTTCCTGAATCAATGCTGACGGAATGAAAATCTAATTTTCCTAAAGAAATTCGCTAAAAAATGTTACAGATGGAATTGTGTAATTGGCTGGGTGAAGCGGAGGTCTTTGTTTCAACTCGACCCTCAGGACCATTTGGCATTCTGTCTGTTTGTAAGGCAGTTTCAACCGAATTTATGGACTGATTGCTTGAAATTTAGTAGTAAGTAAGATTTCTTGCGCCAATGTGGAACGACCTATGTGTAATGAGTGTTCTATTCAAGATAGCGGTAATTATATCCAAATTGCTATTCAATTAGTCAAAATTGAGATGCTACAACCATTCGGAAGTTTGGTGTTATCGACCATTTAAAACTATAGCTCCAAAGTTGAGTTTGGATAGAGCTTGGCTTTCACGGTCATGGATCCTGCTATAAATCCTCTAAATATAACCAAAATAATTATTTGTTTATATTGATTTTATCATTTTTTAGGCTACGTCTGTGGTAATAAAAATGTATAAATTTAAAATTCAAATATTGAATTTTAAATTTATACATGTTTATTACTCACAGACGTAGCCTAAAAAATGCCTACAAATGATCATCATCCGTCTGTAAACACCTTTCAATTTCAATTGATTTTATATTTTGTCGAACATACTTTAAACAACTTCAAGATCAACAATTCAATTAAGTTAATCATTATGGAAATGTTTTCTGTAGGGTCTTATTTGGATACGAATTTATATTAAGTTTGAGCCAAATCGTATAAGTGGTGCTGTAGGAGGTGCTAAATAATCAGTGTAACACTCAAAAGTCGGGTATCCGGTAAACTAGCATGTTAAAGTCCATGCTTACAGGACTTTTTTTTTATTTTAGCTTATAAAACCTACTTCTGATTTTGTTACTATGTTTAAGAATCACCCCTGTAGATAACTTATATTTAACAACCGGGCGCTGCCCAAGCATTAAAAGCACCATCAGCACCACCATATCTTCATCAAGTTGACAGATCCTCTAATCAGCTGATCAGTGAGAGAGTTGTCTCAAGTCACAGCTGACTCAGCAGGAGACAATAGAGACGAGTGTGCAGGAAACATCTTGTTTAGTCAATGGTCACTGAGCACACTGCACGCAATAGACACCACTCAGACAGTGGTCAAGCTTGGTGATTCGCGCCTACGCCATGTTGAATCATCTGTATTTAAGGCTAGACTTTACCCATACGATCTTGGATTTATTCTCCATAAGCTCAAGCGTTTTAAGTGTACAAAATGGAGTTGAAAAGTACTAAACTTGGGCAATTTCAAAGTTTATAAGTGAAAACTTTGAAGAACTTACGGAAAATCGGGCTCTGTATACGTGTCTACACCCATTTTACATCCTATTGTACCTGAGAAAGACCATCGCTGTGTAATATGACACTTAAATTCTCAGTTGAAACGCATCCTCTGCAAATCCCATCGACAGGTCGAATTCCACCCATCGTGAACAACGAACCCAGGTCTATTATTTCCTCTAAATCTACTTTAGAGCCTTTCAAATGAACCCTCAGGGCCAGGTGCCGGCTATCCACATGTTTCAGCCCCAATACTCTCTATATCCACACCACCTGCCTGACACACTGAATTTATACTTTGTTTTGAGACAGCGACCCCTCTCGGAGGGAATTTCAAGGTGAATATGGGATGAATGGTGATTGTCATGAGGATTATAATCGATTATGATGTAGTCTTATTTAAAAATAGAACCGTCTATTCCCAAGATTTGTTCATTAATTCTTAATAGCCCAACGACCGATGGAATGGACCAACGGCTTGACTTGATTTCCAAACTACGGGGAGTGCCCATCGGAAAAGGTTTTTAATCGTAGCGCCGGGATTATTACCGGCCCCATTTCGTGCTAAGCACGCACCATGAGCGTGCCCGTGTACAATTATTTCCACACTGTTTAGCCAACATACATCTTCGTATTTTAAATGATATAAACTTCAAAGGTATTTACAAATTCTGCTACAAATTCACCACAAAACTAGGTCAACAATTTCAAAGCGTGTAATTATCACTCGGCATAATCACATTAATTAGAAAACATATCGGTCATTGTATCGCCGACGGAGCATACAATCAATCAATTACGTAATTCCCCTATTCACCGGCATGAATGGCAGCAGAGCGTGGTTCTATGCTGTATACCTACCAACAGCATGATTAGTTGTATCGGACAACTGAGCCAAACAACGATTAGTAACTATACCCTGTCCCGACATCGACCCTGCTGTAGTTAATGTAGTCAGTTCCAGCACGGTCGGTTAGATAATTAGACCGAACTGAATGACGGAATTCTGTCGGTCCATTAGCCAGTGAAATATGTAACTGCGGCTGCAAACGTTGCTTCCCTTTGTGAGCTGATGCGGTTTCGCGTGTGCGAAGCTAGTTAAATGTTCGCTAATTTATGTGCGATGTTTGTTTTCCTGACTTGATAGAATGATAAGCGAGTTATAGCAGTGAGATGGAGGATATGAGGGGTTCAGACGTGCGTGCCTTGTGAGTTGTTGGGACATTCGAGAGAAAAGATAAGAGGACGATACCGTTAGGCCTGAAGTAAGCTTACTAATTATATTTAAGTCGTAGGTATCACCCTAGCATATCGTTCTCGGAGAGCACAATAAGCTTGAGTGGTTGACGTGCGGGGTCTCAAACCTGTCTCCAATATAATCAAAATCTAAAATCTACGCTTAATAATTTATTGAACTGCGTTGGATTCGAATTTTAAACATAGCAGACGTAAGTTACCTACAGCGGGGCAGAAATTACTCCTAAACTGTCCTTTTTGATCCCTGTGACCACTCTGCAAATCGAATGTTTGACATTTGATTCAAGTGCTTGTCTTGTTAATATCTCAGATAAGGTCGTTTGCCAGATTGTGGGGATGTGTCGGGAGGGGATGTTCGCTAAAAGCCTTTCAAAAGGTAGTCAACATATTTGGCCGAGGAATTGAGTATTACATAAATAACTTACAATCATACATTCACTCCGGGTGAAAGATATACATTAGACAGGACCTTTATTGTGTAAACAAGAAATATCACCTCGCGGTCACCCCTTTCGTAAAAACAAACAGCAAACAAACAAAAGCGCATACTATAATTAAGTCACACTTCACCGCTCCCTTTGAACGTGAACAAAGCACATGTTAATATTTCAAAGATAATACCACAGTAAGGGTATAAAAGGGAATCGTTGCGATAAAGCAGTGTAAGTGACCACTCATGAAAGATAAAAGACTTAGTGTAGTGTCGGTGCTGAGGGGTGCGGGGGAAGGGTATATCTGAGCATCTCTCGGCCAGCACAAAGCAGCTGTTCATATAACAACAAAGGCCAGCTTTGATAACTCACACACATACGAATAATTAACTCCATATCTCAGCAGTACATCACACTCACTTCACTTTAACAGTGGTGCGTTCATATGTTGCGTGGTTATGCCAGTTATTTGAAGCTACTAATGCGGGTGTATATGATAGGGTATAGGAGTGCTTCTATGTTCCTTAATACACGAAAAAGCAAACAATTCTTGTGAAAAAATTACAATTTATTTTTAAAGTAGCCTATTTTTGGCCAACCTTAACATTCTTCTTTAAATTTCATTAAATTTTCTTTGCGAGATATCGAATCTGTTCATAATCCAACTATTATGTTGGATGAGACTGAGATCGAAGAAACCTACACAACTAAATTCCTAGGAATACGCCTCGACAGAGGGTTGACTTGGGATTGTCATGTAGACAGCCTATGCTCCAAGATAGCTTCAGGCATTTATGTACTGAGGGAACTATCCAAATACTGCCCTACTCAGGTACTGATGACGGCGTATTACGGAGTAATATACCCACACCTCTCTTACGGAGTAGCTTTGTGGGGCGATTGTGCAAAATCACACTTTTCCAGACTTTTCATTCTTCAGAAAAAAGCAGTGCGAATCATTGCAAAAATTCAATGGCGAGAGTCGTGCAGACCAGCGTTTAAAAGTCTCAATCTGTTGACACTTCCCTGTCTCTACATTCTTGAGACATGCGTTTTCTTCAAAACCAAATGCGATCCCATAAGAGGTGTAGACATACACTCTTATTAAACTAGAGGCAGAGTAAACTACCGGACTGGGCGACACAGAACGGTAGTTTACGAGCGTTTGCCTTCTCAGGCAGGAGCCCGTTTTGCCAACATATTAGGCCTACCAGCAAATTCGATAAAATGTGCTCCAACTCCACAGGCGTTCAAGTCTCGTCTGAAAGCAGTTTTGACCGCGCATACTTTCTATAGTAGGGCCTACAGACGAGTTCTTGGTACATGGGAGACCTAGTGAGAAATGGCTACCGGCCTACGGATGCTTAAGTGGGAGAATTCGAATGAATGAGCCAGTAGGATTGCAAATATTGTATGTATGAATGAGATCTCGATTTAAGTATGAGTTTTCCAATGCAGTGTATATTGTTTATAGAATAAAACATTTATTTATTTGTCTCTGATTTTGGCGTAAGATTAAAAAAAAACAGGTTATACAAACCTAGAGACAACCTTTAAGAACATGGAAAACAACTGTTCTAATCTCTACATCAAAAAAGCTTCCTAAACGGGGAACTACGCGAGCATGTTTTGAGGAACATTTTCTGAGGTGATCAACCCTCTTAAACACTAGCGCTTGCTGTGAAAGGCAAATAAACCCGTGAGCAAGTATCTCAGCAGTGTATAAGGCGGTAAAGAATGCAAGCCGATTGTTAAGCGAGGGAGGAGAGAGCCATCAGTGGCAGTTTTTGTCACTCTCTGAATGAATAGCATTTTTTGTCCGAGTGCGATGTTTTCAACAAGGGTTGCAGGCCAAGAGGAGCTCGGGTTTATGAATGCTCGGTCTCAGTTTTTGCCCCGTTCTCCAGCTTTCAGTACCCGGTCTGAAATATGCGCCAGTTCTCCACAATATTCTTCTTTCCATGTTATTGATGCTTTAATGTTACATTCTTGGTTCGTGTGTTTGCTTAGGAACAATGCTGGCAACTGTTGCTGATATTTTCGGCCGTTTTTTGAAATCTTTTTAATCTACCTACACCTTTCCTATACTTTAGCGTTGCGGGAGGTTGTTCAAAGACCAATTTTTCCAGAATGTTCATTCTTCAAAAACAGGCAGTGTGAACAATCGCAAAACTGCAGTGGAGAGAGTCGTGCAGACCAGCGTTCAAAAGTTTAAAACTGTTGACACTACCCTATCACTATATTTCGGAAACCTGTCCAATTATTTATAGGAAAATGCGATCTCGTAAGATGTACGAGATCTCGTATAAATGTACACTCTCACGAAACTAAAGCCAGGAGAACTACCGAACTGGAAGACACAGAACGGTAGCTCATGAACCTTCACAGGCAGGAGTTCATTTCGTCAACAGACTTCCAAATTCGCTTAAGTGTGCCTCCAAACCCGAAGGCATTAAAGCTCGTCTTAAGCAACTTTTGATCGCAGAAGCATTTTATAGTTCAGACGAGTTTATGACACATGATTGGGAGACCGTGTGAAGAGACAGACTAACGGGGGCCAGACGGGTGAAATTCTAGTGAATGAGACTGTAACTTATTTATGTTTGAATGTGATCTAGATGTGTGTGAATCCAAAACTGTAGACAATAATTATCGACGATTGAGATATATGTGTACTCATGATTATTCAATTTATTTATTTAAATCCACGCGATACTATGCCCTCGTAAGCTTACATTACAAAGAATGTTGTACGTCGTGTTCTAGGCCACAGAGTGCAGTAATATAACATTTTTGTACTCTGAGGTTTTACAGGCTTAATAGTGAACGTTAAGAGTGCGCAGGAGTGGTTGTGACCTTGAATTTCATCCCTTAACAGCAATGTAAACACATGCATTTTCTGGGGACACTTAACCCCTACAATTTTCATCAGATATTTTTAAAATACGTTTTATATGAAAGATAACAATATACTGCAGTGGCTTCGCTGACCACTTTTTTAATTTTGCTAGTTTTCTAGTGAAAACAAGACATTGAAATATAAAGTTTCTTCAATTTTTGGATTTATGCCACGGTTTAATAAATGCAAAAATGAAAATTCGGCTCAGCGGTGTCACCAAAACATTTAATTCACTTTAAAACAAAGTTTATTTCTCAAATATCTGATGAAAACTGTAGGCGCAAAGTGTCCCAAGAAAATGCAGGTTTTTACATTGATCTTGTGGGACGAAACTCGAGGTGTGGGACGGCCACTGCAGGGCCCACTCAATGCAAGGGTCTGCAATAATCCGAAATATTCCAACACTATTAAAGTTAAGATATACTATTTACATTAGTTTTAAAGCTAAGACACTTACCTACGCGCGTAAAGGCTTTTTTCAAAATTATTCGTTTTAATTGTAGAAATTGGAGTTGAAAAGCACTAAAACCTGGACGATTTCAATGTTTATTTGTGAGACTATTAAACTTGTTATGAGAAATCGGGCTATACTTGTATATACACATGTCGGAAATATTCCCTAGTGTCCAAATACAAATATACCATATTAATAATGTAAGAATTAAGATATAAACTAGTCCCTAGGAGTAAAGGCAAGAGGTCGAAACAAAGTAATAATAATTTCTTATGTTCTTTAAAGCACACTCCAGAAAACTTTAGATTCCATTTCGAAAATCGTATTACTAGAAGTATTTAGTCATGATTGGTGAAGATTTAACATTTGATTTTGTTTCAGGAATAACCCACGTTCTGATGAATGATATATAACTTTACCAACACAAGGTAAGTTTGACGCTTTTTTGTCATTTTTATACTATTTATGTAACGTAAAAATAAAATAACATCTATTTGTTATATTACTGCCGGCTAAATAAGTGACTTGGCATCCTTTTTGGCGGGAAAGAGATTCTAGAACTTTTGTTTAGCGAAACAGATTTGAATTTCGTCTTTAACTGTGAAAAGTTCCATGTAATCCAGAATTTTGCGAACTTAAGCAGATTGAAGAGTGAATTATGTCCGCTTCTTGTTTTGGACGCTGGCGACGGAATAACACCTTGTACCTTAGTTTGAGAAGTGCTCCGATCTTCATCGTGAATATGTCAAAGTATAAACTTGAAAAATTCTATTTAATATAAATGGAATATAACGTGTCTACAAATAGTGTACGTTTTATAATTAAAAAAAAAAATGATTATGTTTAAAACGCCACTGTTGGTATCGCGCACGACTCCGGTGGCGCGGGTTCGATCCCCGCAGTCACCGCTTACAATTTGTAATGTGACGCTAGATAAGGTCGAGGTTGAGTGGTAAAGAGGACTTTGTAGTCCTAACTTCGCCTCGTTAATCAAGAGAAACTTTACCCTTTTACTTTCTGTATCCAAAAAAACATAGGCTAGTAAATTATACAACAGCTTAATTTATACCCAGTGTCTGAATGTCAAAGTGCAGAAATTCGGATTAAATAATTAAACAGAAATTACTTTAAAATATGTGTAGCTTAAAATACTTCGATACTGTGAACCCAATAAACTCCACTCGTTATGAACGACACATAATGATGTTCAGGAAGGTTCTCTGCGAGATAAAGCGAGCACTGATCACGGACGCCTAATGTAGAGAGCGGCTATGAGATAATGTCTGGTGAAAGGAGAAAAGCAATCAGCTGTAAGCTTTTTTCTTCCAGCCAGTAACTCTCGTGGTGCAAATCACGTTGAGAGTGATTCGCCATTGGCAGCCAGTAAATGTAACCAAAGATTATTGTAGGTAGATTGCGCATGGTTCCATGGCTGAGGCAGGAGAATGAACATAGTTCGGCAGCTCACGCACAGATAGCGCTGCGAGGGAATTCTTTTGAGCCCGAGTAGAGCCAATGACGCACGCGCAAGTTTTTTCGTTCTCGAAAAACGTACGATTTGGTCACATTAAAGTTATCGACATCAGACAAACTCGAGCGGGTCGAGTCGAGGGAGAGAGAAATACCGCGAGAGGTCGCAGCGCTGTCTGTGCTCAGGCTGCCGAACTAAGATGATTTTCCTGCCTCAGCCAAGTGGCAACTATGCGCAATCTACCTACCGAAGTGCACGTAACAGCTGGATAAACAACGGGACTTCTTTCAACTGATGCGGCCTGTCAAACTAAACGCTTGCAAGGGTTTGCGGTGGCCCGTTTATCATCTCTGAAATGATTTTGAATAGCTTCAAACTACAAAACGTCGTGCCATCTTTACACCACTATCGCGTGTATGTGTGTGTTTTTTAAATCTATGCTATGTTTTCGCCCGTAGTCTATACTGCAGTCATGACTCTGGAAAATAGAATAACAGCTGTGTTTTACTTAGTTATAAAAGTGAGCGCACAAAGAGTGTGACACAACAACAATAGAGGACAGAACTCAGGTGATAAATATGTCGTGATTGTGAGAGAGAACAAAGCCCCACAGAGACTCGGATTTGGACCCGCGAAGCCCCGACCCCGACCCCTCGGTGAACCACATTACACGTCCACCACTCTTGGCTACCAAACACCTCTGAAATGTGGTGCCAACGGAGATTGTATGCGTTAAACGTGAGGCTGGATATGTTAATTACCTAATGTCCTATGCACATATAAGATATTCATGCATTCAGCACTATTGAATTATTAGTCATTTAAAAAAAACAAAATGGTGGATTACGGCTTAACTAAACCGAAATTAAAAATTGTTACCAGATATCTTCGACTTATTTTTGTATGTAGAATCCGGGTTTTCATGGCGCGCTACACATTTTTGTGACACCCTGTATACTAGTTTGGCAACACGTTCAACATTTACAACTACGGAGCACATCTAATTCCCACCTTGAAACATGTCAGGAAAAGTTCCTTAGTTGAAGATTAAACAGTCTGTTGCTTGCAGCTTGTATAATTTGTCCATCATAAATGCTGATTAAGCCATAGGAATGCAAATGCTTCTCTAACTACAGCTGTCTGCAACCGGCTGATCTACACTTTGGTTGCATGCCATTGGTTGGCCAATTGCGCAAACACTATCAACAAACAACTACGTTGGCAGTATTTTCCCGCTTAAACCGATTACTCTGTAAAAGGAAATACAGGGTTATTCGAAAAGAACGTCCTACTTTCATTGTTCTGTAACTTTTAAAGTATATGCGCTTCATGAATAGTTTAGATATAGTTGAAAAGTAGAAGTTCCAAAGTTGTGTTTACGTATACATTGAGAGGACATTTCAGCTTTTAATTAACAAGAAGAAGGCTGCCCTTCAACAGTAGATATTTTTCGTTCTTGAATTTTCGAAAAGCCAGTCAGTTCAGTCCAACGAAAGTTTGGTCATAGAGTCTTGATTTTGTCGTGAACTTCTCTTTTGGGGCTATGTCAAGAAGAAAGTTTACGTATCCCTTCTGCCAAAAAATCTAGTTGACCTGCGTAACCGTATCAGATCTGCAGTCAATACCGTAAACTAATATTTGCTTCGTGATGAGTTTGATTATCAGCTAAATCTTTGCCGAGCAGTTAGAGGAGGACATATTGAGCATTTATAGAAGTGTACCAAGGTGGACACACTTTGAAGTGTGATCTTTTTACCAGTATTTAGTTTAAGTAAAACTAAAAAATGATTAACGAGGTATAATTGTCTAAAATTAGGACATTGTTTTTGAATAACCCTGTACGAAATGAGAATTTACTAACTTAACACTGAGTTGAACACACACAAATGCGAAATTAAATTCAATAATTCTTATTATTTACGATTTGGATAAGAATTTTTGTTTGTTCATTCGTCAAATTAATCATGTCGCATGATTATTAAAACCCTCCCAATTCAACATTTGATTCTGACATCGACAGAGATCAAGTTGTGTGCAATGTTGCAATTCCTTTTGTCTAATATTTGAGTACTCGTATGCTCAACAATATTGTTTATACAGTGTTTATTAAAGAATTTTCATAGGAAGTTTAGCTGATAATTTCTGTCGCCAGGGATAGAGGAATGTCGAAGAAAAAAATTGTTTGCAGTTTCGCGCCTCCTAACACCTGTTTAGTCAAATGGCTAAACCTTACTTCTATCAATAAAAAAACCAAAGTTTTTAAGCTGGTCTGGCTGATTTGTATACACTTGTTTGGTTCGGTGTCAAACATATTTGTATCAAGTCGGATCATAATCACAGTTTTCACCGACATCTAGTTATGAACCTCTACTTTTTGGGGAATGCTCCCCCAAAGGGCATTTCCGGTGGACCGATTTCGCTGGTTAACTAACTTGACTTCGATATTTACAAAAGGTGCATTCAACTAAATTCCGTGAAAATAGTACAACACATGCAACCTGTAGAGTGTTAACAAAGATAAAAAAGAGGTCAAAATGGTACTTCCGGTGTAATTTTCACCCCGTTGTAGGAAATTCGCTAAGATTCATGGTAGTACTTCGGCTATGTTAATTTATTTGTGATTATACCACGTTCAATATTTTGATCAAACCGACACACTACTCGGGGTATCGCAATAAAACACGGGGGAAGCGTTCTTTCAATCATAGAGGCAATATAAATCCAGACTCTACTCTTCAGAGTGCTTGTTGCTTGTTGATTTGCAGATATTGCAGACAATACAGCACACTTTTCTACAAATAAACACAAAATGTTATAGTAAGTTATTCTTCGCTCGGTCAAATTGGTATGCTGCTACTAAAGTATACACACTTTCAAATATGAGAGTTTAAACTGTTATTGCGGAAATTTTCCATCGTTAGTGAGCAAGATAGTTACGACGTTTCGGGACCTGCAATCTGATTCCGTCTTCAGGTGAAAAGTAACCTAAAACATAATACAGAACATTAGAAAACGAGCTAGCCTAAGCGTAAGCTGACCAGTCAAGCACAACCAAACAACATGTTAAAGTCAAAATACTAAAACTTAAAACACGAGTCTAGAAAACAAAACCACAAGCATAAAACACACAAAAAGAAACATGTCCACACTCGGTGGAGGCTCTCGGCAAAGACGTTTTAGATTACTTTTCACCTGAAGACGGAATTAGATTGCAGATCCCGAAACGTCGTGATCATCTTGCTAACTAACGATGGACAATGTCCGCAACAATAGTTTAAACTCTGAAATCCTCCCATCGTCAACAACAACTTTAAACAAAGAATTTCAAATATGGCTGTTTTATGATAAATTTTATGTTTAGAGGGTTTTGAGAACTCTCTACCAATAACTTAAGGCAGTATTGGTAAATAACTTCGTTCTTGAAGACCAGAAATAAGACGTAAAAGGTGAATTGAAACGCGGTTTTGAAACAGTACTAAAAGTTCTTGAGAGTTTCACTCCCTCCGGACCGATACATCAGTAGTCGTATGTCCGAATGCAAGAAGACAAATACACATTTTACTCTCACGAATAACATACCAATAAATTAACTTAGATCCATCCATCCGGTCAAGGACGTCTAGAACGGTCTCTTTTATAGAAGCAATCAGCCTACCATCACAGTGCTACATTGTGTTAAGTGTAAGTGTTGGATGAATGGTGTGTATTTGCATGTGTCTGCTGCAGGGTGGCTTGATGGTAGGGCATCACTAACCTCCTCCCACCACTGCCATCAGTACCTTCATCACTTCATACTGCCTGACAGATTTGCACACGTCCAAACCACACTTGGCTGCACCAGAGGGTTAGAAAATGTAAGAGTTGGTAAGGAAAAATTGCATTTGGTTGCGTTGAAGAGTCCCAAAGGTACTACTAGCCCAAAAGGAGTTTGTAGCGAATTTCCTTTAGACAAATTAGATATTCATGTCGTCAGCATGGTAAGACTCACACCCAGGAACTTGAAATGAGGACCGATTCTGACCCCCCGCCAGAACACATTTCGAGCATTTTTCAAAACTTTATACTCGTATGTATACGTGCATCCTCTCTACAGGTCGCATTCTGTCCGCGTTTCATAAGTTTTATACACATATTTGTTTTGTAAAAAATCACGGTCAGATTCCTTCTATATATTTTTATTTTGGGAAAGAAGAGTTTTCTTCCAAAATTCTGTGTTTATGATCTAATAACAGTACATATTATCTGATTTTGATCAAATTTGAAATGAATATGTATTTTAATGTTAACCATCAGCATACACAAAAATACGGCAAAAACCTAACTTTGGTCAACCGACGGAATGTTAAGGCCGATGATGTGTATTAAAAGCTTTAAAACATGTATTATAGAGTTGGCCATAGCTCAGTGGTATAGTGCGTGCTTCGCACCAAATCAGCCCGGGTTCGATTCCCGGGCGCAGAGATAACTTAAAGGCTAGTTCAACCGGATCATACCGCGTCAAAAGCCCAAAGTTTCAGCCAACAATGACTGAAAATGGTTCTCCACAGCGATACCAAAATATTTCATACCAATCATTATGATCTTTTGACGTGGTGTGAACCAAAAGAATTAGGTTATAGTTAAATATTTTGTGACTAACCTAATATTTCTAGAATACACTTTCCATGTAATATTTCATCTTCTAAACTGTCTTTGCCTGTTGCATTGAATCATAATGTTGTTACGTAGGCTAAGTAGAACGTACGATGGAGACATTTGCTAAACCTTGCTTTAGAGAAATATATTTCCTTCCGCGTGGAAAATATTTAAGAAGTTTGTTCGGCGACAATTTGAGACGCCAGAGAAAACTTTACAGAGTCAAAGTTTATAGGGAACATTTCCGAGCGATTGTGAGGATTCGGACTTTGTATGAAGGGAACATTTCTGACGAACTTGAAATGATAACAATCAACATTAGCACTTTTTTAGGCATTCCTCCACAAGTAATCAATTGTTTCAGTATAATAACTTACCATGATGTGAGATAATGAACACCACTATTCTCATTGTTACATCTCAAGAAATCATTTACTGAGGAACAACCTTCCAATAAAAACGTATTCAGTAAATATTTGAATATATTTAAAGCATCTGCTTCTCTAATTCACAGAGGCACGTCAGTGGCATAGTACGTGCATAGACTAACGGTCTCTATGTGGGGTTAGAGTTCGTTTGTCTGTGGTACGTGCTTCGCACCAAATCAGCCCAGGTTCGATTTCCGGGCGCAGTGATAATTTTTCACGATGGCCACTCCCCGTGATTCGGAAGTGACGTAAAGCCGTTGGTCCATTCCATTGGTCGTTGGGCTATTAATTATTGACCTAATCTGGGGAACAGTCGGCCCTAGTTTGTAACAAGACTACACCTAATCATCCATCAAAAACACTCAACACACCCGTAATTCATCCCATATTCACCTTAAAGTGCCCTCTAGGAGTGGTCGGTGTCTCAAATCGTCGCATCTGAAGTTACATTTGCGTAGCGAATAGCCTAGTTATTTTCGTGATCATTCAGGAATAAAAGCTGAGGCCGAAGCGAGGAGCGTAGCAAACAACCCTTTGACGCCTGTCAAATTGGCTATTTAGCAATTCACAGGCGTAGGAGTGCAGTTCTGAAATGATCTAGAAGGCACGATAAACAATGAACATTGTGTGAAGTGTGACTTGCAGTAATCTCGTCTCTGCCCACTGTGGTATCCAGCAATGTTTGACGAGTGACTGTGCAGAGAATGCCAGTGGGTCAGGAGCAAGTCTGATGAAAGTGTGAAGAACTGGAACACTCGTCACTAGTTCAGGCTTTATAGTTCCCGCGTAGTGATGTGTAGTTTAGATCTGCAACTCGGTTTCTGGTTTTAACGCAATTTTGAGTTCTTATATATAGCTTACATACAGGGTGAGTTTTGAAATGCCCTTTATAAGGTACCTTTTACTTTTGAAAAAATGGCCACTCAAAGAGCGCCCAGTTTTTAAATACACCCATCTTGTGGCACCTCAAAAGAAAGGGAATTTTAATACAACATTTCTGCAATCAATTTGAAATTTCACTTTGAAATTTTAAATAGCCGCCATTTTGAAATTTGAAAGGTTAGATACAAGTATTATTGGAAAATGTTTAAGGAAATCATGTAAAGTTTATACCATGATTCACAAAATTATCTAAAAAAGATTTTAAACTAATAATTATTTTACAACATTTACAAGCTGGTAGACTATGGCTAAATTAAGCCGAAATAAAAGAAATGTTACTACTAGTAGACATTTTCGAATTACTTTTGTATGTAGAATCCGGTTCTGCATATAGCGCGGTACGCATTTTGTGAATCACTCTGTGTATATGAAAAGAATTTCGCCTTGGTAGTATTTTCACACTGGACATGTCCTGGTCCTCCAATGTTAAACATAGCTGATATTCAACGTTGTCATTGACATGCAGTTGCTGGCTGCTGTAGACCGTCAACTAACTTCTAACTTCCTGGCTGAAGTTTACTACTCTCGGGTCAATGTACTACTTCTACATTGTATAGTATACGTTATGCTGGAGTTATTCTTAAGTATTTTTATATAGTTCTTTGAAAACAAGGCTCTAAAATCACAACGGGATGTTAAGAGTGAATTATAATACATTTTGTGCTTAAAAGTGGGGTGACATGATGTAAGCAACGTAAGACCATGGTGACGAGTAGCTAAGCGCTAAAGCGCCGCTAGCGTGAGTGGAGTGAATTTTCTTAGCGATTTGTTACTCTAGTTCGCTACTACGTTCACAGCCTCGCTCTGGACCTTCGTGGCATTTTACTGAAAATCTGACAACATATCATGAAAACAAAACGCAGTTTAAAGGTCATTAAAATTGGACTATTCAAGAGAAAATCACTCTCTAGCCACACACACTAATACTAAGTTTCTAGGCCTTGTAGTTTTGGCTCGACGATGATGAGTGAGTGAGTCAGGTCAAAGCCTTTTATAAATATATGACTGATTGACCCTCTTGAATAGCGCACAGTACCTATCGGCCATTTTGTTTTTATCCTATAAGAACAACGTAAAAACAAGCATTTTCTTGAGACAACTCACGCCTACAACTTTCATCAGATCTTTTTGAAATCAGTTTTATTAGAAAGATGACGATGCACTGCAGTGACTTCGCTGACCATTTTTTGAAAATTCCAATAGTTTCATAGTAAAGACAAGACATTCAAAACAAAATATCTTCATATCACCTTTTTTTAGATTTAAGTCACAGTTTTAAGAATGAGAAAATAGAAATTCGTCTCAGCGGAGGCACTAAAACATTTAATATTTTGATACTTTGATTTGAGACACCGACCACTCTTAGAGGGTGTTGGGACGGAGGGTGAGTGTTTTTGATTGATGATGGGTGTAGTCTTGTTACGAACAAGGGCCGACTGTTCCCCAGATTGGTCATTTATTTATAGCCCAATGACCAATGGAATGGTCCAACGGCTTAAACTTCCGAACCATGGAGTTAAAATACACTTTGAAAGCAAATTTATTTCATTAAAATCCGATGGAAACTGTAGACGTGAGGTGTCCCAAGAAAATGCATGTGTTTACATCGCTGCTAAGGGTCCGCCTCAGCTGCTTGGGAGAGTGTCCTTGCAGAGGTTTACGGGAAATAAAATGGAGACTTTAGTATTAATGCTATTTTGACAACTCTTAAATAAAGGGTAAACATATTACCTAGGTTTGCCTGTGGTTCATTTTACAAAATGTCTTTTAGTGTTGTTTCGTGCTTTTTACGGTGAAAGTAAGAATATTTAAAGTGTTTTTAAGACCTTACTTACCAGTCTAAAAATAGGTTTATCAAAAATCTAATCACGGGCAAACACAGATAAACTCTTTTTCTTTTTATATATCATATCCTTTTCAATATCCGAATTTAAGCTTCATATAAGAGCACTATTTACTTTCTACGAAACTTTTCCAAGCCGAGTGTTTGACAGTTAGGCCGCATCAGTTGAAAATAAGCCCTTGTTACGTGCGCGGTGTAACGTGTTTCTGGGCGGACAAATTCAGCCTTTCTCTGCGGTGACCATGGAGGCGGACCCTTAAGGGGCGAAATTCAAAGTCACAGCCACACTGCGCACTCTAAAGGAGTCGCGACTGAAAACTTGTAATGAAGGTGACGCAGATACTCGTAGGTGAATGAGAATGTAAAACCAACACTGTTGCGGTAGTTAATGTAGAGTGTAAACACACACAATGAGTTTCCCTAGTCTAACTGCCAACACTTCCAGTTCTTCATTACGTATTAAATATCCGCCTGCTTTGTGTCAGCTGAGCTCCGGTAACAAAGCGTCAGTGTTTTTCCTCCAGCTGTTTGTGTCGTCTGCTTTTTATTGGCTTTGTTTCCTTTGTTAAGCTGTTTATGTGCAGGGTGTGTTTTTTAACGGCTGAGCTATTTAAGTTATGAAAGTTGGATCAAACGTGACAGTTTTTGCTGTCCAAATCAATTTAGGCATACGATGAAAGTGTTTCGGCCATAAATATCTCTCCTCGCTATGACGTTTTTTCTTATAACTGGACAACTGCTTTTAGCTTATTAGAGAATTTCCTTGGGAAAAATGAGATTTTCATGCCGTCCGCATGGTAAGACCCAGATCCGTGACCATGAAATGTGCACTCATCCTGACCCCCAGAACACGTTTTGAACATTTTTTAAAAGCTTTATATGCAGATGTATATACAGAGTGAGTTTTAATTGTCCCTCCCAACTTAACTTTTAAAAAGGATATATTTTTATAAACCCTTTGGAAAATGTTTTTATTAGATTCTGAAGTTTGTTTTGACGTTCTTTGCGTCACCCACCCCATCCAAAAACCGAGGGGGAGGGCCCTTAAATGTTTTAAATACAAACCCTCCCTCACTTCCTGGGCGCACCTCAAAAGAAAGGAATTTTAATACAAATTCAACGACGCAAATAAATATTTTTTATCTCGACTAGTTTTTTTTTGTAATTCCCATTTAAATATTAAAAGAAATCAAGTTTAAAATGCTACATATCACATACAACTTTTTTATAACAAATTTGTCTTCACAATATTCTATGGAATTATGTGAAAAAGTGCAAAAACTTCATTTTTCACCTTAAATTTTTAAACTTTTACCTGTTGGATATTCTATACCCCTTCGTAGGGGAATAAAATGTGATTCCAGCAAACTTGCAATTTTCGCCTAAGGTCCTGTAGGCACACCCGCAACTGCCTATGTCTGATTGAGACGCTCTTTCTGCCGCACACGTTCTTTCTGCAAGCCCGAGTTCAATGTGTTCCTGTCACTGATGTGAATATTTCCGCTATTATTCTCTGACCGGATTTCCGCCATTTGCGATTATCACTGTCCGCTTGAACCGTTCGATATCTCGCGTTATGCTATTAGCGCTCTCCACTGTGGCGATCCTCTTTGTCACGCATTTCCCAGGTACGAGAGTTATGTTCCCACTCCCCGCTATCATTATTACAAGTTTATCAGGTGGAAATAAAATCACACATACATACTACAACAGTTAAATTCTCCTCTGCATTCTGTGCAAGTGTCCGCATCAGTGGTCATAAAGGTTAAAGGTATAAAGGTTAAAACTGGATATGTTAATTTGTATGCAAAGAGAAAGAGTGTATCTGTGTGTTTGCCTGTGATTGACTTTTGATAAACATAACCTTTATTTTGATTTTGTACTGCTTCCATAGCAGTTTTTATCGTCTTTGACATTTTTGTTTTGTTGGGCAATTGGCTTAGATACACGGGCCGCCAGCCAAGGAAAGCTTATCTGGACAAACGCAGTCTCAGGCGTATTGTGCTAGTCAACAAAGTAGGAAGGATATGGAACAAGGTGAGGAAGGGAATGGGTCTACTAGCATCATGCTTGTTCGACTGATTTGGCCTTCCACCAGGACGAGGGGTTGAATTTTTCCTTATCCACCTAAGGATTTCCAGTGGTCTCTAAACTGTTTCACAGAGGTCTTCTCGATCGAAACGGGGAGTAACCAATAATATTCACTCTCTTTTTCTGCCAATTGACTCTCAAGAGTCAACCTTCTTTAGCGCACCTGAAGACAATGTTGTTCTAAGTAGCCAAATACTGGGTAAGCTTTAGTACGCGCTTACTTGCACATTGTTGTGTGTTCTTTGTGCGGCCGAATTTAGGCTTTCTCTGCAATGGAACTTTAATAAGCATTCTGGCAGACTAAACAGCGTTGGTTATTGCAGTTGGCACTGGCAGGCCTGGTGGTGGTAGGCTGAGCTAATAAACTTAGAACATTGTCTGGCCTCTGTTCTCATCTCCGTGCCAAAATTCCACATTTATTTGTTTACAGGAAGAAAATATATGATTCAGCATTTAATGATTGTTTAGTGATGATTTGATCTGAATTTAATATAAAATTGATCCGTTGCTACACAGTTTCTGAACAAGACGTTGTTGATTGAATTTTAGATGAACCTCTTTGGATTTATAGAGCGTTATCAGTTTAAACGCCCTGCGTTTCACTCACCTTGTAAGGGGAGGCATTTTATTATAGTCATTCCAGTGACCTCCAAACAAAACTCAAACGTAGACAAGTGCATCTAAAGTCAGTTAAAAACCCCTCTATTTACCGGACTCCGTTTCAAACAACTCGTTATTCTAATGATTAGGAGTTCGAATATTGTAACTGTTTAAGAGTGCACAATACCTGTCGGCTATTTTGTTTCTCATCCCATAAGATCAATGTAAAAACAAGCATTTTCTTGAGACACTTCACGGCCATATCTTCACTGGATCTTTTATTAAATAAGTTTGATTTGAAACATGACAATGTACTACAGTGTCTCCGCTGACAACTGTTTTGAAAATTTCACTACTATTGATAGTATTGCACTGATAGTAAATACAAATCACTCAAGTACAACGTTTCTTAAATGTTTGGATTTTTGCCACGGTTTGATAAATTAGAAAATGGAAATTCGGCTCAGCGGAGTCACTAAAACATTTAATACACTTTTAAAACAAAATTTGTTTCATAAAAATCCAATGAAAACTGAAAGCGTTAGGTGTTCCAAGAAAATGTATTTTTTACATTGTTCTTATGGGAAAAGTTCAAGATCACAGCCACCACTGCGCACGCTTTATAATCCAGTTTTTGTTAAGAGTGTCGTTATGAAAATTTGTGTTAAATTGAATTAAATGTTTTAGTGACTCCGTGGAGCTATTTTCACATTTATACGAGTAAAATCGTGATACCACTCCAAAATATGAAGAAATGTTGTATTATAATGTTTTGTTTTAACTATTATACTAACATACGTTTTACTATTCTTTCAAATAAAATCTTTAAAAATAAAACTAATTTTGAGAAGAGCCGGTGAAAGTTGTAAGCGAGAGTTGTTTCAAGAAAATGCTAGTTTTTACATTGTGCCTATGGGAAAAAATAAAGGTCGATCGGTACTAGACACTCTCAATGTATCCCAATACAACATTTAACAACTATTTCGAAAGTAAAACATAAGAAATAGGACAATAACGTGTGGGCTGGGTCTTGGCTACACCAATGCGCATGCGCGCGTACTTGTGTGCACTTAGAAGTGCTCCACATCTCAAGCCTTCGATAGCTCAGTTGGTAGAGCGGTGGACTGTAGTGGTGAAAGTGTCAGACATCCATAGGTCGCTGGTTCAAATCCGGCTCGAAGGAGTTACTTTTTGTTTTATCTCATATGCTTTTTCTATGAAGGTAAAATGTGTGCTGTGGTTGAATATTTTAAACCGTGCCTAAGTCGTCCGTCTCAGTTTCGCGGCGACGCTCAGTGCAACGGTCTGCAATAATCCAAAATATGCCAACACTATGCCAAAGTTAAGATAGACTATTTACATTCGTTTTAAAGCTAAGACATTTACCTACGCGCGTATTGGGCCCTATTTTGAAATGTTGAGTTGTAAGTGTACAAAATGGAGTTAAAAAGCAATAAACCCTATAAAATGTCAACATTTATTTGTTGAACTATGAAACTTCTTATGGGAAATCCGTCTCCTACACGTGTTGAAAGGTCCTCTACTTTTTAAATGCATCATATTTATTAATGTAAACATTATTTGAAAAGTAAAAAAACGTACGCATTTAAACAATTGCAAGCGCTTGGTTTGACAGTTGGCCGCATCAGTTGAAAGAAGCCCCGTTGCTTAGCCAGAAGTTACGTGCGCGGTGTCGTGTGTTCTTGTGCGGACAATTTTTATTGTCAAGAACATAAACAAAACTGTCCTTTCTAGTGCTTTGAGAATACTAATTTTCAAACTATTTTAAGGACAAATGTGTTTCAAAACTTAAAATAACATGTATAATAGAAAAGTTGGACGCTGAAGAAGTAGGTTGGGATGTGAAAGGAATAACTTCAAACTTCTCGACCGGAGAAAATAGTTGCCTTGCTTTATCGCAAAAATAGACACATTGGGACACTGAAAACACTTAAACTTGCTACAATAGAACGTATTACAAATTTAGCAATTTATTTATACGTCAATGTACAAAACAGTCTATATACAGTATATTATAACTAATAGATAAAACCTATGGTACCGGGACAGGCCAAATCGTTTGAATGTTATCCATGTTAATTTACGACTCTTTTCATAGACGTCTCATGTTAATTTTCTTTGATCTATATCCCGGTTTAATCCTCTAAAATACGTTTTTTCATTGAAAAGATTTTCGGTCTAACACAATTTTGTTTCTCGTGAAAGCGGTATTTAGAGCTGATTTCTTGCAATTTTTAAAGCGGTATTACAAAGAAAAAACGAGTCGAGATAACACATTTTCTTTGCGTCGTTAAGTTTGTATTGAAATTCGCAAAGGGGAGGTTTGTATTTAAAAACTTTGCCCCCTACGGTTTTGGGTGGGAGGTGGTTACGCAAAGTACGTCAAAAAACTTCAGAAACCTATAAAACATTCCTCAAAGGATTGTTAAAAATCTTCCTTTTTCAAAAGTTAAGGTGGGTGGAAGACATTTAAAACTCACCCTGTATACATCTTTCTAACTGTTTCAAGGCCTAGATACGTTTCTCTAGAGTTTGATATTACATAAACGAGCCGTTCGTATCATGTTGGAAAACTGAACAGGACTTTGTGTAGAAACTATTTTAAGTATAATGTACATCTTGTTACTTTTGCGTCCGTACGTAACTATGAAATTAGGCATGGATTTCAGCAGAGACGATTCTCGTGAATATTCGAGCATACCTCCTCATTTCCACAAAACGTTGGTCCTAAATTGTATAACAAATTGCCTCTGCGAATTAGAGAAGCAGATGCTTTAAATACACTCATGGACAAAATTATGGAACCAAATGATTTTCTTTCATTTCATTGCCCCTTTTTCGTTTGAAATTGGAATTTTCTTTAGCAAAGCGTACATAAATATTAAGAATCAACTAAACGATTACAAAACTCAAAATTATACAGGGTGTTAAACAAAAAGGGGCGATAAAATGAAAGAAACCCATTTGAGTGTATATTCCAAAATTTACCGAATACGTTTTTATTGAAAAAGGTTTTTCCTCAGTAAATTATTTCTTGAGATGTAACCATGATAATAGTTTCGTTGATTATCTCACGTTATGGTAAATTATTATATTAAAACCATTTCATCTATAATCTAGTTCTTCCGGTTTGCACACCGCGTTCAAACTTCATAATTAGGTTGAAATATTTCGGTCTCAAGGTTATCATTTCAAGTTCGTCAGAAATGTTCCCTTCATACAAAGTCCGAATCCTCACAATCGCTCGGAAATGTTCCCTATAAACTTTGACTCTGTAAAGTTTTCTCTGGCGTCACAAATTGTCGCCGAACAAACTTCTTAAATATTTTCCACGCGGAAGGAAATGTATTTCTCTAAAGCAAGGTTTAGCAAATATTTCCATCGTACGTTCTACTTACGTAACAACATTAAGATTCAATGCAACAGGCAATGATAGTTTAGAAGATGAAAGATTACATGGAAAGTGTATTCTAGAAATATTAGGTTAGTCACAAAATATGTTAAAGTTCAAGTTAAGTCAACTTACGTGTTTTTGACACATGATCGAACAAAATACGATAGAACAAACAGTAATCTAGTTCTGTCGGTTCACACCGCGTCCAAACTCCATAATTAGGTTGAAATATTTCGGCCTCGCTGTGGAGTACCATCTTCAGCCAATCAGATTAGCTGGAACAGAAGATATACTGGGTTTTAGCCAATAAGAGACTGAAGATTGTACTCCACAGTGAGGCCGAAATATTTCAGTCTATTTATGAAGTTTGGGCGTGGTGTGAACCGGAAGAACTAGATTATTTTTGTGACACCGGACGCAAAAGCCTAAGAGTTCAGAACAAACAGTGTTGACTTTCACTTGGTACAAATCCAAATTAATCGCGTGAGGTCAAATGTGCTAGCTTTTAGTATACATTTCGACATGATTTGGTTGCTGTTTTACCCCAGAGATATGCAGTTGTAAGTGCAACAACGATAATGTAATATTTACTATTTTGAATTCATTTTGAGGAAAGATATACCGAAAGCTAAATTACGAGTATCTTCCATTATACATCGTTTTACCTTTCCTAAGATGTTTTCTTCCAAAAGCAAACATACATTTTCTTTATGAAAGAAAAAAGTACTAACATTACACAATATTTATACATTGAACAATTTAAATAGTAGGCAAAAGAAAGTTAGTTCTTTAAGTTGAAATATCCTAAGACAATCGTGTCTGTAGTATTAAAATAATATTAAATCAATTTACTGAAATATCTTGTTATTTGTTCGACCTACTTTGGAAATTACTTTTTGTGTATGACCGGCTACAAAACTTAAAATTGAACAAGGTTCGTATGGCTGTTCTGTCCAACCGATTTGTTTATTCTTATTTTTGAAATATAAGGTTTTAACCAAACTTTTGGCATAACACCTCCAAAAACAGTAATATTAGATTAGATGCAGCCTAAATTTCATATTTAAAACAGTCATTTTTGGGAGAGCAAATATATTCATCAACGCAGTGTATAAAAAGTATTTGTAAACAAAGGCAAAACTGAGTCGTACATCAACGGTGTTTAAAGTTGGTGCGTGCGCACGGTACACTGAACTGTTACACGTAAGAACATTTACACGAGGAGAAATGTGGAAGTGTGCACAATAGAAGAAACAAGCAGAAATAGAACAAAGGTATGAATAATGTAAACAGAAGAGGGCTTCATACATAATGCATAGGAGAACGGGACTGGAACCGGGCAGACGTACTTTGACACATATTGATATATTGTGAGAAATATGAGATATGGGAGCGAAGAAAGCACACCCAGATCTTCACTGTTTTCTTTACTGTACTTGTTGCACATCTAAAAAGGACATTGGCTGTAATAAATAGGTAAGTTAGTATTTTATGACTAATGCGTATCAATTTTAGTGACTTTGTTGACTAAAATTTCTTTTCTGCCATCGATCTTCCATTTACACGTACTGCTTTTAAATTTACTCTTAAAATTCAAATATATTTATTGAATAAAGCACAAATTTGCAAAGTTACAAACTTGCGCTTTCCTTTTATTCGAATTTTACCACTTTAGTCCCTAGGCAGTCATCTAATTTTAAGGTCTCGCCATTTAATGTCAAGAACTCGTCTGTGTTGTAAAACGCTCGCGAACTCTTTTGGGTAGACCTGTCCGATCTCATTTTTGTCCAACAAACGACTGACTGAGTTTTTCCCGCAAGCAAAACAGAATGTAGTTTGATTTTGTTGAATATGTTTTGAGATTTAAATGTTGAATTGTGCTGTTGAGCTCTAGAAAAGTTACGATTTCGATTTCTTGATTGACTTCGAGTTTAAACAGAGAGTCGTGTCATCTGCGTATTGGACGAATAGTGCACCAGCATCATTGGCGTAGATCAGAAAGAGTAACTGACTGAGCATAGAGCCCTGTGAAACCCCATATCTCAAGCAATTCTTTTAATCTAACATCTGAATTTCCTACAAATTGTTTTCGATTTCTAAGAAATGATTCATGCCAGAGAGGCATTCCTCGAATCCCATATTACTCCATTTTGCTGATGTGGAATCGATGATAAACACAGTCAAACACTTTTGATAGGTCTAGACATAACTAAGAGTGTCTCTTTGACTTTCAGTTCCCTGATTTTTTTGGTAATGAAAACTAAATATTGATGTAGTCATAAACTTTAGTTGAAAAAGATAACGTTTTTCTTCTACACGTTTCAGATGTTTTCCTCAAGTTCCAAAAATAATAAGTTTACTTGGTACATTCCACCCAAATCTTAGGTAGTTTGAAATCTTTCAAATCATATCAGTTGCGTATAAGACAAAAATCCTAATTGACAATTAAAATTTCTTATCACAATCTTGCAGTGGTCTAATCAATGATTTTAAAGTGGTTACATCATAATCAAAATACGACGTGTTGATTTCAAATTTATTACATACCAACAATTCATAGTATTTCAAGGCCTTTAGTGACTTTTTGAACTACGCCATAAATACAATTTTGTTTGACGAACTATGATGCGCTGAAAATAATCGGAAAACAGCTCTACAAAGGGATCCTACATCAGTGGAAGCCAACAAAGTATTTGTGCTGACTTTTCCAGTCAACACACACTTTGATCAGCGGCCAATATTGCTAATTATATCAGCTTTGATTTCAAAAGAATTTCATCTTTTTGGTCTGTCATCCGCTTTTTATACTTTTAGGTGGTTTCTAATTGACACATCAGAGAGATTTTGGTCCCATGTTTGAACGTATGAGCGTGATCAATTTTGTAATACATTGTAAACGTCCTGTATTTTGAAAGTTAAATATTGTATTGTTATTTCAAAATAACATTTCCTAAAAACATGCTATTCTTGCAAATCTTTACATTATTTTCTTTTGACTCACGCTTTTAATATCGTCCATTTTCAACGCTCAACCTTTATTGTAAATCGTGATATTTTACACGTATGTGTGAAGTTTAAACTGTTATAGGAATTTATTTTCAGAATTTGTATTACAGCTTAATTGATATGGCGTATGCGTTCATGTGAAGATAAACGAACCAAAATGATATGGGACTTCTATCTAATGTGGAGGGCAACTGAAAATACAGGGTGTTTAATAAATAAGTGACCCATTTGTATTTTTAATCACATTTTACTTATTTTTTTCAAGGCTACAAATTGCATAAATTTAACTGTAAATGAATGATGGTTTTGTAAATGTAAATGTATCAAGCTAAATTTTACATGACCGTATGTGTTTGCTGTGCATTTCCGTAGCCGTTTTTAATGTTTTTTACTATAGGATCTTGGGCGTCCAGTCTTCTTTTTGTCAAGAATATTCCCAGATTGCAACAGTTTTCTGTGACATATTTTGTATTGTACGTTTGATTTAAGAAGGATGCAAACCATTTTCCTGCCTCCACCGATCTCTACAGCCGCGTTCGATCGACAAACTTCATATATAGCAGCAACCTTTTTATCCTCTCTTCTATACAGAGTACCCCGGCATGTTTTACTAATTGAGACTATATAAAACCTTTACCTTTCATTTTTGCTAAAACGGTGTCCAGCTGTCACATTCTGTGTGGCATAACAAAATAAGTCACTTACTTATCATAAACACCCTGTATATAGTTAAACATACCAGCAAGCACATTAAGTTGGCCAACCTGCTTGCCGCCGAGCACAGGAAGTATCATGGAAACGTTTAGCAATCACTTCTACGCGAGCGACTCTGAGTATAACAAAGGAGTCTCTGACAATAGAGTAGCGTTAAACATGGAAAACCTGGACAATGGAGTTTCACCTATTGACAACACTCTAGTTCTGGTAGAATACAATAACACGTTTGTTTACCTGCAGGGGTTTTCACAGAACTTACAAACATGATCGGTGGCGGATTGGTATCGCGCGCGACTCAGGAGCTCATGACTCCGGTGGCGCGGGTTCGATCCCCGCAGTCACCACTTACTATTTGTAATGTGATAAACATGTGACGCTAGGTAAAGGTCGAGTTTGAGTGGTAGAGAGGACTTTGTAGTCCTAACTTGGCCTCGTTAAAGAAGACAAATGTTATCTTTTTTAAAACAGGATGCATTTAAGAATGCGCTGTTTTGGTCAGCCATTTTGTATTTTGTGCCGTAAGATTTTAAAATATGCATTTTCTTGGGACACCTCACGCCTACAGGTGTCATAGGATTTTATGAAATAAACTTCATTTTAAATTACATTAAATGCTTTAGTTACTCCGCTGAGCCGAATTTCCATTTTCTCATTTATCAAACCGTGACATAAGTTCAAATTTAAAGAAACACTGTATTGAAATTTCTTGTTCTTACTATGAACGTAATAACATCTTCAAAAATTGGTCAGCGTAGACACTGCAGTACAGTCATTTTTACATTAAAATCCAGAGACACAAAACGCACTCACATGCAAAAACAAATAATTCCCTTTTTTAAGGCTATACGATAAATGTGAAGGACTATGGTAGCACCACGAACTTTAAATGACAACGAGATGGTTCAAGACGTTTCGTCTGTACATTCGTTGACATCTTCAGTTTTGTTAAAAAAATAATAAAAATGTGTGTATATAGAGGTTAACAAAATATATAAAGGTAACTGAAATTATAAACGTGAACCATTTTATTGTCATTTATAGTTAGACGTGCTGCCATAAAATCGTCCACATTTAAATAATTCCTTTGTCTCATTAAGTTTCCATACTGCATTTTCCATTTTCAAACGATCAAGTGAAAATCCACTATACTTACAACTGTAAAGAAAGCGTAGAGTATTGAAAACGTTTTATGGGCCGGGCGTTCTCCAATAATCTAAAACTGAGTGGGTATCGTGAAATATCGCACCGTAAAGCGGGAATGTTGCTATAAAGTGTCTGTCCTCTGGTATTGATACCGTTCACAATAACAGCTAGAGGGAAAACTCATCTTGAGTTATGAAACGTTATTCTTGAGTTGTGGGATGTGAACATTGCTGCATGAGTAGTACTTAATTTCTTTAAGTTAGAAGGGGTTGTTTATTCGCGTTAATATTCAAAGACACAACTACCTTGAAGTAGGTAAAGAATTTAAAATACTAAGTCAATATAGTACATTTTATTAACACTAGCGCTTTTGAATGTTTTAAATTCTTTTACATGAAATGTCAATATCTTCAGAAGAAGATTACCTTGAAGTTATGTTATTGTTATTGACGATGGTAGAATTCCTCAGAGTGAAATATTTTGCAAACGCTCCTATCTTTTTTAAGTAATCAAGAAAAAACGGCGTTTCAAAATGTGGAATTTGATCTTCAATTTAAATAAAACCTAAAAATTTACGCAGAAAAATGAGCTGCTAGCCCTAAGTCATCAGCGTAAGACCCACCACCAAACACCGTTTTTTTTGTAGTTATTGTACCAATTTTATCTTAAAACAAAGAGTACAAAACAATTCAACATGGCCACGAAAAAAACCGTAACCTTTTGTTTGAATTATGTTTTTAAGAAACAGCTGTTACACTAATTTACTATCAAGTCAGTCCTAAAATTCAAAACAAACTCGTTAAACCTGCTGAAGCCCATGCCCAAAAGATCATTCGAATGATCTTTTTTGCCTAGGGAGAAAAAGATCATCAAAACAATACTTTATTTACCTGGGTGTAAAAGTGACCTTTACCTCGTCAGTAAATTCGTTTAAAGCAGCCGTTTTTAGAAGGAAATGTTTTTTTAATTACTTAAGTAAGCTGTCAAGAACAAAAAACGGTAAAACTGTTTCTGTTAGGTAATCCAAGGAACCGAATGGTTCCGAATTGTTGTCAGACAAAACCTAATGGACAGATTTGAGATGAGAAGTTGGCGAGGAGAGGTTTGGAGCTTGAAAGCGCGCTGTTGTACAGGAAGCTTTTATTCCACCATTAGCGGCTACAAAGAATGTAAGAGCTTCGTTTAGACCCACAATACACAATACACGCTACTCGCAACTCGAAATACACAATTGTTGCTCGCAAATCTCCTACACACTTTGTACGCAAACACTTTAGTTCAAGTGTACCAGGATGAGGAAAGCTATTTAAAAAATATTGATGTAAGTACTGTCAAGAGTTTTCGTATGTTTGCGATATTTTTAAGTATATTACTACAAAAATATTATAAAGAAATAATTTTGGTTTGGATCGAAAATGTGTTTTTTTTATTTAGATATTGCGTAAAGATTTTTAATGGCAACACCATAAGTTACCCTTAAGTACTAATTTTATTTTATAAGGAAAACGGGCTTTTCCCGCCACTCCAGGAAGAAAACTACACCCTACGTTTTGAGCCATTGGGAAACTCCACCCATTCTCAAGGATAATAATACTTAGCCTAACCCTAACATAAGAGGACAAGACAAAATTATATATCAACAGCTAAATTGTTAGACAGATTACGAGAGAAAAACTTTACGCAAACAAAGCTTAAAAAAATATAAAAAAGGAAAAAGAGTTTGATCTCACCAGGACGGCACTCTGCGGTGGACCAGCTCAAACACGATAACACTTCCACTACCCCTAATACTGACCATCCTGGTGAGATCAACCATTATTTTCCTTTTTCTAATTGATAAGCTTTCTTTGTGTAAAATCTTTCCTCCTGTCAGTATTTGTCTAACAATTTAGCTGTTAATATTTAATTTTGTCTTGTCCTCTTATATATTTATTCACAATACGTAAATATTCATTTTATTGATGCACTCAAGATAAATAAACTTAAATGAAGTAAATGAACTATGCATTATTTTATCTTGGAAGTGCCTTCTTTATTTACAATGTAAATTGTTAAAAACAATTTCTTTGGCAAATGTAAAGACAAATGTTTTGAAAACAAGACAGACAAGATGTGACGAGTCATTTCATTTCATGCTTTCTGTTCTTTGGTTGACAAATTACTTTTCAGCTTGCCACTCGGGATGAATAATTGCGGGCAAAGTTGTGGCAACCAATGTTAACACAACAAGTAGACACTTTACATTTTAGAGACAAATTGCTGTTATTAAATCAACTTGTAATAAAATGTAGTTGTGTCATTCTTCTCTGAAAACAGCTGCTTTAAACACATGTATGATCATGTATGATCTTTATGTGGCATGGACAACAGCCATTGATTGTTTTAAATTTTAGGACTGACTTGTAGTAAATCAGTGAATCAGCTGTTTCTTCAAAACATAAAAAGTGTCACGTTTACAGTAGGTAAATAAAGTATTGATTTGATGATATTTTTCTCCAATATGACTTGAAAACCAGCAGGATGTATCTGTTTGTTTTGCACACCTCCTATATTTTAAACCACGACCTTGAAATTTTATAAGATTTTTCGCGATTAAAATTTTGTCATAAAATAAAGGACTAATATTGTCCATCCCCGGATTGTAGGCGGATCACAAAGGAAAATTCCACTAAAGTGTTTGAATTTTTCCAGCCAACAGACCACTTTGATGTGGACAATCTGATTTCAGCCGCCGGCTTTTGGTATTCGCCCTTTGTTCTGTAAAGAACCAGCTGTGAAACGTTTCACCGTCCTACGTCAGTAATTGAATAACATATATAATGTGTTATAGTCTATAACAATTATTCGTTACATTCACCCGATTCTCATTTGAATTCGTTCCATTATAGCCCCTTGGTCCGTGGTCAGTTTACGCAGAGCTTCAGTCGTGTGCCATGAACTCGTTTATACCATAGAATGCTTCTGCGATCAACATTTTTTCAAGCGAGTTTTGAATGCCTTTGGCGTAGGGCCACTTTTGATCGAATTTGGCAACCTCTTGACGAGTTGAACTCCTACCTGTGAACGCAAACGTTCATGAGCTATCGTTCTGTGTCTCCCAGTTCGGTAGTTCTCCCGGGAACCGGAATTTTACACAAACGATCAGTTTCCTGCCATCCTAAATCAGGAAATAATCCGCGTACTCCTTGCAGCGGCACTTTGACACAACGGTAGTGGAGGAAACAGGTGATCTGACTGCTTGTTTTTCGAGAGTGACAATGCTGGAAATATTTTTGCTTTTACAGCCTCCCCACAGCGCTATTCCGTAGGAGAAACACAATATGCCGTCATCAGTACCTGATTTTGGCAATATTTGGATAGCCGTCTCAAAACATAAATCCCTGGGGAATTTTGGAGCAGACAAAGTCTACATGAAAATCCCAGGTCAAACCTCGATTGAGGTGTATCCCGAGAAACTTTGTTGAATAGTCTTCTCCGATCAGTAGCTTCACTTTAAGACCTATTAGTGAAATATAATATTAGACATTCACCTTGAAAGTAAGTTTTAAAGAATATACATTCAACGTTGAATTATATAACAGAATATTTATACAATGTTACAGCTATCATAATCTATATTACGATTAACATAAGCATTATAAAATAGTATTCAGACTAAAAGGCCGACTCTTCCTTAGAATAAGTCATTAATTAATAGCACAATGACCAATGAAGTACAAGGACCAACGGCTTAACGTGACTTCCGAACCACGCAGTTGATGGTCTGATATATCTAAACGATGGTGGGAGTTGATGCGGGTATCATCAGATGATCACTGAGACTATCTGAGCAGCTTTTGACCTATATCATCCCCAAAACCTGACCTCCATGAAGCTGGATTACAGGACCACGCCACGAGTCCCAGTCAGAAGATATACAGTCAGAACACCAATGAAACAAGTGAATAATATCAGAAACTGCAGCACTTCTTTGTCCGACAGTGACGTCACAGCTGTACTGCCACACAGCGCAGCGCAGGTTTAATAAAGGGCTCAATTACAAGGATTGTAAGAGAGTTTTTAATAAGAGGGTTTATTTGCAGTTAGAGTGGGTCCAAGTGGAACTCTGCCAACTTGAAAGCAGTTCCCCGCACATGTGGCAAACACACTGACCTACAATTTGGCTATGACACTGGATGAAACCTCTCCTTTTCTTCTACAGTTGAATGGTTATTGTTCACGGAAATATCTTTTATATTGTTCAGCTCTGTATAGAGTGTCCAGTAATTACGGGATCGAACTTCACCAGGTGATTTGTCTGGTCATAATAAACAGAACATATCCTATAACCCATAGGCCTATCTCGCTTTGTTTTCTGTCTGTGTTTTTCACTAAATAATTTTTATCTCCGAGGTCAATTAGGTTATAAACTAAAAAAGTGCACCATTTTTAGTGTAACAAAAGTTAAAAGATACATGTTCCTAATTTTCACTTTCGGTTCAAAAATGGCGGTCATTCTAAATGTTCTAAGCTTAATAACTCAAAACCTTTGAACTAGGGTAAATATACATGGATACCAATAGGTGAAAAATGTTTTTATGAATACTTTAAGACCAAATTTGTTGCGCTGCAACAAATAATAAATGAGATATTTAATTTTTCCTGAACACACTCCTCTATTTACATTTGAGAAACATACGTAAACAAAGGTTTGTGCTCAGAAAAACTTTAGTATCTCCGTTATTATTTGTTGCAACGCAACAAATTTTGTCTTAAGAGGTTTATAAGAACATTTGCCACGTATTGTTATTCTTGTGTATTTACCAAAAAGTTTAAGGTTCTTGAATAATTAAGCTTAGAAAATTTAACATAGTCGCTATTTTTAAACCGGAAGTGAAATTAGTCATTTTTAATTTTTAATATTGAGTTTTCAACGTTGAGTACATCAATGTTCAACGTACATTGATTGCTATTGCGCTCTATTCCTAAAGTTTTGCGTTATGTTCTAGGTAATTTTCCACCTGGGGTCGGATTCCAGTTACCAAAACGTCGAGTTTTCCCCATTCACTAAACGTCCGAAATGATGTTTTGACTTGAGAAGTTGTGGTGTTTGTAAGTGGCAGGTCAATTGGCAAGATCAGTTGCCTTGAATCAGTGTTAGCTGTCTCCAGACAAGCCAAGATATACGAGCCTGCTCACACTTCGCTAATTGTACAACACAGTTCCCGGGTTACTGACACTTCCTCCAACACATTCACAGACAGCACACACACACGCAGTTGTAAATGAAGTGGGTTTCAAGAGTGCGCAGTAGTGGCTGTGACCTTGAATTTCGTCCTGTAAGAGCCAATGTAAAAACATGCATTTTCTTAGGACACCTCACGCATACAGGTTTCGTCGGATTTTTTATGAAATAATCTTTGTCACCTCATCATCCATCAAAAACACTCAAAACTCACCCTTCATCCCATGTTCACTTTTAAATACCCTCTAGAAGTGGTCGGTGTCTTAAATCAAAGTATTTAATGTTTTGGTGGCTCCGATGAGCCGAATTTCCATTTTCTCACTTATAATTAAAACTGGGACATAAATCCAAAAATGAAGAAATATTGTATTCGAATTTCTTGTATTAACTATGAAACTAGTACAATTTTCGAAAAAGTGGTCAGCGGAGTCAAAAATTGTTTCAAATCGTCTTTTTTTTATAAGTACATAATTAGTCAAACGGATAAACTGTTGGACAAATTACAAGAATTTGAGGAAGAGGATTAAAAGAATCAGGGAAAGTTGATCATTTCGTGAGATGGGAAGAAGCAAGAGTTTTTTGAAGGATTTTGAATGAGGAACGAAACTGCGAGTTCATTGCTCAATTTGATTAGTGATTCTTTGAGATCCACAAGTAACAACATTCAAGCCTAGTCATCTGTGGATACATTTAAATGAGCATTGTGGTTCTATGCCTCCACTTCTTTTTTGATCAACGTAGGGGAGTTGAGCGGAATGCACAAGTCCTCCGTTAGCAAAATCGATAAGCAAGTGTCAGATGCCCTAGCCCGTTTGTGTCCCTGTTTCATACGAATACAGAAAAGTGAACTGGAATGAGATAGAAATTGAAAATAAACAAAATAGGCCTATCTTCTTTACATTGGGGAGTCAGTAAACATAACCTCAAATCTTATCGAACAAACGTTTTTACTTGTTTCTACCGAAATCTAACAGAAAACATACAGACAGGTTAGCCAACTCATTGATGCGTGCCCTTATCCATGCTGATCACTAAACAATTACCAATGTTCACTAAATCACTATTTGAGATGCCGACCACTCTCATGAGGGTATTTTAAGGCAAATATGTGGTGAAGGATGGGTGTGATGAGTGGTAGTAATGAGTTATGCGTACAAACTAAGGCCGACTCTTCCTTAGAATGGGTCATTAATTAATAGCCCAATGACCAATGGAAATACAAAGACCAACGGCTTAACGTGACTTCCGAACCACGCAGGTGATGGTCTTATATGTCTAAACGATGGTGGGAGTTGATGCGGGTATCATCAGATGATCACTGAGACTATCTGAGCCGCTTTAGACCTGTAAGCTGGATTACAGGACCACGCCACGAGTCCCAGTCTTGTTGGTAGATACTGTATCACGTTAAAAGTAACGTAGAGTCAGGAATGTGCAGTTTGTTTTGTACAGAAAGCCAGGTGTTATTTGCGGAGTTGCCATTTCCGATTATCCCCCAGCGTCGGTGCCAAATCGCTGCGGACCTTTTTATCCAATCCTCTACTGTTCTAATTTCAAAGTGTTTTCACGCAAAACACCGCTTAGAGTGAGTTTGCAATCAGGGAAGAATTACGTGAAAAATTAAAAATTCGTGTTTGCTCTTATTTGGAATTCAAATTGTAAAAAATACTAATTCGTTACTTTGTGTTACGAGTATTATAAATTATGTTGGCATGATCGAACTCAAAGAAATTTCTTGTGATTTGTAAAACTGCAATTTCCTGTAAAGAAGCTTAAAAGCGCGTGGACAAAGTTGCCGTGTGTATACTTATTTCTAGGCGCTTGAAAACGTTTATTTTTGCCCATGGGCTAAATTAGATCGGTAAGATTCTCATTTTCGAATTTCCTTTGGAAAAATGAGATATTCATGCCGACAACACGGTAAGATTTATACCAGAGACCGTGAAATGAGCACCGATCCTAGCCCCCAGAACACATTTTGAGCATTTTGACAAGAATTTATATTCATATGTACGAGTATTCATATGTTCTTGTGTACTCTCCTAGACAGGTTTCCTTTCATATATATCCTTTCATATATTGGTCAGGGTCGTTATCGAGCAAAAACTACCGAAAATACTTGGGAGCAATTTTGGTCAAAAAGTAGTTAACTAAGTATGATAAATTCCATCCGTTTTTATGAAATTTAAAGTAAACATGCATATTGAAGTTATCCACCAATGTACAAAAGTTGTAAACATGCATTTGAGTCGTTTCAAAGCGGCGGCCAAAAAGTTGTTTTCGCTATAAAATGTCATTTGTAGATTCAATCAAATTTAAAAATCGTTTACCTTCACGATATGCAATAAATTGTGCAAACGCGTAAGTCTGAGGCCGAAGGCCGAAGCAAGGCTGTGAGTGGAGCGAATAAGAGTATCAAATTGCAAAGAAATTCAATTCACTCATGCAAGCGGCGCTTTAGCGCTTAGCTGCGTGTGGGCCTAGTTTTAGTTTTTCTGCGCACCCATAATGTTTGACTGGATAAGTTGTTAAGTAAGGAGTATTTCAAGAACCGCGGCTTAATCTGAGTTTATTACTTTGTTATTGTCGAGGCTGATATTTATATCAAGGGGCAAATACTTTACGGCGACATTTCCGTTTTATGGCGCGATATTTTCTGGAATTTCCTCCAGTTTTCGATCATTGGAGACCGCAGGAGCCTAAAGAGTTTTCTTTCCATATATTTTTGAGCCGTCTTAAGAAACCAAGGGCTTTCTTCGACGAACTATTTTAAACCGATTTGTTTATTCAATTGTTTTGGATTTAATATTAGTTGAAACGGTTGCGATCAATTTAATTCACGGGGATTAAGAATAGAAACTAATTAATTACATGTGCGCAAAATACTGAAACTAATTAAAAGTAATTGTTCATAATTTTAGCATTCTAAATTTGTTTTAGGACTTTAGTGTTGCTTATAAGCAGCATTGATTGTCCATAACATATTACGCTATGGATGGTAGAAAGCGCATGGATACCACATGCCTGAGGCAGAAATTTCAGTATAGCTATGACAGCTCAAGCACAGATAGTGGTACGAGTGCTGCCTTCTCTTGCCGTCTTTCCCCTCGGCTCCTCATGCACAAGTTTGTCCGATGTCAATTACTGAAATTTTGCCTTGAAAAAAAAACTTGAGAGTTTAAACTATCGGACATTTAAACATTGCGAACATTTTACATCGTTAGTGAGCAAGATGATAACGACGTTTCGTGATCTGCAATCTGATCCCGACTTCAGGTGAAAGGTAACCTAAAACATAACACTGGACATTAGAAAACGAGCTAGCCTAAAGTAATCAGCGTAAGCTGATCAGGCTAGCTCGTTTTCTAGGTATTAGCTCTAGGCCAGGCTTTAGGCTAGCTCGTTTTCTGATGTTCTGTGTTATACGAGGTTACTATTACTATCTCGTATATTAGGTTACTTTCCACCTAAAGACAGGATCAGACTGCATATTCCGAAACGTCGTGATCATCTTCTCACTGACGATGGAAAATCCGCAATAATAGTTTAAATCTGAAATTCTCCCTCGTCAACAGCAAACTTTAAACAAAAACACGAACTTGCAAGAGTTAATTGACATACAATTACCTTAAAGAGGTGTGTGCAAGAGTTAATTGAGGCTCTTATAAGGATTTCCTCGCAGCGCTTTCCGTGTGTGGGCTGCCTCAACCATGTTGAGTTTCTGGCCTAACCATGTGCTATCTACCTACCGTAACATTTTTAGTTGAACTGAAAGTTATAAAGACCCCAGTGTTGATCGACTTTTCGCTAATACTCTCAATAAGCTCGATGTAAACAGCATTAGAATACTGTCAATAGGTGGACTCTCTATTGTCCAGGTTTCTCATGTTTAATGCCGCCCCATTGTGAGAAACTCCATTGTTGCAAACAAAGCACAATTTTCTCAGAAATTCTCTCTCGCCGGTCAATCGTGTGGAAGCGAATTGAGCCTCACTCTCTGTACAGGAACAGAGTGTTAAACCCAATATTCGCTAAACATCAAACAGATTTCCATGAAGAAACCTTGTACCGACGACGAAGGCAAGGCTTTATGTTAAATTTTAACTATTTTATACTACGTTTAAAGTTTAATTTGTTACTAAATCTGCGTTTAACGTGCGTTTATTCTTTTTTTAATGACTCGTTCGGGTTTGTTTAATAAAGGGTTCATCGCCATGTCAAGGTTTTGAATCTAAAGGCTCCACAATTAAAAGGAGTCTTTATTGATGTTTTATACTTTCTTCGTGAGTTCTGTAAAGAGAACATTATTATTTATTTATTGTTTTACATTAATACATACAACATTTTTGTTTTAATTAAATTTACACAATCTGTACTAACATTGGTTGGGCATCAACAAAGGCTACAAGTATCAAGTATTTTATTTTAGATTAGGCCTAACTTTTTTTAAGATCCAAAGTATAATTATAATAGGAATATCAAAATTAAACAAACGTTTTTGCTGATCAAGCGGCCGGAAAATTTCAATTATAAACCAGACCGACACACAGCTAAGTGCTAAAGCGTCGCTTGCATGAGTGAATCGAATTTCCTTTGCAATTTGTTACTCTTATTCGCTCCGTTCACAGCCTCTCTTTGGCATTCGGCCGTTCTTCTATTGCCACGCGCGTTACGAAGCTGTTCACAGCCTCACTTCAGTCTTCACCCTCAGCTTGGCCTCCTTTGTGGCGCTACAAGGCTGTTATATGTATATAAAGTCATGTAAAAAATGCTCAACACGAAAAATGCTCTGGGGGTCAGCATCGCTGCTCATTTCTCAGTCCCTGGTCTAGGTCTTACCAGGTTTCATAATAATTAAACTTTCATACTCGTATGTTACTATACAGTTTTACTCTCAATTTAGATTTTGCGAGTTTAAAACAAGTAATACTACGAGTAATTATAGTGTTTTTGATTTTACTATTTCCCCGCTGTTTCTGCTCTCACAAAAAGAATTCATTCAAAATTCAAAAACATTTGACCGAAAGGATAAAAAAATAAAACTAAAAATAAAAATGTTCTTATGTTATCATACGTTTTTACTAATTTATACTTTGTGTGCAAAAACAATTAAAAATATTAATTAATTGAAGAACGAATGTTTTAAGTCTTCCGGTTTCACTGCCAGGCTTTTATACAGGGCGAATACAAATGGTCGGTTTTCAGTTTTCTTAAGCTTGAAGAATCCAAGCACAGCCAGATTAAGCTGGTTCTCTAGAGATAGATTCTCAGCCGAGGACAGAGATGCTGCGACAAGAGTCATCTCTCTCTTGCTTCCGCTCGCCAGATGACGAATCACCCCGGGCTTGACACTCGGAATGAACGATTGCTTACAATATTCGCTACCCCTCATTTTAAAACATCTTTCACTCTTCAAATGTTGGGTATTTAAATAAACAATATTGTGAACGTATTCTATCGTTCTTAGTTAAGAAGAAAACACGACGTTTCGAGATATGAAATCCAACCTCGTCTTCATCAGGTGAAAAGCAAAATAAACATAGCACAAAGCACAAGTTTCACTGTTCAAATTTTAGGTGGTTTATATGTATTTGAAATACATCTCAAACACGTACACAGTCACTAATTAACTATCACGTCAAGCTTCCTTCAGTCAAAATAAGTAGACAATGCTAAATTATACGAGATTTTTGGTTAGCTTCCGAGCTGCAATTTTGTGTTTTTCTACTTGTAAATTTTTCAAAACTTTCATATTGTTCTGTATACACTAGTGTTTCTTTGTAGAATAAATCAACATGATTACAAAACTCATATTTTCAAAGGGGCGACCGTTTAAAAATCTAACGTAAACAACCCTAAACAAAAATTATATTTATGATTTGAACTAATTTAGTGCTGTTGGAAAGATAATACAATTTGTAAAATATCGTAAAGTACTCCTGGTAAATTGTTTTAAATGCACATTTTCTCAGTTTAAGGCTTGAATTTTTTAAACCGCCGCCTTTTTGGAATTATGCGTTTTGATTTTTTTTAATTTCCCTACGAAGAATATCTAGTGTGTACAGAACCGTGTCATTTTTTTACAAAATTGGTCAAGTAGTTTGTAAGATAACAAGTATTTACTGAAAAACACAAATTGGTGAGCAGCGAAACGAAAAAAGGTAATATCAGTGGTATAGTGTGTGCTTCGCACCAAATCAGCCCTGGTTCGATTCCCAGGCAGGCGCAGTGATAACTTTTCACGATGACCAGTCCCCGTGGTTCGGAAGTCACGTTAAGCCGTCGGTACATTCCATTAATCGTTGGGCTATTAATTTAAGACCCAATCTGGGGAACCGTCGGCCCTAATTTGTAAAAGGGCTACACCTTATCATCCATCAAAAAGCACTCAACACACTCACCATCATCCCATATTCATTTTAAAATACCCTCTAGGAGTGGTCGGTGTCTCAAATCAAAGTATCATGTAGTTAATGGACAACCGGTATTGTTTCTTGTTTGTCTGTATGATTAATTAATTTGTATTTCGGTTTCAGGTACGGTGCACAAGCAATATTTCGGAAATCCAATAATGAATTGTAAGTATGGCCTTGATTTTCCCCCCGAAAGATATGTTTAATATCTAAGAACTTTTAATCTAAACATCGTGAAAACTAAAAGAGTTAAGAATGCAACTTTAATGAATTTAACTAAAGTTAAGACCTGAGGCTTTGAGCATTTCGGGCGCTGTTTAATGCAAATTAATCCACTCAGTTAAACTCACAATTCAGGAATGATAAATATTAACACCTGGGAGAATTAGTTAAGTGAAAACGAGAATTACATTTCACCCGCATTAAGCAAATCTCATTGCTGCTAAACGAGCGCTCCGAGAACATTCTGCTTAAATACCCTCTTTTCTCTTAATGCAATTAATAATCGTTAACATTAAGTGAACTTGTTAACGACAGGGGGAATTCTCTGTAGTGAACCGTCCAACAAGACATTGTTTCCTGAAAGTTGTAAATATTTCAGAAAGCCAACACAGGGTTGAAAAGGTTACCAACGTATTTGTTTGTTCTATACAAAGTCTTATAGAGACTTGGAATTTTATGAATATTTCGCAAACTCTTGGGGTAAACAATTCATTGCATCGTGCAAATAATGACCTTTCGATTAAATTTGATAGGGTGATTTTTCAAATGATCACAATAATGTTTTTCATTGTAACCTAAAATATTTTCTCATGAGGGTCATTACTACTTTTGAATAGAAAATAAAGTACATTGTATTTTTGTTTGTTATTTGTTTGTCAAATCTAAAATTCAAGGTATAGTTATGTTAATATTGTCGTTATAAGTTCACCACTTGTATGTATTGTTACTGCTTTTAAATAGTATAGATATAGTTTTTTCTGTTAATATTTTTCGTCTACAATTGTAAATTTTTCAAAATTACAAGATGGCTGTTTTAGGGGTTTCTTGTGGTTGTGTGGTTGTTTGTATAAATGAAATAAATAAGTAAATACATGGTTCCAAACGCTGCCTGAAAATTTCCATAGCATCTTGTAACTTCAATCTGTGGAATGGTAGTTTATTAATTTTATTTTTCCCTCAGAACTGAGCGTGTATTTTGCCAAAATAAAACTTCCTTCACGTGCTTTTTCAAATGTATTAACATACAAATTAATACAATAAAAAACGGAGTTGGCCGCATCTTTTTGTTAGCTTTAAAAATCAAATTTAATAAACATTTAAGACTTTTAGCTGTTGAAATGCACGCGATTTCTAGGAAACACCCTGTATAACAACGATCACGTGACACCCTCAGTGTCAGGATGAATGACACTTTATTGACAGTTGCGAATCCAAGTGACGTCGATTGCTCGTTCACATCGTTTTGATGAGTGAACACTTTCCAAGCGAACATGCTGACATACGTGAGGTTAAATTGCGTTTATTTATTGTATTCTATTGGGAAATAAATGGTTTAAATTACCTTTAGTTTTTTGCGATTTTGTATTTGATTTGTAAAGTATCATGGCTATCCGTAAAGTGAACTATTATAAGAGTTGTGTTTTTTTTCTTTCTCCGCTAGCGGAATTTTTATTAAAGGAATAAGGGTCCGTCTCAGTGTTAACCGCAGAAAGGCTGAATTCGTCCGCCCTAGGAACACATGACACCGCGCACGTAACAGACCTTTCTTTCAACTGCGGCCTAACCCTCCGCTTGTAATGGCCTTTGTAGAAAGTAGACAATATACGATGGTTGAATTCGGATATGTTAATTTTATTAAAGAGAGAGTTTATCTGTGTTTGCCTTTTATTAGAATTTAATAAACCTTTTTAGCTTCTTAAATAAGGTTTTAAAACACTCTATATTTCTAACTTTGGCCGATGATAGCATGACAACTAAAAGCCATTTTGAACATAAACTACAAGCCAACCTATATTTATTCATTTAAAAATTTTACATCCCTACTTGTAACACTTTTGTGTACTATGAAAATAAAGACGAATGTATAATTATTATTACGTTATGTAAGTTACTTACTAAAGACATTTCACGTAGAAAATGTCTGGACCGAACTGGGACTCGAACCCAGGCCTCTCATTTGCGGGTGATTATGCTGACCACTACACTTAAACTAAAAGACATTTTGAAAATGATCAACAGGCAAACCTATATAGTTTGTTTAGCTTTCATTAAAAGTTGCTTCATCAAAATAGCGTTAATACTAAAGTCTCCAATTTATTCCCCCTCTTTCCAACAACGCTCTCCGAGCAGCTGAGACGGACCCTAACCTAGATTTGGGGCATTACAAAGAGTTGTTTGGAAACATGAAAATGTGTGGACAGAACCAGGACTCAAACCCCGATCATTTGCCGGTTGATTACGCTGACCACTACACCATTCGGTCCACCTGTTATGTCAGTTAACATAAACATCTCGAAATCATGTAATGATATCGGTACGAACACGAGAAGCTTTGTCAGAGTTTTTGTTGTCAACCCGTATTCAAGCTGCAAGTGACAAGGCCATTCATGTTTGCACAGGTAAAACAGCGAGTCTGACATGACAAATTGCTTCCCTCTTGGCAACGAGGTGAATAGCTTTGATTTACGGGTTCAAATGTTCAGTTTTCTTCTCAACTCCTTCACAACGTTCTGTGCTCCATTGTTCGTCCAATAAGATAGAGAACACTGGCTTGTGAGTTGTTTTTCGAGATGTTTTCACCTCTTGTTGGGTAATCTTTTGATCCAATTGAGGTACAATCTCAGAGTTAGTTATTATTGCGTGCATTTTCCACAGTTAGTGAGCAAGATGATCACGACGTTTCAATAATCTGATACCATCTTCAGGTGAAAAGAAACCTGAAACATAAAACAGGACATTAGAAAACGAGCTAGCCCAAAATAATCAGCGTAAGCTGACCAGTCAAGCACTACCAAACAACATGTAGCTGTTAAATTCAAAATACTAAATCTTAAATAAAAAGCCTAGAAAAAAGACCACAAGCATAAGACACACTAAAAACTAATGTGTTTTTACAATAAATAACTCAAAGAAACACGTCCACACTCGGGTTTTCTAATGTTCTGTGTTTTAAGTGTTATAAGTTACTTTTCTCCTGAAGACGGGATCAGATTGGAGATCCCGAAACGTCGTGATAATTTTGCTTACTAACGATGGAACGTTACCGCGATAGTAATATAAACTCTGAAATTCTTCATCGTCAACAACAAAGTAAGGTACTATATCACCTCAACCATAGAGTTTGTTTCTGTCCATAATTCGTATTGGTAAATGTATAATTTAGTAATACTGGCGAGACACTATTACAGGCTTCTGGCAAGGAACTCTCTTATTTATAATTTAACTTCATAATAGAGCTCTTTATTGCCCGACAGGACGAAATGTCATGGAACGAATCGGTTTCCTGCTCTAGAGCGACGAGAGTTGTTTTGGTCGATTAAGGAGGTAAAGATCTATTATGCAGGTTGAATTGTGTATTCATTTATTTAGTTTTATAGGAAAACAAAAATTTAAATAGCCACCATTTTAAGACGACCGATCAGATATAGCTGGTTAACAAATTTAACCTAGAGATTTACAAAACACACAAGAACATTTGCACCAAGCTTCGCAAGTTTCGTGAAAATCAGACCAAAAATGCGACCTGTAGAGTAGTCACACATACATATAAAGTTTTGCCATATGACTCAGGAGGTGTTGAAAAGCGAAAAACTGCAAACCGCACCTTTCTACGACGTTTCCTTCTCTTCGGCGTCAGAAATGAATAGCTCTATTTCCTATGAATATTTGCAGAAAAGATAACTTTGAATGTTAGTGTAACAATGACACACACATACTTATTACTCGTAAACTGTTATTTTGCACTCAATCCATTACCCAGCTATTATAACGGACCTGTCATGTATACGTTTGTTTTTCTAATGGAAAAATAAAAGCGTCCGACACATCACTTTAATCATGAAACCGCCCGTTACAATGATAAAACAGTTTTGTATGGACTAACATGTTGTTTCCCTGCACTTTCATAGCAGATTTAATTTAATCTATTCTTTAGAGTTTAAGTTTACTACCTTATTTTAGGTAGCTCCATTCACTATGCTTGCTTAACCCATAACAAAAAGCCACGAAAATACACTATTTTTTGAGTTCTAGATAAATAGCAGCCTGATTGAGTTCAATTTGAACTCTTAAAAATAGCCGACGGGTAGCCATACGCGCTACCGTGAATCCTAGTGAATTTCCTAGAACGGGGGGACAGTTTACACCAAAGGCTGTCTATCAGTAGGTCGTTAACCCCTTAAAACGAGCTTAACGCTATAGAAAAATTATGATCAGATTTGGATGAAATTAAATATAAACAACTGTGAATCTCAGCGGATTCCCAATAAAACAGAAAAAGTTGTCATTTATCTTTTTTGAATTAGACGAAATTCTTTCATACATTATCAGTATAATTACAATTTTCTTTTAATATTAGCCATTTAATTAATGCAGTTTTGTAGAATTGATAAGATAAGTCTACCATACAGGGTAAATTTTGCATTCATTTATGGTATTGCTACATTTCTTTTACGCAAATCAAAACTTTGAATGGCCACCATTTTGAAACGAGCTGTCCGATTCAGCTGAATAAGAAACTTAGTTTAGAGATTTTTCCTGCCCTTTCTACGACGTTTCCTTCTCTTTGGCGAGAGAAATGAATAACTCTATATGCAAAGAAAATTTGAGTTCTTGAAGAGGAGTTATTGGCAATGGTAGATTATATTTTGAAGAAAATACAAAGAAGCCAATAATAGTGATTTATTTACCACTGTTCCAAAGTGGTGAATAAATCACTATTATTGGCCTCTTTGTATTTTCTTCAAAATATACTCGTAATCTATCAAAGAAAAATAAAATTGCCGAAAAGTGCATTGAGTCTATTGAACGTCTGTGCATAGTTTTATTTTCAAAGCATGTACATTAAACAAAAATCCCCATTTTGTCTCTAGTTTAGGACCAATAGAAACTGTCATAAAAAATTAACCAAACTATAATTTGTTTAAATTCATAAAATTCACTGGATGATTGATTTTATAGTTATGCGGTTTCCTTTACTTTGAAAACTAATATAGTGTTCGAAACGTCTGACCGAGTCGGAGATTGAACTGAGTTTTTCCCTTTGGGCACTCAAACACGTTCTCCAAACTTGAGAAACGTTGATGAAGAAAGTTTCAAGGATTCCTCCAGCAATCCGCGATCGCAATTAGAATTATTCACCGACCTTCACTCCAGCACTTTCAACTTATTCACTCTGACTCACCATGATTTCGCATGCCAAAAGCTTTTAAAAGGTTTAGAAGTGTTAAACAATGTAGACTATAACCTCAAATAAAATATTAGTAACCTGAAATTTGGTACAAATGTTCCTTTAGTAAATATTTCGGTCAAATTCGTTAACTAGCAAAATCAGGCTACCGGAACCTCCCTTTGGGAGGGGATTCGGTAAAAAAGTGGTTTAATGATTTAAAAACAGTAAATTTCCTCCTACTTTAATGTACCAAAGTTTTAAACACTTATTGAGTCGTTTCAAATTAGTGGCCTAAAAGTGATTTGTAGTCCGATTTGAATGAAATTAAAAATGCGTTTTACCTTTACTTTATGTAGTCAAACTTGCAGCTGAGTCCGAAGGCTGAAGCGAGGCTGTGATTGGAGCGAATAAGAGTAACAAATTGCAATGGAAACTCGATTCACTCATGCACGCGGTGCTTTAGCTCTTAGCTGCGTGCCGGCCTGGTTTTAAAGTTTTATTCAGATTTGCTGTGGAATGTACATACATATACATACATATAAAGTAAAATCTTGTATACAAATTGTATCTTCCTTCTGCATTTATTAAGTACAATAACTTCGTAAACATTGCAATAATCTCTAAAGTGTAGCAGTTCTTGTATGACAATGCACTGGAATACAAGTGGTTTTGTTGTACCCAGTAGACGACGCGAGACTTAAGATAACCTGCTTTTGTTTCATTTATTGTGTTTACCTGTTTCCAGGGCTTACATTTTTATTTCTTGCCAGTTTATATCTACTAAATATTCTTTACAAAATAAATTGAATACAAAAATGTTTGGACCGTTTTGGCGATTATGCTCATCCGGCCCAACTATTTATGCCTTCAAATTTAGAGAAGTAATTAAATCTGAATGTTTATCCTAAACATGTGAGTGTTAAATAGTGACTTTAATTCAACAGGCTGGAAATATAACAAACAGAATTTAAATACTATGTCAAATGACGTATTACAGATCTTAATTTTATAAACCCTAAATAGCTAATTCATTTCTGAAGCAATTTGAAAACAGAAATGTTTGGACCGAACCGGGGCTTGAAACCGGGTCTCCCGCTTGCCGGGCGATTGTTCCTACTTTGGTCAAGATTGGCATTCAATATATTGGAACAAATCTTAAGATTTCGCACAATAGAAAAAAATAAAATACAATAACGGAACAAATCTAGATTGGTATTAAATATAATTATTGGAACATGTCTTAAAGATTATGCACAACAGAAAATAAATAAAATGCAACGTTGGAACAAATCTTAATTGGTATTCAATATATAAGAACAAATTAAAGATTATGCACAACTGAAAACAAATAAAAAGCAATATGGGAACAAATCTAGATTTGTATTCATATTAGAATGAATCCCAAAGATTATGCACAACAGAAAAAAAATGCAATATGGGAACAAATCTAGATTGGTATTCAATATATTAGAACAATTTTAAAGGTTATGTACAACAGAAAATAATTAAAATGCAATGTGAGAACAAATCTAGATTAGTATTTAATATATTAGATCAAATTAAAGGTTATGCACAACTGAAAATAATTCAAATTCAATACGGGAACAAATCTGGATTTGTATCCAATATATTAGAATCAATCTTAAAGATTATGCACAACAGAAGAAAAATGCAATATGGGAATAAATCTAGATTGGTACTCAATTAATTAGAACAAATTGAAGGTTATTCACAACTGAAAATAATTAAAATTCAATATGGGAACAAATTTATATTGGTATACAATATAGTCTAAACAAATCTTAAAGATTATGTACAAAAAATGCAATTAGGGAGCAAATCTAGATTGATATTCAATATATTGGATCAAATTAAGGATTATACACAACAGAAAAAATGAAATGCAATATGGGAACAAATCTAGATTTTTATTCAATATATTAGAACAAAATAAAGATTATGCACAACTGAAAATAAATAAAATACAATATGGGAACAAATCCAGATTTGTATTCAATATATTAGAATAAATCTTAAAGATTATGCACAACAGAAAAAATGCAATATGGGAACAAATCTAGATTGGTATTCAGTTGTTTGCAGTGGGTGCACTGCGTTATTCTGGGCACGAGTTAGTGAAATGGTACCAACATGACAGCGCTACATTTCCCTAATGTTGCTTGAGATGCCCGCATTGAGTGTTGGATTATGTAAACGGCAGAACACATTGCCACACGAGCCCCCCATCTCCATCCCACTCCCCCCTCATCATCTGCTGTCTTTAAAGGTAAAACATGGGAATTCCATCATGTTAAGAGTGTACAGTAGTGACTATGACCTTGAATTTCGTGTCGTAATATGGAACAATGTAAAAACATAAATTTTTAGACGCGTCACGTCACCAATTCTTATTAAATGTTATTAAATATTTTATGATTAAAGCAATGTTATGAGCAATGTATTATAGCTTCTTATTTTCAATATTGAACTAATAGAATTTGCAGAAAAGTGGTCAGCGGAGACACTGCAGTACATCATCATCTTCCAAATAAAACTTATTTCAAAAGATCAGACGAATGTTACGGGCATGACGTGTCGCAAGAAATCGCTTGTTTTACATTGTTTTCATGAAAAAACAACACTGCCGAAAGGTACTGTGCACTCTTACAAAATCGTAATAAGACAGCTTAAATAGTAAATGGTTCATTTTACAAGGTAGTCAGTTTTCTTCAACAGTGCCGTCTTTATGAAATACCCTGAAAGATAAATTAAAACCGTAATGCAGCCGCGTTTAACTTTTAAATGCTCAAGGGTTTGCGAGATTCAATTGTATTAACGAGGGGAAAGTTTGACATTAAGACAATGAAGTGAAAGAGGAAAGTTCCCTGCTCCAGTTGACAGACTCGGGACTGCCAACTTTGGCCCGCAACCGGCAACAGTACTTGACTCACCTGCAGCGTTACTTATTCAAGCGCTCTTCACCTTATACAGGGTTGCAAGTAACTTGCCAATTAGACAAGGCATATGAGCTTTACATCGAGTTACGTGTAGGGCAGAACTGTCGTCACCCGTGAATTAGATGATGATTGCATGAACTTAAGCGTCCGCCTCAGTTGCGCGGCGACGCTTTATTGCAAGGGTTTACCGCAGCCCGTTTTTCAACTTTCCAAATAATTTTTACATTAAGAGTGCGCAGTAGTGGCCGTGACCTTGGATTTAGTCCCGTAAAAGCAATGGCAAAACATGCATTTTCTTTGAACCCTCACGCCGACAGTTCTCATCGAATTGTTATAAAATAAGCTTTGTTTTTAAGTGCATCAAATGCTTTAGTGACTCCGCTGAGCCGAATTTCCATTTTATCTTGTACATGACCGTACCATAAATCCAACAACTAGGGGCCTACAGAAACTTTGTATTTGAATTGCTCGTTTTACTCGTAAACTAATAAAATTTTTCAAAAATGTGTTCAGCGGAGTCACTGCATTACATTGTAATCTTTCAAATAAAACCTATTTCAAAAATATCTGATGGAAATTGTAGGCGTGAAGTGTCTCAAGAAAATGATTGTTTTTTCATTGTTCTAATGGGATAACAAACAAAATGGCACAGGTTCTATACACTCTTAAGAGTCCGCCTCAGCTGTAAAGGTTTACGGTAGCCCGCTTTTCACATTTCAAAATCATTTTTACATTAATAAACATGATATATTTGGAAGCTAGAGGAGTTTTCCGACACGCGTATAGAGCGTATTTTCGAAACTTTGCGTGAACATGGAGTTGAAAATCATCAAAACCTGGACACTTTGATGATTTTCAAAGTGATATTAAAGTTTATTTGTAAAACTATTGACCAACTTATGAGCAATTGGGTACATGCACTTGTCGGAAAAGTCCTGTAGTTTCCAAATACACAATATTTATTCATGTAAAAAATATTTTGAAAGGTCAAAAACGTACGCGTTAAACCTTTTCAAGCGTTCAGTTTGACAGTTAGGCCACATCAGTTGAAAGAAGGCCCGTTGTTACGTGCATCGTGACGAGTTCAGCCTTTTCTCAGGTGACCACTGAGGCAGCCACTTAACCCCTACACTGTTTACCTTGTTTATTGGTATAGTGTTAGTTTAACTATTATTTTTAAATTGAACAACACATTAGAAAAGAATAGGTTCTATTGTATATTTCAATTAATGGACAAGTTGGATGGTTTAAAGGACTTGTATCACAATTTTCTAATTTGAAGGTTTGGTGTTTATTGATTAGTATAGTGACAGCGCATATTTGAAATGATTCCACAGAAATAATATCTGCCTCAGAGAACGAGAAAAGAAAGGCCAGTTTCATGTTTGCCTAAATTATGCAAACAAAGATGACTTCGCAGATACACAATGAACTTGGAGTCTCTTACTGGAACAGTTCCTTACTTGAGCTTTAATAAACTTAGCTAAGCACCAATATCACTTAATTAAGCACTAATTAGGCACCAGTAGTTAAAAGCCTAACATTAAGTTGCGAATGTATTCGAAAGCTGCCGTAATTAATTTTGAAAATGGTCTGATAGCCCTTAATATTGTGAGTGTAAAAATAAAATAGTAGGCCTAAAGATTTCTAAATCGAGAAGGCCTAAAGCAAGATATGTTTGGCAAGATTTAGGCTAGAATACAATTTGTATAAATTATATTATAGTTAATTATTCATAATTACTATACATAGTGAGTTTTAAATGTTAAAATGGTGTTGTTTTAATGATGTTTGAAATTTTAAAGGGCAGCGTCTGTGTTAGCGTCCAGCCCTGGAACGCATGAGTGCCTTGGTCCGGGGATGTTAGTCCAATATATATTGTTGTTATCCAGTACATTTTAACGTTGCAGTATCTATTTTCCACATTTACATGATAATACGAATCTAAATTTGATGTTCGTCTGTTATGTTTTTAATCTCGTCATTAATTAAGTTATAAACATATAAATTATTTACTATATTATTTATTTATTGTATTGGCTGTTTCTGTTGTACTACATTATCCTAAGTTGTTAAATTGTTATGTCTTCAATGCTACATTGTAATTGGGAATTACCTGTAAGTTAAGCATTTTTTAATGAATGAATTAAATTAACACGACACTGCGCACGTAAATACTGGCCAAACAACGGGCCCTTTTTCAACAGATCAAACCAAGTGTTTAGGTTACCTAAGTGGGCTATCAAGGTTTATGGCTTTCACACTTTCAAAATATTTTACATTCATAAACACGGCATATTTGGAAATTAGATAGGTTTCTAAACACGTGTATAGAGCTCGATTTCTAATTGGTTTAATATCTTCCCTAATCAACTTTTCTACACTTAGTTAATTCAACGCATAATTTCGCCTCTTTACGCGTGTAAGTAAGCTTCTTAGCCGTAAAACGAATGTAAATACTTAATCTTAACCTTTTTAGTGTCGGCGTATTATGGATTATTATATACCCTTGCATTGAGCGTCGCCGTGCAATTGAGGTGGACCCTTAACTCATTTCATTACGTAAAATTTAAATTTGAAATTCAAAACTCGCATATTGGTAACTATTGGCATGTATTGCATTTCATCACGCAAGGTTATCAGCTGATATCAAGACACTGATAAGAACAGTGTACTGTCGCTATCACAGTCAGACGTTGAGCAGTTTGCAAACTTCTGCTTGAGAGTGTTCATGTGCATATATATTATCGCTGTTGGCCATGTTATATTGTACACGGTTATAGTGGTTGTGCGAAAGAGTTAACATGTGATTGGTTGTTAAAAGTTTACGTAGACATTTACTAGTTGATTAAAGCTAAGGTAGGTTGACAGTTTTTAGTTTAAAAATGATCGCAGGTAATAAATCATCTTTGTGAAAACTCCTTTGGTCAATGTACTCTCTAGGTTTGCAGTTTTAGCTTCCTAATACCTCCTGAGTTAAATGGCAAAACAGTAAACATAATGTTTATGCATCTGGGACTGGGACTCGTGGCGTGGTCCTGTAATCCAGCTTCATGGAGGTCAGGTTTTGAGGATGATATAGGTCTAAAGCAGCTCAGATAATATATTGAAATACAATTTTTAGATAGTCTCAGTGATAATCTGATGATACCCGCATCAACTCCCACCATAGTTTAGACATATCAGACCATCACCTGCGTATTTCGGAAGTCACGTTAAGCCGTTGGTCCTTGTATTTCCACTGGGCATTGGGGTATTAATTAATGACCCATTCTAAGGACGAGTCGGCCTTAGTTTGTAACAAGACTACTCCTCATAACTCATTACTGTACCACACATCACACTCATCCTTCACCACATATTTGCCTTAAAATACCCTCATGAGAGTGGTCAGCATCTCAAATAGTGATTTAGTGATTTATCTACAGGTTTAGGATTGGCACGTTTAGGATTTTGTAAAGTAACACATCAAGATTGTAATTTTACTTATACTGTACTTTTACTCTCGTCTAACTTGGACGGAAACAGCTCAGATTTAACAAAGTTGCTGCAACAACGTACAGAACAGCGAGCGAGCAGTCCTGAAAGCTAAACCTCGTCAGGATAAGCAGGATCAAAGAGATAAGAGACTCTTTTATACAAATGTGATCAGCGTTCTTACATCAAAGGCGGGGAGATATTCTTGCTCGAAATTATACTATGAAAGTGTACATGTGAAATAAATTGTACAATAGATCATATAACCTTACTTTGTCAATGTATACAATTTCATCGGTTTGACTGTCTTAAAATCGAGCTAGTTTAATGTTACATAACAAAATCTGCGGTGCCGGCATTGGCTTAATAATAATTTAATCATTAATTATACATATTGGAATGAGACAAAATAGCCCAAATCTATAAAATCTAGATTAAACGAAAAAATAATGTTACATTTTTATCATCGACAAACTGACATACAATGTAACATTATTTTCCCTGAATGATTGTCAGTTAACATTGTTTAAATTGTCAGTTGTCAATTCAAATTGTTTTGTGTTTTCAGTTTCAAATTGTTTAAATTGTCAGTTGAATATCTTTGAGATGGTTTTCGTTTTTATATTTGGAGTTAATCTATTGAACAGTTAAACTCCAGCTCCAGAGAATTGATCAGCTATTCCGAAATCGATCAACGTGCCTAGTATTTTGGTTATCAAAATTGTCACTTGTTTCCCCACAATTTTGCAGGTAAGGAAGAGTCAAAATGTTAAGGGTATTGACCATTTCCCTACATTATTACTAAAACCTTGCCTTAGAAATAATCTCAACGGATCTTTGGGGATCCGTGGTGGATAGGTATAGCGCGCGACTCCGGAGCTCATCACTCCGGTGGCGCGGGTTCGATCGCCGCAGTCACCACTTACGATTTGTAATGTGACTATACGGTGACGCTAGGTATAGGTCGAGTTTGAGTGGTAGAGAGGGCTTTGTAGTCCTAACTTTGCCTCGCTAAACAAGACAAACTTTACCTTCTTTTAACGGGTTTTCGTGTAAACATAAATATTCCTTTAAATAGTGTTCTGTACATGCTGCTCCCCATAAGTAAATATAAATAAAATTACAACCAAAGAGGTATGCACGACACAATGTAGTTGTTAGTTAAGGATTTACTAGGTAAGTTTATTTTTCATAAATGAAAAATATGAAGAGAAAACTTAGTTTAACGAAACTTGTTTTCATGATAGCATTTCCCTAATCCCAAGTCCCGCTTACTCTGCAGTCTGTTCTAGCCAGATAAGAAACGTATCGCCGACCAATATTCTGAAATTCTTCTCAGAAAACGTTAAAGTGAAAACTGCTTCAAGCTTATAGTCGTGTGTTAATTACTATGCACAGCGTTAAAAATACAAAAAAATTAAAACATTTTTAAAAATAGAAATAAGCCTGAAAAATTAAGACATAGAAACTGATCAACTAGATTGCAGTCAGTAATATAGTTTTTTGTTGTTTACTACCGAAATAATTCTTTTGTAATTTCTTCTGTCTTCAGATAGCTTAATTTGCAACTATTTTTTTCATTTTTTTCCACTTCATTATTATTTATTTACTCTATGGTTAAACTCTCATGAAAGTTGTAGTTCCTCATAGTGAAAAGCCTAGCTCAAGAAATATTTAACCAATTATTTAAACCTTTAATTACTTAAAATTATCTGTAAAACATTCGTAACATAGCGTGTTCCATAAAACTTTACGAAATGATCGGTTGCTACATTGCACAATAGTGTGCAAAAACATATTTGTATGAATTCGTAACTAAAGATAATTGAAAGTCTCCACAAATATTATTTGTAAAGTTGTCAGTTCTGAAGTGAAAGAAAGCGAAGGAATTGTTTGAATTTGAAAAGCTTATTCTTCCAAATTGACTTGACTTCATTGAACAATAGATGGAGGGTGAAGTTATTGAATACTAATGATTGAGAAACGCTTCCAAATCTTTTCGTCGAGGCTCATTGTTTCCCATGAAAAGAATCGAAGCAAAACTGTTCCTACTTGGGAAAATTTTGAGTGATTTTAAAATGTCAGTAGTTTGGTATTGAGTTACAACTAATTAAAGTAATTGAGTTACAACACGGAACGTTCTATGGTTTAAATATTATCACGGAAGTTTTCCATAGTTTTTGAGTGCACAAAAAATACACGACATTTCGGGATCTGGAATCTGACCTCGTCATCAGGTGAAAAGTAACCCATAACATAACGCAAGACATTAGGAAATGAAAAGGCTTAAAAGTAATCAGCGTAAGCTGACCAGTCGCCCACCACGAAATAACCCAGAAAACAACACATGTTATACAAAAACTTTACGAAATTACAAAAAATCCAATAGGAAAAATATAAAGCACATCTACGACCAGTGACAGGTGCACACTGTCTGACTGTCTGACCAGCCGCTGGACGCTCCATTGGCTGGCTTGGAGCAGCGGATGACCAATCACAGCCGTGAATCAGACTTACCAATAGTAACAAAGAACACAAGAATACCTACTAATATATGGGAAATTCTTTAGTGTTTTGATAAATGAATCATGTCCTGTGTTCAGCGAGTCTTTCTGTTGTAGCCCAGTTGATTTTAACGGATTTCAATTGATTTAAATTTATCGTTGTTATCATTTTATTATCAAATCATTATCATTTCATTATCAATAATCGTTATCATTTTATAAATGAATCATTGTTATCATATCTCTATCAGTCCAAAACGGGCAGAAAGATTAGATACAAATTCACGACAGAGGAATCCATCACATGACATAAAATAAATACACAAAATATTAAATGATCAAGAAAACCGAAACGTATTGCGAAAATGCCAATAGCCAAAATATTATTAATAGAAATAATGAAAAACTTACATTTTCCCATTGTACCAAATATAAACAATGAAATATGTGTAGTCTATAGCTCTTAGCTTTAGTTTATCTCCCAATGAGTTTTTTACAAGGGATGATTTATAACTGCATGGACCAATGTACTATTTTTAATACCCGTTTAATAACTTGAATTTCAGTTTATCTTATATTTACCAATAAAATTACTTATTTAAGTATGCAATACCATGTATAAGTTAAGTGAAATCGACTCATCTCCGTGAATGGCATAGATGTGTTTCTCTCAACAGAATCAGTAAAGTGCAAATCCTTGTTTCACATGTTCAGATGTCCCGAAACCTCCTCTATTCCTTTGTCTAACGTTGTATTTTGGGCGATTTCGCTCGCAAAATGTAGTTATTTGAAACCTGAAGATTCTCAATATTGGATTCATGTAATGAAAAGTAGTGTTTAGTATGAAAAAAGCAATTTTAAATAACTTTTATTGGACGAAGCCTTTCAATGTAAAGCCTTCATCTTCACGTTCACTCAAAAATTATATAAACCTTATTTTTGTGTGGACCTGAAAATAAAGAGTTTGTCTTTGAAAGGCCTCGTACAATACAAATTATGTATTTTTTAAATTTTAAATTATTTTCATTATAATATAGTGGTTTGGGTTTGCCTCTTGTTTATTTTAGGCCTAGTAAAGCTATACGCACACATACGTTTAGTATATCAACCATTTGTCTTTCACATGACTTTGTATTTATATTTGCGAGTGGGAACAATTTCAAACAATAATCTTGGAAGAAATGGGAGTATTTTATAAAAGTTATGAATTAATGGGGCTGCATTCAACTTTTTTGATTACGCAAGATTTTTTTTTTTTTTAGTAGGTAATACCTTATCTGACATGTCTTTTACGCTGGTCAACATTATTTTTGTTTGTTCCATCATCTCAAAGAAGTTGTGTACAGATGAAAGAATAGTTTACGTTTTTATATGTTTGAAGCTTTGAACGCTTTATAATTAATTTTACTCTTAGACAGTTTTTTCCTGTAATGCCATCTACGCGAAGTGCAAAATTCCTGGAACGTTTGATCTTTCTCAAAGGAATGTAATTGATTTCGTCAATAAAAGACGGCACTGAGGGCTTGCCAAGTTGGAGTTGTTGCCCTGAAGTACTTTAAAGTAACAAGATATTTATTCCAAGCAAATATTTACGTTCTCTCCTTTGAGACAAGACTTTAATTCGGTCCCCCTAACAGTTGAAGATGTCTTTCCCTTCTCGTGTTTGTCTTTGAGCAATTTAAATGTGTTTTTTTGTATTTATAGTTAAGTAGTTTTGTCCCAGCTCTTTTGCTGTCTTAACCTATATAGAAGAACTTTGAATCTTTTATTTGCTAATATCGTTAAAATCTTACTAATCACTTAAGAGGGCGGTCGGACAGAGCGGACACCGCTTATAACATGGAGTAAAAACTGCAAACAATGTTTTAAACTACTTAACGTAAATATAAACTGCTTGAATCGAAAGCATATTTTAATGGAAGTGTAAAGTTATTGAGACTGATACATATAAATTCAAACACTTGTATTTTAGTCAAATATTAAGTTATCAATTAAGTTGTTTAAACTTGATTTACCACAAGACCTAAGAACTCGAATCGTCTTAATAATTATTTTGTTTTGAAAGGAAGTGTTATGTTTTTGCTGCAGCATAGATAGCTGTATATTTCTATCGTAGCCGTTTTCCCATAATGCACGTAACACATTGCAAAATTTCCCAAATCAAATTTCCTTTTCCTTTCAAGTTTTGTTATAGGATTAGTCTAGCCAATAAAACGGTGAAACAGAAGGATGGAAATAGCTAAAATAAAGAAAGAGAACAGCTTTATTAGGCTGAAGCAATTGCTTGTACTTATAAATTATTCAAGTTGGAAATGAAAGTTCTAGAATTCAGAGGAATCTGATGCACTGTACCGGGATTCTCTTACTCCCAGAAATTGTCTTCTAACCTCGTTTATAATTGTTTTCCCCACGACTTTTGATTGCATGTATGATATTAAGTAAACCTATTTGAACTGTTATCTTTGGTATAGTGTGTTGACTTTATTTTCACTTATTTATTGGTGAATTCTCAACTACTTTAGGGGTAGTCGCGAATCTGTTACATGAATCGTGATCTTAGGGACCGTAGTTCTTAGGGGATGATCATATATACTTTAGCTTTACAACAGCAAAGACCATGTTATGGTAAGTAGATAGCGCATGTATACCACATGACATAGTTGTGGCAGCCCAAGCACAGATAGCGCTGCGAGCGCTGTCGTCTCCCGCTGACGTTCTTCAATACTTAGCTCTACTTGCTCGAGTTTGTCGGATTTTGATTACTTAAATCGTGATCGTGTGATTTTCGAGAACGTACGGTTTTGACGAGTGCATTAGTTGGCCTATCTCTACTTCAAACTCTTAAAAGAATTCCTTTGCAGCGCTATCTGTGCTTGAGCAGCCGAACTATGTTGATTTACCTGCCTCAGCCATCTATGCGCAATCTACCTACCATAACGTAATCTTTGGTATCAATATTTTCAGAAATTGAAATGAAATACATTTATTTATTTATACTGACTTAACGGATTAATGTTTGCAGTAGTGTGATCGAGATAGAGGAACACCAAATTTAATATATTTGACATCATCACACAATCCTCGAACCACCAAACACTGTCATGATCATGTGGTGATTGTTTATCATCAGTGGAGCTCAGTCATCTGTCAACTGTTGACAGTTCAATCATTGTATTGCTGGATTTGCAAAAACAATGATTTTGCATATATACGTATTTACATATAAACACGAGTTATGGTGGTTAACGCTTTAAATTAAAATGCGTATCGATTACTTTATGTGTTAATACACCTTTTAATGCTTTAATCTTACACGCTGAGATGGCTTTTACAAAGTTAATATTTTTGGAACACTTTAGGTTTTTTGTCAAAGGCTGCCCCTTTGTTCGCCACATACAATATGGGTTTCAAACTTTAATTAAAGTTATTCGTTTGTTAAACTCATTCAATGCTTTTAGCGTTTTTTAAACTAGAAATAGGATTGCTTTTAGAGACAAATTCAATTAGTTACAAATGTTGACACTGTGGCGAGTCTATTCTTTTAAAATCGTTATAAATTTGTTTAAATAACATTCCAGTTGAATATATTCATAACTATACAACTAGAAATTGACCATAATAAAATAAACAAATAATTTTCTCCACACCTTTCGTAGACTATTTTTTTTATAGAAATAAGAGTTTGTCCTATAACAAACATGTTTTAAACCAATCTAATCCAACTGGAGCCAAATTATACAATACGTTTTCAGAAAGTTAAAACAACTACAATACAAAATCTGTAAATGGCTTTTGATTCAAGGAGCCTTTTATGATGTAAATAAAGCAGATAATTAATGAGTTTAACAGAAATTTACTAAATGTTTTAGTTATAAAGTAAAATGCTATAAGCATATTTTTAGAATTGTCTAAAACGCTCGATTGGGTTGATCATTAAAAAATATTAATAAATTCACACCTGGGTTTGTAGTTTTCTGTTTTATAGTGTTTTGTGTTTTTTTTTTAACAAACACGTTATTTTGTTAACTGATTAGTAAACAAATAAAAAATATGCTTCCATTAAACTTCTATCGTGAATTTACCATACTTGTTTTATGTTTTGTCTATTGACGTTTTGTTTGATACACTATGAATATATAGTATCGACAGCAAAGATGTTATCGTTATTGTAATAACAAAAACTCATATATTTCAATCAAATTAAAATGTAAATGCACAGTATTCCAAACAAATTTAAATAATAAAACAGAAAATAATTCCTTGAAACCAAACTAAAAATAAGCGTAAGAATTACGCCCACGCCTCAATCCCGTTCTAATTTTATCGACATGGTTAAACTTAGTTTGTTGTAAGTCAATTAAACTGCAAACTTAGTTTGTGTCGCCCAAAACTAACTTGGACTGAGCTCAAGCTGCAATATAGCCGCCAAGTTGCTTTAAGTAGTTAAGTCAACACAGGTAGGCTGGAGTGTGTGTTTATTTATACGGAGGTAAGCCTTAATTCCTTGGCTAAATATTTGCTCACCTGTGCGTGTATCCAAACGTCGACATGGTCTAAAAGTCAAACTTTGAGTTTGTTAAATCTAAAAACGGCGCTACATACAGGATGTCACAAAAATGTGTAGCGCGCTTTGTTGAACCGGATTCTACATACAAAAGTAAGTGTAAAATGTCTATTCACTTTTTTGTTGATTTCGGCTTAGTTAGCCGTAATCCGGCATTTTGTACATTTTTTAAAATAATTTTTAACTTAAACACTCTTTGAGATATTTTTGTGAAACTGTGTTTAAACCCTAATGGGTTTCTTCATAACATTTTCCAAAAATAAATGTTATCAAATTTCAAAATGGTGGCCATTTAAAGTTTCAAAATCAAATGGAATCAAATTGGAATTTGACTTTGAAAATTTTAAGTGGCCGCCATTTTGAAATTTAATTAGTTAGATACAAAATATTTTAGAAATTGTTTTAGGAAAACAATTTAGGTTTATACCAAGTTTCACAAAAGTACCTCAAAAAGTTTTAAATTTTAATTATTTTTAAATATTCATGAAATGGCGGATTTGGTCTAAATTAAGCTGAAATCAAAAAGTGTTACTTAACATTTTCGACTTACTTTTGTGTGTAGAATCCGATTCTGCATAGTGCGCCACACATTAATGAGACATCCTGTATATAGCGTGTTCAACAAACTCGACGTTTGACTTTTACGCAATGTCACCCTGTACCAGTATTCGTTGAAAATATCAGTAAAAGGTTTTAGAAACAGTTTGTAAATTGTCCAATGCTGTAAGTTGTTCATACAGGATTTTGTTTTTTGTTAAACAACCATAATGAAAGATATTAACTTTTAGTTGATGTTTAGAGATACATTTAAAGTTGTAGCCTAAGTGGCTAGGTGTTATTTATACACATAAATTGGACTTTACCTTTTAATGAAAGACAAGTTTGCTTCTTAAATGATCGTATTAGATGAACCTAAGCTACAAGTACTCACTTGACATATACTGCAGCTTGAACACATGAGAGGATGCTTGTTGCCTCAGTGCAATCAGCTGTTTGGAAACACACTCAATTACCTTTCACACAGAGTCTGAACCTCGCTCTACAGCTGTGATCTAGCAGATGATGAGGGTGTTCACTAACCGAGTGTTCTATAGTGACATACAAGCACGTTAATCAAAGACAAGGTTGTTTCTAAATGATCGTATTAGATGAACCTAAGCTACAAGTACTCACTTGACATATACTGCAGCTTGAACACATGAGAGGATGCTTGTTGCCTCAGTGCAATCAGCTGTTTGGAAACACACTCAATTACCTTTCACACAGAGTCTGAACCTCGCTCTACAGCTGTGATCTAGCAGATGATGAGGGTGTTCACTAACCGAGTGTTCTATAGTGACATACAAGCACGTTAATCAAAGACAAGGTTGTTTCTAAATGATCGTATTAGATGAACCTAAGCTACAAGTACTCACTTGACATATACTGCAGCTTGAACACATGAGAGGATGCTTGTTGCCTCAGTGCAATCAGCTGTTTGGAAACACACTCAATTACCTTTCACACAGAGTCTGAACCTCGCTCTACAGCTGTGATCTAGCAGATGATGAGGGTGTTCACTAACCGAGTGTTCTATAGTGACATACAAGCACGTTAATCAAAGACAAGGTTGTTTCTAAATGATCGTATTAGATGAACCTAAGCTACAAGTACTCACTTGACATATACTGCAGCTTGAACACATGAGAGGATGCTTGTTGCCTCAGTGCAATCAGCTGTTTGGAAACACACTCAATTACCTTTCACACAGAGTCTGAACCTCGCTCTACAGCTGTGATCTAGCAGATGATGAGGGTGTTCACTAACCGAGTGTTCTATAGTGACATACAAGCACGTTAATCAAAGACAAGGTTGTTTCTAAATGATCGTATTAGATGAACCTAAGACAAGTACTCACTTGACATATACTGCAGCTTGAACACATGAGAGGATGCTTGTTGCCTCAGTGCAATCAGCTGTTTGGAAACTCAATTACCTTTCACACAGAGTCTGAACCTCGCTCTACAGCTGTGATCTAGCAGATGATGAGGGTGTTCACTAACCGAGTGTTCTATAGTGACATACAAGCACGTTAATCAAAGACAAGGTTGTTTCTAAATGATCGTATTAGATGAACCTAAGCTACAAGTACTCACTTGACATATACTGCAGCTTGAACACATGAGAGGATGCTTGTTGCCTCAGTGCAATCAGCTGTTTGGAAACACACTCAATTACCTTTCACACAGAGTCTGAACCTCGCTCTACAGCTGTGATCTAGCAGATGATGAGGGTGTTCACTAACCGAGTGTTCTATAGTGACATACAAGCACGTTAATCAAAGACAAGGTTGTTTCTAAATGATCGTATTAGATGAACCTAAGCTACAAGTACTCACTTGACATATACTGCAGCTTGAACACATGAGAGGATGCTTGTTGCCTCAGTGCAATCAGCTGTTTGGAAACACACTCAATTACCTTTCACACAGAGTCTGAACCTCGCTCTACAGCTGTGATCTAGCAGATGATGAGGGTGTTCACTAACCGAGTGTTCTATAGTGACATACAAGCACGTTAATCAAAGACAAGGTTGTTTCTAAATGATCGTATTAGATGAACCTAAGCTACAAGTACTCACTTGACATATACTGCAGCTTGAACACATGAGAGGATGCTTGTTGCCTCAGTGCAATCAGCTGTTTGGAAACACACTCAATTACCTTTCACACAGAGTCTGAACCTCGCTCTACAGCTGTGATCTAGCAGATGATGAGGGTGTTCACTAACCGAGTGTTCTATAGTGACATACAAGCACGTTAATCAAAGACAAGGTTGTTTCTAAATGATCGTATTAGATGAACCTAAGCTACAAGTACTCACTTGACATATACTGCAGCTTTGGTGAAGAATGAGTGGTAATACACTATGCACTAAGGCCGACTCAATCAATTACCTTTCACACAGAGTCTGAACCTCGCTCTACAGCTGTGATCTAGCAGATGATGAGGGTGTTCACTAACCGAGTGTTCTATAGTGACATACAAGCACGTTAATCAAAGACAAGGTTGTTTCTAAATGATCGTATTAGATGAACCTAAGCTACAAGTACTACTTGAGTGCTGTGATCTAGCAGATGATGAGGGTGTTCACTAACCGAGTGTTCTAGTGACATACAAGCACGTTAAAGACAAGGTTGTTTCTAAATGATCGCATTAGATGAACTTACAAGTACTTGACATATACTGCAGCTTGAACACATGAGAGGATGCTTGTTGCCTCAGTGCAATCAGCTGTTTGGAAACACACCAATTTTTCACACAGAGTCTGAACCTACAGAGTGTTCTGTGATTGAGTTGTTCACTAACCGATCGCAAGCACAAGTTAATCAGGTTGTTTCTAAATGATCGTATTAGATGAACCTGCTACAAGTACTCACTTGACATATACTGCTTGAACACATAGAGGATGCTTGTTGCCTCAGTGCAATCAGCTGTTTTAAACACACTCAATTACCTTTCACACAGAGTCTGAACCGCTCTACAGCTGTGATCTAGCAGATGATGAGGGTGTTCACTAACCGAGTGTTCTATAGTGACATACAAGCACGTTAATCAAAGACAAGGTTGTTTCTAAATGATCGTATTAGATGAACCTAAGCACAAGTACTCACTTGACCTGCAGCTTGAACACATGAGAATGCTTGTTGCCTCAGTGCAATCAGCTGTTTGGAAACACACTCAATTAACACAGAGTCTGAACAACAATCTAGCAGATGATGAGGGTGTTCACTAACCTTAAAACATGCAGTAAAAATCACACCTCAAGGTACCTTTTCAAAAAGAGGTTTCAAAAAGTGGGCCAAAAATATTTATTAAGGTAAACAGTGTTTTAAGATTTGTGTCTAAGGAACATAGAAGCACTCCTACCCTATCATTAAAACCCGCATTTGTGCATATTGGTTCATGAACTGCATCGAAAACAGGGAACTACGAAACCATGTTTTGCCACTTTTAGAACGAGTGAAGCATAGTTAGAATATCGCTACTACCGTTTCTCTTGACTGGCAGGGTCGGCGGCACGCGCGACTATTCAAAGAACTGAGCCAGACACACCAACCTACTAGAGCCGATGTTTTTGAAACTTTAGATTAACTTGGATTTCCACCTGCTGCCCCTCTTCCACCGGAGAGAAATAATCAATACTCCGCTATTTCAGTGATAAACATGGCTTCGAGCTTAGCTGACGAATCCTCTTAAATAACCAATATATAAGTATAGGACTTACTTTACAAGTCGTATTTTGTGGCTGACTTCCTGCCACAGATCTAACTATAATCTAGTTCGTATAGTTCACACAGCTTTAAAGTTTGTAAGGACCGCGTTTACGACGAAGGAAGATTTTGATTATAGTTGTGATACAGGCCGGAAAGTCTAAGAGACAAATATGACAAATATTCCTTTGCTAATTTCTCGGTTTGAACCTTAACCAGCAAAATCGGTTCTTCGCAAGTGACCTTTTTTTGTAGGGAGGCGTTCGCCCGAAAACGTGTTTTACCCTAAAAACGTCGGTTTATGATCCCATTTTCATTAAACGTGGTATATACTCATGGTACCCTACCTATCATGTCCACCAAAATCAATAAAGTCCGTTCAGCCGAAATTTTATCACCCCGCTATTTTGGACTTGCTGATTGGATTTAATTGATATAAATTGTCATAAGTATAAATAACATCAGAAGTACCTTTTCTGGGAGGGGGGGGGGCATGTTTCCGCTTTACGATATGATATGGTAATACGAGATAAATTGATAAACATACCTAACAGGTACCGTGTCAAGCTTAAACATATCATAAATCAGAAACCTCCTTCCCCTTTCACCAGAAACGGTATCTCTGATTTAATTTAAACCTATGCACGGTACCGCTCTTGGCTAAACGTTTACCATGGTTTTTTAATTCGTACATAACAACGACATCAAAAACAGACTGTGTAAAAATCCCAGCAAAAACTAAATATATTTGTGAAATGAAAAGATACCTTCGTTATAATAGGATCCAAAGGCTGGCAAATATAATTGATTGATCATTGTTGAACCGTTTGTGCGTCAATCAAGGCCAAAGCAACCAATTAAAAGCAAGCTCCAATCGAATGTAAAGCCAAGAGCTTGTTAGGTCAATTACAGACTGAACAGCGAGCAATGCCGAATCACGTTTGATGAATGTTGTTTGTTAAGTCACAAACACTCTCAGTCAAACAGTTCTCTCAAAATAGCCTGAATTTTATAACATTTTTATAGGCCTGGTCGTGTATTAAGTAATTTTATAGGAAAAAGGTCACATTTTAATGGTTTGGGGTGGTTTTAAATTTACTTCATTATATGCGTGTGATTTGTTTGCGTTTGCTGTTTTGTTAACTAAAAATTTAGTAATTTAATTGTGTTGCTAAAGAATAAAACTTAGCCATTTAAGCGCTACCGTGAATCCTAGCGAATTTCTTTTAAAGGGGTTAAAATTACACAAAAAATGACCTTTTCGATTTCTTTTCATTTCTGTGTCAACTGATCAGGTCGTATTTTTGTCAGATTTTCACGAAAACTATTTCAAGTTTTCATTTTGCAAATCTCTTTGATACTTTGCTTTGAGACACCCACTACTCATGGAAGGTGCTCCAAGGTGAATATGAGACTAATAGTGAGTGTGATGAGTGTTTTGATGGATGATTAGGTTTAGTCTTGTAACAAACAGAACCTACTGTTAAAAATACCCCGTATGTCAATCATATTTTCGGATCACAGCTATTGTTATTGGAATACTTTGCTTTACTTTGCTTTGAGACACCGACCACTCTTAGAGGTGAATATGGGACGGAGGGTGAGTGTGATGTGTTTTTTGATGGGTGATGAGGTGTAGTCTTATTACAAACTAGGGCCGACTGTTCCCCAGATTGGGTCATTAATTTTATTAACAGACCAACGACCAATGGAATGGACCAATGGCTTAACGTGACTTCCGTCCAACGGAAGTGCCCTTTTGGGACAGAAGAGGAGGTTGAAACTCTTTCCATCTTTCCAAAACATTTTCCATCGTTAGTGAGCAAGATGATCACGACGTTTCGGAATCTGCAACCTGATCCCGTCTTCAGGTGAAAAGTAAAAACAAACTTTTCCTATCAAAAATTGTATTTATTATCCGATTTCAATGAATGAAAGAATATAATTAAATACCAAAAGAAAACTACCATTTTATATTGCACCTCAGAAAGTGTTGCCACAACAAATCTGTAGTCAATTTCTTGGTTGAATCATCTCTGGGGTTACAGTTGCGCTCGCGCCTTTCAGAATACTACGTTCCGTAACCGTTGAACTGGGGCAAGGAATTGGCGCATCTCTGCAACGACGGCATTTGTTATGAACCTCTAGATAAAAGTTAGGAAGCTAATTTCATCAATCTGAGGAAACTCAAACTATTCAACAATGTGTTTATGAAATCGAAATAGTTTTCCATTTGCCACAGGAGGTAAATAAACTAAACCGTTTTCAACGACGTTTCATTCTCTCTAGCGGTGGAAATCTCAGACAATTCTCACGACAAATGTAATAGATATTTGTTATATGCAACATTAGCTATTTCTAACTGAAAGTTCCAGGTGTATTTCCTCGCCCTCAATATGCACACATGTTACTCGCCCGTGGTCACTTTGTTGTTTCACTGATTGAGTGTGAGTGAGATTAATTGTTTACATCTGTGTTACATTGTAATTGCATGCAAGGGACATTTACCCTATGTACATTAATTGCAGTGTACACATACTTGATTGGTACACATACTAGTTGCAGGTTTTGAACTTAATATTCTGCTGGGGGTAGAAATACGTGTGTTAACGGCTTCAATTTTATTACAGTTAACTCTTTTTTTAATCAAAGTGTATTGTAGTTAACTCTTATGCTTTGGCGGCCGGTGTCACAACAATCTAGTTCTTCCGGTTCACACCGCGTCCAAACTTCATAATTATGTTGAGATATTTCGATCTCGATGTGGATAACCATCTTCAATCACTTTTCAGCCAATCAGCGACTGAATATGGTACTCCACAGCGAGGCCGAAATATCTCAACCTAATTATGAAACTTGACGTGGTGTAGAACTAGATTATGGCTTCAATTGTATTGGATACATTGGTTATAGTATCGTGTAAGTAATCTGTTAATAGTATTTAGCTTTTCATCATAATGTTTTTCTTCTAAGTTTTTATTTATTTTCTTCTTCAAACTACCTCTTTCTAGTAATGTTTTCTGTAATATATTTTAGTCAAATACCCCAGTGGCCTCCTGTTGCAATATCTTTAGAAGTAATTTTGTCAAGTAAATTTTATTAGTCTTAAGGGAGATTCATTAATAAGGGATACTGATGTATAAAGTTAATATATAAGAACGTACAGGGTGAGTTTTAACCGTCCGCCCCACTTTAACTTTTGAAAATGCAAATATTTTAAACCTTTTGGGGAATGTTTTTATATAATTCTGAAGTTGGATTTGACGTACTTTGCGTAACCCACCCCCGCCCAAAATCTGTGAAGGACATTCATCTTTAAATAGGTATTACAAAAGGACGAGTCGAGATACACGTTTTCTTTGCGTCGTTGAACTTGTATTAAAATTCCTTTTCTTTTCAAAAGCCACAAGGGGGGGCGGTGTTATATTTTAAAAAATTGGGGGCCCTCCCCTCTTCGGATTTAGGGTGGGGTCGTGTGACGCGAATTACGTAAAAACAAACTTCAGAATCCCATAAACACATTCCCTAAAGGGCTTTTAAAAATATTTCCTTTTTCAAAAGTTAAATAAGTAAGGGTTGGGGGACATTTAAAACTCACCATGTATAATAATCATAAGTTTGAACAAACTAAATAAATAGTTGAAATTTGTAGGCTATTACAAATAGCCTTGAGCAACGACTATAAACCAAAACTCATCCATGACTTAATTAGAAGAATGACAAAACAATCGAAAGAAATACAACCAGATAATCCAGTTCAAACACCAACCCAGGAAATCAAACACATACCACTTTTCTACGTAGACAGAAACACAGAAACCATAGGAAAAATCTTCAAAAAAGCAGGACACCATCCGGCATACAAAGTTAACAGAGGACCAATAGCAACGTATAGCAATTTCAAAACCAATCTGATCTAGCAACTCAAAAGGCGTCTACAAAATTACCTGTTCAAACGACAACCCCGGTGTGATAAGTATATAGGTTACACCAATAGACAATTTTCAACCGATTTAAAGAACACGCAGCCAAACATCACCAAAAGCCCACATCTCTAGTAGCCATGCATTTAAAACAATCAATCACATAGTATTCAGTTCCCCCAATCTCTAGAAGTCATAAAACGAATCAATAACAAAACTTAGCAAAATCTCACGAAAGTTATGCCATTTTAAAACACATTGACACCCACGGATCCAACTCACTATTAAACAAAAAAAGAGAAGAACACAGTAATTTAAATTCGCGCGCCAGCTAGAAAGTAGATCACCACAGACAACACAAAGCAGAGAAACCGGCCATGGGGCTTCCCAGGCCAGCCCCCGCACCCCAGCACACCACCAACCTGCCAGTAGTACATTCATCCCCCAGTGCGCGATGTTTCGTAGACGGCCACCGGACGAAAACCCGCGTAGTGCGTCACCGCGTTCGCGTCCCCTGTGTATAAGACAATAATTTAATGTAAATAGTGTACCACATGTTTTAGTTAAGGACAATAAGTGTGCCGACGATGCCCCACAAGCGGGGCGAAATGCGCATCTACATTTACAGCAACGGTAGGATCTACAGGCCTAATACAAAGTAATTAATAATTGAACTTTGGTCCTACACTGGGTTTCACTTCTAGTAATTTATTAAAATTGTAGGTTATCAACATTTCCAATTTGTCATTGTCTTAACAGACGTAGCCTATAAATGTCACTAAATAACTAAATAAATGAAGGACACAGTATCTTGAACAATTATTCTCAAAATTATTACCTTCCTATATGAGTATAGTGAATAGAAGTATTCACTAGGATGCATCTCTCTCGGCGTATTTCAGACGTTGATTTCATTTGTATTGAATACGGGGAAGAACGCATCAAAAGATTCCGCTCGGTTCTAGATGGAAGAACACAAATTGCATTTTCCCGATTCTTTTCCTCAACGTCGTGTTTTCTCTTCGTGTATGGATTTTGTGTAATTTATAGTCTCAGCTTTTGGAAAATTAATCTTTATTTTTATTTTGTGTAGAGCCGACTTTTTGTTTTTACTATTTGAGTTCTTTTGTTAAAACGGTAAGTGCAATTGGCATCTTACTTTATACCGTCTACTCCTAGAGGGTATTTTAAGGTGAACATGTAATGAAGGGAGAGTGTGATGAGTGTTTTTGATGGATGATGAGGTGTATTCTTGTTACAAACTTGGGCTGACTGTTCCCCAGATTGGGTCATCTTATTGATTACCAATTGGAAATGAACTTCTAAGTATTTATTTAGATATTTTCTTAGTTGATTTAACTAGCTTTACTACTGGAAGAACATTAATATAACCTTTCTTTTGCAGGTGAATGAAAATTTTATTTGAAATTGCACGTGAGTAGTTTTAAAATATATAAGCTTTAGTTGTATGTATAAAACTCGTATATTGTATTTTGCACGTTACATTTTAAATGAATTATGTACAGTGTGGTGTAAATAAAAGTAACCCAAATTATGATGAATATTTCTATTATGTTATCTTTTTCTGCGCCACCCTGTACAAATAACCATTTTATTCCATTCAGGTTGAACTACATAACCTCATCCAAGTTTGCAATTTCCTCTTGACCGAATTCAATGTGGATGGTTTTTATTCTCTTTAATGCTTGCATTTCGTATTGCGTTATACTCATATTGTTTTAGATTGTAAATTAAGTACTGCAATGTGTTTTTAACGTGAATTGGATGCTTTACATTCATCTAGTATTGCATAGGGAATTTAATTGTCTACTTATTATTTTTGTTTGATGAAAATAGGTAAGGTTTTGTATTTTCAAGCATGTTTGAGTAAATAGATTGTTCGGCCTTTTCCGGCCTTTGGCCTTCGGTCCTTATAGCTGAACAGCTACCGGTTTAGCCTTAGAATTTTTAAACTTCGGCGTATTTGATCTTTGACCTTCCTAAATTCACCTTTTAAACAGTTTAGCATTCCGTGTGGCTGACTGTGTGTTTGTTTTTGACCCAGTTTTGGTCGGATTTATGGGCGTGTTTTGCCTTTGACCTTATTCGAGTCTTTGGTTAAGGATTTCAGCCTTTGCCTTTGCTTAAGCTGTGGTTTTATTGTACACGAGGTCATACCTAGTATTCGACACAGTTATAAAACGTATAATTTTATTTTTTTAATTTGGATCTTTTGAATATTTTGAGTAACTTTATTATATTCATGGTGGTTTCCTTTAGCGTTTGGATACTTCCATTTTACTATCTCTTACGTAAATACGCTACAATTCAAAATTAATGTAGTAAACAGCTTTTTTAGTTAAAAGCACAATTATCTTTTAATATTTTAACTTGTTAGCTTTCCATGATAATTGAAATTTGATTAATTGTCAGCCATTAACCGCCACTAATAAAAGAAATGTCAAATTAATATATTTGTAGTATAAACGTGAAAGCATCGTTATACACATTTTTGGGAGCTTAATGCAATACAATGGAAAAGCGTCATTGTGTAGCATTTTAAGACGTTACTCGGATTATTAAACTGGTACTACTGGTTAAACTGTAAGATTATTTCATACGATTTATTATTACAAACTTATCATTTAATCCGACAAAAAAACAACACCTAACGCTTAACCTAAAATACAAAGAAACTAAATTTAACAAAACTTACCCTACCAACATAATCAAGCTAGGCTCGCTCAAAAGCCATGTAGCCGATGCCCCAAACACCAAACACACCCAACACCGGTCCAAGAGCTCTCTATCCTGTCTGCCCTCCTATGACCTTACTCCGATTATATACTGGCAAGCTAAGCCCTTGGCAACAAGGCAACTATACCAGACACCCAGCTGTTCATAATATCTACAATATTATGGTATTCATAATATCTACAATATTTCCGGTAGTACATGCTATCTACCAGCTAAATACAAATATAGATTAAGTCCCATCTAAAAATGGTACTCTTTAAATAACAATAAAATCTTAAACATGAACACAATTACTTATTCTACACATTAAGACATGTTTTGTTTTCTGTTGTTTCATATTATTTTATTTGCACGTGGTCCTCACTAACAAGTTATGTATTTAAAAATTATAATAAACTAAAATAAATTTAAGCATTTGAAAAATATGTCCAACTGATTTTGAGAGAAGACCAAAACGCGTGTTTTGTTCCAATTAATACTACAAATTGTTAGTCCAAGCGTTATTTTTCGAACCGCGTGATCAAGGCGTAGTTATCTGATTCGAGCTCTAAAGTACGAATATAATTGGTAACTGTATCCTCTCTGACTTGTGCAGGTGAACTAACGAGTGTCCCAGGTTCCGATTGCAGTTTTATGCGTTTTGTATTACTGTCTTTTTTCCAAGCTTAGGGTCATAGCCTAGTTGTGAGCAAATAACAAACCAACAAACTTAACTTGGTAGTGCCATATGATTCTATAATTACGTTAGTTTACCAAGTTGTTTTGATCTTGTAAGTTTAAACTACTATTTTATATGTGTTAAAAACAAAGATTGTTACGTGCGCGGTGTCATTCCTTGGGCAGACGAATTCAGCTTTTTTCTGTGGTGACCACGGAGGCGGACTTTTAAGATTGCACAGTACCTGTCGGCCATTTTGTTTTTGTCCGATATGAGCAATGTAAAAACAAGCATTTCTTGAGACATTTTCTTGCAATTTTCATCAGATCTTTATGAACTCAGTTTTATTTAAAAAATAACTATGTGCTGCAGTGGCTCCGCTGAGCGCTTTTCGAAAATTGTATTAGTTTACGAGTGAAAACAGGAAATGAAAATACAAAGTTTCTTCAAATTTTGGATTTATGCCACGGAATTATAAATGAAAAAATGGACATTCGGCTCAGCGGAGTCATTAAAACATTTAATACACTTTAAACCACAGTTTACTTCATAAAACCCGATGAAAACTGTAGGCGTGAAATGTCCCAAGAAAATGCATGTTTTACATTGGCCTCCATGGGAAGAAATTAAAGGTCACCGCGGCTACTGCGCACTCTTAAGCCGTTTATCAACACATTTATCTCATATATTCCAGTAAATCGAAGTTAATAACTGGCAAGGGTAAGGGAAGCTACCCCTACCGAGCACCCCTACTCTATCGAACCACTTGTGTCGGATGTGGTTAAGTTCCCATTTCCGCTCACTCCCGCCGTTGCTTCACGGTGGGAAGGAAACTATCAGCGCAGCTGTAATTCCGTGATGATGAGTGAAATATGCGTGACGTGTCAGTGAGGAGTTAATAAATAACTTATTTCCATGATTGGAAATGAACAACAAAATTCACGTTTTCTTATTATGTATTAGCTGACCCCTGCTAAGGAGGTAGGCAGATCAGGAAAGGGGGTTGTAATGTTTTAGCAGAGTAATTTATCAATAAAATAAATTGCTACAGTCCGTGGGAAAGGTAGAGGTGTTTGTATTTATTACTGAGGCCAGAACGGTGGTTTCGGCTCGCCACTGCGGCCGAGAGAGGTGGGAGAAGTTGGAATGGTGGGGGCTAGGTGCATTGTCACTGGTGCGGCTGGAACGTCTAACGTTCAACGTCAGTCGTTGGACGTCAGACGTAGAGCACCTGCTTTGTTTTGTTTCTTATGGCGCCAACGACTCTAGCGGCGGCTGTGTGAGTGACAATGGCGCCATAAGAATTAATACAAAGCAGGCGCTCTACGTCTGACGTCCAACGACTGACGTTGACGTTAGACGTTCCAGCCGCACCAGTGACAATGCACCTTTACTCAGCAAACAGGTGAGCGCGTCACTGCTCCAAAATAACGTTTTCAAACCCATTTTCCCCTGACATTTTTGTATGTTGCATGGACATGAAATATAGCTAAAGACCATTGCGTGATAGGATCAACCCATGAATAAAGTTTCATCATTTTGACTTATAAACAATCTAAAATGGCTTCAAAACGTTACAGACAGATATCGGAAAAAGTTTCGTTTCTTGAAAAATATAAAACCAATTGGCCAAAGACTTATGGAATAAGTTCAACGTACAGACTAAAGTCTAATTTTATTTATATAAAGACAATTAGGCCTACCTATTACCATACTAAAGATGATTTAACTAGTGATATCGATGGTTATTGCAAACTCTCAGGTTTTGACTTGTTTGTTGTAGTCCTTGACAACAAATTTCATCCCAAACATGTTGTTTCAACCCAGAGGATATAAGCTCGGGATTAGTTGTTGGACACTTCGTAAAATCTGAACAAAAGACATCTAAGAGAGCGGCTTGATTAAAATGAAAATCACAAAGCATTGCAACTCCGCGAACAAAACATTCTGGTGTTCACAACGGTTTATTTATTTTTATCCTGAGTATAATTTATGGCGTTGGGAAACTGTTAAAGCTGAGGCGAGTGCAAATGAAATTGAATCACTATTATCATCATTATGTGCAATAGTTTTTAATCTCAACAACGTATCTTTTTTGCCTAAGGTTGTCGCGAAAACTCCCAAAATAGTTTGTTTGTAACGAATAAGACATTTAACTTGACAAGTTATTTAGTCTGTTAGGTTATTGAACAACAGTTAAATTACTATTTAGAACTTATCCAGGTTTATTAATTATTTTTTGCTTGGTTTTGTATGGTTTAAGTATGATTAACTTTGCTATACTTTTGAACTGAGCATAAATTCCAAACCTACAATATTTTCTTTAATGAACCTTCACACGTGTTGGACTCGTTAAACAATATTCTTCTAGCCAAATTAGTTTCAGCCAAATTGTTTCCGCTATTTTTCAAACGTGCAATCAATAATAAAACGGCCACCTGCCAATATTTTAACTTAAAACTATTCTTGTTTCATTCTTGTCTCGTATTTAAAAAAAAACTATAAGATCTAATTTGGCGATTAAGCTCACGTGGCTTAACATCAAACATAGTCAGAATGACAACCGATGGAGCAATTATTAAGAGGTTGTTTTGGTTTAAGAGTGCACAGTACCTGTCGGCCATTTTGTTTTTGTTCTATAAGAACAATGTAAAAACAATACTTTTCTTGAGACACCCCACGTTTACAACTTTCATAGGTACTTTTGAAATTTATTTTATTTTAAAGATAACAATGTACTGCAGTGACTCCGCTGACATTTTTTTTGAAAATGTTACTAATTTACTAATAAAATCAAGACATTCGAATACAAAGATTCTTTAATTTTTGAAACTATGTGACGATTTTATAAACGGGAAAATAGAAATTTAGCTCATCGGGGTCACTAAAGCCTTTATTTCATAATTTTAAAACAAAGTATATTTTATAAAAATCCGATGGAAACTGTAGGTGTGAGATGTCCCAAGAAAATGCATGTTTTTACATTGCTCTTACGGGACGAAATTCAAGATCACAGCCACTACTGCGCACTCTTAATATAAATATCATTCCAATCCTAACTGAGTCAAGTCTTTACTTCAACGAGCGTTTACCCGGAAGTTATACAAGGTATCTGCCTCCTGTTTAATTGCCCTTGGCATGTTTGTATATATAAAAGTACAACTCCCGTGTATGGCGACAGACTCGGAGAAAAGTTTCATTTGGCCGAGACACAGCTGCGGCTCAGGTTCTGAAAGGATAAACTGAGGAAAATCTACGTTACAAATGGAGTCGGTTTCTTTCTGGGCCTCCCTTCTCGTAAATTCAACCGTATTGCTTCATTCGCTCTTTTAAACCTATCTCCACCTTCTACCCGATTTAAATTTAACCAGTCCGTTCGCTTCGGTATTTCAAATATATTTCCTTTCGATAAAACAGACCCGTGGTGGGTTGGTAACGCGTGCAACTTAAATGAATAAATTTCTTTATTTCTCCTTTTCACATGATATACAATGGTTACGTAAGACACCACAGATAAACACCGGCTTCACAAATAATCTTAAGTTAAGGAATATATATTACAAATGCTTACAAAGAACTGCCCTAACCTTCCTACCCCCGAACCAAGGCACCCAAGCGTTGCTGGTCTGGACGCCGACACAGATGCTGCCTTTATATGAAACAAAGACCGCCGGCTTTTCGTCAGCCCGTACATGGATAACCAAGGACCAGAGAAGCGAGAGCAAAATAACCTATAAAGAATGTAAAGTACTCTACTAGGCTGACCTTGTTACAGAGAAATTTAGGGCCCCTAATATTTTCTGTCAGGATACCATTGAATTGGTCATCAATCTGTAAAATATAAAGAAACAAATTTAAAATAAATTAAAACATTATTTTAAGTTGTTGCATGAGGCGGTTTTGTTTATTTTTTGAGGTTATCTAAAGAAGGCAGCTTCGCTGCTAGAAAGGTGCTTCATATCAAAACTTAAAACATTGGTTTCATTGATTTTAATGTTTTTCTAAGTTTTCAATTTTAGTAATTGTTTTGAATTTTTGTTTCCTTACAAGTGTAAACAAGCTAAGGAGAATATAAAGGCTGACTGTACAGAAATGTTGTCGTGGACTGCTCGTTAGACAGAAGCCCTGTGCTCAGCTCTAAACCGAGCCGCTAAGTGTCTAGGAACTAGTTTAGTGAGAATGTTTGTGGTTTTCTCAGACCTTAGCTGCCTCTGTCTAGGCCACGAGAATTGCTACAATGTGATCATATTATGTTTATGACACCTTGTGGCTAAAGTCATAGTCATTTGTTATTTTGTTATATGTATGCATCCTTTTGGATTGAATCACTAAAAAATGTTTAATTATTTAAAATATAGTTAATTTTAAAACGGCTAAATGGATTTTTTATAATTGTAAAATTCTAAATAGATACTACTAAAATAGGCCTACATATAAATCTCAAATTTCATTAAAATCTGATGACATTGACTGTTTTTTAAGCATTCAAACCCCTTTTTTTAGAAAATCCCCCTAAAAGGATACTTTTAGTGGTCCGATATGTCTGGCTAACGTGTTTGTTCGAGATATTGACAAAAGGAATATTTGGACCAAATCTTTTGAAAATTAGTCAAAACATGTGACTTGTAGATAGTACACTTAAATACAGATGTATATTAAGTGTTGGAAAAATGCTCAACACGTGTTCTGGGGGTCAGAATTGGTGCTAAATTACTGTCAAATAAAATGTGAGGATGTAAGTTATAAGTCCGAAATAGGTTGATCCTTAAGACGATTGACACCCCAGAAAAAGTTGCTCAAAATATGCTCTAGTCCCCCGATTAGGGCGCTATTTTTGGTGTCGTATTAAAAAAGTTGTTTTCTATGTTCTCAAAAGTTGTTTTCAAATTTGTATATCCTGAGGGGCTTGACAAGTTTTACGCAACACAATGATGAAGTTGGTTAAAAATAGGTTATTTTATAATATTTATATTGTTTTTTCTCAAGCAGTTTTTTTCGTGTATCAGGAACATAAAACCACTCTTACACTATCATATAAATCCGCATTTGTACGTTTCGGTTCATAAACGGCGTCGGAAACATGGAACTACGAAACCGTGTTTTGCCACTTTTGGATGAGTGGAGCAAAATTGGAATATCGCTACTACCATTTCTCTTGACAGGCAAGGTCGGTGGCACGTGTGACTCTTTAAAGAACTGAGCCAGACAAGACAATTCACTACTAGGGACATCAACCCTAGTAGAGCCGATGTTTTTAAACAAAAGATAAACTTTAATTTCCACCTAACTCTCGTTCAACTGAGGGAAATAATCAATACTCCACTATTTCAGTGGGTTCTTGCTTGGTTGACTAATCCTCTTAAACATCTAGTTTGCAAACGGTTGATAATTTTCGTAATAAAACCTATTTAGTTGGATGCGAGAGAAATGCACCAAGAGTAATGACGGCTTATCAAGCTGTTCAACAGTTGACATTACTGTTACAGTTACACAATCTCATCTGATATGTTGTTATGGTGAACATGATCGTTAGTTTAACTGCCGAAGGTGAGTTGTACGCCACTGCTGGCAATTTTGCTACATAAACTGTATAAACAGAGGAACAACAAATGTTCTAAAAGTGGTAGTTAAAAGATCTCTTCACTTTGACGTTCAAAGCACTGGGCATAAATTAAGCTGCTATATAATTTACTAGCAGGTCTTCTCTACCACTCAACATCGCCCTTTACCGTATAATCACATTACACATGTATTACACATGCAAGTGGTGACTGTGGGGATCGAACCCGAATTAGCGGAGTAATCAGCTCCGGAGTCGCGCACGATTCCAACCCAAAGGGCTTCCAACCAAAATAGGTAAAACCAAATATAAGTAAAAAAAAAAACATGATAACATTTTAAATTCTCCTGGTTGGATCCTAAACGGTTGCTTTATTGGTTTTAGGTATTAAAATAGCAATGTATAAAAAGAAATAAATCTAAAAACCAAAACAAGTAATTTAAATAAAATATTGTAGTTAAATTAACTGGGGTTCCTTACAATGTCCTTATCAAAATACAGTTGCTAGCCAAAAACACGTTTATACATTTAATTTAAGATAAGACTCGCGTTAAGTAAGGTATTATAAATGCGTGTATCCGTTTATTCTATGTTTTCAGATATATTTATGTTACATCTTATAAATAATAATTCAAGGTAAGTTTTCTTCGTAGGTCAAATAACTCACGTAAGTGGAGATGTGGTTAAATGGATGATTATATGGACGGAAGACCACAATTTGAAAATTTAAACTAAATACATGTTTTACGCAAGGTTAAGAAACATAACACAATATATATTTTACGTAGAGAATGTCTTTAAATCCAAAAGTATTTGTATATCATTGATTTATGTTTCTTACATTTTTTTTTCAGGCACAAATTTAAGAAAGTAAAATTCTGCGGAAGGGACATGATTAAGTTTAACCTTTGGTCTTTCGCGGCCGGTGTCACAACTATGCTAGTTCTTCCGGTTCACACCGCGTCCAAACTTCATAATATTAGGTTGAGATATTTTGCCTCGCTGGTACCATCTTCAGTCACTGCCAAGCGAGTTTCAGCCAATCAGTGACTGAAGATGGTACTTCACAGGAGGCCGAAATATCTCAGCCTAACTATGAAGTTTGGAGGCAGTGTAAACTGAAAGAACTAGATTATAAGTTAACTCGTCCAATTTTCATGACACAGATTGGACAAAACAGCTGTAAATAAACACCCTCACACATCAATGACGACATGGAAATTACTTTTAATCCAGTTATCTACAAAAGAAGTCCAATCAAGTGTAACAGGGCTTTGTTTTTGTTTTAATCAAGTTTCGTTTTGTTCTGTGTTGTGTGAGACTAACGATGAACAAAGAGGATGATTTAAAACCCAACGTAGCCAAACCGTGAATCCTAGCGAATTTTCTTTTCGTGGTAGAAGAAAGTATTCTCCGCTGCCATCTTGGTCTGGTTGAACAAATGTTGCAATTTAGCTAATTATTGTGAGTCACAATAGCTGTGTATACTTTTTTCAAATTATTATGTAGTATAGAACCCTTTTATAGTATAAACCATTTTGTTGAAGCGGGGAGAAAGAGAAACACCTAGTACAAATATTTAGGTAAATAAATGTCCCAATAAAATTAACTTTTGCAAATATATTTTAACTTTGCAACTAGAGTTTCTAAATATACAATAAAACGGCAGAAATAAGCGAACAGTAAATGTTGACCAAGCTTCTAGTGAGTTTTAAAATTACTGCAAATAAAAATCCACACCCACTTGTACCAATACAACTGCAATTTCGCGAATTTGATTAAAGTACAGGTGCATTGCTTTAGGAGCTTTTAGGTTATTGTTTTGTTTAACTAATACCTAAAATATTGTATATATTGATTAATTGTCCTTTTAGAAAGAAAGATAATGCATTTAAAAGTATAGAATATTATAAATACATTCAAACGTTATCCTTTAAGGTGAGTGTAGTATCGATTATATCAAAGTCACCTGCAAGTAACCTGCCCGTGACAAAACAATTCAATGCATGCTTTCCTACTTTGTAGAAAACAATCCAACCTCACCTTCATCAACTTCATACCTGGTGGGTTTAACCTTGTCTATAACTTGCTACCTATATTTATTACTAAAGAAAATTGAAGACAAACAAGTTTGGACCGCACAAGGATTTGAACCCGGGTCTCTCGCTTGCCGGGCGATTATGCTCACCACTACAACATCCGGCCCATCTATTTATGCCTTCAAATTTAGTACTTAAATCTGAATTTTTATCCGAAACATGTGATTGTCAAATTGTGACTTTAAATCAACAAGCTGGAAATATTACAAGCACATAATTTAAATACAATGCCAAATGACTGATTATAGATCTTAATTTGTATACACGCTAAATAGCTAATTTACGAGGGTCATCCAGAAAGTAAAGAACGATTGCGCATCACGCGCCGCGCACACCCTCCGCGCTACGAGCGTGCGTGCAGCTGCTAGCTACATTCTTTCTCTTAAATTTGAGTGTAGGTTCGTAGCTGTGTGATTACATCGACAATTGAAAACCCCGCTAAATGTAAAGTGTGAAATTAAAACACTCGAAAAGTCATGGTAACTGTTTTTGGGATCGAAAGGGCTTAATCCATGTCGAATTCATGCCTAGAAAAGAAACGACACTGCCCTGTCTTGGTGCCGAGTAATTATCACTTATTCCCGAAGCTTGAGGATTTTTGGGTAAAACAGTTTGCTAAAGATAAGGAACTCAAAGAAGGTAAGAAATCCTGGCTCATGTTTTTGGCGGCAAATGAGTAGAGCATGGGTATGGAAAGACATGGTGTGGTCCCACGTTAAAACCAGTGTCTTGAAATCGATTGCGACTGCGTAGAAAGGTAGAGGAAGGTTCTATGCATTTGTAAATAAAGTTTTGTGTTGATATCTTTATTTTTATTTGACCATGCCAAAACGTTCTTTACTTTCTGGATGACCCTCGTATTACTAAAGAAATTTGTAGACAAAACCTATAAATAGCTAACTATGGATAGCCCAACTTGCTAGCTATAACCATTGTGCATAGAACCCGCATGGTGAGGCAGGAAAATGCACATAAATGCGGCAGCCCGAGCACAGGTAGCGCTGCTGTTTCTTGCCTTATTTCTCCACCCCACGGTTATAAATGCTCGAGTTTGTCCTTTGTCAATGTGACCAAATCTAATGATTTTCAAGACTAAAATAACGTGCCCGTGCGTCAGTGTCTCTACCTGAGACTCTTAATAGAAATAGTTCGCAGCGCTATCTGTGCTTGGGCTGCCGAACTATGTTGATCTTCCTGCCTTAGCCATATGGCGTCTATTTGCTATTTCCCTACCATAACAAACTCTTTTGAATAACTTGCTTCGCTCAACTAATTATCCTCTGATGTGGGTTTTCAACTAAAAAAGTGATTTTGATAATCTAAATACAGAAATTCTTCCGATAATGCGAAAATTTAATTTGTATGTGTTTTTATGTTATGTTTTGCTTTATGTATACTGACTCTATGAATGTTTTGAGTCCTCTTACAAGTGGCGGCCAAAACTGAATTTTCACTATAACAGCAGAATTAGTAACCTGACTTTAACACAATCCATAAGCGTAGCAAAGTTACAAATTCCAAAGGAAACCGCTTGGATCACGCTAGCGGCACTTCAGCGCTTATTTTTATCTTTTGTCATTCAAAATGTATCATAATTCCCCAGGACCGTTTTACACTCTGTATAAGAAATGAAGACAAGGGAAATGTAGATAAGGTTAAGCATTATTTTCGAGAAACTGGGACAAAGAGCAAACGCAAGACAATATACTTGATTGCCGGGGTAATTATCACCTGAGGGGAATTATAAGAAGTGATAAGCCATCTTCATCCCTTATCTTCTCTCGGCGTTCCTCCCGATCTTTGTATTTTCTTCAACATTCACTCTAAACATGAAAGAGAGAAACCACTCCCAAAAGAGTGATAATCGAGCCACTCTTTAACGAGAGAGCGACCAAAAGAGCGAAATCTCACTTTTTGAGTGGCCTTCACTCCTTTATTTTAGAGCGTTTACTTTCAAGAAATGCGTATACGTTTGTATAATTTTAATGCGAATTTTTAACGCCAAATAAAATAACCTATTAACTTGACCAACAGCTATTTAAGTATACAACGTTATCAATGCGTTAAAATACGAAGGAAATAAATAATTAATGAAAAGGATAATACTTATAAATAAACACCGTAATACTAACTTATTAATAATAAGTATGCTGACACAACGTTATTTTCAGGACTTTCGATTGGATTTTGAGGAAAAACTTTAAGTAGCATTTAGATAATTTTTAAATTATAACATTTGTATTAGTTAAAATGCCAGAAATAGCTTTATTTAATACAGTAATTCTATTTTAGTTACATGATGAAGTGAAAATGAGTGTTATGATGATCGAATGTGATCATGACCTCAGAGCTGAAACGTGTAACTAAAGTTTCTATATACAGTACAAAATATTCTACCAAGGGTGTTTTTCTATTTCATATTCGTAATATTTAAACTGTATTTATAATATTTAATACATAGGGTCGCAAATTAAAGAATAACCTAAAACAATTCAAACAGAAACTATTTGACTTTTTATCAGCATCTGATCAAATGTGTGCAACTTATTTATGTACTATATGCTTGCACAAATTATACGAGTACATGTGCAATTATCAATATCACCGTATAATTGCACATGAATAACCGCAATTATTGCATTTTGTATAACTACAAAATTAGTTTGAGCAAGAAGACGGAAATATGTTAATAAAATCAATCTTTAATTATTTTAAAGATGTACTAATCTTGTTTTTTCTTTTAGTTGCAAATTAATTTCCACAATGCTAAATCATTGAAAAGATGTCAAATTTATTTATTTATTGTATTAAGCTTTTGAATATCCCTTCAAAACGCTGTTACGTAAATTATTTTGAATAGTTATATTTCTAAATTTATAAAGTGGGTAGAGTCATGGCTTGCAAAGCGCAAGGTCACGGGTTCGATTCCCGGCGCAGGTACAAGGGTTTGGACCGCTTTCCCTAAAGCGTTTTGTGATGCCCACAAACCCTAAGTCAAGTCGTTGGTGTAGACAATACAAAAAGTAAGGATGAAAGCTGTGAGCTGCGTTTCTGTTCTTGTGTTTTGTTCTCCACCAGTAAGCTCAGAGCTACAGTTGTGGCTGTGAGGTTATAACCTAAGTTTAGGTCCACTGTTCCTTAGGGACTCGTATGTTCTGTTCACTCCAGCCCTGGAGACGACATTATCCTCCACTCCAGTTGTAGCTCACTCTTACGTGACTACGTGTGGATTCTGTACGTTCCTTAGCACGATTTCTCTCATCACAATTTACGATTTGTGTGCTCGCAAACTTATGCTCTGGGTTATTGTAAACATCTATCCAATGACCATTTCGTAAATGGGTTTGTTAGGTTTCGTAACGTGTGAGATGGAAGCTCTAAAATAGGCTCTTCTGAAATATGGTCTATTGCTGAAGTAGCCCAGAAATCTTTAAAACCCATACATTCTAGCAACGTGAAGTAGTTCTTTTCTTGTCTAAAAACAAACTTAACTTCAATGTACCTTTTAATTTGTTTTTATTTAGCTGTTACCGTGAATCCTAAACTAAGATCAGTACTTTATTAAATATGTTTAGGAGGTGGGCAGAGAAGTTTATCTCCTGTTACAAAAACATCGGGTCTAGTAGGGTTGTGTTCCAACTTTGATCCGCTCACTCAAAAAGTGGAAAACATGGCTTCGTAGTTTCCTTTTTCCGACGCCGTTTAAGAATTGAAACGTACAATTGCAGGTTTATATATTAAGATACGAGTAGAAGTGGTTTTGTTTCTTATACATGAAAAAGGCAAAACTGCCTGTAAAAATGATTATGAACTTTTAAAATAGGCTACTTTTGGCCAACATTAACATTTTATCAAATTTTAGGCATAAGAGTTTTAAAACCCAAGTTGTACAAACCTAGATTAAAACAACTTTTGAGAACATGGAGAACAACCTTTCTAATATCTACACCAACAAGTACTGTCCTACACGAGGTACTACGAGAGCATGTTTGAGGAACATTTTCTGGGGTGATCAATTCTCTTAAGGCTTCATACTAGCACCAAAATCATACTATCGGTGTTTATTTCTTTGTACAAATGTCATTGTTGGCATTTTTCAAAGAATTGGTTGCCCCTGAAATCGGGCTTTTACGGCAAGCCTCTTAACAGCTTACTAGTCCCCTTACATTGCCTTACCTACTTGAGTGTGACTCTCAGTAATGTTGTGAAAGGGTCACTGTATGAGTATGAGGTCTGTATGAGTAGTGTTGTACTCGCGGAGTGTATGAGTGTGTGTATGAGCACACTTGAACAGAGCAGTGTTGAGTGGACCGTGCTCTTTGGCTCTTTGCTCAACATTTCTCTGATCCCATCAACGACCACTCTCTCTCTCTCTCTCTAAACACTTGTAATGTTACATGTCTTCCCTTCTCGTGGATTTTAATTTCCCTAGTTGATAAATCCCTATAATTCGTCTTAATTTACTAATCTTAGCGAATTTCCTATAACGGGTAAGCATTGCACCAAAATGCACCATTTGACCTCCTTCCTTTGATACCACTCTATATGTCACATTCTTTGTCCGATTTTCAAGAGATTGCATTCGAATGTTCCTTTGTAAATTCCAGGTTGATTTGGTTACCTAGCGAAGTCAGTGCACCGGAAATGCCCTTTTGGAGGGTGTTTCTTCCAAAAATGGGGTTTCACGCTTTGAAAACTGCATTTATGTTGTTTTATTCTTATTTTAATTTTTTAACTAAACTGAAGGTATTCGCTAAAGTGCAGACGACATGTCTTTAAACATTTCGTTTTCATTTATATTAGTGCTACCAATTACACATTTCACATTTAAACCATATAGTATTTATAACTGAAAATTTCGTCAGCAGATTTATTCAAACGAAACTCATTTAACTTGAATATTAATTATATCAACTTAACTGAACTTCCAAAGCTCCTTTGTTGGATTATGATCGGTAAATGAAGAAAACAGAATTGAATGAGCTTCTTGAGAGATTTCTTCCAATATTTACGTTTGACCTAGTTCCGCCTGATTTCTCTTCGAGTTTCAACGCACAGCTTTACATTATTGCGAAGTAACGTAGTGTCTTTTTCGAGTTTTATGTTGCGAAACGAAATGGGTCTTATTCCTTTGTACGTTTGGTAAGATGCTGTTTAATTGTTTTGATAAGAATTTACCTAAAAATAATATGTTTGAGAACGAGGAACATATTATTGGGAGGGCACTACAGCATATTATGATGGTTTCAAGGGCCTTCAATCGGGGTTAGGTTTAAACATAAAACTGGTTTAAAATACCACAGATAACTCTAATTACACAGCATCCATCATGAAGCCTCCAATATGTATTTATTCCTGTGAAATTTAAAGTGAAGAATAGTATAGAAACACCCACTGTATAATTATTCATTATTACTAGTCAGTTCAAATAAACCAGGCCGACACGCAGCTAAGCGCAAAAGTGCCACTGGCATAAGTGAATCGAATTTCCTTAGCAATTTGTTCGCAACGCTCACATGTCATTTTGTCTCCAAAACACAAAATTATTGCAAAAGAGCTTAGAACTTATCTGGTCACCAGTGGGTTTTACAGTGTTCAGGAATTTATGGACCACTCACTTGCCATTAAGAAGTCTGTTGATTAAATGTTGTTATAAAATTACATTTTGAATTTTGATTAATTTTATTTGCTGTAGTGGCTTGTAGTTTTATTTAATTATTTATTGTATTGTTTAGAAAACCAACACAAACAACTTTTGTACATTGGTTATTAAATGATTAAATTCTCGCTCTGCCTTCGGCCTCAGCTTTCCTCCTGTGTGTGTGACCACGGGCGTTACGAGGCTATACTATACATATAAATAAAGAAAATGCTCAAAACGTGTTCTGGGTCAGGATCGGAGCTCATTTCATGGTCCCGGTTCAATGTAGGAGGGAGGGCTAACTAAAGTATATGGAAAATATAAAGCGAACTACGAATTTGTGGGGTTAATTTTAATTTTCAGTTAAATGGGCTAAGGCATAATTAGGGCACTTTATATCGTTTACAGAACCTGTTTGTAACTTCACCCAGACACAAACCTAGACATTCACTTGGTTACTAGACTGCAAGTAAAACATCATTGTGACGTGTCAAAAAGCATTTTGTGGCTTCACAGAAAGTATAAATATTAAAGATGATCATTCAAGACTTAAGACTTCTTTAGCTTTAGAAAGCCGAAGAGATAATTTATTCATTTGGCAAAATGATAAGACGAGATTCTCTTCATCTCACGAGGCTTGAGAATCCCTCCATTTCCTGCCTTTAACCTTACAGTTTCCTTCTGGTCTTAGCTTAATTATTTTACTGTAAAAAATAAATTTTGTAGATTTTAAATTCAGAAAATTAATTTGTAATATTCGAAAAGTAAGAAATCAAACTAATTTTTTCAAAACCAATTTTAATATTTTTAGGTGGACGAGGCCTTGCTATTATCATATTTGTCGCCTCAGCACAAATATAGAAACAAAAAAGTAAACATAAAACGCACAGTAGACGATTAAAAAAATAAAATAAAAACACTATATACAATTCTTTAAAACTCAATTTTCAGAAAAAGAAAATGTTGAAATAACCCGTTTTATAATATTTATATGGTTGTTATTTTTAATTTGTGTTATAGGGTTTTGAGGTATTTAAATATTTAGGCTGGACGTTTGATTTTAATACCTACAAATAAGATTCCATGACTGTTTGCCTAGTAGATTCACAATGACTGCCAATGGCAAACCTTTATAAATAATCGTACATTGTATGAACAATGAACTCTTTTAATCGAGATTTTCTTATTCTTGTAGTGTATAGTTAATTTATGTATGCCAGATTTATTTACAGTTTCAATTTTGTAATTAGAGGATTTAAATTTTCTTTAAAATATTGTTGGTTTTAAGGAACTTCTTTGTTAGCATGGGGTTTGAAGGATTTCTTGATTGATGAGGAAATGTTGGAGTATGTGGCACCAACTTATTCCTAGCTTTTGAATTTTAGGGGCAGCAGCGTGGTTTTTGAGTTCTTCAATTGATTTTTCGTGCTTTTTGTGAACTATTATCAAATTAAAAGATTATAATCATTAAATTTTGCTTTACTTTGTGTGTGTATTAATTATTGTAAATATTTCTCTTCGGGTATGTTGGTATCAATTAATATATATCGTAAATTAGTAAATGAAAAACTGTTTTTTTTTGTTGTGATGGGTAAAATGAATTAAATGTCATGATTAGTCCATGTCACGTATAAAGTATGATATGTTTCTAAAATTGTCTAAGTTTACTTTCCACAAATTAAACCCAAACCATACGTGCACATCAGGTTTACCGAACAGATGTGTCATACACAATGATACTTACCATGATTGACAAAATCTTATTTCTGGTCAGTGCTCTGATTGTCAAAGTGAAGAAATTCTGACCAAACAATTAAGCCTAAATAACTTAAAAGTTTTAAATTCTAGATGAACCCAGTTTGTGGTTTTACAAAACCACAACTCTAACTGAAAATCTTACAACTAACTGAAAATCTATAGATTTAGCAACAAAGGAAGGAAACGGTACTAACGTACTATGTGTATTGCAGCCAATGATGTAAGGAGGCTTGAGCACGACAACAAATGCATTAACATGGAAGGGATGCACCAGACAACCTTGGGTTGAGTAATGCCGGCTTATCACGCTTTACTACAGTTGACACAATTGTTGCCATTGCAACATCGAACATAGACAAGTACAGCTGTAACCTATTTGAGTTTATGACCACTTTGTCCTACAATGAGTTGATCCTGGTTAAGTATCTTTTGCGAATTTCCATAACGTGTAATTTATATCACCATTGAGAACGACACGCCGTAGAACAAAACTGTTCCCAGTGTTGAGTTTCCTGAGTCAAATGTTATATAAATAAAGAATTACATAAATATTTATATAATATGAAGTAAACAAAAACTAAAGTATAGCCTGTAAAATAAATACCATTTTATCTTTTATTATTGTACGATAGGAATCATGGAAACGATTTAATTTTGTCTTCCACAATTTTCAGCTTTCATCTTGGTCTGGCTGAAAGGGTTTAGTCAATATTTGTTGTACATGTTAGGTAAGGTATCATACATTGTTTCATTAAGCTTTTTGAAATCGGAAGATAAATATAAAATATGCTAGGAAGATAAATACGCTAGTTTTATATCATAAAACCCCTAATTTTGAAAAAATGTCCCTCCCCACCCCCCAAAATAAGTGAATTTCTGATTTTGGGGGTGATCCGATTTTAATTTCAATTAAAAAAGCTATGATGTCAATTAAGTTAATTACTAAAGAACCATACGTACGAAACTTTATGAAAATCCGACGATAAATGCGACCAGTAAAGTGGTCACAAGGGTCCAAAAAGGCACTTTCGTATCAACCCCGAAATTCGCTAGGATTCATGGTAGCGCTCGTGGCTACGCATCGGCTGTGTTTGTTTTCACCAGCGTCTGACGTGTACTCATGAATAGTCGGTGAATTACACAGTAATACTTAGCATGATTGACTAAATCTTATTTCTGGCCAGTGCTCTGAATGTCAAAAGTGAAGAAATTCTGACCAAATAACTCAACTGGAATAACCTAATAAATGTAGGTTCTAGAGCAACATGGGTTGTTTTAATCGATTGGAAAAGTAAACCTTTACTGTATAGGATTAACTTTGTATTCATTTATGGTAGCGTTAAAATTTTATCGGTAAAACAAAACTTTACCACCATTTTGAAACGGATGATCCGATCTAGCTGGTTAACGAACTTAACCTAGGAATTGCATAAGGAATATTATACAAAATGTCAGGCGAGTGGATCAAAAATGTGACCTGGTAGAGTGGTCATACATAAAGTTTTGCCATTCGACACAGGGGGTGTTGGTAAGCTCAAAATTCCAGACCTCATCTTCTACGACGTTTCCTTCTCCTTCTCTTTGGAGAGAGAAATAGGTCTATTTTCAAAGAAAATTCTCTAAAAAGCTGACAAAACCAAGAGCTTAAGCGTATTTTTGAACCTCCTGTAAGCAAGCAGTGCAAAGTTGCGTTTTAATCGAGCTTATTTTCACGAAACAAAGTTTAATCTAGTTGTCTAAACCAACTTTCATGACCTAAGATGCTTCAGTCAGCTTATTTCACAAAATCTGAGGTCTTGAAACAAAACTTCCAGTCGGATCCAAACTTTGTTATAAACTCATCTCCTAGCTTTTAATTACTCCCAGGCCAAATATGCCACTTAATTAGTAGCTTCAGTATCAACTTTGCTGGGTTCGGTTATTAAAACAGTTTCATATCAAAATTTGTATTAAAAATTCTTTGGATAATATTTTTTGCGACACTCTACAACGTTAAAGGTTACAATGTTAAACAAATTAAAGTCTGTCTCGTTTAACCAGGCGAAGTTAGGACTACAAAGTCCTCTCTACCACTCGACCTCGACCTTTACCTAGCGTTACCGTATAGTCACATTACAAATGTAAGTAGTGACTGAGGGGATCAAACCCGCGCCAGCGGAGGGATCACCTCCGGAGTCGCACACGATTCTAGCCCGCCACGTGTCCGCTAGTTTGTGTAATTCTATTTGCAACTGTCAACTGCATTACAATATATCGATCATTCTGACCAAACAATACCATTAGAACAGCTGATGTCCATGCCACATAAAGATCATTAAATGACCTCTTTTTTCTAGGAAGTAAAATACAATAAAAACAAACCCTTATTTCCCTCTAATAAAAGTGCAACTTTAGCTCGTGAATACATGTGTCCGTTGCAGATTTTTTAAAGCCAAGTGACAAAAAGGTTTGGAAAATTGTAACCAAGATCAGTTTGATAAGTTATAACAACGTTGACCTTACATAACATCAGTGATCAGCAATTAATTTGCTATTGCTTGTTATAATGTAACGTTGTTGTTTCCAATGACTGAAATTGATTATCAACACGTGACATTATTACTCATAATTATCTTTGTGATGGAAATACGTCCTTGTTCTGATTATTTGTTGATTGAATTAATAATTGTAATAATTATATTTGTGAACATATTTATTCATTTACTCAAAGTTTTGTTTTAATGATTTGTAAAGTGTATTTATGTGCCCTCATGTCCTGATGGGTAAACGACTGATGAAAGTGAAACTTATTTTGTTTGACAGTATAATGTTTGTTTCAGGTTTCACGTGGGTTTTACAATGGTAAGCATGGAATACATATACAGGGTGATGTTTTGTCTTCGTTCAGTTGTACTTAATTTAAATGAGCTGCCTTTTTGTTCTGTGTTAAGATATACATCTCTATCTTCCATTCTACTTCATACTAAATGAAGTCCTTTAAAATAAAATGTAACTTAATGAGGCATTTTAGTTAAACATTATGATGTCCCCAACAATCCCATTTTAAGTAAATAAAAGCAAAATCGCCAAGAAAAAAATAATTATAACAATCATCAAAACAAGATAATATGTAGTATATAAAATAAGGTGCAACACGACAAATAGTAGATTTTTTAACTGGGACCCAAACATTGTATTTTTGGTGCGCAATCGTGTTTTCAAGTGGGAAAAGATGTATCTCAAAATTACTATAAATTTGATCAAGTTATGATACCTCGAAATAATCATACTTCATTTATACAGTAAAAATCAAGTTTACTAATTCAAACTTCAATAAATATAACTCTTGATTAATAAAAGGCAAATGCACCGCAAAGCACTTTATATGTCTCTATTAAAATGAAAAGATAACAATTAACTGTTCTTCTGAAAAGCGTGATAAAAAAATCTGAATTTAGGAGCACTGTGATTTAATCCAGAATTATACAGAGTGTCACAAAAATGTGTAGCGCGCTATGCAAAACTAGATTCTACATAAAAAGTTATTCGGTAGTTTAAATGGTTAGTTAGTTTAAAAGGCTATCACTTAAAAATTTCAAAATATAATTCCAATTTAATTTTAAAAATTTAAACAACTGTTAAAATTATTTTTAATTTATAGAAACAACTTTTCTTAACTGTAATTAGAAAACAATTAAGCGTTATACCAATTTTAACAAATATATCTCAAATTTCGAAATAAAAAAGTGATAATAGACATTTTTACTTACTTTAGTATGTAGAATCCGTTTCTCCATAGCGCGCTACACTTTTGTGACACCCTGTATAAAATAGTTCAATTGTTGACCTGTCTGTCCGCGAACACACTGTTCAGGAAAGCGTCAATAATTATTATTTTCCGTTATTTTTTAAGCTAGGCAGTGACCTAAAGCTTATAAAATAGGCCCCCAAACTAGATGTGACAGACAGTAAACCTCTTCGGCCAATTATACTGAAGTAGTGACTGATGATCATCATACTGTTGATGGCAGCAGGCCTTAGTAGTGATTACGAGTATATTCACAGAAGTCAACAGATCTTACTTCGGATTGATTTGTTTAGTCATTTAGTTTTTCTTAATTATAAGTATTAATATCAAACATTATTATTATTAGATAATTCACTAGAACATCACTAGAACTAGTAGTACTTAGAACATTACTATGATCAAACGTATTAAACACGTGCAATGTATTGAGACAAACTTAAAATGTTGTTCCCTTAAGATGCAAATTGAATCGACATCGTCATCAAAGAGTACAGTGATGGTTATTTCTTCTATCACCCTGAACTACGTTTGAATTGCAATATTAATTATTACTCAACACAAATTGCTACGAACCTTTCAAGAAGACTGAACTTTGTTTCCTGCGAACTGTTATTATCACAAACTTCTCCGAGTAATGTAATGGTTATGTTTCCCTTTCTTTGCGTTAAACGCAAACAAGTTTTAATACACAGAGACCATGGTGGTATTCTTACACCATGCACAGAGACTACTTTAATAGGGTTAGTCAACCAAGTAAGAATCCACGGTTGCAACTGAAATAGCGGAGTATTAGATTATTTCTCTTTGGTGGACGAAGGGTAGTTTGAAATCAAAGTTTTTATCTTCTGTTTCAAAAGACATCGGCTCTAGTAGGGTTGTTTTTGGCTCAGTTCTTTGAAAAGTCGCGTGTGCCACCGACCTTGCAGTCATGAGAAATAGTAGTAGCGATATTCCAACTTTGCTCCGCTCAAACAAAAAGTTACAAAGCATTGTTGCGTAGTTCCCTTTTTTCGACGCCGTTTATGAACCGAAACATACGAATGCACGTTTATGTACGAGTAATAGGGTAAGAGCTGTTCTATGTTCTTTATACATCAAAAACTGCCTGGGGAAAAATATAATACAATTTTAAAAACCTATCTTTGGCCAACTTAACTTTTTATGGTAGTTTTGGCGCAAGATGTTTTAAAAAACCAGGTTACACAAACCTACAGACAACCTTTGAGAACATTGAAAACAGCTGTTCTAATCTGTACACAACAAAATAGCGTCCTAAACGGGAGACTACGACGAAGCATGTGTTGAGCAACCTTTCCTGGGGTGATCTATCCTCTTAAACTGTTATACGCGTACATTTTTCAATGTTACTTATTTATTGTATCAGTTATAATACATTATAAGGTTTCTTATTAGGACCCTGTTTATTCTCAACCTGTAAACAAAGTTCAGCAATTATATTATTATTTCAAATATATTTTTCACTTTTGTCAAATTGACTACACAACATAATTAATTAGCTTTTTCAACGTTTATTATATTAAATAACCAATTAAATATAACAATCCTAATATATTAATTATTTAAAGAGATCATATGTTTTTTGCTGTCGTCCTAATAATTTTAACAGTGAGTTCAAATACGAACAGTTTTAATTAATCAGGTTTACTATTTTAACGGACTGGTCTTAAAATGTTTGTTAGTTAATGGTTGATAGCTTAAAAACTACTCTAACATATCTTACTTCATAATTATGCATGTTATGCAAGCCTGGTTAAATTGTCCATACCTTACGAATTTAAATTGCATTAAATGTCTCACTAAATTGGTACCTAGTTTATTAACATGAAACTTAAGTTGTTTCGATTGGATTGAATTACAAGATTGAACAAAGCAAACCTCAAAAGGGTTAATGAAGTTAAATCTCTGCGCCTCTCCAATTACAAGTTTGCTATCGTCAAGTTTACTCAAGTCGTCCTTTTGTTCTGCTTTACAACTAAACTTTTAATTTTTCCGTCTTCTTTGAATACGTACTTAAATTTAGCAAACGGATAAATTTAGAAAAGCGGACCCGTTGCGGGTTGGAATCGTGCGCGACTCCGGAGCTCGTCACTCCACTGGCGCGGGTTCGATCCCCGCAATCACCACTTACATTTTTGTTATTTGACTATACGGTAACACTAGGTCGAGGTTGGGTGATAGAGAGGACTTTGTAGTCCTAACTTCGCCTTGTTAAAAAAGGCAAACTATATCTTTTTACCTATTAGCAACAAATTGATGGCGACTGCATTCATCGAATTTCGGAAATGACAGACAATGACACATTACAATTGATGTGCTTGTATACAGGATACACAAGGTAACTTTCCTTGGTTCACAAAATTCAGTTATTAATGAAAGTACACATTTTGTCAAATGCTTGACCAGTCTATTTAAATCTTGAGCACATGTGCCAAACCTCGGAAAATAAATAAATATAAAATAAATATGTTATTGCGTAAAACATGTACTCGTACAAGTCATGTAACCGTCTTTAGTAATAAGTGTTTAAAATTTTGTATTCATACACATCGAAATCCCATTCAAAAATACAGTATTTGCATTCACCCAATTCTCATTCGCTCGACTTTGTTCCAGTCTAACCCCTTGGTCCGTGGTATATTTACGCGGTGCCCCAGTCGTGTGTCATTAGCTTGTTTATATCATAGAATGCTTCTGCGACCACAATTTTTGTCAAGCAAGTTTTGAATGCTTTTGGCTTAGGCGCACTTTTGATCAGATTTGACAGTCTGTTGACGAGTTGGAACTCCTGCCTGTGAAGGCAAACGTTCGAGAGCTAATGTTCTGTGTTTCCCAGTTCGTTAGTTCTCACTCCCCCTCCTCTAACGGGGTAGATTTTTTGTCTAAAAAAGACAGATATTTATTAAGCTGCAATATCTAGCAGAAAGTTATACTACAAAAATAACTGTAAAGTTCTATAAAAACCATAAGGAAAAGCATTAAGGAAAAGGGTATTGCATTTCTCGAGGGTCACCGGGAAGAAGATGCTCGTATTACGGCTTATCACGTCTGGCTTAATTGCAGCTTTACAACTGGATGCAATTAACAATATCTTAATTACAGTAGTTGTTATAAAATGTTTACCTTATTTTATTTTAGCGCTGCTTCAAACTATAAATAGTTGTAAATATGCTTCATAGTTAGATTGGTACTTCGTCACTTGAGAGTTGTTACCTCTAACTAAATTCTTTAAGCGTTGTCTACCTTTTATACACAAAAGACTACAGGTAAAACTACAATTTTATAAGGTAAACAAAACTTTGAATGGCCACCACTTTAAAACGGCTGATTCGATCTAGCTAGTTTACGAACTTAACCTAGAGATTTGTACCAAATTTCATAACAAACGGAATAGAAATGCGATCTGTGGAGTGGTCAAACATACTTAGATTTATAAAATGTTGCCATGACTCAAGAGGTGTTTGAAAGCGAGAAACTGCAAATCGCACCTTTCTACGACAGGTCCTCTCTTTGGCGAGAGAAATGAATAGCTGTATTTCCTATGAAAATTCGCTAATAACATGAAATATAGTTTGTAATAATCGTAAGAAATGTGTCCTTTCATTTTGAAACACCCTGTATATTGTACTGGGTACGCGTGGAGGTGGTGCACTCTATACTCAAGTCTCCACAACTCTGTTCATAACCAACTTCGCTAAGAGCAAAGTCAACATTGGCCCCCACTGCAGGTTATAACGCACATAACTTGTGTAATATTCCACTCGTTTGTTATACGACTCATTCCCAGTCTGTTGTGAAAGTGGAAAACAATAGCACTAACAAGAAATGTACTACGAATAATGTTCACCTTATAAGTGAATTTCCATAGATAATAGAGCTAGCTATTCATTTATCTCGCTAAAAAGAACGAAACGTCGTAGAAAGGTGCAAAGGTTTAAAGTTTTTTGTTAACGTCAATAAATGTTTTAAGAGCAATTGTCAAAAAGGTTCAATCCAAACGTAAACAGTTTCCTCTTGGTATTATTAAGTTAAGGAGCTTTAGGGTCATGCTGAAGTCGTACAAATAGTTCAGACAAAATATAACAAGTTTTTAAAAGAGCTTCTATGGCTTCTTAAGTAGTTGAAAAGTTTGTAAAAGTTTTCCCTCGCTGTGAAACCTATGAAATGTTTCCAAAACTCTAGCGGCTTAGTTCGATATAGTACTCGTAATAACGTTAATATTACATTTATATTTTCTGTATTCGGGAATTTTCTAAAATCACAAAACCTTTAGCTTATTCAAGTTATTTAATGCTTATTCATGCGGCTCTTAAATGCAAAACCAAATCTGTCTGTTAACGCAGAAGAACGCCTCATCTAGCTATAAAACGTTCTAAACTCATTTTCTCTAACCTACTATTTATAACAGCGGTTGGCACAGTATCTAAGCTACAACAACATATTATATTTAGTTTAAAACGTGAAATTTGTCCAAAGAACAATCAGAACAGCTGAAAGATTTGTAAACCACTAGGAAAATAAATGTTTTGATATTAAAGCCCTGCTAACTTGTTCCTGTATTATAACGAGTCTGGTATAATCCGCATGTTAAACCTATCCCGTGCCCACGCTCCTGTTAATCCTGTAAGCTCCGTTCTACCTGGACAAATTAAATTGTTTAAGCTGGCGTGAGGCTTGGGCTGTAATAAAAGAAAAAACAGGCCGACGCGCAGCTAAGCGCAAAAGCGCCGCTTGCATGAGTGAATCGAATTTCCTTTGCAATTTGTTATTCTTATTCGCTACGCTCACAGCCTCGCTTCGGTCTTCGGCCTCAAACTTACGTGTTCTTTTACTGCAATTTGTATTATTTATCTTGAAGGTAAAACGTGTATTACGAGTACATTTTATTAAAATCGGACTACTAAAAACGCTGTTATAGCGAAAAATCTTTTCTTTAGCTGCCATTTTGAAATGACTCAATTGACTTTCATAATTTTTAGTATATTGGTACCTAAAAATACACATGTATTTCAAATTTAATTTAAATCGGATGAAATTTACTGTTTTTAGATAATTAAAATCCTTTTTTACCAAAACTCCCTCAAAAAGGGGGGTTCCGGTAGCCCAATTTTGCTGGTTAACGAATTTGACCGAGAAATTTTAAAAAGAAAATTTTGTACCAAATTCAATGAAAATCTGACAAAATGCGACCTGTAGAGAGTTTACACATATAAACATATGTATATATAAAGCCTTGTAAAAATGCTCCAAACGTGTTCTGGGGGTCAGGATCGGTGCTCATTTCACGGTCCGGGTCTGAGTCTTAGCATCTGACGCTTGAATATATCATGTTTCGAAAGGAAATTCGATAACAACTTCAGGATGTCGTCTAACGAAGATATTTTTCAACATCCACAGTCACAGAGCTTTTGCTATTAACAACGGAATTCATTTCGAATTGCCGCAGATCTGTGTATTTATTACTACAAGTTAGATAAACACCTCTGTCAAAAAGTTCAAATTTTGGTAATCGTCTCTAGTAGCTACAGTTTCGACTATTCTTCATCGTCAGGCATCAACAAGATTTTCACTGCCTGACTGATAAATTTTAAATTGGATTTACCAAATTTTTAGTCATTGCTTTTAACGGTGAAATGATTGTTGCTTTTACTATTAATTATTGTTAGTATTTATTATTAACAAATATATAATTTAGTAAATATTAAGCCTGAAATATTAATAAATTTACGATTGCAATGCAATTTCTTTTGTCAAATTGCAATAAAGAGTTTGAATTTGAGTTTGTTTCTATTTACAAGTTTGTTTTCCTCAAACCGTCAACTGAGTTGTTGAGGTAAGTACGAGTAATTTAACGGGCGGATATTGTCACAAGTTGGCTGAGGAAATTACGGGGAACTTACTAATTAACTTAGCATCTAATAAGAAGACTTTCATATCTCTAGGATTCAACAATATGTATTTCAAATCTTATCATACATTAACCGATGAAATTCTTTGTAGTTTTTAAATATGTGTTTAACCTCAGTAGCGACTTGGGAGCTGATCACTCCGCTGGCGCGGGTTCGATCCCCGTAGTCACCACTTACAATTTGTAATGTGACTATACAGTGACGCTAGGTAAAAGTCGAGGTAAACAAGACAAGTTTTACCCTTTTTTAACCGAAAGTAACTACAATCCGGTAAAAAACTACCAAGTAACTACATACATCAACCTCATAATTTTTTGCGGGACAAAAAGTTGTGTAAAAGGTAAAGTTTTTCTTGATTACGAGGTAAAGTTAGTTCTACAAATTTCTCTCTACCACTCACCTCGACCTTTATCTAGCGTTACCGGCTTACCGCAAAGTCACTTAACAAATTGTTAGCGGTGCTGGGATCGAACCTGCGCCAATATAGTGATGAGCTCCGGAGTCGCGCGCGATAAGAATCCATTAGGGGTGTACTTGTGTTTGAAATTATATATTTTAGGAGATACGAGTATTTTAAGAAGTTCCATATTTTGTCGATTAATTATAAAATGAATTATAAATACCTCAAAGTGGCAAACGACTGTTAACTATATCAGATTTACCAAATAATCTTAATCTAAAAGTCAGTTGTCCTTTCTTATCATTGTGATTTTTACTCTAAAGAATAACAATGGTTCTAATCTTCACTAATATTTAAAACTGTTAAGATATACAGGAAAACACGAAAATGTGAATCATGCTATGCATAACTGAATTCTACATACAAAAATGAGTAAAATGTCCAGTATTTTTTTTATTTTTGTCTAGTTTAGCCGTACCGTAATCCGTTATTTTGTACATTGTTGAAAATAATTCATAATTTTTAAAATCTTTTAGATACTTTTGTGAAACTTCGTATACACCTTGACTGTTGTCCATAACATTTTCCAAAAGTATTTTTTATTTAACTTATCAAGTTTTAAAATGGCGGCCATTTTAAAATTGGAAAGTCAAATTCTTATTTGACTCTGAAATTTTAAATGGTTGCCATTTTAAAACTTAATAAGTTAGATATAAAATTTTTTTTGTAAATTTTATTAGGAAAACAGTTAAGGGTTATACTAAGTTTCACGAAAATAACTCAAAGGTTTTTTTTAATTATTAATTATTTTAAAATATTTACAAAGTGGCGGATTACGGTTAAACTAAGCCGAAATCAAAAACATTTACTTGACATTTTCGATTTACTTTTGTACGTAGAATTGGGTTCTGCATAACGTGCTACTAATTTATGTAACACCTTTATACAATATTTGACATGTATACTTGTAGTGTCTATATGTTATTTACCGAATATTTGTGAAACAGTAGGACAAATTCAACTCAACTGAGCCAATCTACGACTACAGTTAAATTAACTGAAGGTTATCAGATCAGCTGCAGACATATTCTGGTGTAGAGTGTTGGCTATTGGATTATAACACAATATTGCGCGTTGTTCTCGGTGACAACCTAATCATCGCTGTCATCAATCATGATGAATCCGGCCCAATGATCTCTAAACACATCACTGACCGACTGTGAACGTTGTGGACAACGTTTCATAAATACTGAAATATTGCTGTAATTAAACGTTGTTAGCAGCTGTGTTTTCGGGTTTTGTGCTAAGAATAACTTAATTAAAATTGTTGATGTGGAGTCACTATTTGACAGTCACAAGTTTCGGATAAACATTAAAATTTAAATACTTCACTAAATTTGGGCCGATGGTGTAGTGGTCAGCATAATCGCCTGGCAAGCGAGAGACCCGCCATCTTGGTCTGGGTTATCGGATTTTGTTGTTTTTGGTACAAACGTTGAGTAAGGTTTAATAAATGTATATACTTAATTTAAACGAAATGAAAACATAAATACAGTTCTAACAGCATTAAACTAATTTTGGCAGGAAGGACCCCCAAAAAGTCACTTCTGATGGTCTGCCTTTGTTTGTTAAGTAAATTAACCTAAGTATTTACAAAAGAAACATTTAGAAAAGGTTCACTCTTGAGAGTCAATTGGCAGAAAAGACTCTGAAGAGAGAGTGAACACTATTGATTATACCTCCGGTTTGGAGGATCTAAAACTTCTGTGAAGCAGTTTGAAGACGACTGGTTAAGGTAGATAGTGATACAATACCAATGCTTCATTCAGGTCGAAGGCCAAATCAGTCGCCAAAGCATGATGCTAGGACAATGTGTTTAAGACAACAATTAAAAATGAATAGTTCAGTGCTTTACTATGTACAGAATGAGTTTTAAATCCCCCACCACATTTTGAAAAAAAGTCTTTTCAACCCTTTTTGAGGAATGTTTTTATAGGATTGTGAAATTTGTTTTCACGTACTAAGCGTCACCAACCCCAAAGTTCAGGGGTCTAAATCTTTAAATACAACCCCTTTTTGGCGCTCAAGAAAAGGAACTTTTCTTGTGTTGTCTCCAACCAACACATTATATAACACATTATTTGTTATACCAATATAAAGATGGCACAAAATCAGGTTTAAAATACCAAATTTCCCACATGGTACAAGTTATTTTAACGATTACATTTCCTTCAAAATACTCTATGGGATTATGCAATAGGGTTGCAATGTTACCATCAGAGTATTTTTAAGAAAATGTTATCATTCAAAATAAATTGTATGTGAAATGTGGCCTTTTAAACCTGGTTTTGTGTAATGATTAATATAACAACAAAAAAACTAGTCGAGATAAAAAATGCGTCGTTGAATTCGTGTTAAAATTTACTTTTTTTAGATGCCACAATGGGGAGGGGTTTATTTTAAAATGTGCAGAACGGATTTCGCGTGGGGGTGACCCAAATTACATCAAGACCAACTTCAGAATCCTATAAAATCATTTCCCAAAGGGGTTAACATTTTCTTTTCATAAGTTATGGTAGGGGGCATTTCGAACTCACCCTGTATATCCTAGCTCTCTTTGTATGATCCCAGATGATACCGCTGCCAAACCACAATGTCAGTTTCATAAAGCTCCTCTGGTCGCACAATCCTACAATTACAAGCCGACACCGATATTGACACTTCCATTACAAGCTGTAATAGAATTAGTGAACCATGATTGATGCTTCACTAATTGAATCTCTCTTCTGATAACAATCAGTAGTCAATCTAATAGAGTTCTCATAGTTGACGCAATGGAAGATATAGTACGTATCCAATAAATTATGCAACCCATAGTACGTTGTTTTCTTTAGTAATTATCATATATTTTATTGAATCTGAACTGTTACATGACGATGTTAATGCTATATAAAAGAAACATTAGATTTTATTCCGGTTTAATTATATTTACACAACACTTACATAGAGCAATTGAATCAAATATATTAAATTTCGTGGTGTAATAAAATAATCAATTTTAACCATCAGTCGACCTCGTAAATATTATACATGATAACAAAAACGTTTAGGGCCTGCTTTATATCGTGTGAACGGTAAAACAAAGATAACACGAATTGCTTACGAATTACAACTTTTTAGTTAAGTACTTTTTTACTGTGATTAAGGGACCGGAAGTCACCACCAGGGAATGACTCTCGAGGAGTCAGAAGAAAGTGTTTAGGAAGAGCATAAGTCTTACAGATTATGGAAATAAAGTTCTAAATCTAGAATAACATATGCGGCACTTCTTTAGCACAACATATCTTTATATTCACAAATCTATAAACAATGCGAAATAACAACAGTAGTTTATAAATACATGATCATACAAACATAGGGAATTAGACACGAACCTTCGGTTTTCTGTAAATGAGCGAGGTACTAGCAAATGAAACGTTATGGATAATTTGATAGCAAACTTTTGTTATACAGAAACTGGTTCAATCTAAAGTAGTGCGAACTTCTGATTTAATTAACCCTGTGAGTTCTGACACTAAAACTAATTACCTGGCACGTTAACAACATAGTTTGTAGGCCGTGTGGAAAAAAGTTGTCAAACTTGTACTGACATGATTAACCTGTAGGGCTATGTGTTTGTATAAACTGACTAAAAAATGAAGCCTACTTGTTTTCAACCAAAAGTATAAGAGCGCAAACCCTGCAATAGATTTGAGTTTTTAACTTGTACGCGTTGTTTTCATTGAAAATTGTTTTTCAGTTGGGGTACCTACCTGAGTCGTTTGATCGGGTTAAAGGTAAGTTGACACAATTAAATAGTCGTTGTAGCTTTGTCTAAATGTAGCTAAGGATTATTAAACAAGGAAATAGGGTCACTCTTGCTTGACTCTTACTGTGGGGAGCCTTGAATGTACGCGAAAAGCTGTGACTTTTACGAGTGTGACGGTGAAGCAATGGTTAATTTCCGTTAACAAATTGAATTTGGTTTATAATACAGTTTCTCAAAGAAGTACTTCTGTGTACTTCTCTAAAGTACAGTAGGAATTTATAAAAATTGATTATTAATACCCTTGGTTAACATCTCTTTGAGGTAGATCAACAGGCAACAGCATATATTTTCAAATCATGAGTTCATTCAAAACTCTTTCACTTTTAACGGGTGCATGACAGAAAATCCGTCAAAATAATATTATTATCAAGCCAGCCCGTTTTTCTATTTGATTCTACGATTAAATTGACTCTGATTGTTCGATTATATTCTGAAAGATCCTGAACATAGAGTTTGCAAGTCTTCTTAAATAATTGCCAAAACTTATCTCTTTGGGTACACAAAGACATACACGATTTTAAGTTGAAAGAGGACATAACATTAATTTTCTAAGTTTGAAAAACGTGGTATGGAATATAATTGAAAGCTTTCAGTTAGAAAACTTAGGGAATATAGGTCTATTCAAAATTAATAAGTTAAAGAACTTATGGAATTTACTCGAAATGTCTAAATTGGAGATCTTATGAAATATAATAGAATACTTTAAGCTAGGGAACTTATAGAATATATTTGAAACACTTAAATTATTCTATTATTGTATATCAAGTATATCATAAGTTGCTTAGCTAAGAATGTTCGAATATATTCCATAAGTTCCTACACTTTAGGTATTCTATTATATTCCATAAGTTCTTTAACTTAGAAATTTCGACTATATTCCATATGATTCTTTAACTAAGAAATTTGGAATATATTTCCTTATGTTTCCTAACATAAATTTATCTATACTATAAAGCTCGAGCTCGAGCAACGTGATCCTGACTCACTGACTCAATGTAACATAAATGTTTGGGTACTTCCAGATAAGATGGAAACTTGAAATTTGGCATGTGGTTGGTCTTGGCTGTAACTAACTAGAAAATTCAAAAATAGGAATTTCCAAGTATAGCCCCGTTTTCCATGGGTTTAAAATAGCAAAATTCGGGTATGTAAGTGTATCCTGTTTTGTCCGTGAGGAGGCTAAACAAGTGGTCCAGATTTTGGTGACGAAAAAATTATTCTATGAAGTTCTTTAATCTACAGGAGAAAATTCCAAAAAATAAGAATTTCTAAATGTGGGGGCCTAGGTTTAAAAATAGCACGAAATTCGGGTATGTAGGGATGTACTATTTGACCATAGACCCTAAACAAGTGTCAGATATTAAATTTGAGGAAAACTGTTCTTTGAAATTAATTTCCTACAACTTTTGTATTTAGCATTATTTTCTATCTCTATACTATATAATCCGAAGCTCGAACGGCGTGGTCACTGACTCACTCACTCACTCACTGACATAAATGTTTGGGTACTATTAGATGAGATAGAAATTTGAAATTTTGCATGTAAGGTTGGTCTGGCTGTAACCAACTGGAAATTCCCAAAAATAAAATTTCAAATGGGGCCCAGCCCGTTTTGGGGGTTTAAAATAGCGCAAAATTGGTATGTAGAAGTGTATTATTTTGTCCATTAGAGCTAAACAAGTGGTCAGATCTTAAATTTAGCGAAGAAATTGTTCTGTGAAATTAAATTGTCCAATATGGAAAATTCAAACAAATCAAATTTCAAATGTAAGGGAACCCGTTTTTTGGGGTTTAAAAAAAAATAACGAAACGGGTATTAGGTGTACTATTTGATCGTAGAGCCTAAACAAGTAGTCGGATCTGCTTTGGAAGAAAAACATACTTGTGGAATAAGTTATCTAGCTTTTGTTTTCAAAACTTTTTATCTTCAACGGGGAAAATATACTACGCCTTAAGTTGATCTGAACAAAAAAATACATTTCTGTGTGTTTTGACTATTGTATCAACTAAAAAATCTGTGGTTTCGTCTTATAAAATCAGTTAAGTTTGAAATAATTGACACAACTTACAAGAAATTGAAACCAGGTATAACAAAATTCTAGATGAGCGATTCCAATAAGAATAATATTTATAATTGATCTTTGGATAGTTATCGCTTTTAAACGTAAGGTTTATTAATAAAATATTACAAGTATACAATTTTTTAATTCTGTACTATTTATCAAAACTTTATATTGTATAGTTAGTAGGTTAACAGGATTTTTGAGAGTGTTTTGTTTATTTGAGTAAAATTTCCCAGTTTGGTTTATTTAAAATATACTGGTTTCTTCAATTATGCGGCATTCCCTCTACGAATCTTTTACAATATCCACTTTTTAGTCTCTTGGTATCACATTATTGATGAAGGTGAAAATAGTTACAAGTAATGTTTACCGCCGGCTTTTGTGGGTGAGCAGACACTCCCAGCTGGGCAGACTGTCGGCGAAATGATGTTGAGTGATATGCATTGCCGAGGATAAGAGGAAGACGAAATTTATAAGCAATATTCAACAAGAAATATAGAATGATTGCGAACTGATACATTAACTGGTAGAAACTTGCAAAACGATCGCCAGAAGGCTGTCCAGAGTGGTCACAACTCACATGAAACCAATTTCAAGGAAGAGATTTCTTGTCGGTTTCTGATGTTATACCTTCCAAATACCTTTACTATTTCTCCAGCGTTATAACAGTAACTAAGTATATTGACGCAATGCCTGTGTGGCCAGGATGGGAAAACCTTCCTACTTCGTTACGTTACCTAGGATTAAAAGTGGCGGAAATATTTGGGTCAACCTCTCGACTAAATTGCCTACAGTCTGATGAGGTCGTTTCGGACGAATACTGACGCTGAGAGCCTATGGCAGACAGGAAATAATTTTTGAGCCATACATTACATGGTCCCTATGGCACTGACCACAAAGTCTCTGCTGGGAAGGTAAAATGTTAAAATATTTCAAGTATTTTCTAAATTCAAATTCGAATATAACTCTGGGGATCAAGAATGGATTTGTTGTACAAGCATTGATTCAATGGCACACTTGAATCAAGTTTATAGAAACAAATCTATAATCATCAATATACGTAAGTAGTGCCTAAACCCTATACTCTTGCTAAAATATTGACTGTCAAAGATGTCAAGATGAACCTGCAATATTGGCTCTACGCGGAAGAGATGTCAAGTACCTGTTTTTTATGTTTGAGTGACGAATTAAAGATCCTGAGGAAGAGGGTGTTGTTCTGATAGGTGAAACTGGTACAAAACCATGAAGACAAAAATGTATAAAACCAAACATATATTAACGCCTGCACTGCAGCTTGGAGGTCTTGTTTTGAAAGGAAATGCCCTTTGAAAAAGTATAGTCATTAGCGAAGCGATATGCTTAAACAGAGAGGCCGAAGCCAGACGTGAGCAAGCAAACTGAAACCGCAGACCGGTGGGGTCTAATGAAAAGCCTAGCTAGCCGAAGGCTAGTTATTCTATTATAATCCATAAGTTCTTTAACTAAAGTGTCAAATACATTCCATGGGTTTCCAAACTAAAATTCTATTATAATCCATGAGTTCTTTAACTAAGAAATTTCGAATATATATTCCATAGGTTTCCTACCTTAAATTATTCTATTATAATCCATAAGTTCTTTAACTCGAAATGTCAAATACATTCCATGGGTTTTCTAACCCAAAGTATTCTATTATAATCATGGTTCTTTAACTAAGAAATTTCGAATATATTCCATATGTTTCTAACTTTAAGTATTCTAATATAATCCATTGAGTTCTTTAACTAGAAATTTCGAATATATTCCTGGGTTCCTACCTTAAGTTATTCTATTATAATCCATTAGTTCTTCCAACTAGGAAATTTATAATATATGCTATAATTATGTTTTTCTAACTTAAAATATTCTATCATAACCATGAGTTCTTTAACTAAGAAATTTCGAATATATTCCATATGTTTCCTACACTTAAAGTATTCTGATATATTAAAATAAGTTCTTAAATTTGAAATTTCTAATTTATTCCTTAAGTTTTCTAACTTAGAGTTTTCTATTATATTCCATCAACTCTTTAACGTAAAAGAATCGACTATATTCCATGCGTTTCTAACTTTAAGTATTCTATTATAATCCATGAGTTTCTTAACCAAGAAATTTCGAATATATTCCATAGGTTTCCTAACTTAAAGTATTCCTTATATTATAATAAGTTCTTAAGAATTTAGGAGGGAATTTAATATATTCCATGGGATATTCTATTATATTCCATCAACACTTCTTCAACGTAAAAGAATCATTATATTCCATGCTCCTAACTTAAAAGGTATACTGGTATATTCCGTGAGTTATTTTACTGAAGTTATTTAAGTTTATAAGTTTTTTTACGTAAAGAGATTATGGAATATAATCGATATTTATTATTTGTGTAAGAGCTTATGAAATATAGTAGAATAAATTAATAGGTATTTATGGAATATATTTGAAATTTCTAAAGTAAACAGTGTATGGAATAATATAGAATACTTTGGTTGGAACCTGCTGGTTATATTCGGATTTACGTTAAGGCTTATGTTATATTATAGAACTAGCCAGAGGTACCCGTGCTTCGCCTCGGGGCTTTAATCTTTATAGCTGTTGTATATTTTTAAAAATGTAAATTAAAATAAATAAAAAGTTGTCTATATATATCCTTGAAAACAATTTAGTTTGCCTGTTAGTTCACCATCTTCTCGTTATAACATTGTTGCCATTTATTTTGTGGATGTTGTATGGGTGTGAAATATAGCAATAAATATATAGCTGCAAAACATAGTTTGACCATAGTTTAGCAAATTTTTTGACTTTATAAAGTGGTCTGAAACTTAAAAAAAAACGTGTTCAGTGCCCACTTTGAATCCTCACCATTTGTTGTTTGGATGATATTTAGGTATAAAATACAGTTAAAGACACACAGCGTATTTGAGCTAAACCATAGGAAGTTTCTAACGCCATAGGTTTCCTAACTTTATATTCTAATAATCCATGAGTTCTTTATTAAGAAATTTCGAATATATTCGGGTTTCCTAACCAAATTATTCTATTATAATCCAAGGTCTTTAACTAGAAATGTCAAATACATTCCATAGGTTTCCTAACCTAAAGTATTCTATATAATCCATGAGTTCTTTAACTAAGAAATTGAATATATTCCACAGGTTTCCTAACGTAAAGTATTCTATTATAATCCATTAGTTCTTCAACTAGGAAATTTAGAATATATGCTATAATTATGTTTTCTAACTTAAAATATTCTATCATAATCCATGAGTTCTTTAACTAAGAAATTTCGAATATATTCCATATGTTTCCTAACTTTAAGTATTCTAATATAATCCATGAGTTCTTTAACTAAGAAATTTCGAATATATTCCATAGGTTTCCTAACTTTAAGTATTCTATTATAATCCATGTGTTCCTTAACTAAGAAATTTCGAATATATTCCATAGGTTTCCTAACTTAAAGTATTCTGATATATTAAAATAAGTTCTTAAATTTAGAAATTTCTAATTTATTCCATAAGTTTTCTAACTTAGAGTTTTCTATTATATTCCATCAACTCTTTAACGTAAAAGAATCGACTATATTCCATGCGTTTCCTAACTTTAAGTATTCTATTATAATCCATGAGTTTCTTAACTAAGAAATTTCGAATATATTCCATAGGTTTCCTAACTTAAAGTATTACTGTTATATTATAATAAGTTCTTAAATTTAGAAATTTCTAATATATTCCATAAGTTTTCTTTAGAGTATTCTATTATATTCCATCAACACTTTAACGTAAAAGAATCGACTATATTCCATGCGTTTCCTAACTTAAAGGTATTCTACTACGAGTATATTCCGTGAGTTATTTGACTTCGAAGTTATTTAAGTTTATAAGTTTTGAGTAAAAGAGATTATGGAATATAATCGATATTTGTAAGTTATAGAGCTTATGAAATATAGTAGAATAAATTTCTAAAGTAAACAGTGTATGGAATAATATAGAATACTTTAAGTTTGGAACCTTATGGATTATATTCGAAGGATTTACGTTAAAGAGCTTATGTATATAATAGAATAATCCAAGTTAGGAAACTTATGGAATATAATCAAAACTCTAAGTTAAAGAGTTTATGAAATATAATAGAATACTTTAGGTTTGGAAACTTATGGAATATATTCAAGATATCCAAGTTAAAGAGCTTATGGAATATAATAGAGTACTCAAGTTTGGAAACTTATGGAATATATTTGAAATTTCAAAGTTTAAGAACTTATGGAATTTAATTGAAATTTCTAAATTTAAAAGCTTATGGAATATAATGTAATATTCTAAGTTGAGGAACCTTTGAAATATTTTCGAACATCATTAGTTTTAGAACTTATGAATTATAATAGAATACTCGTACTTTAATTTAGGTATTTTATGGAATATATGCAAAAACTATTAGTGAAGCAACTTATAAAATATAGTAAAATGCTTTAAGTTAGGAAATTTATGGAATATATTCGAAAATTTTACTTTAAAGATCTTAAGGAATATAATAGAATATTTTAAGCTAGGAAACTTATGGAATATAATCGAAAGTTAAAGAGCTTATGAAATGTAATAGAATACATTAAGTTTTTCGAGTGTATAAAATTATCCATTATAGTAAATAAGTTCTTTAACTTAGAAATTTCGAATATATATTTCATTAGTTTCCCAACTTAAAGTTTTCGATTATATTCCATAAGACTTTTAACTTAGAAATGCAATTTCCTCTGTAAACTTAAAATGGTGTATGTTAATGTGAACCCAAAGATATAAATGTTGGCAATGATTTAAGGAAGACTTGCAAACGGTCTGAGATAAGCAGATTATGCCAGTTATGTTTATGGATGTAGTTGTAGGCTGAATCTTAATAAACCCAGTGTTATCAGTGGCCTTGAGCATGAATACTCCATTAACGTGAATGTGAAGCAGTCTGATGGTCAAGTGAGATAATCACTGGTGAATCAAACTCTTTTTCAACTAAAGTATCGTTCCATTTTCATCCTTTGTTATTTTACTATGCACAAAACATATCTTACCTAGTTATTTTGAAAAAGCAAGGTTTGTCCTATTCGCTACGCTCACACCCTTGCTTCATGTTTGGGCTCTTATTTTGGAGCTCTATTACCACGGTGTTACAAGGGTGTGCGCGACGCCCGCAACCTCGCTTCGGAAATAGAAGACTTGCGTGATACTGCACGTTTTACTGCATAACATGAAGGGAAAACGCGTTTCAAATTTTATTTAATTCCGACGACCTACTCATTTTAAATTTCAATTAAGTCCGATAGAAAAAATAATTTTTAGGCCGTCACTTTGAAACGACCGGATGGATTTTTAAAATGTTTGGTCTGTAGAGTAATAACATTAAAATACATAAAATAAATCATTTCAAAGCTCAATAAACTAAAACATTTAAAGGTTGGGAGACCGTACGCCAGCATATTCTACGGACAACCCGTAATAAAATAGATTTTTAAATAAAATACCTGTTTATTTCACGTGTAATCTATCTCATGAAATTTACTGTTTTAAGATCATTGAAACCGCTTTTATGGTAAAAAACACTTGACCGACATAATTACAAATGCAACATGTATGTCACATATATACATGTATGTATATAAAGTTTTAAAAAATGCTCAAAACGTGCTGTGAAAGTAAAGAGCGGTTTTCATTTCATCGTCCCGGGTATGGGTCTTGCTGACGACATGAATATATCTCAGTTTTCTAAAAGGAATTCGCTAACAACGCGTTGGTAATATTTCCTGTTTCAAGAAGTATTATAAGTTGATTAGTTATATTTTATAATTAAGTTGATTAGTTTTCAAATCTAGTTCTTCGATTACAACTTAAGTGGTTTTGTTATGAACAGAGATCGCTGTGTGCAAACCAAACAATTGTTAAAGGATATGTAAGGGCTTGATTAAGTTTGCTTTACCTCAAAGAGAAAATTTCATGAAAATAATAACGGTTGTTTATATACTTATTTAATGTAACACGATTTATTTAAAGTTGTTTAGATATAACCTTTACGTATATTATTCCGTAAATTATCAATGAAAAGAGCTACAGGGCATCAATTGTACAATACCAGGTTAAACTTAATTAATCGCTGTTTTCCCAGCTTAAAATCACTGAAATAAATGTTTTAAGGATGCGAATTGTTCTCTTAGTTTTGTTTTCAAAAAGAAGTTTACAGAAAAATTGCTCATTAGAAACATTCATTACAGACCAGCAAAGGATGATTTGAACGTTTCAAGTTGCTCGTTAAGTTCTGTTTTTCTTTTCATTTAATCACTCCTTTCAAATAAACTTAATTATCTTCATCTTCTGCAGAAAACCTTTCTCAGAGAACTATCTTGTTTCCTTGAAAAACATTCTTAAACTTCTGGGAAAAAGCATACGGAAAGTTGTACTAATGATTTACATTAGTATTGAGTCTCAAGTTTTCATCAGTCTTTAATGGAAAGACTTTTTGACATGATATTATTAGTAACATACTTCTTCATGTTGATATATGCAATGCCAGTTCTAGACCAAAAAACAACAACTCTAGAACAAAACTTTAAAATACTGTAATATAGAACCTTCTAGAGCGGCAAAAATGGGACGAAATATATGATGAGAGCACTGCCGAGCTAGCATATAACAAGCTCATAGGAGTAATTACATACCATTTAGACTTTGTATGTCCAGAAATAAAATAAAAACTAAGCAAAAGTAAAAAAATTCAAACTTACAACCCTAATCTTTTACAAATTAAGGAAAACTTTCTACACGCTCAAGAAACGTACCCCATGACTGGAACTGCAAACTCAAAAACTCTTGCATGCTCCTTGAAAAAGGAATATGACTTAATGTTGAAGAAATCCCGAAAAGAACACTTCTCTGAAGTAATAAATCAAGCCCCCAATAGAAGTAAAACTTTGTGGAATGTAATTAATATGAACAGAAAATCCACAGCTACACCCACGAGTTTCTCTCAACTCGAACTAAACGGACTTTGCGTAACAAATTCAGCTGAAATAGTTGAACAGTTCAACACCTACTTTACTAATATTACTGACAATATCCTAGAACAGACGTCAACTGACCAACAAATAAATGACATAATACTACCATCTAGAGCAAATAGCAATCTTATTATCTGGCCAACAACAGCAGAAGAAGTATTAAACATCGTAAAATCAATTAAACACGAAAATTCGGCAGGGAACCTACTTCCTGAAGAACAACACGGTTTCAGAGCAGGTAAGACATTCGATTGTCTGGGGCACGACTTGCTGCTCAAAAAACTGGAAGCAATAGGAATAAGGGAACTCTCTGCCAAATGGTTTGAGAGCTATCTACGTGGAAGATCACAGCATGTAGAAATCACAACAACAGAAAATAGAGAAACTAAAAACCGTCTCCACCTCTCTAGATGTCTAAAGAGGAGTTCCCAGGGATCGGTCCTTGGGCCGGTGTTGTTCATCATGTTTGCCAGTGATTTACCATCCTATCTCAGAGACTGCTGTCAATCGATAATGTATGCTGCCGATACAGCTCTGCTTTTATGAAACCGAACTTCTGAAGACCTTGAGATACAGTCATACATAGTAGTAAATGTGGCTAAATAACACTGTCTAACAAATCAACTTGCCCTAAATGAAAAAAATTCAACACATGCTAATAGGAAACAGAGCTTCCTGAAATTGAACTAGTTCACGGGGCAAAGTACCTTAATATGATCATTGACTATAAATTTACTTGGAAGGATCATGTGGAACATCTATGTAGAAAAATTAGTTCTGCCTTGTATGTGATGAAAAGGCTAAAACAAGTGTGTACTATGGATACAGTTAGGTCAGCATACTACGCCCTGTTTTAAACGCACATGAGATACGGAATTGCTGTCTGGGGATGCTTTTCCAAGGGAAACATGGATAGAGTGCTGATTCTTCAGAGGAAATCTGTAAGAATTCTTGCAGGGCTAATGCCACGTAACTCCTGTAAAAGCTCATTCAAAGAACTAAAGGTGATTACAGTAGTGAATCTTTACATCCTTACATGCACTTAAGAAAAACCCGATGAGAGGAGCTGATAACCACAACTACCGCACAAGATCAGCGTCAAACTACATCCTTCCTCCTCACCGACTGAAAGTCTTCGAGAAACAACCTACCTACATGGGAGATAAATTCCTGAACACCTTGCCTACGGAAGTAAAGCAAGCAGACAATATTCAACTGACTAGGAAAAGGATCTACGCCTGGCTTGTAGAGCGTTCCTACTACAGCTTGGAGGAATTTCTGCAATAACCCTTGCATTATATAGAGTCACTTCAAGAGGCATCAATACTAGTAATGTTATATTAACACCATTTATAATCTCAAAGATAGTAAATAAAGCATCATTCTATTCTATTTTATTCTATTCTAGTACCGTAAACTATTCCTCTTATACATGACACGGGGGCATGTGTTTCAATAGAAAATGTATCAGTTCTCTTACATCAACAGATTATTACACTACAGATTATACATCTCTTGACCTCCCTATTAACTAATAACTACTTAATAACTAGAACATATAAGTACCATTTATATACACAATATTTATATCTTTTTCGTATTGTCATAATATGCTCTACCCGTGGCATATATAATACATATCAACGTAAAATCTGTGTAGTTATAATATTTAAGGTGTACATGAAACTATTTAATCATATAATAACTATTTTTAACTATTATTTATTGAAGACATTTTCCATCGTTAGCGGATTACAACGTTTCTGGATCCGCAATCTGATCCCGTCTTCAGGTGAAAGGTAACGCCGTGATCATCTTGATCACTAACGATGGAAAATGCCCTAACAATAGTTTAAACTCTATATTTTATTTTGGTTCATAAACTTATCCTTCTTAAATATTACAACTTGAACAAGTACTTTTCCGCTTACTTCTTTTGTATAATTATTTTAACAAACCATATTTGAATTTGACTTATTTATAACCAATCAATTTATTATTTACTTACCAATTAAAATAAAAACACGTAAAAAAGTAAGTGTATTCATATTTTAGCCACAGTTACAAACCGGGATAAAATTATATTCAACGTTTAGACACAATATATTCCCAACGTACTGGAAATAAAACACCCGACCGAAACTCCCACAATAATCCTTTATTGAATTCCATTTTCAACCAACAATAAATCCAAACCGCCATTCAATCTTTTACACCCCTCCTCGACACGTTTTCCAATATCGAGTTTATATTCGCTTACAGAGTGAGTGGATGCGAACTGTTGCCGAAAGTAACGAAACATACATAGTAAGTTGGACAATAAAAGCGCGAATGTGTTGCTCTGCATCGATAACGTGTATGTGTGGATGAACACCCTCATCATCATCATCATCAGTAGATGGCCGGTGTGCGGTATGCGGTGTGCTGCGGTGATGTGGTGAAGCCTTATGTGCGGTGTGCCGCATTGATTCTGCCCCTTGTGGCGCATGCGTCAGCTCTTGCTGGGGTCGCACTGGGCCGAGTCGCGTTTGGTCAATGTTTTCTGTTGGGATCTGAGTGCTGATTTTCGTGTCGGTTTTTGTCGTTGTGCGTGTTGAGCCTAATGGGGAAAATTAACTAACGATGAAATTAAAATTATGTCATGAATTGTTTTTTATCTCAAATGTGTTTTGGCCACACAAAACTTAACTTTTCTCCAGGAGTGGCCGAAAAATTTTGAGATAATCCATTTTATGATTTATTTCCGCCACTATTATGAACTTTCATCTAACGATGTATCCAGAGTTTAAACTATTATTGCGGACACTTTCCATCGTCAGTGAGATGATCACGACGTGTGAGTGTGCGTGAGTGTGATGATCACGACGTTTCGGAATCTGCAATCTTATCCCTTCTTCAGGTGAAAAGTAACCCAGTTACTATCAGATTGTAGATCCCGAAACGTTGTGATCATCTTGCTCACTGACGATGGAAAATGTCCGCAATAATAGTTTAAACTATGAAATCCCCCCATCGTCAACAACAAACTGTATACATAGGAAGGAGTATAGCTGTTATTAAGTAAAAGATTTAAATAATGAATTCCAATCTTGTCAAGTTTTCTAGCCTAATATACTCGTACTCCTATTTTATTTACATACATTATTGACCTAAAAACTCGTAAGGGGCACAGCGTTTTTAACTAACGTAAATATATTTATTTTTTATTGCGTTACACATTGTTATGCGTCCAAATAAAGATGTCTGATATTGTCAATACATTCTTACATCAAAGTTTCATTCAAACATACAATTTTTATTCATTCGCTCTCTCTCTCTCATTCGTTCAAATTTCGCCACACTAGCCTTGGAGTCTTTTGCGTGTCCTCGTCCTTCCACTTAAGTGCCATAAACTACTACGTGCGATAAAATTCTTCTGCGGTCAAAATTGTGTTCACACTAGCTTTCAACTCCTCCAGCATGTTTTTGATTCTCTATTGCTTGAATTTTGTTACCTGTCGACAAATTAGTGGACTATGTTTGTAAAAGAATCACTAAATTTTACCTTTAAAAAGTGTAATATCGTAAAACTACTATGTTCAAGCCAGACAAAACAAAGCTAGATATAAAAGTGTGGTCGTGTGCTAGTTCTCAAAACATACTCTGCTTAATGAGACTAATTTTATTTCAAAGAGGTTGACCCACTTGTGCTGTGAACTGGGAAGGACGTAACATCTGGCATTCATAGGCTACGGTTATGTCTTGAGACAGTCCCTAAAGAGCTGCACAGTATCAAGTTCTAATGAACTCTCCCTTGCTGTTCAACGTAATGTTGGGTAGTGCTGTGTTGTGGCGTTTATTGACAGATTTAAATATAGTGAAGTTTTGTATATGGATCTTAGTGTTGTAACGATCTGAATATGCATTGTAATAAAAATAAGCTGGGTAAAGAACGTATATTCCATAGAAGTTAAAAGGAAGAGAATGCAAAGACAAAGTTTGTTTTGTCCAAAAGTGAAGTTCAGGTTTGGGCCTACTTCGAAAATGTAAATACATTGCTCTTAGAATTTAACGCCACTTAAGTAAGAGTTCTGAAAAATCAGAGGGTTATAAATCAGTTAGTTAAGAAATATTTCATGTTTAAATTCATTGAAATACCTGGCATTGAACATACGTATAAAACTGTCGAGTCAAATATTTTCTTTATAAGACATGACTTATAAACTTCATTTTAAAACGTATTGCAGTTCAAACAATTATTGATGTCATTCAGCTCTAAAACAGCTGCTTTAGACTCAAGTTTTGACGAGCTAAAGTTGCACTGGGAGACAAAGACATTTTAATTATCTTTATGTAGAAAGGGTTTTACTTATACTATTAAATCTCACACTATTTAAGGAAACCCTCCTTGCTACCACGTAAACATACACAACCTAGCGTTCAAACTATCTCTACGTTTTAATAAGCGGCCGGATAGAGCCCGAGTGGTGTTATGAAAAAATATTTTGGTTGTAAAATATAAATTTAATTACGGAATTCCGAATTTCAAAATATTCCGAAATTTAAAGTAGTACTCGGAGCTAGACCTGCGGCCGCTCTATCCGGCCGCCTCTTAACGTATAAACTGCAATATCCGCATGACCGAGTCCCCATCCTCGCGCGCGTTTCCACCTGGCGCTACCCGCGCGCACCTTGTGAGCGCCTGCGCGCTTGTTCCTCGTGAACAGGAGACCGCGCCACCCCAGTCTCAGAGTCAGTGTGTGCTCGGTACCTCCTCGCTTCAGTGTGTCTGGATACTGTATTGCTTACCTTGTGTAACAACACGCATCTCACCTGAACTTGCACTTGTACTTACTGTCTGCTTAGTTGTAGTTGTAGCGGTGAGTACGGGATATTTCTTAGAATATAATAGAATATAACTTTATTGTAACAAAATACAGAACTTTAACTGAGTTCACTAAGACAGGTGACATTGTCAGGCTAACTTAGTATTATTAATACAGTAGTACTGTATATAATTATAAACTATTATCATTATGATATAAGAGTATTAGTGAAATACAACATTCAAAAATTTTAATTCGTCATTAAAAAATTTACTTATTTTGTAGTATCTTTTAATATAAGAAATATATTAGTGACTCATATCTTCAAGAGCTGGATCTTATTAGATCATTTAGAAATCTAAAAAAACAAACTGTCTAATAAACAGTTTGTTTTTTTTGATTAGTGACTGCTTTTGAAATTATTTTTATGCTTTAACGATTTTATACTGAGAGGCAAATTATTAAACATGTTTTCTTCGTGTACAATAGTGTTCTCTTGACTAACTTAAGACGGTGTTTAGGGTATTGAAAAATTGGTTTTGAACCTTGTATTACTCGTATATTTATTCGATTTATTTCGTTGTATATTTTTTTCATAATTAGGAAACTAGATATAAACTACATATTACATAATTATTATGATATAAGGCCGTACGACATAGGAGTGATAATTTACATACAGACTACATAAGATTACTGTACATACAAAATACCAAGATAAATTTACATACAAAATACATAAGTCCAATTTACATACAAAATATATAAAATTATTTTTACCGAGGCATAGTTCTCTTAAGAGTCTACTGAAGGTCTATCTATACATCTAAAGTAAAAAAATATACAACAAAGTATGTTGCTTGCTTTGAAAGATTTTTTTTCAAGGCTAGTCGAGTTATTATAGAAAAATGTAAGTAAATTAATGAACCTGCGTTAAAAAAAGTACGTGTTTAAATATATTTTAACAGTTAAACGTTTCAGTAGTAAATTATATAGTATACTAAAAGTTATGAAAATCCTTCCAAATTATTTCAAAATAAAGGAAAAAACTTGATTTTTCGCTGTAGCAGCGTAATGAGTAGTGAACACCGCTGTAACACTCGTCATAACAGAATTCAAAAATCTGAGGCTAAAGGTCGAAGCGAAGCTGTGGGTGGGGCGAATTAGAGTAACAAAATAGAGCAAGGAAATTCGATTCACTCATGCCTACGGCACTTTAGCGCTTAGCTGCGTGTCGGCCTGGTTTAAATTTTTAAAGCGTTAGTTGCTTTTACCACAAAGAATCTACGTGTATACCAACAGTAGTTTCTCACTGAATGCGTCTTAGTTTTAAAATAAGGGTTTGGGATAGAACTGGGACTCGTGGCGTGGTCCTGAAATCCAGCTTCATGGAGGTCAAATTTTTTAGGATGATACTAGCTGAGAGTACCCGCGCTTCGCCTCGGGGCTTTATTAACATAGTTGTGTGTATATTTTAGAAAATTGCAAATTTAAAATAAACAAAAAAGTTTCCTATATATCCTTAGAAAACCATTTAGTTTGCCTGTTAGTTCACCACCTTCTCTTTATAATTTATAAGAGTGTTGCCATTTATTTTGTGGATGTTGTATGGGTATGAAATATAGCTAAAGATACACTGCGTGATGGGTTTAACCCTTAAACATAGTTTGACCGCCATACTTTTAGCCAATTTTGACTTATAAGTGGTCCGAAACGCCTAAAAACGTGTTCAGTGCCCACTTTGAACCCTCGCCATTTATTTTTTGGATGATGTACGGGTATAAAATACAGCTAAAGACACACTGCGTAATGAGCTAAACCCTTAAAGGAAGTTTCACCGCCATAGATTCGTCAGACTTTGAATTATAAGCAGCCCATTATGCCTTAAAACGTTACAGACAGACAGACAGGATTTTTTGACACCAGTTTCGGTCTATCCAAAGTATATAAACACCAAATAACCAAAACCTGGATTCTTTGCAATGTACAGACAAAAGCCCTATTTTATTTATATAGATAAGTGTTAGCTACCTTGTCATAGTTACTCCCGCCATCCACCCGTTTTTTTGAGGATGTTATATGGACATAAAATATACCTAAAAACACACTGCGTGATGGGCTTAACCCTTGAATGAAGTTTCACCGCCATAGCTTCAACGGATTTCGAGTTATAAGCGGTCTAAAATGCCTTAAAAACGTGCAAAGTGCCTACTTTGTTCCCTCGCCATTCATTTTCTGGATGTTGTATGGGTATAAAATATAGCTAAAGACACACTGCGCAATGGGCTTAACCTTTAAACGTAGTTTCACCGCCATAGATTCGACAGACTTAGAATTATAAGCAGCCCATTATGCCTTAAAACGTTACAGACAGACAGACAGGATTTTTTGACACCAGTTTCGGTCTATGCAAAGTATTTGAACACCAAATAACCAAAAACTGATGGATTCTTTGCAATGTACAGACAAAAGTCCTATTTTATTTATATAGATAGGTCTAAAGCGGCTCAGATAGTCTCAGTGATCATCTGATGATACCCGCATCAACTCCCACCATCGTTTAGACATATCAGACCATCACCTGAGTGGTTCGGAAGTCACGTTAAGCCGTTGGTCCTTGTATTTCCACTGGTCATTGGGCAATTAATTAATGATCCATTCTATGGAAGAGTCGGCCTTAGTTTGTAACAAGGCTACCATCAAATGAAGTAGCTAAAACCCGAGATTGGACAATAAATGGAAGTACTAAACAATCATCTCATAACTACCTCATAACTCATTACTACCACTCATCACACTCATTTTTCACCTTATATTTGCCTTAAAATACCCTCATGAGAGTGGTCGGCATCTCAAATAGTGATTTAGTGATAGGTAAATTGGTCTACATTTAACTCGGCAAAGTGATGAAACAATCATAACCAAAAATAATCTAACTATTTTATCAAAAACAGTATGAAGCATTCAACAACTTTGACGTTATATTTCCTTTTAGTTGGTTAAATGTCGAAAGGATACTAAACCATTTACACTAGTAGAACTTAACATTTACAACATCCTGAGATAACATTTACATAATGAACAAATGACGTTTTACAAGCACATAAATAACACTTTAAAACATTGTTTGTAAACAACCAGTTACCGTTACTAAACTTGTTAGTTGTTTGTTTCTGAAAAGAGTTATTTATCAAGTTTTGTTTATTACTAATAACATTTTCATAGTCAATTATTTACGACCTTGGATAATTTGATTATGGATTAGTTAGTTTGCCGAAACTAGTAAACAAATGACATTTTTCGTGACGTTATTTTTAAACACTCATAACATGGTACATTAAAGTTATATTAAATTTGTGACCCTACAAGCTGTATATAGTTGAAAATAAACTGATCCCTGAAACAAGCACTTTACTAATTAAAATATATTCAGAGTACTTCAAAGTTTACTATTATCTCTTGTTTTATATTAAATACCGACTACGAAAGGCTTAGTCATCAATACATACTCTTTAGGTTAAAAATTGATGGCCCCTTCTTTCGATCATTACTATGTTTAAAAATATAAAAAGTTACTATTAAATAAATTATGAGAAATCGGTGTTGGGAAACTCTTCTAATTTCCAAATATACCAAGCTTGTTAATGTATTATTTTAAACTTAAATCAAGTCAAATTATTTTGAAAGGTAAAAAATGGGCCGGCGTAAACCCTCGCAAGCGATTGGTTTGACAGTTGGGCCGCATCAGTTGAAAGAAGGCTCATTGTACAGCTAGTTGTTACGTGCGCAGTGTCGCGTGTTCCTTGTGCGGACGAAGTCCGGCTTTCTCTTAAGGGATCACTCAGGAGGGTCCTTAAGCGGTCACCGAAGAGTTTCAAAGACTTTATTTATGTTTAAAGTTTTTTTTTACTATGAATAAAGAAAATATGACACGCTGGTATAGCAGCAAGGAAGTAAGAAAGGGGTGAAGGCGAGTTTTTGATATCAGTTCATGATGAGAGGAGAAGGAGGGGGGAAGACGGATGTAGTCAGGTGACCGGGATGTTTACCAGACTTGTCACCCCTCCCCTCCCCCCCCCCCCCCACCACCACCGGTGCCCAAACCACTAAACCAGCCCCGCAGCAATAATATCGTCCAACCCTTCCTCTCCTGCGAGCTTTAACATTCATTGCTTTCCTTCGCTACTTACCTCGCCTCAGGTTATATTAAAAGCATTTTAGTTCTTGTTCGTAATATTAAAAAAATGTTTAAGAGTGTATTATTCAAGTTATTGTGTTCAGAAAATACGTACACTCCCTAAGCTGAAACTATCAGAAATATTTTAACGCGGAAATCCGTAGGATCTTGACGGAGGAAACATGTTTAGTTCAACGTATTTGCTAGCGCTTACAGTACCTTATAATTTTCCTTGTCACGTGTTATCAATTTTCTTTGTTTGTTGATGACGATGGGAGAATTTTAGAGTTTAAACTATTATTGCAGACATTTTCCATCGTCAGTGAGCAAGACGACCACGACGTTTCGGGATCTGCAATCTGACCCCTTCCTCAGGTGAAAACCTAACCTAACCTAACCTAAATCGTAACACAGAACATTAGAAAACAAGCTAGCCTAAAGTAATCAGCATAAGCTAACCAGTCAAGCACAACCAAACAACATGTATCTGAAGACGGAATCAGATTGTAGATCCCGAAACGACGTGATCATCTTGCTCACTAACGATGAAAATGTACGCAATAATAGTCAATTTTGATAACTTTCCTCCTTTTCACCTGAAGACGGGGTTGATTCCAGATTTTGAAACGTCGTGTACTCTTTGTTCACTCAAAAGAATGGCAAACGTCCCTGATAATAGGTTTAAACGTCAGAAGTTGATAACTTTGTCATCTCTTTTCAAGACATTTGATTTTAATACGTGTAATATCGGTCTACGAATTTAACAGATGTGTATATTAACTACTGTATAATTATTATAATCGTATACCTGTTACTCAAAGTTGGATACCTTTAAATATTTTGAAAGTACGAGAACAATTACTGCGTTGTTCTACGATATTCGGTTTTTCAGTATACGTTTGTCTCAAAGAAAAAAAAGAACCGTTAGTTTATGATACGTTATCAACAATTACACTGAGTTACAAATAATAATACACTACATAAAGGTCGAGTTGTTAAAAAGGTAATGCATACATGAATACTGTTCCAACCGTGGTATCTCTGTTAATGTGCCATCTCAATGCAAATCGTTGCATGGCAATGCATGCATAGTTGCATTATACACACACCGTTCAAGAAACACAACATCATTACACTTTCATTACGTTGTCCATTAGGTCTACGTGTACTCGGTCATAAACGGTTGGCTTGTACTAACTTTAGAAATTATTTAATTATTAAACTTGTCACCTGTTTAAGTTCTATGTATGGATGCTTGATAGAAGACAGTTTAAGAATTACACGAAGTTGGATGTTTGGAGATTCCACAGTAATCGTTGTTGTATGTTTTATTAACATCTTCTTTAATTCACAGCAGTTCTTTAATACAGCCCAGAAGATATGGTAGAAATAGCAATACTTTACTTTTGGTAAACATTTTACTTTTTAACAATTCTGGATGTCTATTGGTTTGCTGTAATACTTAGTTATTCTGAAGTATTATATTGATTGGTATCGCGCGCAACTCGGGGCTCATCATGCACTCCGGTGACGCGTGTTCGATCCCCGCAATCACCACTAATAGTTTGTTATATGACTTTGCGGTAACGCTATAGGTAAGGGTGGAGTTGAGTGTTAAAAAGGACTTTGTAGTCCTAACTTCGCCTCGTTAAGAGTCCGCCTCAGTGGTCACCGCAGAGAAAGGCTGAATCCGTCCGCCCAATGACTCCGCGCACGTAACAACGGGCTCCTTTTCAACTGATGCGGGCCAACTGTCAAACCCTCCGCTTGCAAAGGTTTCGTAGAAAGTCGATAGCGCTCTTATATGAAGGTTAAATTAGTATATATTAATTTTTATTGAAAGAGACAAAGTTTATCTGTGTTTCTGAGTGACATTTTTGATAAACCTATTTTTAGCTTCTTAAATAAAGTCTTAAAAAGACACTATATTTACGAACTTCAACCGAAAATAGTATAAAAACTAAAAGACATTTTGAAAAATGAACTACTGTACAGGAAATCCTAGATAATATGTTTATCTTTCATTTAAGAATTGTTTCGTTAAAATAGCATTAATACTAGTTTCCATTTTCTTTCCCGCAACCTTTGCAACGACGCTCTCCCGAGCAGCTGAGGCGGACCCAACTTTAACTTTTTTTTATTTAGTTGTAACGTAATGAAGAGAGCGGGACAGGCTGTGTGCTACAGGTGAAGTGAGCGCGTTTCATACTGTCATGTTTTTGTCAAGAGTTTAAATATTCATGTTGCCACGCACTTCGCGCTCGTTGCCATACTCATAAATTTATCAACATCTGGTCCGTCCCATCTTGTTCTGCGTCAACAGTCAACACGGGGTTTTATGCGGTCAAACACTCTGTCAAACTCAGTAATGTGGTGCGCAAGGGTTTATTTGATTGTGTTGTTAGACAAACCTTTAGGTTTTGAATAATAAATTAACAACATAGTCCCTGTTTATACTATAATCGCGGAGATTTTCCATCGTTAGTGAGCAAGATAGTCACGACGTTTTGGGATTTGCAATCTGATCCCGTCTTCAGGTGAAAATTTGCCTAAAAATTACACAGAACATTGGAAAGTGAGCTAGCCTAAAGTAATCAGGCTAATAATTGATCAGCATACGCTGATTACATTGGGCTAGCTTGTTTTCTAATGTTCTGTGTTATGTTTTAGGTCACTTTTCACCTGTATACGGGATCAGATAGATCCCGAAACGTTGTGATCATCTTGCTCATTAACGATGAAATTTCCGCAATAATAGAAACTCTGGAATTAGAACTACATAATTAGGCCTACATGGAAGCAAATGTATAGTTAAACGTTACAGAATTAAAAATTCCAAAAATTTTGTTTTTTTACGTGACTACAGTTGTGCCAAAGAGGAACCACGGTGAAGGTTAATTGATGAAGGTTATGTGAGCGGTGACTGTTATCAGCCGAGCTGTGCCGAGCCGATCGATACTGATAAGAGCTCAGCACAAACTCAAAACACAAATCAATACACAAACAACTCGCTCAGCGTCGCTCCCCTGGTCCACTCACTTGCTACCATACTGACCCAATCATATATTTAAACAAATGTATAAAATGTACATTTTGTTGTCAATAAAACTTGCAGAATACTATTTTCTAAATACTAATTTAGACTGTAAACATTATTCATGGAACTTTACAACCATAGATTTGATAGAAATTCAGGATAACACTGTTTTACATAAACAATTAACTGAAGCAAGTGATTTGGGAACTGACCTAGGAGAGTAATGCGTCCTACGTTTTTGGACGCATTCTAAGTATTTTATTGTGGTCACAGATATTAAATTGTTCATGAAAGATTTTCGCGTTCTTGTTAATGCTTGTTTAGAATTGTTTACTATAACTTAATTTAGTCTATTATTAATTAAGTATTAATTAAGTCACGTCAAACATGTTTTACTCATCAAGCAGTAGGGCTGAGCTCTTGGACTAGAGAGAGAGAGAGAGCTATTAAAACTCCTTTTAATAGTAGAATTTTAAAATTGTGCCTCCGATCCCCTTCCTCCTTACATAATATTTTAATGTATTATAAAAAATAAAAACACATCTACAAAGTCAGCACATAAAAACCGCGTTTTTAAATCGCATAGCGGCTAAAATACTGTTTAAAGTTGAGGCGATGTAGTTCCTGAACTCGCAAACGTATAATTTGTTTAAACCTGTAGACTATAGTGATTTGCAAGGCTACATCGGCATTTTTAGACGCTCGTGCTGCGTCCCGAAAATTTCAAACACAAAATTACGTTACAAAATGTCAAAAAAAGAGTTAACGTGTTACGAAGTAGAGTTATGCACAGGTGCGTGTGAACAAAGTACTATGATGTTGTTAAAGAGGAGCGAGTTATGAACGTGCTGTTACGAGAAGGTATCGTGCTGACTGCAGTTGGCAACTGAGCAAATAGCTTCTAGTGTTTAACCCACTGTAGGCAAAGTTTGTTAGAGTTTACGATGCTTGCGTGGATCCCCGGCCTGTGGAGTATGTCCTGTATTCTCACTACTATCTTGACGACCAACTCGCAGGCCGACATATCTCTGTAGATAAGCTGCAATGTAGGACGTAGCTGTGCACACGGAAATTCTTTCTCTGGCTCTGCATAATCCAAATATGCCGTCACTAATGGAGTTGGGAAACACTAAAACTTGTACAGTTTCAAAGTTAATTTGTTAAACTATTAAACTAATTATAAGAAATCGGGAATTCCTCTCTTATGAGAAATTAAGATCTATACACGTGTCGGAAATTGTGTCGAATTACTGAGGCGGACTTTCAAATAGTCTTATAAAATAACAGCAATTTAAAAAAAATAAATATAAAATGGTATGCGTTTATTAGTTCCATTGGTCATTGTGCTATTAATTAATGACCCATTGTAAGAAAGAGTCGGCCTTAGTTTGTAACAAGAATACACCTCATAACTCATTACTACCACTCATAACACTCATCCTTCACCCCATATTGGCCTTAAAATACCCTCATGAGAGTGGTCGGCATCTCAAATAGTGATCTCAAATAGTGATATAGTTGGCCGTCATACCTGTGCCAATCAGATCGGCTTTCTTTATTTCCTTTCTTTAATTATACCCACCTACTTCGGAAGCTATCGTTTATATGAAATAAAACGATGCAAGCAAGCTGTAAGGTATTTGTTTTCAAAACTTTTCTTGTAACAATTTTACACTGAGTGAACTTTATTTATAAGTAACAACTAAAATCCCCCACAGTTGTAGCTCAATTCGTGCATCCTACCTTTAGTTACGCCCATAATGCAAATCTACCCGTGCATACCAATAAAATCACTCGTTCATGGCAAATATAAAAGCACTCGACGAAAGCGAAGAAACTAAAAGTTTTGTTTGAAACCGAGCAGTAAATCGTGCCGGTATTCACGGGTTTTATTGCTACGTTTCGTTTGACAATAGAGCACGAACAGTACCCCAATAGCTGGCACTATAAAGACGATTTACTGGTGTAGTTTTATCAGTTGTTTCACTAGTGTACGAGCTGAATAAATCTACTTGACTATTCAATTGCAAAGGACAGTAACGCTGCTGTATTCATGGGCTTTGGTTAGAGTTTTATTGTTTAAGTTCGTTTGTGTCGGTAGGAATTAATTGTTTATTGTTATGGGTTTATCGTAATTGAACTACTTATACCAGCCGTATAGGGAACCCGCTTCCAAGGTTTTTTGGTGGATTGTTTTTTACTTGTTAAATCATTTGTACATTAGTAAACATGACGTATTAAGAAACTAGAGGGGTTTATCGATACGTGTTAAGAGCCGATTTCTAAGAAGTTGTCCAAGTTTTAGTGCTTTTAAACTCAGTGTTGTACACTTAAAACGCTCTGTATATGCGTAAAGGAAACTTCTTAGTATTAAAACTAATGTAAATCTTAACTGACTTAATCTCACCTTAACTTGTATAGTGTCGGCGAATTTGGATTATTGCAGACCCTTTGGACTGAGCGTCGCCGAGATGGGGCGCACTCTTAAGAGGGAACAGTACCTGTCGGCGATTTTGTTTTTTGTCCCATAAGAGCAATGTAAAAACGAGCATTTTCTTGAGACAACTCACGCCTACAATTTTGATCGGATCTCTTTGAAACCGGTTTTATTTGAAAGATGTAATTCAGTCTCTCCGCATAACACTTTTTTAACTTTATTAGTTTAATAGTAAAATCAAGAAATTCAACTACAAACTTTTAGATTTATGTCACGGTCTTACAAATGAGAAAATGGACATTCGGCTCAGCGGAGCCACTAGAACATTTAATGCACTTTAAAACTAAGTTTACTTCATGAAAATCCTATGAAAATTGTGTGTGTGTGAAGTGTCCCAAGAAAATGCACGTTTTTACATTGTTCTAACGGGACGAAATTCAAGGGCACGGCCACTACTGTGCACTCTTAAGAATCTTGTGTCTAACACCGTTTAAAGTACACCGTTGCAAACATATACGTTTTACAGTAATATGCTCACTGCATTGTTACATTGTAGTATATATTTTGTACAGTATCGTTTCTTTTGTTGAACCTAAGGTATTTACTTTAAAACAGAAACAAACAATACACCAATATTTCACTAACCTTTCTTGTCTACTGACACAAACTAGCTTCATTTTTTGTTTTAATTTCTACACTATTGGAACTTTCAATTAGTTACTAAACTTAGGGTTTGTGGGAATGCGGTCCAAACCCAAGTGCCTGCGCCGGGATTCGAACCCGCGACCTCGCGCTTTGCTAGCCGTCACTCTACCCACTGAGCTACGGACGCAGTATTGTTCACGTAGGATTAGAATGCTACGACAGGTTTTGTCCTAGTTTGTAAAGCTATAAACGCAGTCTGAGAAGAATAATGGCATTCCCCAGACGGAGACGGAGGAAACAAGTAAAGTTATAATTAAACTCGGCGAGAACGCGCAACTTTGGTCCTTGTTAAACGTTTCAGAGCGAAGCGCGACTGTGGTGACACTCGAGCTTTGACAGTTTCTGTAAGATGTTCAGTGTTCGTCATCAGTGTCACAACAACAACAAGCTTAGTGTTGTTCAACATGTTCATTGCTGTGGATATTTTGTACGCGATTTTCCATAGAAAATGTAGCTGTGAATTTCTTTCGCCAAAGAGAACGAAACGTCGTTTGCAGTTTTGAGCTTCCCAACACCGTGGCGGATTGGTATCGCGCGTGACTCTGGAGTTCGTCACTGCTGGTGCGGGTTTGATCCCCGCAGTCACTCTTACAATTTGTAATGTGACTATACGGTGACGCTAGGTAAAGGCCGAGGTTGAGTGGTAGAGAGGACTTTGTAGTCCTATCTTCGCCTCGTTAAACAAGACAAACTTTACCTTTTACCTTTACCTCCTGAGTCGAATAGCAAAACTCTGTATATATTAATTTTGTCCGACCAGTTTCAACGGTTGTCATTCTCTTGTCGAGTACAACAAAAAACGTTATTTTCGTAGTGTTAATACAAAGTAAATCCAATCACTCAGACCAAGATGGTTCCGGTAGGAATTGGAAATGATTTTCCTCCGTCATCTTTCTCTAGCAGATTGAATTTTGTATACATGTGAGTTACGGTGTCATAACTGTGTATACCAATTTTAATATCGTTCTTCCGGTTCACACCGCGTCAAAACTTCATAATTAGGTTGAGATATTTCGGCCTCGCAGGGAGTACCATCTTCAGTCACTAATTGGCTGAATTAGTCACATGATTCAGTTTCAGCCAATCAGTGACTGAAGAGGGTTACTCCACAGCGAGGCCGAAATATCTCAACCTAATTATGTACCTAATTTTGGACGTGGTGTGAACCGGAAGAACTAGAATATAGTTGTGACACCGCCGCGAAAAGCCTAAAAGTTAAGTTTACCCATTTTAATTGAAATCGACTCATAGGCCTATGTACAGTTCTTAAAGCATAACGTCCAATTTTTGGGGGAATCCAACACCTCCCCTCGTGCCGCTAAAAAGGCAATCTTGATTGTAAAGTTTCCCCCGTTAAAGAAAATTTGCTAGGATTCACGCTAGTGCTTGTGGCTACGCATCACCTACGTTTTTTATTTGACTTCCTTGTGGAATTAGTCACCATAAAGATTGTTAGTTTGATGTCTTAAGAACTTATTTTGCTGTATACACCATAAACAAATGAAAGTTTTCTGTAGAAACACAAACGTGTTTTCAAAAAACTTTCCAAACTTAAGTAACTGCGCCGGAAATCGAACCCATGACCCTGTGCACCGGGAGTACTAACAATCTCACTGAGCTACGTATCCATACGGATGATTCTTATCAGTAGGTGTTTCAAAGTACCTTGTTCATAGCTGTAACATAGTTTTGAACATGCATGTAAAACCTAATATTACTGGTTTAGTGTTAAAATATTACTGTTTTACTTGTGAAAGGATAAAAAACTATATCCAAGTTTAAACCGTGTGCAAAATGGCTTAAAGTATACAAAACACCAAACAAAAACTAACATTAAAAAACTAAACAACTTACAGTTAAAGTCCCCTTGACGACTCTTTTTACTTATCAAGTTTAGTCATTTACATATTTAGCGGGAATTACTCCACCGCGGACTCATCAAAAGGAATAAGTAAGTAAAGGAAGGTCTGAGTTAATGACGTAAGAGGTGTAAATATTCATGACAATAATGAAGTGTCACAATGTATCAGGATGAGTGCTCACCCCTCCTCCTCCCCAACTCACCCCCATCACCACCTGACATTGTAAAACTCTTCGTTTTAATTAACTTCACTAATTACCACCTGACTTGAGCTCCGTTTTTCTTCGTCAATGAAAATTCGAGTATGTTTCAACATTTGTATCTATAATCTAGTTCTTTCGGTTCACATCGCGTCAAAACTTGAAAATTAGCTTAAGATCTTTCGGTCTCGCTATGGAATTCCACCTTCAGTCCCTGATTGGCTGAACCTGACGGAAGCGACTGTTCATTTATTCTTGAAAATCGGAAAACTTGGTGACAAAATTTAAGTCATTGACATCAGAAAAACTCGAGCGTGTGGTTTCAAGTAGTGCCGAGGGGGGAAGACGACGAGAGACAGCAGCGCTATCTGTGCTAAGGCTGCGGCAACTATGTTGAATTTCTTGCCTCAACCATTCGGAATCTGTGCGCCATCTACCTATTGTAGTGACATTTTATATACTGTTCTATTTTTCAATTTCTTATTTTCTTATAATAAACAACATCTGTTTACTTTGAAATCAAATAACAATACTTACAAAATGTAAATATTGAAAATAATAGAGAATCCAGCTTTGACACAGTAAACATCTTGTCTGATTATTTGTTGTAATTCTTTAAAGATAGTTTGTTACTTTTTATTTAATTAATATCTCTTCACCTATTAAAACATGATCTTTGGTTGCATGTTTTTCGTACCAATAATGTTTGGTAGATCCATTATTGCGTTATCGGGGAATCGTGACTATTGTCAATAAAAAGTTGCTTGTGTATAACTCTGCAAAGTTAGGTGTTCCAAAGATAAGTGATGAAGAAAACTTTACCGCTGAAACTTTAGCTTGTTAAATAACAAAAACTGTAACTGCTTTGCTAGTACACATATGGAAGTGGTATTGTTGTGTAACATGATGGGGAGAGAAGTACAGTACATAGTTACATATTCCAGTGTTGTGGGCAGCCCTACAAGAGTGAAGTAGCTGACTGCTTGCACAACCTTTGCATAACTCGTGCCGTGTAACTCCGGTGTCAGTTTCCAACATGAATAGTTGATCTTGTAGCAGGTTGCAATACGTAGCTACTTTGCTAGTAGACATATGGAAGTGGTATTGTTGTGTAACATGATGGGGAGAGAAGTACAGTACATAGTTACATATTCCAGTGTTGTGGGCAGCCCTACAAGAGTGAAGTAGCTGACTGCTTGCACAACCTTTGCATAACTCGTGCCGTGTAACTCCGGTGTCAGTTTCCAACATGAATAGTTGATCTTGTAGCAGGTTGCAATACGTAGCTACTTTGCTAGTACACATATGGAAGTGGTATTGCTGTGTAACATGATGGGGAGAGAAGTACAGTACATAGTTACATATTCCAGTGTTGTGGGCAGCCCTACAAGAGTGAAGTAGCTGACTGCTTGCACAACCTTTGCATAACTCGTGCCGTGTAACTCCGGTGTCAGTTTCCAACATGAATAGTTGATCTTGTAGCAGGTTGCAATACGTAGCTACTTGCTAGTACACATATGGAAGTGGTATTGTTGTGTAACATGATGGGGAGAGAAGTACAGTACATAGTTACATATTCCAGTGTTGTGGGCAGCCCTACAAGAGTGAAGTAGCTGACTGCTTGCACAACCTTTGCATAACTCGTGCCGTGTAACTCCGGTGTCAGTTTCCAACATGAATAGTTGATCTTGTAGCAGGTTGCAATACGTAGCTACTTGCTAGTACACATATGGAAGTGGTATTGTTGTGTAACATGATGGGGAGAGAAGTACAGTACATAGTTACATATTCCAGTGTTGTGGGCAGCCCTACAAGAGTGAAGTAGCCGACTGCTTGCACAACCTTTGCATAACTCGTGCCGTGTAACTCCGGTGTCAGTTTCCAACATGAATAGTTGATCTTGTAGTAGCTTGCAATAAGCTTGCACTTAAAACGAAACGCGACGGAAAGCTTAGTTTGACTAGTCAACTCGTATTCAACCAAATTTTGTATGTCAATGTGATTTTTACAATGTGATATATACGAGTATAATCAAACATTCATCCTCCTCAACACTTGAACTATCCCCTAGGACACAAGCGCAGTACGTAGTAGAGCGGATCCGTGGCGAATTTGTATCGCGCGTGACTCCGGAGCTCACCACTTCTGTGGAGTGGGTTTAGGTACGCTAGGTAAAGGTCGAGGTTCAGTGGTATAGATGACTTTGTAGTCCTAACTTCCCCTCGTTAAAAAGACAAAATTTACCTATTTCACCCGAACACCGTGAGGGGACGCGGATATATAACTGCAAGCGTCATTGGATGTAAAGACCCAAGTTGGAAACTCTACAAACACTTGAAACCTTATAAATAATTCACGCTCGATTTGCAGCCTACATTGCAGCAGTGTTCAGCCGCTTTGTTCTGCCAATGATCCTTGCTCAACATAAACCACTCTATTCTTCATCCAAATGCTTTTATCTTTAAGGTTTTGTTTTCTTAAGGTATCTGTGAAGTAATATTAAGGGTCCGCCTCAGCTGCTCGGGAGAGCGTCGTTGCAGAGGTTTGCGGGAAATAAAATGGGGACTTTAGTGTTAATGCAATTTCGACGAAACAGTTCTGAAATGAAGAATACACATATTATCAAGGTTTGCCTGTAGTTCATTTTTCAAAATGTCTTCTATTGTTTATGGTAATAGTTAGAAAATGTAGAGTGTTTTCAAGACCTTATTTAAGAAGCTAAAAATAGGGTTATCAAAATTCTAAACAGAAGTAAATTCTTTCTCTTTCCATAAATAGTAACATATCCGAATTTAACCTTTATTTAAGAGCGCTTTCTACGTTCCACAAAACCCTTGCAAGCGGAGGGTTTGACAATTAGGCCGAAATGCATTGAGCAGTTGAATTGGCCTCTTAAAGCGTAACATTAATGTGCTATTTTTGGTTTCTATATTTCGAAGGCATATCTTATCAGGGAAAGAAGTCTTGCACATATTATATTCTAAGTTTGGTTAAACATCACGAATATAATTCGTGTGCCTCAATGTTTCCTTAATGCCAAAAATGAACTTAGTTTATTTTCCTTCTTCACCTTTATTAAGGCTTTTTTTTACTTTTCTTTTGACTGGGACTCGCGGCGTGGTCCTGTAATCCAGCTTCATGGAGGTCAAGTTTTGAGGATGATATAGGTCTAAAGCGGCTCAGATAGTCTCAGTGATCATCTGATGATACCCGCATCAACTCCCACCATCGTTTAGACATATCAGACCATCACCTGCGTGGTTCGAAGTCACGTTAAGCCGTTGGTCCTTGTATTTCCATTGGTCATTGGGCTATTAATTAATGACCCATTCTAAGAAAGAGTCGGCCTTAGTTTGTAACAAGACTACACTTCGTAACTCATTACTACCACTCATCACACTCATCCTTCACTACATATTTGCCTTAAAATACCCTCTTGAGAGTGGTCGGCATCTCAAATAGTGATAGTGATAACTAAATTCGTTGCTGTTATTCATGTTTATCTCAAAGTCGATGTGTATGCTTCTAAACAACTAAAATTTAGCAAAATAATTGTAAGTGGTGACGGCGGGGATCGAACCCGCGCCACCGGAGTGATGGGCTTCGGTGTCGCACGCGATTCCAATCCGCCACTGATTCGCTGTATATACTACAGCAAAAACGTTACTATACGTTATTTACTGAAATGGTGGTAAATATTTGAGTCTGAAAAATTATATGAAAGTAATGAAATTGTTTTATTTTGAGCCAAATTTAGCTAATAAACCCAATTTTTCGCTTTTATGATTCTCAATAAAAAGTATTAATGACTAAAAGAGAACACGCTTTGCTTTTCAATCCAATGATAAAACACATTGAACACTCTTTCACCAGTTGATTTCAGTTATTGAAACGTTTGACTTGATAATCTGTATGTTCGCAAAATGATTCAACATGAGAGAATTCTCTGCAAACTCATTAATTCTTAATTCTCCGGACATTTATACGTTACGCGCATCGAGTTTGTGTAACCCAATTCGCACGAGTGACACTAATCGTGTTATATCCCTTTGTTTGAACATTCTCTTAATAATTCAAATTATATTGAACTTTCATTAACTTGTTTAAATCCTATCTAAACAATTATTTATTCCAAACTTGTTTATTAAACATGTATACATGAAATATGGTTATCATATGATAGCATATGATATGCTCACTCTATTTGTAGTTTAGTTTTCTCAATCGATCAAAACAACTCCCGTTGCTCTAGAACCTACCGTTTTACGTTATTTTTTTTAACTATTTAATATGATAAATAGAATTTAGAAACAAAAGGCCAATATACAAAATTTTATTTTTGGGGAAGCGCTTTCAATAGCAAAGCTATTATCTTCAGGCTTGTTCCAAAAGAAAAAACAAAAAGTAATTATTATTATTTTGACAGGTTATGATAAAACATATATAATAAATAAAAAATTTAAAAATTAAATTAAATTTATATTTTTAAGTTATATATATATATTACTAAATAAATTTGAAGACAAAAATATCTGGACAGAACCGGGATTTGAACCCGGGTCTCCCGCTTGCCGGGCGGTTATGCTAAACCACTACACCATCCGGCCCAACTATTTCTGCCTTCAAATAAGTGCTTAAATCTGAATGTTTATCCGAAACATGTGACTGTCAATAGTGACTTTAAATCAACAAGCTGGAAATATTACAAACAGAATTTAAATTCTGTGACAAATGACTTATTATAGATTTTAATTGTATAAACGCTAAATAGTAAGAAGCTTTGATAAGTATATAGTATAATTTTTGTCTTCACTTTGTTTAATTTGAAGACAAAAATTATATATATTATGTTGATGTTCTTGATGTGATGAGATTCATTACTGAGTAATTTATGTTTGTCAGAATTTTATTTGTCTGGGTTGGCAGATTTAGAGTTATATGTCATACTAGTCCATTTATTTGTTTGCTGATTTAAGGGAGGAGTGTTGTTCTGATCTTTTTATTTGTTTCAATTTCCCTTCTCAGCATATTATCTATTAGTTTTATGTTATATCCATTAAATGTTGCAACGTTTTTTATATATTTTAATTCTTTGGTAAATCTATTTTCATTTAATAGATGATTTAAAGATTATTTAATCTGACTTTCTCCACTGTGAAATTCAGAGCACTGGGCACAAGTTAAGCTATTATAAAACTTATTATTCTAGGTTTTCTCCCATACAGAAAGTAAACAACTCTTTTTTTAAACAAATACAACTATTTACAACTGTTGTTTGCTTACGATACAAAATCATACAGTAAAATAGGTCAATAATTAAAAAGAAATAATTGTGAACAATTACAAATAGTGTATAAAAGAATTTTGTCTAATTTAAATAGATAAATGACAACTTTTTATATTTCATTGGAAACTCGCTAAGATTCACCGTAGCGTTCGTGGCTACGTGTCGGCTATGGTCTTCATTGACATTTTGTTGATGATATGTCATTTTAATGACATTTTGACTAAGCAAGGGTATGTTTGTTGTTGCAGATGCGCGTGCGTGAGTGTGTGCCCGGGATGCGCCGCAATGTTTAAGATGCTGCGCCGCGGCCCACCTCGGTTCCTGGCGCTCAGCGCCGTGCTGCTGACGATCTTACTGTGTATCTACTATGTGAACTTCACCTCAGCACCCAGCCTGGGCCCGGGGTTGGTAGAGAGTCCCCGGGAGCAGGTAGGGGGTGTGTCAGCCCTCAGGGCGGATCAGGGGGATGACAACGAAGTGCTGAGGGAGGTGGTGGAGGTGGAACATGAGAAGACTACTGCTGAGCCGGAACCCTCCAGCCTGGTCTCCTCTGAGACCTGTCCCCTGCTGTACATGGCGGAGGCGGACGTCGACACTGTCGAGCAGTTCCAGAAGTTTAACTTCCAGGTAGAGTTTCGTTTATTTAAAAGTAGATTAGATTAAAAGGTAGATGAGAAAGGAGTCACGACTATCATCTAAAGTTTATTTCAGCCATTCCACTGAGGACGCTCGATTTTAAAATGGACGAAACCTTTGGCTCTGTAAAAAGTGTAATTAATTTACTAACGCGATCTGTACCGGAAGGTTTAGATTAAGATGTTTATACAAAATGGATATAAGCACCTCAAGAATTCGTTTCTATGGATTTATTAAATAATAGAGAACGCCAAAAATTGGCGTATTTTCAAACAACATTTCGCTAAAGAACATCCGTTTTATTCTTTTTTAAACTTAGTTTATTTTTATATTAAGACATTATCCTTGAAAAATACCAGCGTGTTCGAATAACACGTTTCATAATAGTGGTCTGCCGATGGGAATTATATAACATACGGTGGACACACGAAAGTTTAAATTTTATACCTTTTAGCCGGTTTTGTTGTCAATTTATTGATTTTGAAATTCTGTTACGAAACAACTGAATTACAGGAACGTGTTACCAAAGTAATTGTAAATAAATAAATAGTTTATTGTGTTAACAATTTACATGTTATACAAACGTCAATTATTTTGAAAAGTTAAAATTTTCCACACATTCTAACATTGAAATCCCAATCAGACATACAGCTAAGTTACGATTATGTCGTTTGGACTTATCAGGTGATCAGGTGATGTTTTTCCTTATGTATCGTTGGTTTTAAAACACACAGAAATATAGTGAATACTAAATGTTACTTTTAAAACAAAGCTTTTGTATGTTTAAAATTCAGAGCTCTGAATATAGAGCGCAATCACAACGTGTATTTTCTTCGAAAAGTGCCACTTTCGGTACTTATCATAAAATACACTAGCGCGCAATTTTCCGTATATTATTATAAGGTTGCAGCACGATCTGCAATGCAAAATGTGTTTTGAAATCAAATAATCAATAGCCATAACATAAAGTATAGTGTTAATATTATCTATGAGTTGATTGCAAACGCTTTCAGTGCGATATAAAGCTGAACACGCAAACATACGGCCTTTACTTATCGTCCATTTATCTTTATGGCCATCACATAGATAACGGTAAATGCAAACGAATGCGCCATTATCAAAAATGTTTCTTTCGAAGAGCCTTCGAAAGGTTTTACGCGTGTTTAGATATAGTGCAATCTTCGTTTTAAAATTGTATGCTATGGGGAAAATGCTGCCCAAAGTTTGCAAACCTTTTATGGTTATCCATTTTATTAGGATTTTACAAAATATATTATTTTTTATTGGTCTTTTTGTAGCTTTAACATTGTTATAAAAAATCTTGACTGGTCCGCTTCAGTGGTTACTTCAAAGAAAGGCTGGATTCGTCCGCCCAAGGAACACACGACACCGCGCACGTGTACAGAACTGACTTAACACCGGGCTTTCTTTCAACTGATGCCACCTAACTGTCAAACCAAGCACTTGCATGGGTTAACGGCGGCCCATTTTCACCTTTCAAAATAAATTTTACATTGTTAAACCTGATATATTTGGAAACTAAAGGAGTTTTGCGGTACGTGTATAGAGCCCAATCTTTTTATAACCTGTTCAATACTTTTCACAAATAACTACTTTTCACTATAAAGTTGTCCAATTTGTAGTGCTTTTAAACTCTATTTTGTACATAAAACGCATAGCTTCGAAAAAGCTCTCTATACGCTTGTCAGAAAGCTCCTATTGTTTTCAAATATATCATGTTTATTCATGTAAAAATTGTTTTGAAAGGTGAAAACGGGCCGCCGTGAATCTTTACATTGAAGGGTTGTCGCGCAGCTGAGGTGGACCCTTAAAATGCCCTCAGACGACATTGTGTCACAAGAAACCCTGTTTGAATGCAAAGGGTTTAACGTAAGCTTACTGAAACTAAATATTTACTTTTCCCGCTAGTTTCTCTAAAGACCTTTGATATGCTAATGATCTAATGTTGGTATAGAGTACAATGTTATCGAATACAAACTACACCCCAGTAACCCTTGCATTAAAGCAAGCCTTGAGCTAGGTTTTAATTATGAAAACATGTATTCTCTGCTTGTAGTTTGTTGTTGGCGATGGTAAACTTTTGAGGTTGAAATATGATGTCGGACGTTGTTCATATCACTAAATCACTATTTGAGATGCTGACCACTCTCATGAGGTTATTTTAAGGCAAATATGTGGTGAAGGATGAGTGTGATGAGTGGTAGTAATGAGTTATGAGGTGTAGTCTTGTTACAAACTAAGGCCGACTCTTCCTTAGAATGGGTCATTAATTAATAGCCCAATGACCAATGGAAATACAATGACCAACGGCTTAACGTGACTTTTGAACCACGCAGGTGATGGTCTGATATATCTAAACGATGGTGGGAGTTGATGCGGGTATCATCAGATGATCACTGAGACTATCTGAGCCGCTTTAGACCTATATCATCCTCAAAACCTGACTTCCATGAAGCTGGATTACAGGACCACGCCACGAGTCCCAGTCAATAGTCATGACGTTTCGAGATCTGAAATCTGGACCCGTCTTCAGGAGAAAATTAACTTAAAAACATAACACAAAACATTAGGAAATGAGCCTTAAAATAAGCAGTAGAAAAAAACACTCATGTCGTCTGGTGGTGGATGACTTGTCAGCTTGCGCTGATTACTTTAGCTCATTTCGTAATGTTTGGTGTCATGTTTTAGGTTACTTTTCAACTAAAGACAGAATTAGATTGCAGTTCCCAAAACGTCGTGTTCTTCATGTTCAGTAAAAATATAGGAAACGTCCGTAATAATATTTTAACCTCAAAAAGTACAGTTTTGTATAAAGATGAAAGTACCAATTAAGTATGAAAATGAAATAAAACAATCAAATAGATAAGTTGTAGCGAGTATGCAGGCTAAGGTAGGCCTATGTTTTATTCATTCAGTGGCAATTTTCTACCACAATCCCTTCGATTACTCGGTAAATTTCAATTTTCCTTAGTCAAGCATTATTCGGGTTGAGTTTTGTTCTCTTCGAATTAGCAACACAACTTTTCCTAATCAGAAAGATTACTTGCATATTTTTGATGCCAGAATGTAATATTATTACGAATGTGTCCCATAGTCTTTTAGTCAACAAGAAGAACACGACGTTTCGTAATTTTGAATCTGACCCCGTCTTCAGGTGAAAAATAATCTAAAAATAACACAACACATTAAGAAATGAGCTAGCCTAAACTTAATCACCGGTAGCCTAAAAACGTATCGGTTTTACCTGAAGATGGGGTAAGATTCCGAATCCCGAATTGTGTCCTTCTTGTTCACTAAAAAACTATGGAAAACGTCCGTAATTATATTTTAACCTTAGAAATTGTACTTTTTGTCAACAACAAACTTCAAGGAAATGAATTTATTCGCCAGTTTGCGATACCAGTTATTGTGTTGAAAAGGCAAAACGACAGCTTAACCTACAGTACTTCTTTTTAATAGAATATGGTCGTACTTAACTATAATCATAATTATACTTCATAATTAGGTTGAGATATTTCGGTCTCGCTGTGGAGTACCCTCTTCAGTCACTGATTGGCTGAAACTGAATCATGTGACTAATTCAGCCAATTAGTGACTGAAGATGGTACTTCACAGCGAGGCCGAAATAGCTCAACCTAATTATGAAGTTTTGACGGGGTGTGAACCGGATGAACTAGATTATAGTTGTGACACCGGCCGCGAAAGCCTAAGAGTTATGGTCGTACTTATTTATCGATATGTATAAATGATTTATCAGAGTTAATGGAGGAAAGAAACACCCCAAAGGGAAGACAACCATAGTTACCAACCCATTTTCACTACTTTTAACAAAAGTTCAGATTTTATTAATCCAAAATGTTGGCAGATAAATAACATGATGTGTAAATCTGGCTTTGCCTCCGGGAATAAATTGATTGTCTAAAAATACCATTAGCTCTCTCCAGCCAAGTTCTAGTGTTTCCTAAGTGATTTGACGTCATCAGAGTTTAGTAAGTGAGTCTGGAATAGATTCAATGAAACGTATATTTAGCTGCGTATAGAAAATAGAACTGGCGATCTATATGGAGCCACTACGAGTCGTTTCTGTCAACGTAAATGATGCACAATAAATAACCAGTAACAAACATAGTACTTAGTCTTAATTATTAGGTAATCAGTGTGCGATTAAAAATTCAGAACTGTATTATAACTGTTCATTTTAGCCCAAATATTGGAGAATTACTAAATTTATTATAGATACCTCTTCAAACAATCATTAATTTAGATAATCATCTACCGGTTTCGACACTAAAGTGACATCATTAAAAGATCTTGAAGATCTATCGGCCATATGGCCGAAAAATCTTCACATCTACACTCATTAACATTACGAAACGAAATAAACTATTTAGCGGATCCGTGGCGGATTGGTATCGCGCGCGACTCCGGAGCTCATCACTCCGGTGGCGCGGGTTCGATCCCCGCAGTCACCACTTATAATTTGTAATGTGACTAATACGGTAACGCTAGGTAAAGGTCGAGGTTAAGTGGTAGAGAGGACTTTGTAGTCCTAACTTCGCCTCGTTGAACAAGACAAACTTTACCTTTACCTTTAAACTATCAAATATTAACGAACAAACATAAATGTTACACATGTCACATACAATTTATTTTGAACGACAAAATTTTGTTGAAAATCCTCTGAGGAAAACATTACAACCCTATAACATAATCCCATAGAGTATTTTTCAAGAAAAATGTTTCATTCAAAATCAATTATATATAAAATGTGGCATTTCTTATAATCTTCTAGTGATCGTTCTGGTATTACAAAAAACGAGTCGAGATAACAAGTTTTTTTTGCGTCGTTGAATTTGTATTAAAATTGGCTGAGACTCCAGCCAGTCAACCAGCTACTGAGGATGACTCTCCACAGCGAGGTCGAAACGTTTAGCAGTATTTATATTTCAACTGTGACGCGGTGTAAACCGGAAGCCTTAGATCTTAGTGAAGTAAGTTGTTTGAAATTTTCGCAGTATTTTCACAATTGAACAAAGTAAACTGGCACAGTTCGTTATTGATATAAAATTAGCCGGTGAAGCTTTGTTAGCACTAATTCCGATACTGTTTGATCTCTCCTTGTAGTTTCCGTAGTTTGAAAGTGATGAATTTGTAATCACAGATAGAAATGAATGGCGAAGACCAGAGGATATGGGAGGAAAATAAAGTGCGCATTGTAATAGAAGAATGATGAGGGGAGGTCGTTAGTCTGATGTGAAGCATCGATATGCATGGCGTGTACTCCAGTGATTTCTGCAACAAAAATGAGATTTCCACACGTGTAATTATTTATATGATATTTCTAGTGTTTCCTCCTATATCTAAAATAAAAAGGACACCCAAGATATGATATGTTAAATAGTGGGGGTCATTCTTGAAGCTCGTAATCGAGCTGTTCTACAATTTAAACACTAAATACAACAGAATAAGACATACTTGCGATTATGGTCCGAAGGTACGCGTCGTTAACAAATATAATGGGTATATACAATGTGTCTACAAGGTCTTGGTGGGGCTTTGAGGTGATATGTTTGCAAAAATATACGTACGATTTCTACCTATAATCTAGTTCACACTGCAACCAAACTTCAAAATTAGGTTGAGATATTTCGGCCTCGTTGGTGAGTAATTTTACGTGTTCCAATTTGTGTTGGTTGATAGAGGGCTTACTCTAGATTTTCTTTTCATGTACTCATGGCTAAATAGTGTGGCCACCTCAATCTTTAGACGACGCCCATGGATTTTTATTTTTGGAGTAATGTCAATGATAATTAACCAATCAAAATTGTGCTGCATCTGAAACACCACATAAAAGACACATTGCGTTAGTGACTCCTGAAATCCTCGAAAATATTTGGTGACAGCTCAAATTGGAACGATGGCGCACACAAAGGACTGCGATAAGCGTTGAAAACCTATTAGAGATTTGTTGTATATGGTTAGTTTTCCTGTCGTGTATACTTTTGCAAAACTCCAAAACCCCGCCAAGACTTTGTGGACACACTGTAAAGATTTATACAATAAACCTCTTATATTGAACATATTGTGTTTTTTCAAGCAAAACTGTTTGTGTTAAAACTTTTATTGTCACAGATAAAGGGACGCAATAAAAGCAACAAGTTTACGGACGTATTATCGTAACTGAAAACTCCATCAAACTAAAACAAACCGGGACAAATTCACTTGAAAGTTGATAACACACGAAGCATATCGTGACCGAGGCTCCCCCCTCCCCTCCTCACCAGCAACTACGCCGGGTGGAGTGGGGGGTGTGGAGGGTTGTGGAGGGGAGGGGGACAAGCGTGTCTCCAAGCTGACTGCGACACTCGTAACTAAATGGAATCACAGCTGTGTTTAGTTAAGTAAATAAAATCACATCACGCCACAGTCACGAACACTTGTTATTTAATATTTGTCCCTCTCGACAAAGCGGCTGTTAAAGTTTCATTTGCATCTTTGTGCTTACTTAGTTAAAATGAAATGTGTATTTATTTTCGTGGCGCAGTAAGGACTGTAAAGTCCTCCCTTCCAGTTAATCGCCGGCTATGGGGGCTTTTGGGTAATTTGAAGAGTGTCCATAAATAGAAGCTGCTTGGATTCGCTCGTAAGAGTTTCAAAACAACTCATTTATGGGTTATTTATGATTTAGTTTTGTGAACAGTTTGTTTTTTTAACAAGTATTAGCTCAAATTTGTTTTGGCGTCGACCGGTATTCTAAAAGTTCTTAGCGCTTATGCTAAATGCATTATAATAATCGTAGTTGAAATTTGTCTTATGGTAATTTCGATCAACAAACCGCCTTGTTTATCAAAGACATTCGGAGCCATCAGATGTTTAAAACGTATTCGTTTAGTTTTTATAATTTTTTGTTTCCTGTACTAACTTCTCCGGTCTTTGGTTATTCATGCTCAGTACGGGCTGGCGAAAAGCCAGCTGTCTTTGTTTGTTTATACAAGGACAGCGTCTGTGGTGGCTTCCAGCCCAGGAATGGTTGTGCCTGGTCCTGGAAGGGGTGAGCTCGGAAAAATGTTTAAGATTCAGCTTGTCAGGTCAAACACAGTTATTAATTTTGTGTTCAATTTTGTTACTTAGATAACTGACATTTGTTTTATTTACTAGCGTTAGTGATATCACTCTTACTTTTATGTAATGATAAAATTATAAAAAATATGTTTTTAATTTCAAACACAAACTGTCAAATTTTGATCTAACTATTCAAGAAATTCTTATTCTAGTATATACCTGTGAATTGGTTGTTAGAGAATCACACAATATATAGTAATTTCGCATTTTTATTTAATTTCGTTCATTTTTATGGGCGGTCTAGATAGGTGTATCAAAATGTTGTTCGTATTTAAAGAGGGCGTGTTCAAAGAGATAGTTACGTTATGTTTCAAAGGAAATATTTGTTTGGTTTGCTTAACGCGCAAATGTGGTAACTTCATTAAACGGTAAACTAAGGTAAACGTACAACCACTTATTAGCCATATATAAACAAGGATACAAATGGAATTACTAAGTTACTGACGAGTAGTGAAGTAATATAACTTGAATTAACCGGAATAGCTTGCATGATGGAACCGAATACAGAGAATGCATTGCAGAAGCAAGGGGTTGCGTGCAAGTGTGTATACAGTTTACAATACAGTAACAACGGAAATGGTGAGTCGTATGTATGACCTAACACAACCCGGTACTGCATTTATGCACTCTAATATCTCACCGTATCCTTATATAGCTTACGCAGTCTGGTGATTTACTCATGAGTTAAAGTAGTTCTATTTACAAAAATCAACTTCTTAACAGCAATAGATAAATAATTCTGATAAAACAAAACTATTAGAACAGCTGATGTCCTTGGCACATAAAGATAATCGAAATAAAGCTTTATTTTCCTGGAAATAAAAGTTCAACTGAATTTATCAATACATGTGTTCAACGCGGCTGTTTTTTAAACCAAAATGTTAAAAAAGTATTGTTGTACCGAAACAATTTTTGTAACAATGATAAACTGTGGAGTACAATGGAAACGTAAGTCTGTGTATCTGAAGTCATCGATACACAAGGCAATCAGTGACTGAAGATGGTACTCCACAGCGAGGCCGAGATATCTCAACCTAATTATGAAGTTTGTGCGCGGTGTGAACCGGAAGAAGCAGATTATAGTCAAGAGGGTATCTATGCTCAATCTACCATAATCTTTGGATACACTAACACTGAGTCTAAGCCCATTACAGCGAACAATACCCTCTTGACTATAATCTAGTTCTTCCGGTTCACACCGCGCACAAACTTCATAATTAGGTTGAGATATTTCGGCCTCGCTGTGGAGTACCATCTTCAGTCACTGATTGCCTTGTGTATCGATGACTTCAGACCCACAAACTTACTTTTCAATTATATTCCACAGTCGTATGTAATCAGCTACAGTCGCTAGTTTCGATGTGCAAGCACACAGTGGTGACGTCACAGTTGAGATGAGATGAGAAGGGGGCCAGCAGCGGTGTGATAAATGTATTCCTGGTCTGGAGCCAAATCTGACCCAGAGTTCGCCTTGTGTCGCATCTTACCTTTTCTTTCCGATGGTTATTTTGTTTCACGTGTTTCTAACAGACGAATCCATCAAAAAAATAATACGTTTTTAACTCTTAAGATTTCTTGGCCAGTGTCATCACTAAGATCTAAGGCTTCCGGTTTACACCGCATCACAGTTGAAATATGGTTACTGCTAAAGGTTAGGACCTCGCTGTAGAGAATCAACCTGCTTTACACACTTGAATTGTTGAGCTAAAGTTGTACTTATATTCCCAGAGAAATAACGGTTTGACCGACAGAGAACATTTTGAACATATAGTTGTTTTCGCTAAAAAGGTTATTTTCATTCAAAAAAGATTGTTTCTTGGTACATTTACGATAGTAACTTGGTAGCGTGATCCTCGAGTTTTGTAAGCAAACGGGGGTGGGATTGCCTAAATAGGAGAACAGGGAGCCAGCACAATAAACCAAAGTTTTGACGTGCACGTGGTCTAGAACCATTTCCCAATCAATCTAATCTAATCTAATCCTCTTATCTAAAGCTATTTAACGTTGGAATCTTGTAATGGAAGTGATTTGGTTGAAGGTGTTGATAAATACCAAAGGTTTAAGAAGAAAGGTCTTATCTTATCAGTTGGAGGAGATTGATAGCGCAGAGGTGCAAACCCCAACTCAACAGCCAGGTGACAAATGGAAGTTTGTCACTCTTCTTCTAAACAACCTTTGAACTTAGAACTCGGAGATACCTTTGAAAGTGTAAAGGTTATCGAATTGTGTTGACCTTTTTTAGTGTACTATTTGTCCTTAAGGTCATTCGTACTACTGTGAGTACAATCAGAAAACCTTTCTGGGGGGGAAGTTATATTTGCAATATCGCCCAAATAAACAAAATTTTGTGGTACTGCCGATGAACTAGCTCAGTTAATTAACTTAAAATGTCGCGTCAGTTTTACCTTAACATATTGCAGTACATTTTGAGGTTTTTGTACAGTTATTTACACCACAATCGTATGTAAACAACAGCTGTTAAACGTTGTATTTGATTTGAAATAAGAAAGTTGTTTCTAATTCTGTCTAAATTCTACCCTGTGCACTGAATGTCAAAGTGAAGAAACTTTGACTAAATAATTAAATTCAAATAGTTTTAAAACGATAGGTTCTAGAGCAACAGGAGTTGTTTTGGTCTATTGAGAAGGTAAAGGTCTATTATAGAGGGTGAGTTGTGTATTTATCTATGGTATCTCTACAATTCTTTAGGGAAAACAAAACTTTAAATGACCACCGTTTTGAAAAGGGTGATCCGATCAGCTTGTTAACGAACCTAACCTCGAGATTTGCAAAGGGAACAATTGTACCAAATGTTCTGAAGACTAAGGTTCAGGTTAGAACCCAACATAGCAGAGATTCCGTTCATCGACAGCTGCACGCCATCCCCAGTCTCTTTCCGCTTCCCTTCGTTCTCACTTAGATTACTTTCACTTTAATTGTTTTCCCTCAAACTTTGCCAATCTACAGTCCAAACTGTGCGGCAGTAATCGCTTTCCACAACGTTACCACAATGGATTTAGTATTACATATGGTTTTTAAAGGTTTAGGAGCCAAAAAAGTAAAGTTTGTCTGTTTAACGAGGCAAAGTTAGGACTACAAAGTCCTCTCGACCTCGACACTTACCTAGCGTTACCGCATTCAAATGGAAGTGGTGACTGTGGGGATCGAACCCGCGCCAGCGGGGTGATGAGCTCCGGAGTCGCACACGATTCAAACCCGCCACGGGAGCTATTTACCCGAAAGTACCCTTTGGGGAGTTTTTATCAAAAAAGTTGTTTTAATTATCTAAAAACAGTAAATTTCGTCCGTTTTAATAAAATTTTAAATACATATTAACTTTGATAGTATCCATTCATTTACCAAAAACTATGACAATCCAAACTATCGTGTCAAATTGGTGGCCTAAAAGAGATTTTTCGCTCTAAAAGCATTATAAGTAATATAATTTTAATGAAATTTGAAACAAGTTTTCCTTTCATGATTTGTAGTAAAAGGTTACGAAAGTCTGAGGCCGTAGGCCGAAGCGAGGCTGTGAGCGTAGCGAACATATAGGAAATTCGTTTCACTCATGCCTGCGGTGCTTTAGCGCTTAGCTATACCAGGCTGTCGGCCTTGTTTATATTGTGAGAGAGTAGAATTTTACCGGTCCATTCAATATGTAGGTTTTGAGACAATGTGCACAATTGTTGGCCTACTCCTCACACTAGACAGGCTAACAGCGTCCACGCAGTTAAGGGTCGCTTGAAGAAATTTTGGCATTGTTTTCAGTCTGAAGATAAATTGGGTTCTGGGCAGAAGCCAAATCACAATTGGCCGTTTGTACGGTTTCTTTCCCTTTCCGTCTTACACTTTGCATTTTATCTTCTCTACAATTTAAGTTTCAGAAAAAGTAGCTTGCGTAACTTTAAGTTATGAATTTCGAAATCATTAAAAAGTACTTAAAGACTTAAAGATGATTAGATAATCGTATTTAAGAAAAGGTTGATGATACCGATATATCAACTTACAAACCTTCCTCTCACTAACACATCCCTTTTTTCTTTCCTGTTATTCAAACTATCAAAGCCAGCAAATGTAATCTAAATATTGCAACACATTCAAAAACATCAAATTTGAGAAATAGTGATTCATTAGAAACTCTGGCCATGCCTTACTTTATATTTTACAAATATCCCTTTATTACAACATTGAGTTTCGGTATTGATTAGCTAAACCCGTGAGCGTGCCCGTGGCGGGTTGGAATCGTACGCGACTCCGGAACTAGCGCGAGTTCGATCCCCGCAGTCACCTCATTTGTAAAGTAACCATTTGGTTACGCTAGGTAAAGGTCGAGAACTTAGTCTAAGCTGAGTAATGTGTGGAGAAAGCTTGATACACTCTTACAACGACCAAAACAATGACAGATTGGGTTCAATAGACTTGCCTTCCCCTTTCTTCTCCCAACCAATAACTGAGCTGTCACATCAATAACACCGGCTCTGCAGTTCAACCAGATCATGAAACTGCGCTACCGTGATTCCTAGTGAATTTTCTGTAACGGAGGGATAATTTACACTTGAAATGTCTTCTATTGGGGGCGTTTACGCAGATTCGTTACACCTTACGACAAAGTCTTGATTACCTTTTTCCATGATAGTAAAAACCATTTTTTGTCCAATTGACATCCTAAGGGCGAACAATGAATTTTATTTTTCAGCCAGTCTGACACAATTTGCCGCGCAGTTAAAAAACGCAAAGCTGAAACTAAGTAACGTTATACTATACAAAATGTAATAAAGGTTTAATATCAGGTGGACTTCCACTAAGACACACGTCTGACGATGGTGTTTTCACATCGAAACATCCCGGGGATGTAACAACCCTCAACACATTTTTTATATTTTGACGGAGGTAATTAAACACTTATTTTACTGTTAAATTGCTATCCAAGGGGTGAACAATGAATGTTTACAGTTGACAAGCAGTTGTGTATAAACGTGAGCCCGGTGAAGGTGAAGGTGAAGGGAGGGTCTGATTGCGTGACATCCCTCGCATTTTCAAGAGGAAGCCTCTCACTCCAGTCCTCGCCACTTGAGGGTATAAAACAACGCCTTGTCTCACTCTCGTGATCTCTAACAATCTCCTGTTCTTCCTTCCAACAACAAACACGCTGCAGTTGTGCCATTTTTCTGTGCAAAAACCAAAACTACACTGTCTGCCAAATTCTACAGTACTGACACTAGCTGTTTTAGCCTTGTCGATTAGATGTGACAACATTCGATTGTCTAAAAAAAACACGTTTACCAAGTAATGCGGTGAATACTGCTACAGTTCAAAAGTTCCAAAGAACAAAAAAACAAAAGAGAAAAGAAACTGAAGGAAAAATTACTACGTTTGTTAGGAGTATGAAACAACCTTTCTTCACTGAAATGATGCGAAACCCTCAAGATCGGTGTGGACGTTGCCTTAAGAGTGCGCAGTAGTGGCTGTGACCTTAAATTTAATTCCATAAGATCAATGTAAACAAATAAATTTTTCTGGGACACCTCACGCATACGGGTTTTATCGAATTTTTATTAAATAAACTTTATTTTGAAGTGCATTAAATATTTTAGTGGTTCCGCTGAGCCGAATTTTAATTTTCATTTCTCAAACCGTGACATAAATCCCAAAAAAATTAAGAAACGGATTTAAATGTCTTGTTTTTACGTTTAAACTAATAAAACTTTCAAAAGAAGTTGCTATCAGAGACATTGCAGTATATTATCGTCTATCAACTAAAACTTATTTCAAGAAGATCTGATGAAAATTGTGGGCGTGAAGTGTTTCAAGAGAATGCTTGTTTTTACATTGTTCTTATGAGACAAAAACAAAATGGCCGACAGGTACTGTGCGCTCTTAAGCAAAACGGAGGAGATATTGAACATGTTGTTAAGAAAAATACCTAGTTTTGCCTTTTTATTTGTATTTATTGTTAAACTGTGTAAAATATCTATTCAACTTTCAGTACTATTTATTTTGGCATGTACTGAACATCGGACTGATTTATCTTCAGCCCCCTTAATCGAGGCATGCTTCCTTGCCAGCATTGTGAAGATACAGCTCTATATCGCAATCTTGGACAGGGGAGAGATCATTCATAAATACTTGAGTCAAGAGAGCAACAAGTGGAGACTGAGAAGAGATCTGCTCTGCAGCAGCTTCTGGTCCATGAATCATTGAAAGGCTAACGTGAAATCAATCTCTTCTGAGCTCTGCAGTCTTGGTACTTGCCTGACGTACACTTTAGCTACCTTTGTAACTCAATGTGACAGGGGCTGCTTGACTTTAGCGATGTTAGGAAGTAATCAACACCGCGTCTCGTGCGGAACCGTGGCGGGTTGGAATCGTGCGCGACTCCGAACTGATCACTCCGCTGGCGCGGGTTCGATCTCCGCAGTAACCATCTACATTTGTAGGGTGACTATACGGTAACGTTAGGTAAAGGTCGAGGTTGGGTGGTATAGAGGACTTTGTAGTTCGCCTCGTTAAACCAGACAAACTTGTTCACCTCACTTGTCAGTTTTCGTCAATAATGTTAGATTCGCGAGATTAAATTGTTGGGTAAAGTTTTCTACTCCAATATGGAGGTCGCGTGAGAAAAAGCGACATAGTTCGTACAAAACTAGAAGCAGAAGAACAACTGAACTGGGAGACACAGAACGGCAGTTCACGAACGTGCCTCTTCTCAGGAGTTCAACTTCTCGATAAGTTTCCAAACTCGATCAAAAGTTCTTTTAAAACTTAGGCAGACGAGTTCATGGCACATGACTGGGAAAACGCGGAACAAACAGACTGACTACATGACTAAACTGGTACAATTCAAATTACTGAGAGAGAGAGCGAATGTCAATAATGTTGATCTGATTGAGATATAAATGTTATAATGTGTGGCAAATTTTAACTTTTAAATTAAATTACGACTGTTTAACATGTTAGATGCTCACACAATAAAACATAATAAACTCTTCTTAAGTGCAAAGCGTGATGTAGGTTTTCATTCCTATAGCACGTTTTAACAATATTTTTATGAAACATTTAGTGTTTTACTCAATGACTTCTGCTGTTACCAAACCTAAAGTGCAATTATAATCTAGTTCTTCCGGTTCACACCGCGTCCAAATTTCATAATTAGGTTGAGATATTTCGGCCTCGCTGTGGAGTACCATCTTCAGTCACTGATTGGCTAATTATGAAGTTTGGACGCGGTGTGAACCGGAAAAACTAGATTATAGTTGTGACTCCATACGCGAAAGCCTAAGGAGTTAACTAAACTGCAATATAAAAATTGAGGGAGCTTGACTTCGCCTCTGCAATTCTAACATAAAGTCGAATCACTCCTCTCTACTCTCTAAAGATGTGATCGATTTCTTATCCGACATTGTCAATTCCAAGGGACAGGAAGGGGTGGTTGTGCGGTGACTGAGGCTGAGAGAGACTAAACAACCTACAATTTGGCTAATTATCCAACCCGCTGACTTGTAATTGCCTGTTTCTGTTTGGATTTAATTGGCCGGATTAAACCATCTCCAATAACACCCAATTATCTCACCTTTCCCCGCACACTGCTGTGCTCATTTGCGTGATGTTTGTTGTAATTCAATTCAACGAGTGCTGTAACAAAACAAGGTCATGCTTATCAAGGTAATGTAAGGTACAAAGGTCAGCTTAGCAGTTATGTTACACTGTACAGTGCTGCACAAAGGGAGTTGTCTGTTAGTGTAGAGCTTCAGTGTTTGATGTTCTCGTAATGAGTCCACAGAGCGTTGATATTAGTTGTGTCACATTTTCAAATACAGGGTGTGCTAATGTAACAGGATTTAAAAAAACAAATAAATCGATTAAATAGTTTTCTTTTCGCGGCCGGTATCACAACTATAATCTAGTCCTTCTGGTTCACACCGCCTCATAATTCGGTTGAGATATTTCGGCCTCGCTTCAGTGGAAGAAGATGGTACTCCACGGTGAGGCCGAAATATCCCAACCTTATTATGAACTTGGGACGCAGTGAGAACCGGAAGAACTATATATTAGTTTTACAAGACCCGTCGCAACATGAATAGGTACTAAACCTATCTAATCCACAATCCGCTGTTTGTGGGATACAATGGTTTCGGGTGGACTTCCTTGGAACGTTTTTTTCAGGTGTCCTTAGTAAAAAAACTTACAAACAGTTAGATCTGGCGAGTCAGGAGGCCGGAGCATCATTGCGAGAAAACAGCACCCATGAACTAAGCATTTATAGCATTCGTCGATATTCTTGTTCTTTGACTTGTAGCCCCAACTTGTTGAAAAAGCGCGTTTGTTCCTGGTAAACCAACAATTTGTGGATTGAGAAATGTTTGAGTAATTTGAACGTAACGCTGAAATTTTAAGTGGCCGAGTTACTTGCTTCGTCTTTGTCGGAAAACTGACTTATACTATAATTCGACTCACCAACGTTGCGCAACACACTGTCACTTTCTGCGCATGAAGTGACCTCTCTTGACGTAGTCGGGGCGTTTCTGCCGACTAGTATCTAAAGTTTTGCATATTACACAGCCTGAGAGATGGACATGCGCGTGTCACTAAGATGTAGGTCGAATACCTATCAACATGCTGCGACAATTCATACAAAACGTCCAATAATGCATCGACGGCAGTAAAACCCTTTGGAAACGTAGCGTCTCGCGTAGCGTTCAAAAAAGGTTTTCTTATGGTTCCTAAATGACTGTTCTTAGACTAGATTTACGTACTTAAAAGCTAAATACTAAGCTTATTCCACTATAAATCATCCGTGTCACTGATGAACCCTATGCATGAGGAACAACGGACGTGTACATGTGTTGTGGTGCAGTTGGAGTGCATATTTTGTCAAGTTGGCCTACCTGAGTCGTGTTTGTGGCTGACAAGCCTCGTTGTTGTGTTCCACTCCGTGTTTTAATTGGCCTTCACTCGAGCCCTCTTCACTTGGTCATCCAGCCGCCATCTCCCTTCCTTGGCTTTCGGTTTTCTCTTTTTAGCAAATTTCCTCGGAAAATAGATTCTTGTTATCGCCGTTGAGAAGGAATCGTGGTAGAACAAAACTGTTTGAAATTTTAAGTTTCCACTCTACACATGACATTTTTTGTCAGAGGTACTTTTTTAATTTCTATTTAAAAATCACTAACTTGCAAGATTGGTACACCGGAAACGGCCTTATAGGTGGGGAGGGTCCTGCTTGTATCCACTCAAAAACGGGGGTTTCTGCAATAAAAACTGTATTTATGATCCAATTTCGATTAATCCTGGATGGCAGCGTACAACACATGAGTACCAATATTTGTTTCGCCGCCATCTTAGTCTGGCTAAATGATTTTTTCGATACTCATGTTACGCAATGTATTAATTGTTCAGTCAGAGTTTCCCCTAAAGCTTTATTAGTTCTCAATCTACTTTCATTGCATTGGTGTCAATAGATAGGTATGTACCGTAATCAGATTTGCTGCTAAACATTACTCTATACATTTCCTTGTAAACCTCGCCGTTTATCCGCAGTTTGAGGTTTTACACCAAAAACTTTTGAAAATGCCTAAAAGTAGCCACCATTTTGAAGTCTTACGTTGGACCATGCAAATAATTTTTTCTGTTGACAGTCTTACTTATATACAAATTTAAATTAAGTTTTATCTGAATCCCATAGTTGTGAGGGTGTTAATAAAACGTTAAGTGAAAAAACAAAATGGATGCTAAGGTGTAAACCATTATTGTTTTAGCGTAAGCAACTTACCCCTGAAGTGTTTCAACATATTGTACACCGACCCTGTATAACTCGCCTGAGGAATTACGACCTTCCATTAAACAGACCGAATGTTGATCAGGAATAGAGAAATCAATAGCTGGCGGCGGTTTAGCAAATTACGTGTTCAACCGTGATGGATCGTAGTTCTGATGGAGCTCGGGGTCTTGACAGTTCACTATCTGTCAAGTCTGGTAAAAACACTGAGACTTGTCCTTTAAAAGGCCAGTGACAGGGCGCCATTAGTCACCCGCTTGTTTATGAAGGGCCTGTTTGTCTCCATCGATCCCTTGCACGGTCTAAAACACGTATCGCCCTCTGGTATACAGTCTACAGTATCTTAACTCTTAAGTTTTCCCGGCCGGTGCCATTGCACTATCTAAGGCTTCCAGTTTACACCGCGTCACAGTTGAAATAAAGTTACTGCTAGACGTTTCGACCTCGCTGTGATGAGCTATCCTCAGTAGCTGGAGTCTCAGCCAGTCAACCAGCTGCTGAGGATGACTCCACAGCGAGGTTAAAACCTCTAGTTGTAACCTTATTTCAACTGTGACGCGGTGTAAACGGAAACCTTAGACCTTAGTCTACAGTATGTTTCTGTGATATTCAGTGTCTGCTACGCACGCAAAGTTCAAGTGCCTGCTAAACTATTAAATAAGAGTTCCAACAGAGATGTGCTATAGGATTGTGTCAGCTGCGTGGCCACGCTTAGTGCAAGGGTGTCTAATAGTTGAAAATACGCCGATACGATTGGATTAAAGATTATGTATTCATGTTCGTTTTGAAGCTAGGAGCTTTCCTTTGTAAGCGGACTCGTGGCGGGTTGGAATCGTGCGCGACTCCAGACTCCAGAGCTGATGCTGATGCGACTCCTCCGCCGGCGGGGGTTCTATCCCCGCAGTCACAACTTACATTTGTAATGGTCGAGGTTGAGTGGTAGAGAGGACTTTGTAGTACTAACGTCGCCTAACTTTGTTTTGCCAGTAGGTACATGCGTGGTATCGTGTGTTCCTTGTACGTAAGAATTTAGGCTTTCTTTAGGTGACCACTGAGGCGGGCTCTTAAGTTATGGGCAAAGAGAAACATCCCCTATAAAACTACTCCCGAAAGGCAACGTAGATGTTTTACTTTGTTTTAGTCAAAATACTGTTTGAAGGTTAATTTCATTATTATTCGATGTTCATATTTTTTATCGCCGCAAATGATTTGAAAATCGCCTAATGAGCAACCGTATAGTACAATGAATTAATTTAATCTTCGCTGCTCAGATAGGTTTTAAAGAATAATAGTTTAAAATGTGTTAAAATCACACAACACCATAAATCTAATCATGCATGTAGTTACTGTCCTTTTAAAATATTACAGTGCCCATTAGATTTCGTGTATATACTATAGAAATATTTTTAAACACCTCATGCAGAAATGTCAGTAATGTAGGTGTAACTAAGTAAGAGGAGCTCACTAATTGTAGTAACTCAGCGTGTAAAATATGTTAAGCCCTTCAAGCCTTCTTTATGTCGCTATTACCCAAATTAGCTCTGTTTCTCTTCACTGTTTATAACTTAATGTGACTGAAAAGCTTAAATGACTTAAAACACACCAGGTAACAGGTGAGTTTTCATCCGATATAAATACATTTCAACCTCTAAAGAATTTTTCTTCGTTGCTTTTTGGTGAACAATAACATGACGTTTTGATGAACAAGAACATGACGTTTTGGGATCAGGAATCTGATCTCGTCTTTAGGTGGAAAGTAACCTGAAACCTAAGGAAATAAGCTGGTCTAAAACTAATCAGCCTAAGCTGACCAGTTACCCACCGCCAAACAATTTTTTCTCAATAAATTAATAAAAAAGAACAAAAACACACACGCATAAAATAAACAAAAAAGCCAAAATAAAAGAGAAAATCATGTTGTTTGGTGGTGGGTGAATGGTCAGCTTACGCTGATTACTACCTCATTTTTAATGTTTTGTTATTTTTAGGACACTTTTTTACCTGAGAACGGGATCAGATTCCACATCCCGAAAGGTCGTGTTCTTCTTATTGACTAAAAAGCTATGGAAAACGTCTGCAATAATATTTCAAACTCGGAAATTCTACCATCGCCAGCAGTAAACTGTAAACAAAGAAGTTTAAAACGATGTTTGTACCGATAAAATTGTACAGTGAATGTGTGCGTTGATTTATATTTAAAGACCGTGTATTTATTTGTATTGTTATGTTTCAGCCGTACTGGGTTAAAAGCAGAGAATACTGGGACAGCAATTTTGAGGACCGCTACAAGTCAAGAAAAGCAGAGTGGCCGAAAACCCCATTAAAGGTATTTTAGTTAAAATATATATCATTGAGAGGATCTATCATGAAAGCATAGGCTATTACATTTAATATTTAAATAAAATAGGACCACTCATTCCGCTGTTTAAGCAAAAATCACTTTTTTGGCACTGTTTTGAAACAACTTGATGGATTTTTATAATTTTAAGTATATTGTATATGACAACAAAATACATATTTATTTCAAATTTCATCAAAATCGGACGAAATTTACTGTTTTTAGATCATGAAATCCCCCTTTTTTGGGCAAAGTACCCCCTAAAAGTGGGGAACAAAAGGAACATTTTTGTACCAAATTTTCTTAAGAAAATCGGACAAAAATGCAACTTGTAGAGAATACACACATATATACATGCGCATATAAAGTTTTGAACAAATGCTCAAAACGTGTTCTTGAGGTCAGGATTGGTGCGCATTTCTTGGTCCCGGGTCTGGGTCTTACCATGAAGACGGCATGAATATCTCATTTTCCAAAGGGAATTGGATGATAATCCTTAGTAAATGTAAATTTAGGTTAAGTAAAGTTTATTATACAGTATACTAATATTTAAATTTTTACCATTTGATTCAGGAGGAGTTGAGAAGCTCAAAACTTCAAACCGTTTTGTTCTACGATATTTGTTATCTTTGGCTAGAGAAATAGATAATTTTATTTTCTATCTAAACTCACTAATAATGACACAACAATGTTAGCCTAAAAATAACACATCCTTCATCTTGTACAAACTGAAACATGTGTAGCAATCTGTTAAAGTTTATTTCACGAGACAAACTAAACGAGAGATTTGTAGCATTTAATAACGTTGATTAGTGATTACACATAACCGTTGAAACAGCTGATATCCACAACTCTGATTTCACAACTGGAACAACAGCGATGTTATTGTGGTTGAGATTCACCAATAACCGGACCGCAAATAACAGTTCATTCCATACAACAGTTTGCATCCTGAGTTATGGCTGGACATAATGAAACCCGCAATGTGAACTTTAATATCTGGTCAACTCGTCTGTTTTTCTTTCTTTCCGTATTTTGAAATTATATTTCAAGTTTGTAGACTTGTTGAAACAAAGCCAGGGTGACACGCAGCTAAGCGCTAAAGCGGCGCTTGCATGAGTGAATTGAATTTCCTTTCCAATTTGTTACTCTTATTCTACTCTTACAGCTTCGCTTCGGCCTTCTTATATTATTTTCTTTATTTCTTTTTCAACGATGCCAAATTGTAATCAAAGAGCAAAATAAATCAAACCCTGTATTGTTTTTAAACGTTGTATTTAACGCATTTAAAGAAATACCAAATACCAAAATATGTTTTAATTTGAAAAAAGTAGTTGTGTAGCCAAAATAAGTGTTTTGAAGATAACACATTACTGTTCTTGATGAATTATGTAAAGATAATTTAACTTAGACAAGAATCTTGTGTCTGTTTGATTCAGGTGATCATAGTACCTCACTCTCACAACGACCCCGGGTGGTTGAAGACTTACGAGAGCTACTACCACTTTCAGACTCGCAACATCCTCAACCACATGGCCAACAAGATGACCATCCTCAAGAACATGACCTTCATCTGGTCTGAGGTGTCCTTCCTGGCCCGCTGGTGGGAGAGGTGAGTTCAGTCTACGATACGAACAAGAAAATACGATACGGTCCCCTCAGAGAAAACCTGAATTTGTCCGCACAAGGAACAGACACCGCGGCTGTAACAACTGGCCTTCTTTCAACTAATGCGGCCTAAGTGTCAAACTCGAGTGCTAACTACAGTGTAAGTTTTTACCTTTCAAAATAATTTTTACATCAATAAATATGATATAGAGAAGTTTTCCGACACGTGTGAAGAGCTTAATTTCTCATAATTTGTTCAATAGTTTCACAAATAAACTTTGAAACTGTCCAAGGTTTAGTGTTTTCAGCTATATTGTTTATACTTAAATAGCATAGTTTCAAAACTCTCTTTGGGTGTCTGAAAACTCCTCTAGTTTCCAAATACATCATGTTTATAAATGTAAAAATTATTTTGAAAGCAAGCATTGGGTTGCCATAAACCCTTGCATTGAAGTGTCGCTGCGCAGCTTAGATGGACTTTTTATCCACCTATAATTAAAAAATAACCACCTAACAAATTTAGTAAGGCTGAGAAAAACAAGCCAAACACAATGACAGTTTGATGAACAGAACCACAAAGCGGCCTAAAAAAAAGTGCTAAGTTGGGATCATGATCAGTTAGTTCGGATGTAGTCAAATAAGTCCAAATTACTCCCAAATACTTGGAAATAGTCGTATAGCTCAACATAAGGGATAATAGTTTTCCCAAAATAATTATACCTTCCTTTAATAGCGTGGTTCATTGCTTTTCAATAATGTCCCAGAAACAATAATTCAGACAATATTGTAAACTTACTAATTCATCGAACTTACGTTCAACTTAAAATGCAGCCATAAACCCACCGATGACAAGATGAGCTAATGAAGAAATTTAGTTTTACAATGGAATTGTCATTAAAAATAATAAGGTATAAAACATTATTTTACATTTTACAAGACCTGTAATCAATTCACCTTTTAATATCAGAAGCCTGGAAGGTAAAACTTGGATGGTAACATAATTCTCCAATTACGCTGCGAAGGATGAAGGATAATTCATACCCCTGACTCCAGGGTTAATGTTGTCCTTACTTAATAGCCAATTTATCTGAAATATTGTCTCTGACAGCTTGTTTGAGCTGAAGAGTTGTTATTAATATAGGTGTCTCTCTTTTTTTAAATCTTGTTTGAATAAAAGCGTGGCTTGTGAAAGATGTACTAAATTCTAAACTCAAGTCTTGTGAGATTCCTGCTTTAATTAACATTTGATGATATTTTTGATGTGTTTAATTAAATATTTCTACCTACTTCTGTGTTAGGCCATTTTATTGACTACTCTGTCGCAAAAACGTGTCATAACTGTGTGGGCACATACAATAAAGAGGTCTCAACATTTCAGGTGTTCTATTAATTGGAGCTTCATACAAAATTATAATTAGTGCACTGTAGTACTTCTTGGCCCAAGGGAATTGTAAAGTGTTTTTTTTTATTATAAAAGAAACATTGACCTAATTATATACCTTGCTCTTCTGTTTTTTATTTATAATTTAACTGAAGATTACTACTAAATTCTAATCAAAATAGCTATTTAAAAAAGGTTATTGTTGAGTTGTTTATCCAAAGATTCATTAAAATTTTTTAAACTTATTTTAAATTAAGAAAAGCTTTATTGAGTATGCCAAATTGACAAGTTAGAATATAGCTAACAGGAAATTATACGATAAGATTTTAGGAGGGGCATGATGCGCAAACACTCTCTGGATTACCCTTGTAATGATTAATGATGTTTAATGTTGTCCTGCAGTGCGCACCCCACACGGAAGCAGATGGTCCAGCAACTGCTGGAGGAGGGGAGGTTGGAGATCACTACGGGAGGATGGGTCATGACAGATGAGGCTACCAGTCATGTCTACGCCATGGTGGACCAGCTTATTGAAGGTATACATGTGTTAGAGGATAAAGCATATTTGTCTATGCTCTAGAAATAGACAAATATTAAACTACCAGGAAGATGGGATAATTCCTGAAACCGGTAGTGGTTCAAGAAACTGAATGCTTAATGTTTTTTTTAATTTGGAAAACAATAGCGATTGTGTCAATTTATCCGCTCAAATAATGTAACCCGTTTTGGTCCGCCATCTCAAATATCATAAAATTTGTTATAATAGAAAGAAATTTGTCTTTGTATACTATTTCAAATTGGGGTCACATGATGGGGTAAACTAAACAATCACACATGGACATGAAGGCATTCTTCTAACACTGAAGGCACTGTACTCAAAGGTACACCCTTACACAGTCCCTTATGACTGTATCAATAACAAAAGTCTCCATTATATGCATATGTCAAAAGGAGTGATTGCTATTTATGGAAACCAAAGCTTAAATCTTTAGCAAGAGTTTTAGAAAGATATCTTTAATGAATGTGTTATGTTGAAGTATATACCGTAAATGCTTTATGTTGCAGGTCACCAATGGCTAAAAAATAATCTGGGAGTGACGGTGACATCGGGCTGGTCCATCGATCCCTTCGGCCACGGTTCAACAGTTCCCTACCTGTTGAAGGCCTCCGGACTGTCCAGTGGGACTGTGATCCAGCGCATCCACTACGCCTGGAAGCAGTGGCTTGCTGAGCAACAGATGGGAGACTTCCTCTGGAGGCAGAATTGGGACAAGGACGGACACACGGATATGCTCGTCCACAATCAACCCTTCGACATCTACTCGATCAAGCACTCCTGTGGCCCTCATCCTCAAGTCTGCCTCAACTTTGATTTCCGTAAAATATCAGGTGAATATACTGAGTTTTCTCTCACGGCAGTGCCGATAGATGAGGAGAACCTGAAACAGAAAGCAGAACTTTTGTTGGAGCAGTACGGACGAACCGGATCTCTGTTCCCCCACAATGTGGTGTTGATGCCCATCGGTGATGATTTCAGGTACGATCATGATGTTGAGTGGGAACAGCAATACAGAAACTACAAGAAGATTATAGAGTATATAAACAAGCACAAGGACATTTACAATACTGAAATAGGCTTCGGTACGCCAAGAGATTATTTTGCAGCAGTAAAAGAAAGGATGCGAGATTTCAAGATTTTGAGAGGTGATTTCTTTGTGTACAGTGATATATTTGCTGAAGGAAGACCTGCATATTGGAGTGGGTATTTTACTACCAGACCTTACTGGAAAATCTTAGACAGAGAGCTTGAAGCAAATTTAAGATCAGCTGAAATACTCTATACTTTTGCACTCAACCATGCAAGAAATCAAGGTTTTAATAGTACTCTTAAAATACTAGAAAGAGATTATGAAAAGCTGACTCGAGCTAGACAGAACTTAGGCTTGTTTCAACATCATGACGCTATTACTGGTACTTCTAAGTCATTCGTAATGCATGATTATGCTTTGAAAATTTTTGAGGGAATTCAAGAGTCGATATTTGTTCAAGGTTACTCTGCCCAAACTATTTTGATGACGGAAGAAAGTGCCAAAAAATCAGATGTGCCTCCTTCAGCAAGAATTATTGTGCCTGATAGTGATAGAGAATCCTACGAAAAACTACCTAAGAAAGTTCCACTAAATATTAGAAAAGGTGAATTTAAGAAAGTTGTTATTTTTAACTCACTCGCACAATTTAGACAAGAAGTAGTAAAACTAAGTTTGTTGACACCGAGGGTGAATGTTGTCGACCATGAAGGGAATCCTGTGCTGTATCAGATTAACCCAGTTTGGAACAACACAAATCTATTAAAACGACAAAGAGTCCAAGAGGATTCAGCAGATCTAAACATGAAACTGTCCAAAATTCAGTATGAGTTAGTGTTTCTTGCCGACCTACCACCCTTAACTTTAAGCACATTCATAATTCAGTACTCTAATGAACAAAACTTTGATTTTAGATCAGTAATTTATTGTGAGTTCTGCAAGAAACACACAGAATTTGAAGTTAAGCCAATGCAAGTGGGCGATATCCAGCTAGAGAATCATGCTCTTAAACTGTTATTAGACGGAAGGTCTGGTTTCTTAAAAGCAGTAACGAAAAAGTCAACAAATCACACAACTCAAGCAGGAATTGCTTTTGCAGCTTACCCCTCAGCTCAATTCCACTCTGGTGCCTACTTGTTCAAACCGGATCCTAACTTACAAGAAACGGAAAAAGAAATACTTGATGAATACCCGGGACAAAAGATCGTCATAACTTCTGGCCCGATAGCTTCAGAGCTAACAGTGATCTATGGGAATCTTTTGACACATTCTATTACAATTTTCCATAGACCTGGACCCCTTAGTCAAGGTATATACATTGAAAACTATATTGATTTTGAAGCTCCTCCTAAAAACAGAGAAACGGAAATGTTCATGAGGATCGTCAGTGATATAAAAAATGGAGAACCTCCTGAATTTTACTCTGACCTCAACGGCTTCCAGATGCAAAGAAGAGTGAAGGTCAAGCGAATAGGAATTGAAGGAAACTATTTCCCTCTAACCTCAATGGCTTACATTCAAGACACAAAGCACAGACTAAGTCTGTTAGTGGACCATGCCCAAGGGGCTGCAGCTTGGCAGACAGGCTGGTTAGAGGTCATGTTGGATAGACGGACTCTCTACGATGATTCCAGGGGGATGGGAGAAGGAGTTGTTGACAATAAAAGAACTTTGACTAAGTTTTGGTTTCTTCTAGAGCATATTCATGATACTAACGAGTTCTCCAAGCCTAGCTTGTTAGCCAACTACTTGTCTCTAGGCTTAAACTATCCTCCTAACGTGTTCATATTTGAAACACAAACCAACGACATTGTCGTGAACAAGCCCAAGCTGAACTTCCACTCGAGAGTGAGACTGATCTCCAAGCCGTTGCCGTGTGATGTACACTTGATGAACTTGAGGACCTTGGCAGATCCTTCATTCACCCAGTTCCCCTCCAACTCCGCCCTCATGTTGTTACATCGGCAAGGATACGCTTGCAACGCTGCCACCGATGTAGTCATCCCTAAGTGCAGTGTTCAACTGACTGCTAGTGGCTTTTACCCGAGAACGTTCTTCCAAGGGTTGAAAACCAAAAGTATAGTGCAAACTACGTTAACAGGGTTACATAAAGTTAGTAGTGTTAGTTCTTTTGACAATATTGTTGTGCAGCCGATGGACATTGTTACGTTGAATGTAACGTTCGCTCATTGATGTAAGCAGATTTTAATTATTTATATTATTGTTATGTCAAAGGGCTGTGTCAGTTAGTGAAAACCTTGCCTAGGTTCCTGGTTGAAAAGAGTACAATATATACTATACATCACACTTCTTAATGATAGTGACGGAACCAAATGGATTATTATTTTAGCGTTTACGTAAGTTCTTTTAATTTCATTTTTGTGTTATTAATTATTTTAGGGCATAAACACGCAAGAAGCGGGCATTATTGTATTTTATTAATAATTTAGTAAAACTACTGATATTGAATTAATTTTATAAAACGTTAAACTATGTATATATAAAATTTTAAAATAAAAATACTGAATTAACAATCAAAGGTTGTATATCCACAACATGTTTCAGCTAATTTAAAGCCATTATCTAGTGGAAAAATAGAGAACAAAATAATAACACTTTAAGTTTTGAGTTTACAAAATAACGTTAAACTATGTATTATTTTTATAATTTTAAAGTAATACCATTTCAAAATTATTTAAATAAATTGTATCGATGAAAGGTGTGTGGCACAACTTGTAGTGCTCTTAGGCCTTGAAGTTTTGAGCCTTAACATTGAACATTTTGACTAAATAAAATACTCATAGCTAGAAACAAACTGAAACAAAAAGAGCCTCGTAATTTTGTTTCCAATAATTTCATCCAAAAGCCTTCTTGTACAGACGTATAAAAGACGTCCTGTCTGAAAACGAGCAAATAAATATTCTTTCAAAATGGTCGGCAGCTTAAACTTAATGAGTACAAATTGACAAAAGAGAAAACTAATATCATACCAAAAGAACCAGCCATGAGAGTTTTGCTTGGACATTCCCTTAAATAAAATGGTTTGTATTTGTGCCTCTTTATTTGAATTTTATGTAATGCTCATAAATTTCAAAATTGAAGTCAGATAAAATATTAATACTCTTTTTTACAGCCCTAATAATTATCTAAAAGACTTCTTTTATAACTAACTCTTTGCATTACATAAATACAAGTTTTTAAACAAGAGTGTGTTATTTGGCTTTCACAAACATATTCAGTTTGATCTAGTAAATTGACATTGTGTAGGGTACCTTATTTTATTTATGATGACGGGGATATTAGTTAATTATATTAAAACTATGATATTATACTGTATATCTTAACATAACTTTTAGGATATTTAGATTTTAATTAGTTAATGAAGTGTTTTAAAGAATATGACTAGACTGAAATAATATGTAAATATATGTAAATATAGTTTAAACAAACTTATAAATACTGTAAATATTGCATTGTTCATAGCTTAAGAATGAGTATTTTTTTACTCGTATATTAGTACTATTTTTAATTGTTAAATTGTACATAAAGCTGAAATTTGTTAAGAACTCATGAACAAGTAAAGGGTTATAACTTATGTTGGTATAAATTTTAAAAAACTTAGATCTGTGTATAATTGTATTTTATGTCAAATAGTTCCTTTGGTCCTTCCTTTTAAGGCAGCTTAAGTTGTTTGTTTGCTAGGTTATTACGATAAGTTTTTACACAGAAATGTTCTAACGTATATACCATATAATTTGCATGTTAAAACAAGTATACATTTTATACAACCGGTTTGGCAGTTTTCAAAAATCATGCAGCCTTTAATTAATTTAGATTATTACTATACTAAGTTTGTCAATTTTCATATTTATATGTTCAAAATACTCTTTATGATATTTTTATTTTATTTTCTTCCAATTACCTAATGTACGGTAAACCAAAAAGTGTTATTTGATTAATTATTACAAGTTTTATACGTAATTTTATTCACAGATTTATTTATTTAGATTTTTTTACATTATGTGCTAAGGTTTATAACTTTTTTTATCTTAAATTTGGTTGTAAGATTTTTTTAAACTTGTTTGTGTTGGCCTAAATGTAAATTTACTATGTTTAAACTTGAACTGTATTTATTTATTTTAAATGTGGACCATATTTTATCTTTACCCCAAATTTAAGTTAATACAGGTTTCCCAAAACTTAGCTAAGGTTATACAAAATAAATTCTATTAACAAAGTTAACAAACGTGATGTGTTGTCACTCATTTTTCCTGTTTAATAAAATCTCTCGTGTGGTATTAGTTAGCACATTAGTACATTGTCCGGAAACCCCTTCTTTATCCTTTACTAAAGAACACTGATGTGTTTTGCACAAGCAATGCATATAAGAATAAAGTGTATCCATGGGAATTGAATTGTCACTCTTATTAGCGAATTTCCATAGGTCATTTCTATCGCCAGAGATAACAAAATTTCTTATCACAAAACAGTTTTGAGTTTTCTAACACCTCCTGAGTCAAATGGCAAAACTTTATACATGTTTGACTATTCTACAGATCACATTTTTTGGTTGATTTTTATGAAATTTGGTAGCCTTGTTTATTTTATAAAACTTAAGGTACGTTAGCTAGAAAATTGGTCCAACCAAAGTGATCTTTTGAAGAGACGTTTCCTAACAAACATGGGTTTTTAAGTTATTAAAATTGTATCTAAGATCTGATTTTAAATAAACTTAATATTTTGGCGTACCTAGCACAAGTACCAAAAATTAAAAAATCCATCAGCCAAACCAAGATGACAGCAAAATATTTTCAGCCACCATCTTGATCTAAATAGATTTTTATCTTTTTGCTACACCTTTTTGAAACAGCAGTACAAAGACAAGAGCTCATTATGGACTCGGCCCATCCGAGAAGCAAAATTGTCTAAAGTAAACAGAGCAGTTTACTGTTCCACTGACCTACTTTCAACGGACCCTGGTTCTCTTCAGATGTCACAATTCCACCTGAGACCATCACACTACCTAGAGAGTTCTTAACTCCTCGCCAAGCATACCAAGGTAAGTCTTTTTATTTAAATTATAAACATGTGTTTCACCTTAGCATCATCAGTCTAGTCTTTTAATAAATAGAAAGTTTAATCATTTTAGTCCTTGTGGTATAGTGAGGCTTATTTCTTTTCAGATACTCGTCAAGATATCAAACGTCACTTCCTTAATGTGGCTACGTAAAAAAGGCTTACCAGTGTGCTTCATTGACTATGCGAGATGTGAACTACTCCCAGAAAATGTTGTTAGACATCAAGAGAAAGATTATTTAGGACCACGTAATTTTGAAGTTCTGTAGTTTATCCTGCCATAAAAAAAACCTGCCTAAAAATCTGTGGAGAACAAGGGTGGCTATTCGGCGCCCTCTCACCTTCACGCCACTTGCTTGTTTGTGGAAAAAGATGCTAAAATGGGGGAAATAAGGGACGTCTCTCCAGTTCAAAAGCTATTCAAGAAAAAGATCCAGAATCTCATGCTTAGGGAAAAAACTTGTACCTAAAATTATTGACGAGTTTTCATGAATGGCTTTTGAACGGAACAAGTCAACAAGATAAAAAAACCATTTTGCAAGCATTCAGCCTTAAATGCTACTTCTCAGGTTTGGCATGATTTGCAGTCATAAACTGGGCACTCTTTACAACCAAGCTTTATTTATTACTAATAAATTTTGTAGTGTGATTTGAAAATATGTGTACATATTCGTTTGGCTCTACATTGGTTTCTTTTTCTGTTTCAATTACCAAGTAGCTGAATAATATTCGGCTTGTTAATTGAAATTATTCTTATTAATTATTCTTAGAGCGTGTTCTAGCTCTAAGAGCCATTTTGAAGACGTTGCAATCATCATCATCGTAGAATTTTTATTTTAGCCTTCGCAGCCCTCAGCGAAGAGCCTTGCTTTAGTCACATGTTCTACGAATGTTATGCAGTTGCGAGTATAGCTCTTAGCCATCTTGTTCTCGATCCAACAGGAAGAAAAGACTTTATCTTTGCTGAAGGATCTTTAGAAAATGTTGAATATGTAGGCTAAATCTGTCGACTGTAGTAAGTTCACTGATCCAGAATCTTTGGTAAAACTTGGTTTTTGTGAGTTGAATGAAAAGCATACCGTACAACCAAAGACAATGTATTGTCTTTGGTACAACATCCGCAAGGAGTGGACTGTTTTGTATAACTAAAGATTTGTTTTTCATATACATATTTCGCCATTTCATTTTTTTCTAAGAACTGTAGACCAGTCAACACAGGTGACCTTTTATTGCCGAATATCTTAGGAAATCAGTATTTTGAAAGCCCCTTCAAAATAATACCGCTACAACTGAACAGTTGTGTATGTTTAAAGCGTGTCATTTTTTGCAGGCACCTTGGTTCTTTAATTGTTATATTGGATGTATATTGATAATAAACATAGTTCATGTTAACAGAACAAATTAAATAATTCAACAATATTAATTTTAAACTTAAAATGTATTAAAGAAACTGTTTTAATTTTTGTATGCACAATTGTCAAGGGTTTCTTTTAATATTCAAACCCTAATACTCTATCTTGTTCCGTTCGGAAGTTCTTTTGGATAGTTTTTCTTCAATTACTTTAGAATGGGACAAGATACGAAAAAGGGAGTTGAATTTTCGTGTTCAGCGGGACGAGACGGTTACAAAAATATATAATTTGTCATATGTTAGTGTTTTCCCAAAAATCAAAGGTTTAAAACCTTTGCCCGTATTTTTTAAATAAACACTTTTTTCTCCAAAACCTGACATTTGTGTAACCGTCTTGATGCGCTTAACACGAATCTTTAACCCCCGTTACGGTATCTTGTTCCGTTCGAAAGTTATTCACGAAAAACCAGCAATAATTTGAGGAGCAAGTCCTGTCCCTAAGCATGATTTTTTTATGTTTTCTTAAATTTCTTTTGAACGGGACAAGATACGAAAACAGGAGTTGAATATTTGTGTTCAGTGGGACGAGACGGTTACAAAAATGTATAATTTGTCATATGCTAGAAAAAAGTATTTCCCCAAAATTTAAGGTCCCCAAAAAATGGCGAAATATGAACATGGAAAACATATTGTTAGCTATGCAAAAGAGAGTCCACTCCTTGTGGATGTTGTACGGTGTGCTTTTCATTCAACTCACAAAAAACCAAATTTTACCAAAGATTCCCGATTAGTTTACTTACTATAGTCGAAAGATGTACAACTTTTAACATTTTGTATTGTTGCAGGCTCGTCAAAAGGCCCCTAAGCAAATTATCATGTATTTTCTTCCTGTTGGATCGAGGATCTAATCACAACTGCACAACATTCAAAGAAAATGTGACTAAAGTAAGGCTCTTCGCTGATGTCTGCGAAGGCAGAAAAAATTTTATGTTGGTTGCAATGGCTTCAAAATGACTCTTAGAGCTGTCAAAAGAATTCAGCTAGTTGGTAATTGAAAAGAAATATGGAAAAAGATATAATTGTAGAGCCAAATGAATATACGAATATAGAGATATTTTTAAACCACACTGATCAGTAATAAACCTTGGTCGTAAAGAGTGTCCAGTTTATGATTGCAAATCAAGCCAAACCTGAAAATAGTATTTGAGACTGAATGCTTACAAAGTAGTGCTTGCAATTTTTCTAACATTAATATATGGAAAAGCTTTATAAATATAGAGCCAGGAGTCATTTCGTTTAGTAATGATCTGAAAGTCTCAAAACTGAAAGATGTGAAATCGTTATTAGGAAAACTTATGGTGACGAAGGGTTCATTTCCTTTTACACTGAGATGTTGGATAACCAAAACTCAGATGAAGAGGAAAATCCTGAGGAAGAAAACTAGTTGTGTGTCGGACGCCAGGAAGAAGATGAAGTTTTCCAAGAAATAAGGGTGTAATAGCATCAGGATCTAAGTAGGCTAATTTACTAGTTAGCCCACCTAGTTTTCTTTGCTTACTTGTTTACCGTTTGTACTTAAGAACAATGTCTCAAATAAAGTATTATTTATTTCAGTTAGTTTGTTTCAAATGATGCCCTAACCATGAAGATTTGTTCCGAAACATGATTGATCCAAAATTTGTTTCTTTACATCATTGAATCGTACTGTCAACAGGATTTTCTGAGTACATATAAACACTTTCAGATGGCACTTCGGTGCAAAAATAACCATGAAATGAATTCCACTAGGCGACCCATGATTTTTTCAATCAATTTTACACAGTCTTCAACATAAAACTTGTCTTTTCAAATTACATGAGAATAGACCTATGTGTGATCTTAGAGTAAAACAATACATATTGATCAACGCATAATTTTACTAGTTTCTTTCTGCCTTATCTTGTAAGTAAACGGGTTTGTTTAATACACTGTTCATTGTACATATAACAAGTGGTAACAACTTGAAGAGAGCAGAGTTTGCGTAAGCCTAATACAACAGATGTGCCTACTCTACAAACATTGTTACTGGTAATTTGATTCTCACTGGTCAACCATTTACTTACTTGGGGTCTAACACATTTACCAACTTTCTACACATGCTGTATATATTTTAGCAAATTTTCTTTGAAAATTGAACTATTCATTTCTCTCGCAAATAGAACGAAACGTCGTAAAATTGCAGTTTGCATTTTTTGCTTATATTTATTTATATATGTGTTAACACCCTACAGGAAGCATTTTTAGTTTCACGAAATTTGGTACAAATGTTCCTTTTGCAAATCTCTAGGTTAAGTTCGTTAACCAGCTAGATCGGACAGTCCGTTTCAAAATGGTAGCCATTCAAAGATTTGATTTACTTATCAAATTGTAGCAAAACCATAATTGAATACAAAGTTCACCCTGCAATTTTGTTCTATAATTTTTCTTTCTCAACTGATCTAAACAACCCCGTTGCTCTAGAACCTACTGTTTTTAAGTAATTTCTGTTTAATTATTTAATCAAAATTTCTGCAGTTTGACATTCAGAGCACTGGGCATAAATTAAACTGTTAACTAATTTACTAGACTATAATACTTTGGAAGCAGAAAGTAAAAAGGTAAAGTCTTGTTTACCAAGGCAAAGTTAGGACAAAGAAAAGAAATGTATAATATTGTACACAAATAAAGACGCGTTTGGTGTATAGTACCACAAATTTAATGGATTAGTTCCATAGAAATAACACAGTTGAAATAATTTTGATAACGTTTATTGAGATAATTGGTCAATAGTAATTGGATAATAGTCAAGAGCACTGTCGATGAAAATAATCAATAGCATATATTTCACGAATTCCAATCGCGAATCTGAGATGCAAATAATTTAAAGTTCTATAGGTTGAATTAGATACTAGAATAAACTGCAGCTATGTGTAGTAAAATATACATATTTCTACCATAATAAGGCGTAAATCATTTTTTGTGGGTACATATGAGAAGCTACAAGCATTCTTAGTATTTACAAATATGATATATTTCATGTACAAAGTATCAAAACTAGTCTACGAATAGGCTTACATTTTACTACTTGCGTAGATTATTCATAGTCTAACGTAAAACTATACAAACACTTTTCCGAGTAAATTAATATTTACACAAGTATATATGCTACGTATGTATGTTTGCACGTTTTGTTTGTAAACAAGTCAAAAGTATACTCTTTAGGTTGTTCTTACTACGATTAGTTAAAAAACAAACTATTCTATTTGAAAAAAATAGTTTAAAAAATCATAACAATTTATAACTTTGGTTTAAAGTAATCGAAGTCTTTAGTTCAAAATACTTCTTATGTCAATTGTAGTATCGAATCACAGCTGATGATATGGGAATACTTTGATTTGCTTTTCTTTGATACACCTGCCCCTCTTATAGGGTATTTTAAGGTGAATATGGAATGATAATGGGTGTGATGAGATGTAGCCTTGTTACAAACCAGGGTCCCCTGTTCCCCAGAGTAGGTCATTAATTAATAGCCCAACGACAAATGAAATGGATCAACGGCTTAACGCGACTTCCGAACCACTGTATCCTAAATCCATCCTAAACATAACTCCTACGCACAACTGTTTCTTGATATTCCCGTAGTTTGGTGGGTTTGGGGTTGAAGAAGGTCGTGTAACGATGATCAAGAGGCAAGACGCGATTCTGAAGACCCAAGAACAAGTATTTATGTCTCCCTCGAGGCGGGGAAATCTCTCAGATCTCTTCCAATTTATGATTTCCCGGATCCGCATTCTCTTTGATCACAATTTCTTACCATTGATGTGAAAAAATACAATAGTATAGTTTCTTTTTCCATATAGATTACCGTACTCAAAATTACAAAGTAAAACGTATGGCAAAGCCTTTCTAGCTAATATGAAGGTAGTAAAAATACTTAAATGTTTCATGGATAATTAATAACTGTTACCCATGTAACCCCCTTCATAACATTGGTAGGTTAAAATTCTAAACATCCTGCAGGGAAAATTAATTTCAAATCCTTATCCATCTTACCTTTATACTCTATGTACATTTGGAAACGGAATTTTTAGGGCCAAGTACATAATCCACAAGAAATTAAAATTTCATCCCACCAAACTGTGTTGTTAATACAAAATTGTATAAACCCTCCTTCATCTACATCCATTACATATAGGTTTCAGCCAATCAGTGACTGAAGATAGTACTCCACAATTATGAATGTAGATTATAATGGATTAATAATTATGAAGTTTGGACGCGGTGTGAACCTGAAGAACTAAATTATAGTTATATCCATTACATGTTAGATTTAAAATTCATAATAGTGGTGGAGATCAATTTAATTAGAAACCCGGACATTTTCGGCCACTTCAGGAAGAAAACTACTCCCTTGGGGTAGTTTTCTTCCTGAAGTGGCTGGAAAAATCCGGTTTCTAATTAAATCCATTACATAACTCACAAAATAACCCTTAACTTCAACTTCCAAACGTTACATTCAACGTAACAATATCCATCGGCTGCACAACAATATTGTCAAAAGAACTAACACTACTAACTTTATGTAACCCTGTTAACGTAGTTTGCACTATACTTTTGGTTTTCAACCCTTGGAAGAACGTTCTCGGGTAAAAGCCACTAGCAGTCAGTTGAACACTGCACTTAGGGATGACTACATCGGTGGCAGCATTGCAAGCGTATCCTTGCCGATGTAACAACATGAGGGCGGAGTTGGAGGGGAACTGGGTGAATGAAGGATCTGCCAAGGTCCTCAAGTTCATCAAGTGTACATCACACGGCAACGTCTTAGAGATCAATCTCACTCTCGAGTAGAAGTTGTCGGTGGTCTGTGTTGTAAAGACGTTAGGAGGATAGGTCAAGCCTAATGATATGTAGTTGGCTAGCAAACTAGGCTTGGAGAACTCATTAGATTGGTGGATATCTTCTAAAAGTAACCAAAACTTGGACGAAGTTCTTTTGTTGTCAGTGACTCCTTCTCCTAAGCCTCTGGAGTCGTCGTAGATAGTCTGTCTATCCAACATGACCTCTAACCAGCCTGTCTGCCAAGCTGCGGTTCCTTGAGCATGGTCTACCAACAGACTCAATCTTCGCTTTGTGTCCTGAATATAAGCCACTGAGTTTAAAGGGAAGTAGTTGCCTTCGATTCCTATTCGATCGACTTTAACTCTTTTTTGCATTTGGAATCCGTTTAAATCAGAGAAGAATTCAGGAGGATTCCCATTTTTTATATCGCTAATGATTCTCATAAACAATTCTGTATCCTTATTTTTGGTAGAGCTGCTGAGGTCAAAGTCGTTCTGAATATGAACCCCTTCTTTAAGAAAGTTTGGCTTATGATAAATTGTGATAGAATGAGTTAGTAAATTTCCATAAAGTACTTTTAACTCAGAAGCGATTGGGCCTGACATTATGAATACACGACTAGAATGATCTTTGAGTATTTCTCGATCAGTGTCTTTGTAGTTTGAATTAGGTTTAAAAAGGTATGCTCCGGATTTCCGTTGGACTGATTGGTACGTAGAAAATAAAATCTCTGCTTGAGTTGTCTGATTTGTCGCCTTTTTGGTTATTGCTTTCAGAAGTCCTGATGTTCTATCTACCAACAACCTGATTGCCTGGTTTTCTATATAAAAGTCTCCTGAAGGCAATGGATCCATCTGGAACTCTGTAGGTCTCTCACACAAGTCACAATACACTTTTGATTTGTAATCAGGCTCTGGTTTGTCAGATTGTTCTATATAAAACGTAGTTAGCGTCAAAGGTGGTAAATCTGCTACGAACATTAGCTCGTACTGAGAGGTTGAAAACTTTAAATTTGAATCTTCAACTTTTTCTGGCATAAGATTGACTTGATAAGAAACTTTATTTCCTTCATGATCAACCACTTTTATCTTGGGTGAAGATACATTAAATCTGACTACTTCTTGTCTGAATTGTCCAAGTGGGTTGAATATTACAATTTTCTTCAAGCCCTCCGTCGAAACACTTAACTTATCAGAAAACCTCTGTGATGGTTCTACTACATGTAAACCGGTGGCAAGAACATCAGACGAATCTTCCTTCAATAATATACTTCCCGCTGAGTAGCTTTGAACAAATAGAGAATCTTTTATCCCTCCCATGATTTTTGACGCATAATCATTCATCACGTAAGATTTTGAAGTGCCGGTAATCGCGTCGTGGTGCTGGAAAAGCGCCAAGTGCCTCCTAGCACGAGTTAACTTCTCAAAATGTTCCTTCAACTTATTCAGTGCGAGGTTGAACCCCTGAGCTTTTAAACGATTTAATGCAAAAGTATACAATATTTCAGCTGACCTCAAGCTTGCTTCTAGAGTTCTATCCAAAACCTTCCAATAAGGTCTAGTTGTAAAATACCCAGTCCAATAGGCGGGCGTACCTGCAACATAGACATCGCCGTAAGGAAAGAAATCACCTTTCAGAACCTTCAGGCTATTCATACGGTCCCTGACTGCCATAAAGTAATCTCTTGGCGTCCCAAAACCTATTTCACTGTTGTAAATATCTCTGTTTTTGTTTATATAGTCAATGATTTTGTTGTAGTTCGTGTATTGCTGCTCCCACTCAAGGTCACGTTCATATCTAAAGTCATCTCCGATGGGAACCAGGACCACGTTGTGAGGAAAGAGCGATCCGGTCTTCCCGTACTGCTCGAGAAAGAGTTCAGCCTTCTCTTTCAAGTTTCTTTCATCAATGTTCACCGCTGTTCGGGTATATTCGTTGTTCTCACCTTGGACTTTTCGGAAATCAAAGTTCAAGCAGATTTGGGGATGAGGGCCACAAGCGTGTTTAATAGAGTACAGGTCGAAGGGTTGGTTGTGGACGAGCATATCCGTGTGTCCGTCCTTGTCCCAGTTCTGCCTCCAGAGGAAGTCTCCCATCTGTTGCTCAGCAAGCCACTGCTTCCAGGCGTAGTGGATGCGCTGGATCACTGTCCCACTGGACAGTCCGGAGGCCTTCAACAGGTAGGGAACTGTTGAACCGTGGCCAAAGGGATCTATGGACCAGCCTGATGTCACCGTCACTCCTAGATTGTTCTTCAGCCATTGGTGACCTGCAACATAAATACTTTATAATCTAAAAGTATGTCAGGTTTCAATAACACAATAATTATCATATATCTACTGTACTTAGATGAAAAAAAGGCCGACTATCATCTCAAGTTCCCTAAAGATGTTTCATTGAAAATGAGCGAAACGTCAAATAGTTCCTCAAAAATAGTATAATAGGCACTATAAATAGTGTAAATAGTTGATTGACGCGGTCTGCACCGGAAGATTTAGATTATATCTGTGATATCTGTACGTTTTAAACATGGTAGAATGGTTTTGTTTTGTCCGTTATTGCAGAATTGCTGGAGAAGGCTTCGCAACCCTAAAATGTACTTATATTGGTTTATAGAGTTTTGACGTTATTTATTTTATGGTAGATAATCTAAAATAGGTAGAGGATTTGAGGGAATTTATTTCAATTATTTTTAAAATATAATTTTTAACAATTGTTGCTCAGGCTCTTTAAGGCTTATAAAGCGTTTTATCTTTACAGTATAATGGACACTATACTGGAAAGCATTTACATAGATTTTTGCGATCTATGATATTGAAACAAAGTATGCTACCACACTTTTTACTTTTTTTTCAAAACACATTCGAGTCTGTAAATGACCATTTGACGTTTGCTCAGAATGCTTGAGTTTTAAAAATCTTTATATACGCGTCTGATTTCCTTAGTAGTGCGAGTAGTTTTAATTAAAAACAATTCCAGTAAGCTTTACATAATTTTCCAGAACAGATCCAAGTTGGTACATTTGTTCGTGGGTGTCTGGGGATTAAGTAAGACGAATTCCCCGGCCACATAAGGCGAGATGAAACTGGCCAGAATATGTGACCTGACTTGACTTATATATCTCTGAAACGGTTAGACTTCCAACATAGTTCTATATCCATATTGTTTCATAACAACCCAGTCATGTTTAAATACATCCTATTTTAAAATAATTAATGGTGTTTTCTTTCTACATCAGTTGGACGAAACAGTTCAGACAAGAAAGATATAGCGGTCTAGTTTTCTAAGAAATATGCAGTTATAAGATCCTGGATTGAACAAAGGACGTAACCTAAGTATTTCGATACAAATTTACTTAACCATTCTCATTTAAACATTAGATGAGGGTAGAAAATATAGCCTAATCTCATTTGTAAGATTTTTACTTGGAAATTGAGTTACACGTTTTGGTTGGTTATTACTTGCAGTGGTTTTCATAGCCCTGATTTCCAAACCAAGATTAAGTATGTTTTTAATAATATTCACCTGTACACTGTATGATAAAAAACAAAATATAAAGACCTCTAAATATACATGTAATCTACCTTCATAAGTTGGTCAATCATAGCGTACACGTGTGAGTTTGTTTCGTCTGTCATCACCAGCCTGTAGTGGTTATCTCTATCTCTGCCCTCCAACAGTTTAAAAAATTATCACCTTCTTAGTAGAGTCCGCTCTGTACTAAATACCAGTATATACATAAAGACGTAATCTACCTTCATAAGTTGGTAACATAGCGTACACGTGTGAGTTTGTTTCGTCTGTCATCACCCAGCCTCCAGTATCTAACTTCTCTGTTCCTCCAACAGTTTGTGCACCATCACCTCTTAGCAGAGTCCGCTCTGTACTAAATACTCGTATACATAAAGACGTAATCTACCTTCAATAAGTTGGTCAATCATAGCGTACACGTGTGAGTTTGCTTCTGTCTGTCACCCAGCCTCCAGTAGTTATCTCTCTGTTCCTCCAAATGCAGCACCACCTTCTTAGCTGAGTCCGCTCTGTACTAAATACTCGTATACATAAAGACGTAATCTACCTTCAATAAGTTGGTCAATCATAGCGTACACGTGTGAGTTTGCTTCGTCTGTCATCACCCAGCCTCCAGTGGTTATCTCTAGTCTCTGTTCCTCCAACAGTTTGTGCACCATCACCTTCTTAGCTGAGTCCGCTCTGTACTAAATACTCGTATACATAAAGACGTAATCTACCTTCAATAAGTTGGTCAATCATAGCGTACACGTGTGAGTTTGCTTCGTCTGTCATCACCCAGCCTCCAGTGGTTATCTCTAGTCTCTGTTCCTCCAACAGTTTGTGCACCATCACCTTCTTAGCTGAGTCCGCTCTGTACTAAATACTCGTATACATAAAGACGTAATCTACCTTCAATAAGTTGGTCAATCATAGCGTACACGTGTGAGTTTGCTTCGTCTGTCATCACCCAGCCTCCAGTAGTTATCTCTAGTCTCTGTTCCTCCAACAGTTTGTGTAACCATCACCTTCTTAGCTGAGTCCGCTCTGTAACCGTAATAATAATAATTTGTAACTTATTGGTAAATATGCAAGACATACTTTGTGTTACAGAATTGTTTATGGAAACATAACCTTCAATAATATTAGTTTTATTCGATACTATCTTTCACGAGCAATGCTGGGATCGTCAGACCTGCCTGTAATCTATCTACTCACATTTGTTTGTGGATAGGTCTGACGATGCGAGCATTGCTCTTGAAAGACCTCAACGAATAAACTAATATTATTAAGGTGTTTGTTTCCATACTAAACTCTTTATAAATTTCAATAAGACTGAACTTCAAGAATGATACTTTGTGTTGACAAAAGAAAAAAGGAAAATGTACAAAGTAATTATCAGTAACAACCGACAATTTAAAAATACTAATTAAGTGAAATGAAAATTTTAAAGGAAATTTGATAAACTCTTATAATATGATTAGTTATTTAGATCTATAAACTCTGTAAAGAAATAAAACTAATGGTTAATTATGAGTCTTTTAATTTTAAATTTTGTCAAAAAGGTTATCTAGGATGGAGTGGAGCCAGATTTTCATGTTCTTCTTTTTAATGAGGATTTTGAAAGCTCTACAAGTACTGTGCTGTATTTTCTATGTTTTCAAAGTAGTTTTGTTCAAGACAAAAATGTAATTCAACAACATTTGTTTTAAATCAGCCTTGAAAATATGTGTATCTATAATTTTAAAGTATTCATCTCACAGTAACACTATTTATAGTGATGGTGCTTTTTGGACTGCAAGCCACTATCGTAACTTTTCCGCCCGTACTAAGCAGCACTTCATGGTATTTCCATGTCTTTAAGTTTGTTATGGAAATAATCCATTAAATGCAAGATTATGTACACGGCCATTTCACCTTTTGAAAATCACAATCAGTTCTATGAAACACCTTTTAACTCCTCTGCATTTTTTTAAATCGAAAGTCAAAGTGAACAAAAGTCTTGTCCAACTCACTTGTCCCACCAGAGGGCAAGGAAGGATATCTCTGACCAGATGAAGGTCATGTTCTTCAACACGCTCATCTGACTCGCCATGTTGTCGAGAATGTTGCGAGTCTGACCTTGGAAGTAACCTTCAAACGTGTTCAGCCAACCCGGGTCATTGTGTGAGTGAGGCATCAGGATCACCTGAGGACGAAAACGTGTCCAGTCAACTGAAATTTTAAATTGGAATGTGTTGAAATTGCATGAGTAAATGAAATAATTAAAACAAAATTTACAAGACTTTTAGTGAAAGCAGACCCATAGTGGAGTAAAGTCGCGCGCGACTCTGGGGCTCATCACTCCGGTGGCACAGGTTCAATTCCCGCAGTAACCACTAACGATTTGTTAAGTGAATTTAAGGTGACGCTAGGTACAGGTCGAGGTTGAGTGGTAGAGAAGATTCTTTGTAGTCATAACTTCGTCTCGTTAAACCAGACAGTCTAAGCCTTTTTATAAGGTTTTTAGCACTATTTGGCACTTATTTAAATCTAACTGGCAAAATATAAGAGGTTTCGCCATGATATTTTAGAACTTTATTTTAGAATGTTAGCCAAGTTAGGCCTGTAAATACCTCAAGGATCTATTCATATTTAGTTGTCGTTTGATTAGACTCAATACTGATAAAATTAAAATTGTTTGTAAATTTGTTTGCTCATATAATTCATGTGACTATGAGAAACTACATATTATTTTGAATGTATGCGCATGAAATACTCGTTTAAGGTAGGTTCTAAAATCTTAATACTTTATGTTTTCTTTCATTGTGATAGAATAAATATTTCGTTCATTTATTTAAAACAACTAACAACTTTTCAAGACGAAACTAACCACACTTAGACATTTCAAGATCGTCTCGAAACGTTAGGCTAATAAGCCAACAAAAAAATGTTATAACGTGCTTCGTCATATACAGTACAATTGAATCTAACTAACAGCTGTAAAGCATTAGTGCTTGGAAAGCTTGTCTTTCCACTTCATACTCGTAGCTGTACAAAACTTAAAAAATTGCCCCTATAAATATAGCATTTTTGGTTTTAAAATGTAACTCTGGATTCAAATTAGCTGAAAGGGCTTTCTTTGTAAGGCTTCTTTTAAATGTTTCTTTCCCACAGCATCAGTATGGCTAGCTACGAGTATATGTTTTCTTTTACTTGAAAGTCAAAGGATTTGAATTTTGACGTACACACCATATTTTACCCCCTCAAAAACCTACCCTTGAAATTGAAATGTGTCAAAACCCTTTCTTAGTGGGTTATTTTAGGCTACCATAAACAGGAGTGCAAAAATTCATGTTTATAGGCCTAGTAGTGTGGGCTGTCGTCTGATTGTAAGTCAGTCATGTATATAGATTTTTGCTAAAAGTCTTATAAAATCTCTTTGTTTTTTATTTTTCAAAATCACTTTGGAGTCTCGTACCTTTAAGGGCAGCTTCGACCAATCTGCTCTTTTCGCTTTGTATCGCTCTTCGAAGTTACTGTCCCAGAACACTTTGTTCCCCATCCAGTTTGGCTGAAAATAAAAACTCAAATTGTCACGTCAGTTTTCTAGTCAAAGAGACATGTTCCTTTAACACGAACATAGTTAGTGTAACGAATGTTATAGTGTAGTAATTATTTGCAGTAACCTTTAAAAGTTATATATTTTGTATCTATTCCAATACCTTTAGTTAACATGGTGCTATTTCTCATAATCACACAGTAAAGGTATACTTCTCATTAAATTAATCTCAATTTCAGAAATGAAAGTGTAATGTATGGTAGTTTGCTTTAGAATTTGAATCAACGATAAGTTATAATGTCGAAACATTAAACAGGATGTCACACAAATTTGTAGCTCGCTGTGCAGAACCGGATACAAAAGTAGAATTGCACTATTCTGTTTATCGTTCTTTTGGCTTAAAAACAACACGAGTTTTGTTCATCAGAAACATTTCAATGTGGGATTATAACTATTTTTTATACTTAAACGTGCAAATATTGCTTATTTGTTCTTTGAATAGTTTGGCATATTTTTATTCTTTGCTTTTTTTTAATTTAAGACACCGAACACTTAATACCAGAGAGTATTTTAAAGGAAATGTGGGATGAAGGGTGAGTGTGACGAGTGTTTTGATAGATGATGAAGTCTTGTTACAAACTAGGGTCGACTATTCTTCAAAACGGGGCATTAGTTAATATTATATTAGTTTAGTTATTACATTATATTAGTTCAATGACCAATTGAACTAATATAACACATCTCTTAACACATGAGCTCTCTAGACCCCTAAGGGTACACTTGAAATCTTACTTGAAAGTCCAACTTCTGGAACTGCTCCACAGTGTCAACGTCTGCCTGGGCCGGGAACAGCAGCGGGCACGCCTGGTGGCGGGGGGCGGAGCTAGAAGGCGCAGCAGTGGACAATGTCGTCTGATCTACTGTTTCCAGGACTTGGACCAGCTGTTCCTTGACGTGTCCTGGAGGAGCTTCTCCCAGTCCAGGACTAAGACTGGGCAAGGATGTGAAGTTGACGTAGCAGAGACACAAGACCAATGTGCTGAGCACAGCTCCCAGCACGAGACATTGGAGCGGTCCTTTCCTCAGCATCTTCAACATCACCTGTTCCAACCTGATACATCAGCTGTGATGTACATCATATGTCTCTGGGGAGTACACTGGGCCATCATATGTGGTTTAGTTTGGAAACTTTTCTTAGACTTCACCGTTGTTTTACTATCCACGGGAGAATATCCAAATATGCACCTACTATCAAAAAAGTCGTAGTTCCTCACGGGTCTTACCAAAATACAAGAGCAAGTTTCATGAAAAATTAGTGAGAGGCAAGGTAGATAAGAATAGACTAGAGTAGAAAACAAATTGGCAGCTTTCAGGTAAACGGAAAAAAACTCTTAGGGCAAAAATGTAGTAATTTCCCAAAGTTTGACACTGTACCCAAACAGTCTTCAGGGGCGTGGACACCCTGTACAACGACCGTCATAATTTATAAAAACTAATACCTGCTAAAGATAAGCTATAAGCAACATGGAACTAAATTTATGGAAACCAAACCGATAAAAGTGAGTTTCTTTTAACCCGAATGCAAAAAGTACTTGTTGAGATCTTAATTAATTCTTAAGCTTTCGCGACCGGTGTCATCACTAAGATCTAAGGATTCCGGTTTACACCGCGTCACAGTTGAATTACAAATACTGCTAGACGTTTCGACCCACCGATACCCACCGTTTGGGCATAAAGAAGACGGCCGGCCAATCCAGTCTCAGCCACTCAACAAGCTACTGAGGATGATCCTCCACAGCGAGGTCGAAACGTCTAGCAGTATTTGTAATTCAACAGTGACGCGGTGTAAACTGGAATCCTTAGATCTTAGTAGCCTACTTGTTGAAATGTTGGTATAAATCATATAACCGAATATAACACATTTGGTTTGTTATTGTGGCCATAATGTAGTGGACTAAGGCTTAACAAGAAATCCAAAGCCTCGAGTAGCAGATAAATCCTTGTCGAACACAGCAGCTCTAAATACTTATCTGAGCTTACGCTGTTGTGTGATACATTTCTCTATCATGTTGTTGATTAAAATGTTGCAAACGTTAAGGAAATTCAATACTTTGCTTAAACTACAGTAAAGAGCTTGTTTCTTTTCTAAACGAGATGGTTACCAGAAAGGTTAAGTTTAAAAGTTAGGGAAACATTTGAAAATCTGAGAAAACTCTACGTTTAGTAGAAAGCAAAACAACTTTTCCTTTTCGAATTTAACAAAAATATGTTTTTTTAACCATCCCATTGGTTTTAATTAATTTTGAATGTAATTAATTTGAAGGTAACTAATTTTGAATTTATATTAAACTCCCGCCTCTTTGGAAGAAACGTATATACATCTTTCTCTTTAGAGATTTGATATTTTTATAGTAAGTGACCTAATTTCATGATTCTAACTGAAATGTAAAGAAGAGTATCATTTAAAAAAAGTATCATTTAAATAAGTTGCTTGGAACCTTTCTGGCAAATCGGAGTTAATGTAAGTATACATACCTATCAGAACCCCTCACTTTTGATGTAGGGTTCAACCCCGGCTTTGAGCGTTATACCTTTTTATTGTGTGTCGTGTAAATTATTTGCTACAGTTTTAATTTGGTTCAATTAGTGACTCTTTCAAAGCTACATTTCGACTGATATTTTTAGTAAATCTTTATTTAAATCAGAAAACTACTTTTTGACCACTATGTTATTTTATTATGCAGTCAGTGGACCAGGGACCAACTCTACATAAGTCACTTGATTGTTCTTATGTTCTTAACACTATCGATTGCCTCAGTATTGTTTAGCTGATAACATACATTTCTCAGATGTGATTCTCCTTTGACGTAACCGGGGCCAAGTAACCATATAAATACATTCGGAATGTGAAAGCTGTACAGTAACACCTAAAATGTAGGCCTACTCTATGCAATTATATCCAATTGATCGATTAATTCAATAACATTTTTGCTTCTATGGCGTAACAAGGTGTAGCTGTATAAAGAAATTTAAAGATCTGGTTAAGATATAATGTATGAGGACCCTGAAGGATTATTTTGCTTAAAAGTACAAATGAAAGTAAGAACTAGGTAAAAAAGTAAAGGTTACAACTAGGTATTCTCTGCGTGCAAATATGACGCAATAATTAAAATCTGTATTTCAAACCCACAAGAAAATATTGCAAATTATAGGTAATGAACTGAGGTAAAATTATCCGGGTGAAAATCGTTATAAAATCAACACAACTCAATCAAACCTATACATACAAACTTTTGGGCAAAAGAAAACCATTGTGTTTACATAATTTTTTAGTACCGTCGTATTAGTTTTCAAAGGAGACAATTTATAACTAATGAAATATGTACCTCGTATAAGTCAAAACAATCCGTTTCAGACGAACTCCTTTAAACACTGTTGCTCACATAGACTCAATTTCTATTCCGACTATAGAGTTTAACCTCTGCGCGCCCGGGATAACACAGCGCAGCGCACCCAGCTGTTAACTGAGCTGTATAAGTCAATAGAAGATTGGCTCATACTTAGAGATAACACGTTTCTGATAACAACGTCAACCCGCTCGAAATCATTAAACCCGTCATAGCTCAGCTTAATAGCGTATAAACAATCAAAATATCATGCAATATGAACTAAATACCACGGTGACAGCACGCAGCTAAGCGCTACAGCGCCGCTGGCATGAGGAAGCGAATTTCCTTATTACCACAGGAGTTACGAGGCTGTGAGCGTAGCGAACGCCGCTTCGGCGTGGTCTTTTATTGCAAATTATAGTACATAATATATATAACTCAATAATATATAATATAACCACTCAATGGATGTTTATAATTGTCAGTGTATTGATATATATAACATTAAATACATTTTTTATTTAATGAATATCTAATGAAATTTGCTGTTTTAGATAATTAAAACCGCGTTTTTTTACTTTCTTCCAAAGGTGGATTTGCGGTAGCCCGATTTTGCTGGTTTACGAACTTGATGGAGATATTTACAAAAGGAAAATTTAAAGCAAATTTGATGAAAATCAGACAACAGATTGTACCTGTAGAGAGGATATACACATATACATATGTACAGTGTGTAACAAAACTGTGTAGCACGCTATGCAGAACCGGATTTTAAAAACAAAAGTAAGTCGAAAATGTCCAGTAACATTTGTTTAACTTCGGCTTAGTTTAGCCGTAATCCGCCATAATGTAAATTTTTGAAAATAAATAATTATTCAAACACACTTTGAGATATTTTTGTGAAACTTGGTATAAACCCTAATTAAATTTCCCAAAAACAATTGTTGTCTAACTTATCAAATTTCGAAATGGCTTCAAAATTTGATGCCATTTGAGTTTGAAATTTTTAAATGACCGCCATTTTGAAATTTGATAATTTAGATAAAAAAATATGTTTGTGAAATATTATTTAAGGGAACAATTAAGGTCTATACCAAGTTTCACAAAATTATCTCAAAGGGCTTTTGATAATGAATTATTTTGAAAAGTTTACAAAACGGTTGATTACGGCTAAACAAAGCCGAAATCAAAAGATGTTACTGAACATTTTCGACTTATTGTTTTTGTATGTAGAATCCGGTTCTGCATAGCGCGCTACACATGTTTGTGACACCCTGTGTATAAAATACTCACAAAAATACGTATAAAAATGTTGAAAACGTGTTCTGCGGTCACGATCTGTGCTCATTTAATAATAAGTTCAATAATAAGTTTCAATAAGTTTTTTTATTCAGCCAAATAAACATTTTACATGCATTTGCTAAGTCTAAAATTTTTTACTTTTTACAATCATGAAAATAAACAAATTTCTTAAGTCTAGTGATCATTAATCTTTAGGGTTAGAACCCGCCGTCTAGGAACTCCTGGACGCTGTAAAAACTCTCCCTGATCAAAATGGACTTAAGCTGTTTTAGGAACTTGTAATAATTTTTTTCGGCTTTCAATTTTATGGGTTTTGCCATGCTGACAGCATGAACATCTAATTTTTCCTAAGGAAATTCGCTAACGATGGTTGTACTGTAACATTTAATTATTATGAAACAACTCGTTTCTTTGTTGTAGAAGGTAACATCTGCAGACCTCATAAACTTAATGAATATTTAGCATGAATAAAACCACAAGAGCTTAGAAGTTTCTCTGTGAGTTTCTTAATAAAGTTTAACTTCACAACTTTCGACTCCAGAAATCGCTCAGTTCAACCTTTTTAACTTGTGTATAAATAAATCTTTTCCATGAAAAATTTAAATTAAAATAAAACATATATCACAGGTTTTATTTGAGTTTTCCCTAAGTTAACGATTTCATTCACTTTAAGCCAGGATTTAAAGCGCTATTTACTATTATTCAGGTGCATTATTCAGTTTTATATTACTGGAATTTATACGTCAGTTAAAGCAATGTAGGCTACATAAACTAGTTTCAACTGAAATAAAAATAAAACCAATAGTCACAATTTCGTCTGACTGATACATAAATAATAGTGTTTACCAACAAGATGTAGATAGTCGGGTGTCTTAAAACGAGTTTTATATTTTCTATAGTTAATTAATTAATGAAAATTATGTAAACCGTTAATTTTGTAGCCTTGTTTGGCACCAGCAACAGCTGACATGTGTGCAGTTTAATAAAAAGTTAACTACAACTTTAAATACAGCAAAACCTATGATGGAACTTCGAACCAAACGTTCTATCTGACGAACACACAGTACTGTTACACAATTAAGTAAGTAAAATAGTTCCGCTAATTTACTTTAACCTTTAATTATCAACAGGTGTTCTGCAATAATTATCAACGTAATCATGCACAAGTCAACAAAACCACCAAAAATTTAACAAAAGAGTTGTAATTACAAGATACAATTATTTAGATAAAATTATGCAAGGTTTTAGGGTAAAGGTATGTCTTGTTTGACGGGGTGAAACCTCGACCTTTACCTAGCGTTGAGTATTGAACACGTTGTTTTTATTTCCTCTCGTGAAACGGTAGTCAAAGCCCAAAGATAAGGTTGTTTTATTATTTAAAAGCGTTGTGTTGAACACGCGTATGCACTAAAACAAAACTTGTGTAGCTAAAGTAAAACTTAAACTATTATTATACTGCATTCCTATTGATATGTAAGTCCGCTCAGTGGTCACCTCAGAGATAGCTGAATTCGTTCATCCAAGGAACACACGACATCACGCACGTAAAAACTGGTCAAACAACGGGCCTTCTTTCAACTTAAGTAGAGCCCCATTGTTCATATGCTCTATTCAATAGTTCCACAAATAAACTTTTTAAACGGTTAAAGTTTTGTTGCTTTTCAACTTCATGTTGTACATTTAAAACGCATTAAAAACGCCCTATATGCGTGTCAGAAAACTCGTCTATTTTACAAATATATCAGGTTTATTAATGTAAACACTATTTTATTGGAAAGGTGAAAACGGGTCGACGGAAATTCTTGCGTTGAAGCGTCGCAGCGCAGCTGAGGTGGACCCTTAATCACGACATTTGATTTCCTTCAAATGCCGTGACCTAGGCTTAAACTAGGCTTAACCTAGGCTTGAACTAGGTTAAAGCCTAAGGTATATATAGAGAGTGTAGTGTAAACTTCTGACTTGTGAGCACACAAGGGGGTGTTGCTTGCCGGCGGCACATTCTCTCATGTCACAACACAGAGTATCGGTGCCAAAGTAAATATGTATGCATCATCTCAACATCGTTTCATACTATAACAACACGGAAAATGTGGCAAACCATACTCGAATATATTAAAAATACACCGCATATACAGGGTGATTCTAAAATACAGGGCTATTCAAAAAGAATGTCCTACTTTCATTCTTCTGTTACCTTTATAGTAAAGGTGATCCATGAATAATTTACACATGATTGATAAGAAGAAGTCGAAAGTGTTGTTTACATACGTTGAGAGATCATTTCAGCTTTTAATTACCAACGAGATAGCTGCCCTTCGACACAAGATATTTTCCTTTTTTGACTTTAAAAAAAAGCCAGTCAGTTCAGTTTAGTGAAGTTTCGTCGTAGATTTGTGATTTTGTCGTCAATTTGTATTTCTTTTTGGGCTATAAAAGAAAAAGCTTACGTTCCCTTTCTGCCAAAAAGTTCAGTTAACCAGCAACCGAATCAGAGCTGCAGTCAATTCCATAAATAAATATTTACTTCGTCACTTGTGGGAACGGTTTGATTATGGGGGGCATGTTCAGCATTTATATACGTGCAACAAGGGAAATACATTTTAAAAGTGCTCCTTTTACTGGTGTTTAGTTTTATATATCCAAGAAATAACCAATGAACGAGAGTCGTCTGAAAGTAAGACATTCTTTTTAATAATTCCTGTATAGTGATGAACTTTAGGGGTAAGTTCCTAAAACAATGAAAAGGGTCCTTATAAACGTGGGTGTTAAAATGCTTAGTTTAACCCGCTAGCATCCATTTAGTTTTTTTCATCAACTATGGACTTTCTCTCACACTACTTGTGGGACATGACTCAAACTTAATATATATTTGTATCTAAGTAACATCATCTGTGCACACCATTTTCAGCATGATCAAACATTCTATTAGAAAATAGGCCTAGTGGCTTTTTATTATATTTTTATTGGTTCTTTTGGAAGTGTTATTCCTTGATTAGCAGCTAAACTGTGAGGTTTACAATAAAATGTAAGAATAGCATTTTGCAGCAAACTTCACATCAATGTCTTGAACAATTGTTTGGATCGAAAACTACAGATATTTAGGTAAAACTCGGGCTGAAAATAAGCATATTTACCTGTTATTGTAATGTTGTTGCCTATTTACCTGTGTTGGTTCTTAATCGACATTTATGACGTTGGGGTCAATAGATCACTTACACAAGAGAGTTCAAAGATTCTAAGACACTCATCGACAACATTTTCACTGACTTCTCCCGAAAAGATGTGGAGGCCAATGTTTGGTGTCAGCTTTATCAGACCACCATGCGCAGGTTTGAAAGTTCGCTCAGTCATCAAAACAAACAAGACTCCGTTTCAAATGGAAGCGTTGTTTCAATGAAAGAAATACTCGTCATTTCATTTTCTTATTAAAAAAAGGAAGAGTGGCAGAGATATTTTCTTCTAATGATACAGATGAAATGTTTAACAACTTTATGGGTATATTGGACTTTACTTTAATTCAGCCTTCCCACTGAAGAAAGTCAAAATATCAGTATTTCAAGAGTAGAATAAGGATGTCTTCTGAACTTAATTCTCTGCGTGATAGATCAAAAGAATTGTATGTCATCAGTAAAAACTCGACTGGTCTAGTCATGAGAGTAGAGTATCGTAGGCTGAAACGTTTGTTCAGAGTCAAAATCAAGAAGAAAAAAGAGCAGCTCAGCTGGCTAAGAGAATTGAAAAGCTGACAACGTTTCCAGTAGTCTGGGATATAGTCAATGAGAACAAGGATTAGCTCTTCGACATCTTCTTTTCAAAACTTCGGTATCAAGGATAAGGATGGTTCCATCGCTACAACCCAAAAAATTTCAGCTGACCCTTCAATGATTTCTTCTGCCAGTGTTGCAGAACGAGTTTGCCGCCTTCTGATAATTCCAAATTTTCGGCATTGCCTGGTGTTCAATCATTGGCTTCATTTTGCTCTATCCCCGGTGTCTGAGGTAGAAGTCGGTCTCATCATTCAGTCTTTGAAAACTAAACTATCAGCTGGAGTTGATGGATTTTCTTCTTGAACTGCTCAAGTCAACGATATCAATACAGGGATCCGAAACGGAAACGTTAGTCTCTTTCTGATGCATTTTATCACAGCAGTGACGTTCTTGTAAGTCTCTCTCCAAACCCTTACTTGAGCAGCGTATCTTTTCTGAGATTAATGGTCTACTACAATGGTTCTCTTCAAACGAACTTAAAGGTTAACACAGAGAAGCACCAGCCTGGTCGTCTTTTCCATTAACAACAGAATGACAGTGGTTTTGTCCAGGGTCTCTGGGGAATCTATATCCACTCTGACGATTCCACTAAGTAATCTGTTAAGTTGTCATCGACAAGAACCTTATCTGGCAACCACGTTGACAAAGTAGCTAGATTCATAGCTCAGGTATTTTTGTCCTACGAAGATTATCTGACCAACTTATCAGAAAACCTTCTCTCAGTATATTACGGTATTGTTTACCCTCATCTGGTATACGCTATTCGCTTTGGGATTCAGTTCATCAACTGCTGAACATCTTTCACCTCCAAAAAAAGAGCTTTAAGGACAATATTTCATCTGAAGAGTCGTGATCACTGTAAAGAGGTGTTCCAAAGGCATAACATTCTCACACTTCCGTCACTTTATTATATTCTGGAAACTTTGTGTTTCTTTTGTCAAAGAAAAATCCCAACTTTCCAATATCCTCCGTTAATACCAGCTTCAATTTTGCGCAATAGACACACAATCTACCTATTCCAAAACACCGCACTCTTCTCTTCTGAAAACCACCTTTTGCACTGTGGAGTACGACTCTTCAATTCTATTCCCTCTCACTCAAACTTGAATCCAACCTCAACTCGTTTAAAAGGCAAATAAAACCATTTTATTAAACCATGTTACAAAGTAAAATGATTTTATAAATTAAAATGGTAAGTTAGAGCAAAGAGATGTTGTTAAGTTTATAAGAATATTACCAACTTTGTATTTACTGACTTATGCCTGTTGTATATATGTATCTTTTGGCAATAAACGATTTGATTTGATTTGATTTAGATAATAGTGGACCACCATTTCGAACAGGGTAATCGTATTAATTTTTAATTTTAAGCTTAAGTGGTTAGTCATAATGAAAAATTTTTAGATTAAACAACTGAAAGATAAATTTTAATTAATAAAAAATACTTAGCAAAACGTGTCGTCTACACTATTGTAGACATCTTCAGTTGTGTAGACAAAGAATATTTTTATTTAAGTTTTTATTTTATCATTGAATTTTGTTATACTCCCAACACATTTTATATTTGTTATTTTATACATTTATTTTTACTCTTCATCGTCTACACAACTGAAGATGTCTACCATAGTGTAGACGAAACGTTTTGCTATGTATTTTATATAATTGAAACATATATTTCAGTGGTTTGGTCCAAATAATAATTTGTCAATCGTATAAATTATTTAATACTATGAATGAATTTGTCGTTTTTATGCCAAAATAAGTGAAAAGTAGTTCAGTTGACCATCAATACATATGCCAAAGAGCGTTCACAAAATTTAATTCATACAAAATTAAGTTGGGGGGTGTCGAACTTTTTGAAACCCCGAAATTCACAAAGGCGCTATCAAAGAGCTCGTTGCAGACATATTCATCTAAGGGCGGATAAGCAGCCTCAGGGTGAGTGCACCCAGCTCCTCTGCACAATAGGGGTCGTTAGCCTTATACCCTATACACTCCTCGATCCAACAACTTGAGTGTTAAATGTGGCCATCGGAGGGGACTTAAGGGTGCGCTTCAGCTGTTTGGGAGAGCGTCGTTGCAGGGGTTTGCGAAAACAAAATAGAGATTTTTTTATTAATGATATTTTGACGAAACAACCCTTAAACGAAAGATAAACATATAGTCTAGGTTTGCCTGTAGTTTATTTTTCAAGTATCTTTTAATTCTTGTGCTGTTAGCGGTTAAAGTTAGAAAATATATAGTGATTTTAAGACCTAATTTAAAAGGCTGAAAATAGGGTTTTACAAAATTTAATAACAGAAAACACAGATAAACTCTTTCTTTCACCATAAAAATAAACATAACAGAATGTAACCTTCATATAAGAGCTCTATCTACTTTCTACGAAACCTTTGCAAGCAGATGGTTTGACAGTTAGGCCGCATCAGTTGAAAGAAAGCCCGTTGTTACGTGAGCGGTAACTTGCGTTCCTTGGGCGGTCGAACTCAGCCTTTCTCTTGCGGTGACCACGGAAGCGGACCCTTGACCCCTATTTAAATGTCATGTTGAAATTGAAGCAAAATTTAATTCAAATAAAGTATTTGAGCATTACTAGGCCTATAAAGATATGTTAAGATTACTGGAAACCCCTTGATTCAGATGTTCTCCCTTAAGAGTGCACAGAACCTGTCGGCCATTTTGTTTTTGTCCCATAAAAGCAATGTAAAAACCAGCATTATCTTGAGACATTTCACGCCTACAATTTTTCATCAGATCTTTTAAAATAGGGTTTTAAGGACGACAATGTACTGCAGTGACTCCGCTAACCAATTTTTGAATATTTGTTAGTTTACTAGTAAAAATTAGAAATGTAGGTACAAAGTGTCCTCAATTTGTGAATTTATGTCACGGTTTGAAAAATGAGAAAATAGAAATTCGACTCAGCGGAGTTACTAAATAATTTAATGCACTTTAAAAGAAAGTTTATTTTATACACATCTAATAAAAACTGTAGGCGTGAGGTGTGCCAAGAAAATGCGTGTTTTTAAATTGCTCTTATGGGACGAAATTCAAGGTCACTGCCACTGCAGCGCACTCTTAACAGAATGTTAACGTCACGATAAGGCACATACACGTAAATATACGAGTCCCTAACACAGTATTTTCTACATGTCTTCTGACATTTTACGGTAATTACGAACGTACCGGGTCAAACGCGGTCAGATACGATGACCCACAATACCAGATTGGCAATTATGTACTCGTACTTGCTGTTTTAGCATTACCTCTTCTTTCATTTTGTGTAACTACAAAATTATCAAAATCGGTAAAATACAATATTAGTAAACATGAATAAGGCTAATCCTCTATATTAAATTGCAGACTCGACGCTCCATGAAACCAGCACAAAAGAATCAATGAAAGGGAAAGCTTAGAGACTCTCACAGCAGAATCTCACACCTTCATTGAATGTATTAACCAAGCTAATTTATCCCTCAACTTAGAATATTACCTTCTCATTAAAGTGAATCACTTTGAATCAGCTTGGAACTACTAACAAAAGATCAAACAATCTTGGAAACATTGGTGTTTTGTTTAAGTCATGGATACATTAACTATTTAGTTTGTTGATTGCACTAAATGGTGTGCGCATAATATGTTTAATAGCATGGTTTCATTGGCAAAAGAATAATTGGTTATTTAGCGTGCAACTTAGGCCTAATTGAAATGTTTAAGAACGCTTCCGGTTGATCTACTAGGGTAAAAATAGCACATGCTTTCGCATTACCTGTAATCTTTTATTTACTGTTTTATCGAATTTCATTCGGTGTTTCACCGTTCATGCGCAGTCAGCGTGGTAAGACCCAAACGCGGGATCGGGAAATAAGCACCGATCCTGACTCGCAGAACGCATTTTGAGAATTTTTACAAGCCTGTATATACATGTGTATGTAAATATGTATTATATGTATAAAAATTTGAAGACACAAATGTTTAGACCGAACCGGGACTTGAACCCGGGTATCCCGCTTGCCGGGCGGTTATGCTAAACCACTACACCATCCGGCCCAACTATTTCTGCCTTCAAATTTCAAACTATTTCAAATTTTTTCCAGCTTGTTGAGTTAAAGTCTTTATTTAACAGTCACATGTTTCGGATAAACATTCAGATTTAAGTACTTCTCTAAATTTGAAGGCAGAAATAGTTGGGCCGGATGGTGTAGTGGTTTAGCATAACCGCCCGGCAAGTGGGAGACCCGGGTTCAAGTCCCGGTTCGGTCCAAACATTTGTGTCTTCAAATTTCTTTAGTAATAAATTAGCTTTTTTAGCGTTTACACAAATTAAGATCTATTATATGTATAGATGTATGAGAAAAAAGAAATTCACTTAAAAGGGATACTGGATATATTAAAGTGAAAAAAGTGAACACTATGTACCCTTTGTTTAACATTTTATTCACACTACCGGTTTCGGAGATGACTCCATCTTCGGGTGTGCGTACAAATAATGAAGCCTTAAAATTGTTTTATTATATGTGCATATGCATGTATATATATATATTCTATATTTATTATATGTAGCCTATGCATGTATTATGTGTGTATTTTTGTTGTTGTTAAGGTTAAGATAAACAGCTGTTATTTGTGCAAACCTGTTCCTTGGAAGATTGCGTGACTGCACGTTCTTAAGATACTTTGTACGACTATTTTACAGCACATGACTGAGATAGCAACAGTATACTCGTACTTATGGTTTTAAAAAAAGATAAGGTTTTTACTTTTGACAAACATTACCTTTTCAAGGTAATAAAGCTCATGAAAAAGCTTGTACTTGAAAATGTATCTGAGCCATTCAATGAGAACAACTGAAAATCCTTAAAGTGTTTGTGATGAATCTGACCTAACATAATGTTATGGCAAGTGGATTTCGCATAGATGTCATATGGTTTAGGCAGCAAAATCAACCTAGTTCGGCAGCCAAAGCACAGATTGCGCTGCGAGCGCTGCCATCTCTTGATGTCTCTCTTTCCTCCCCCCTCGGTACCACAGTTGGGAGATGGAATAAAAAGCTTTCTTTACGTCGTTGAATTTGTGTTGAAATTCCCTTTCTTTTAAAGTGCCACAAGGGGAGAATTTGGATTTAAAAAACTTGGGGCCTTCCCCTCGGATTTTGGGTGATGGGTGGGTGCTGAATGGTACGTCAAAACAAACTTCAGAATACATATAAAAACATTCCCCGAAGGGTTTAAAAAATTTTCTTTTTTCAAAAGTTAAGGTGGGGTGGCATTTAAAACTCACCCTGTATATAAGAACAATAGTTCCAAAGGTAAACGTGTTTTGCATCACAGAACAGCCAGGATATGTCGACAGAACCTGTAATAACTTAGCTCTCGCACCCTTCCAAACACAAGGGGTGTGATAAAGGCAAGAGTAATCAAGTAAGACTGAAAGAGGCAGTAATTGCTTCTGTGATGTCATTCTGTGTGGCTTTAGACGAGTCAAACAAGCTACTAAAATATTCATTGCTGGATGAAAGAGAGTCAAACTCCATTCAAACAAGTTATTTTCCAGGGACAGAAGCTGTATACTCACCCTTTGTGGCACTGACGGTCAGTGTGTGGTATCATCCAACACCAGCTTAATCCATACATTAATATTATTTATTGAATCGAACGATTATGTTTACAAATATAATTTATAGATCTATAATCAATTCTTCGGTCCCCACCGCGTCCAAATTTCATAATTGGGCTGAAATATTTCTTCAGATGGTACTCCACAGCGAGGCCGAAATATCTCTACCTAATTATGAAGTTGGGAGGCGGAGTGAACCGGAAGAACTAGGTTATAGTTGTGACACCGGCCACGAAAACCTAAGAGACAATTTATAAACGGGGTTTTAACATTATGAACGTTTTTCAGAGTAAACGCGTTTCGAAGATTCTCTTTAGATAGGGTTATTTCGAAGTGTATAATAATAAATAGTTCAGCTTTACAGAAATGACTTAAAAACCTTATTTGTGTATTTCATTTATATGATAGTTGCTGGATAATACCTAAAACAACCACCTAAAAAAAAAATTTTCAGTTTTAGATGTAAAAGCATTGACAGAAAAAACGAAATATAGTAAATGCAATTTACAAGCAGTAACAAAACATACACCTAGTTAACTTATAACAGTATTAACATGATTATAACTTGAAATTCTACATTTTACAAACACATAACAAGCAAAATACCATGTACTTTATTTACTATTCTAAAATAGTTATGATCTTAAAAAGGTTTCAAGCTACAGTTTTATCCAACTTATAATTATGATAATTTGAAATGTAGACCATTTACCGGTTGATATGACACATTTCATTTTTTGAAGTCTATAAACTATTAAAAGTCTCACTAGGAAGCCTTGACAGCTTAAATACTTAATGCTACACAAAAGTGTTTCATAGTTCAGCATTCATGAAAATACAGGCACTGTTCTTAATATATCCAAAGATTTTCACAAAAAAATACTATTTATAAACTAAAGTCTTGTTTTGTGCTTTTTAACTTATACTCGTTAATGGTTGTCATACGAATTGTAGACATCGCAATCTATTTTCAGAACGGTTCAAAAGCACCTGCATGATCAGATAGTTAGACGATTTTACTGTTTATAATTTCAAACAACATTACAGTTTGTCTTCTTTAACGAGGCGAAGTTAGAACTTCAAAGTCCTCTCTACCACTAAACGTGACTTTTACCTGGCGTTACCGCATATAGCCTTTTTATAAATTGTTAGTGGTGACTTCGGGGATCGAACCCGCGCCAGTGAAGGAACGAGCATTGTTATAGTCGTCCACGATTCCTACTTTCCACAAGTCCTCTAAAACCAACCATCCAGTAACTCTAAACTTGTTAAAAACTAAATTAAATACAACTATTTCCATCGCTTTATACAAAAATTGTGTCAATAAAAAAAAAATAGGTAGGCCTACAATACTTTTCTACAATAGATGTGCACTGTTCCACAGAGGATCAAATTCGTGCAATAAGTGTATTTTAATGTATTCTCTGAAAGGTTGGCAAGACACAAAACTCAGGAGAGACACGTGGAGTGAAGAAAGGGACGAGAGGAAATGAGTTTATAATGAGCGAGACAGACAAGTGACATTTCACCATAAAGGTCTCATCACCGGTTCATTCAAGACACTTTGTCCCCAGCTTGTGTCAACAAAGATCTTTCTAGAACACATCAATATTGTCTTGCATGATCTATTTTTCGTACATATCAAAACGTCGTAATAATTAGCTTACGTTATTTCGGTCTCGCTGTGGTGTACCATCTTCAGTCACTGATGGCTGAAACTGAGCTACTTAGCTGACTGCTATCCTATTGGTGGCAGGGCGTCCAAAGGAGCAGGGATGCCATCTGTCGATGCTCTCATTGGATGTGAAACTATCAAAAGACTTCCTCAGGACTGGTTGCCAGCTTCTGGAAAGTTTAATACTGTCTTCTTTGCTGAGGTTGTTATTATCTTTGAAATTGATAATAAATTCCAACTGGTGTAATAATTCTACAGTACATATCAAAACATCGTAATTATTAGCTTGAGATATTTCGGTCTCGCTGTGGAGTACTATCTTCCGTCACTGATTGACTGAAACTGAGCCAACAGATTACCTATTTGTGACAGGGCTGCCAAGCGTCCAATGGCGAAGGGATGCCAACTGTTGATGTTCTCATTGGACGTGAAACTATCGAAAAGACTTCTTCAGGACTGGTTGCCAGCTTCTAAAAATTTAATAGGATCTTCTTTGTTGCAGTTATTATGGTTTTGACATTAATAACCACAAATTGCAATACTGTGATAATTCTATAGACATAGCATCCAAAAAAGGCCCTGAAATAAACTTCAAACTATATTTTTAACTTTTACTCAACAGACACTCGTAATACACTTATCAATAATGGATATTGTTAATAACTTATTATGGCTTTACGTTAAATTACGGCGAACTATATTTTTCAGTTGTTCAACTTACGAAAGGAGATTTCTTTATTTATTTATTTATTTGTTATTTATTTATTTATTTTATTATGTTCTGTTCTGTTCTATTTTATTTTGTTTTGGTGACGAAGGGGTGCGTACGTTAACTACCCTCGCAAGTGTCTAGTTAAATAGATTGCTAACCTAATTGAATAAAAACCCAGGGTGACACGCGGCTACGCGCTAAAGCGCCGCTTGCATTAGTGAATCGAATTTCTTTTGCAATTGGTTACTCTTATTCGCTTAATTCACAGCCTCGCTTTGACATTCGGCCGTTCTGTTGCCATGGACGTTACGAGGCTGTTCGCTGCGCTCAACGCCTCGTGTTGGCCTTCGCCCTCAGACTTACGCGTTCTTTTGTTACAAATTTTATTACATATCATGAACGTATTTAAAATTTATTGAAATCGGATTACTAATGTTTGTAGTAAAAAATCACTTTTTGGCCGTTATTTTGAAACGACTCAAAGAGATTTTATAACTTTTATTACACTGATCCATATTATCAAAATACGTTTAATTTTAAATTTCATCAAATTCGGACAAAATTTACTGTTTTTATATAATTAAAACTACCTTTTTAAAAAAGAAATTTCCACTAATAGTGAGGTTGTGGTGGTCCAATTTTGCTGGTTAACGAACTTGACCGAGATATTTACAAAAGGAATATTTGTACCAAATTCCATGGAAATCAGTTAAAATATGCGATCTGTATATACACACACATGCATATTATATGTACATATGTATATAAAGTGTGAACAAACTCTCAAAACGTGATCTGGAGGTCAGGATCGGTGCTCATTTCAAGGTCCCGGGTCTAGGTCTTACCATGCTGACTGCATAAATAAGTGCCGTCTCTCATTTTTCCAAAGGAAATTCAATAAAAATCAGTTAACAAATCTTTTTCTTTGTAAGGAACGATGGAAACGATCCCCGATGATGAAAACTACTTTGGATAACTGAACGAAACGCAGAGACAGTACGGCCTTATTTCCTGTAGTGGTTTAAGTTCCTCTCTTCCCAGCCCGAAATGAATATTTAAGCGATGTTTGAGAAGGCTGAAGCAACACAGAACGACATCACAGAAGCAATTACTCTCTGTTTCAGTCTTACTTGATTACTCTTGCTTTTGCGAGATAATTCGGTTAAATTTGTGCGAAGACTAGTATGAATGTTAACTAAGGTTCAAAACAAGCTATGTCTGTATGATAAGAACTCAATAATAAGAATTATTAATGGGAACTTATTTAACTGCAAATTTTAAGCTCTATCTACTTGTTATATATGGGTGTTCACAAAAGGTTGTCACAAATTTTAGGATTAGGTTTATTGGGTAAAAATAAAGAGAAAATCAAGAGTAAAATATTTTCTTATGTTTAGTTTGATCCAATATACTTAACCCTAAAGTTTGTGTTACCCATTTATGAGCACCCTGTACAAACTCCTAACCTTTCAATTTAAGTATTTTTAGGCATTTAAGATTATTAGACACTGCACAACTAAGATATTTTCTGAGTACCTCTTTACTCAGATGAAAATATTTAAGTTTAACCAGTACAGACGCCAAACTATGAAGATGTTATCTGACCAATGACTGTAGTCAACGGGTGTAAAACATTATGTTTTAAGTCAACTACAAAACTTAGCGTCAACTTTGAAAAAGCGTCTTCTAGTCGCTCTGCACGGGGTTTGCGATCCAAAAATGCTGTTTATGTAAAACTATACGTATGTGTTGTGATTTATTTTTAATAACCCATTTTATGGTGTTTTAGAGCCCTGATTGTATTGTATTTTCACGTGTTTCAAGCTATATTCTTCTCGAAATAAAATAAAACTTGCCAAATCGGTTTCTTCCACTTAAAAATTGGAAATTCACAAAAATATATTTTGTGACGATGATGTCGGACTGTTAACCCTCTGCATCGTCCCTTTTTTACGCCCCTACTGCGCAGCCTTAATCTTAATTGATTTGATTATTGTTTTTGATATTGCGTTCTTGAGGTAAAAGTAATATTTCTTTGTGAAAAGAAAGTGGAGAAACGTTCACACTTGTAGTTTTGTAGGCTACAATTGATGTGGAAACTGCTTAAAAACTCATTACTCCAAATGTAACAGCCCACTTTTCTGCTAACGACCCAAGTTCTCAGTTTATCTCGTCCCAACTACACTTACCAAACTGATAAATTATTTAGAACTTCTTTGTTTCGTGGCTTTGAATTGTTAAACTCCTTCCCGATTTCTTCAAGACGTCTCGTTTAACTGTACTTTTTAGTTGTTTAAACGCGTTATAGTGTAAAGCTAAAACGTTAAGCACCACATCGAAAGAATATAGGTAAATTAGAAGGCGTTAAAAACACAATTTATTAGTCTGACGGTTAAAGGAAATAATATACGGACTCTTCTTGGTTTAAAGTATGTTGTTGACGATATTAGAATTTCCGATGTTGAAATATTATCACGGTCGTTTTCATAGTTTTTAAGTGAACAAAAAAACACGACATTTCGGGATTTGTAATGTGATACCGTCACCAGGTGGGAAGTAACTTAAAACTAAACACACAACATTAGGAAGTGAGCTAATCATGAGATTACTGGTCAGCTTACAATAATTACTTCAATTTACTTTTACTACGTCAAAGTCTAGTTACGTGAAAAGTAACATAATTTTGTTTGTTTTTACGTTACTAATTCCAGTATTATTTTCTTTTTTTGTCCTGAGTTTGCCGATCTGCCAACCTTAATACGACGAGCAATTTTCCCAATGATCTCCGGCGGCGGCCCCTGTGCCTTAATGTTTTCAGGGATGATCGGGCAAAGATTTAAAGTCTACGTCTTACCCATTTAACGATTTTATAGCGTTGGTTAGCGTTTTTGTCGACGAAAGCCCTTAAATATTGATGGCACACAAAAGTGGTTGTAATCAACGTAATCAAAGCTTTGCTACGATCAAAGTGTCTTGTAAACAACACTGTCAATCCTTCCATGTTCATTGTAAACACTCGAAATTGCATAATTTGATTACTCCTCATAATATAAATATATTTCTAGTGTCCCTGTAAACTTCACTTTAGGCCTAATAAAGTAATGTACCAAATATATTTATAAACTTGTCCAGATATCTCCAGGGAGAAATAAAATATCTTAAAATGGCTAACTGTGTATACTATTTTTAACAACGTATTAAGGTTTTATTTTTTTTACTGTCAGTTGGAAGGAATAGTATATCTCGTCACTAGATTCTAAAGTGGCACTTTTTACTACGAGGTCAAGTTAACTGTCAAAGTTAAATGACCGGGGTTCAAAAAGACACTTTCGGGCCAAGTGATGAACGATTTTTTTTGACCCGATGCAAATAATAATGCGAAGTAAATGTCAATATGTATAAGTTTTAATATTTTCTCCCTCTTAAAGGGATCGTCGAAACAAATTTTTATTTCCCTAGGAATAAAACTGCAACATTAGCACAACGTAACATGTGTACAGAGCAACTATTTTTAGAAAAAGTGACTGATAAGTGTATTTTGATTCCTTAAGTAAAGATATATTTAAAATTCAAATGTCTGGTTAGTCATTTATTGTATTGGCCGGCCGGAGACACATTATTCAAAAGGAAGTTGTTTCACATAATTTATATTGAAACAAAATACTCTCTAGCTATTTTATTTCTGAAACAGGCTGTGTAATTATTGACCACCTTGTCTTGTAATTCAATATCTCTAACGTTTTCTTTTATTAACAGTTGAAATTCATTTGCAGACTGAAAACTATTTTAAGAACAGTATTTTAAGTCTGCTGAAAAGAATCTTTATTCACGTTCGGTAAAAGCCAAAGGTACAAGGTCCGATAAAAGCTTTTGTGCATAAAACCCAGCTAGAACGTGGCAATTATTTCTCTCCGGAAAAATTTGCTTCGATGTTTACTTTTTAATTGGATTCGGCTTACAAACACTTTTAAATCCAGCAATAAATTGAAATTCAACCGTAAGTTTTACGTTCTAGCATCATAAAAATTTACCTTGAAACTATAATTCTCTCGAAATGACACTGGGTTATGTATATGATTATTTTATTTTAATGATGATTATCACTGAATAATCGAAACATTTTGTGTCGAAACGTGGTTAAGTGGTAGAGAGGACTATAAAGTCCTAACTTCGTCACGTAAATAAATACTCTTTTCATTTCATTAAACACTGTTTTTCATTGTAGTCAACCCAAAAGTTTTATTTTAATTTATTTGTCAGAATTATTATTTACGGAACTACTACTTGCTATGTTTTGCAATTAGGTAACAAAAGACACAGCTTTACGAAGCAGCCAAATGATGCCTTTGACACTGGAAGCCAAGCAGCAAAACCACAAACAGTTGGCAAGACTGTCTCCACAGTCTGCTGGAGTTTTGGTCTCGCAGTTGGTACTATTGACTTGGTAAGCTGGGTTAAGTTACATTGTCTCTGGGTTTGATGTGGTAAGACTTTGGTTTTCATCAGCTAAAACGCTCAACAAAGATTTACTGGTTTGAGAACTCAACGTTTGAGAACAATTTTTGGTGTTAAAGTTACTCTTTTAATATTTTTTTCTAGTTGAAAATTAAAGAATGCGGATCCGTGGCAGGTTGGAATCGTGCGTGGCTCCGGAGCTAGCTCATTACTCTGCTGGCACGGGTTCGATCCCCGCAGTCACCACTTACATTTGTAAAGTGACTTTACGGTAACGCTAAGTAAAGGTCGAGGTTGAGTGGTAGAAAGGACTTTGTAGTCCTAACTTCACCTCGTTAAACAAGACACACTTGACCTCTTTTTAACTTTTATCCAAGCACAGCAGAACACTGTACTGTGTGCGTGTGTGTGTGTGTGTGTGCGTGTGTGTACATGCTCACCAGCTGCTCGCCTGTCAACTGATAAGCCTCGTTTCCCGCGCTTCTCTTCTATCTGCTATGCTTTGAATTCTCGGCAAAAACATTTCCAGCGTCGATGAAACTGCTACTTTAGCAACTGTATATCAAACAATACAAATAAATACAAGTTGGTACAATTTAAGAAAGTATATAGACTTTTTGACATTTGACTCTGCCTGGGGTCAACTCCCGGCGCTGTAGTAATAACATTCTCACGATGGCCCCTCCCCGTTGTTCCGAAGTTAAAGCCGTTGGTTCAGTCCATTGGACTTTGGGCTATAAATTGTAATGACCCAACTAGGGGACAGTCGATGCAAGTTTGTAACAAAACTACATCTCCTCAACCATCGAAACATTCATCAAACTTATAATTAATTATTGAAAATTAACATGCATTGTTACAAAACAACACAAGATAGTAACACTTTGTATCTCAATATGAATATGGCAGAGTACACTGCCAGGGCTTAACTAATGGGAATGGGCACAGACCATTCTCGCTTTGCATATAGGGATCGTTTGTAGTTAGACCCTCATAATCGAGGTTATCATATCTCCGTCCCCTCATTACACATACTCCAATGTGTCTGATCCATTACGTACACTCTAACGAAACTGTCAAAATATATTAAACCAGGCTGACACGCAGGTAAAGCCGCTGTGGCCTTTACAATTTGTTACTCTAATTCTCTACGCTCACAGCCTCGCTTCAGCCTTCGGCCTCAGCTTGGCCTCATGTATGATCACGAGCTTTTGCTGTTAAAATTTGCTGTTTTTGGATCATTAAACCGCTTTTTGGTGAAAACTTTCCCCAAAAGTGAGGTTCCAGTAGTCCCAAAATTTTGTTCGGTTACATAACCGATAGTTATGCTATCAGTTATTTAATAATGTATAACACAAAATGTTTTTGTAAAAAAATAATAGTTCGTTTATTACGTGGATTTTCTGGCCAGCAGAATCAGTTTTGTTCCGTCTCTAGAACATAGAGGTACATTTACATAACTGGATTGTCGCTTGTTAGTGAAATCTGAGTTCCAAAACCTCCCCCTTCTCTTCTTCACTCCCCAGACTGCCAACATTCCCCCCTTCCATCCCCAGCTACGATCAACTGCTGATCAGCTCACACGTCAAGTCTTTATCTAACAGAACAGCTGTTTTAAACCTAATAACAGACACTTCTTGTCATACCTTTTTTTAGAGAAAAAATTCAGGAGTTATTTGTAACTTGTGTTAACAATTACTTAGAAACTGAGTGCAAGCTTTCATACCTAAACACTACTCATCGCTAAATACACATAACCAAAAAACAATGCATGAAGGATAACAACAATCAACAATTTTTTCAGTGAATTTGTAAAAGGTAAAGTTTGTTTTTTTGAAGAGGTTGTTTGAAGTTAGGACTACAAAGTCGTATTTACCACTTAACCTCGACCCTTATCTAGCGTTACCGTATAGGCACATTACAAATATAAGTGGTGACTGTGGGAATCGAACCCACGCCAACAGTGATCAGCTCCGGAGTCGCGCACGATTCTAACCCGTTACGGATCCGCTGAAACGTGTCTGAAATTTGTTTCGGTAAAAAAAAGGTTTCATTAAATTAGACGTTTTTAAAACTGTATGAGGCCATCTCTTGTTGTGTAAAAAATAAATTGTTAAAAGTTTCAAAAGATTAAAACTTATTAAAACTCAATACTGTTTAAATTTTACAGATTTCCTTGTGAACAACCCATACAAGTTCACAGACTTCAATTTCTTATAATTTCACATAATCCTAACTATTATTTTGTTCTTTAACATAACGTTGCGAGATTTCCTTCATAAGAGCTAATTTATTAATTTCAAAATCAACGTTATATTTGTATCGTATAAAGTGTGTAAATACGTTACTTTGTTTGAGCCTAGCGCTGACTGTGGGTTGGTCGGTGGGAGGGGGGGTTGAGAGTACCGGAAGTGAAGAGGAGGGGTACGTGTCGGCCGTGACAGGTCACGCTAGGGGGAGTGTTTTCGCATGGTGAACCTTAACATTTTAATTTATAACAGCGTTATAACTCACCCTGTCTCATGCCGATCTGGTCATAGTAAAATATTAACACCTTAACCAAATGCACCTGACTTTTTATGCTGACGTAAGTAAAAAGTTGATTTTTACTTATGAAAAGATGTCAAATACAATATCTGCACCATGGTGTATAAAAAATCTACAATTAAAATTGTTGCCAGATGTTTATTCTAGTTAGACTATGAGAGATAAGGTGTGTTTGGATAGGCTTAAATTTAAAAACCCTTATGTAAAACCAGTTTAGCTAACCAGTGTTGCAAATGGTTACTGAGAAATACATGTATACATTTCCATAACGATATTATTGCTGCTTAGTAATCCCAAAGTGCATAAACATCTCCCACCCTTTCATCAAAGCATTAATTATACAAGCACAGTTCTTTATACAAGAGGAAGGTTATCAAAATGACAAAAACAAAAATAGCGTTTACAACATCAAAAAACGTATGCTTGAATGCACTTTGTTAAAATATTCACCAGTTTTATTTATCTACGGAACAAATACACTATTTATTTAGGCCGCTGTCACAACTATAATCTTGTTTTTCCGGTTCACACCGCGTCCAAACTTCATGATTAGGTTGAGAAATTTCGGCCTCGCTGTGGAGTACCATCTTCATTTGCTGACTGTTCCAATCAATCAGTTTCAGCCAATCAGTGACTGAATATCCACAGTGAGGCCGAAATATCTCAATCTAATTATATGGTTCGGATGCGCTTTGAACCGGTAGAACCTGATTTTAAATAAACTATTTTTAGTAGTATTTCAAATATTGTAAAAATACATCAAACTATGTAATTTTATATACAGTATTAGCAGATTTTTCACTTTAGAAACCATCATCTCAAATTTTATCGTTGTGTTAAATTTTTGTTTTATTTATTTTAAACACTGCGGACTCGTGGCGGTTTGCTATACTGCACGCGACTCCGGAGCTCGTTCCCCCGCTGTTGCAGACTCGATCCCCGCAGTCACCACTTACATTAGTAAAGTGACTATACGGTAACGTTAGGTAAAGATCGAGGTTGAGTCGTATAGAAGAATTTCTAGTCCTCACCTTGCCTCGTTAAATAAGACAAACATTACATTTTTCGAGTATGAACCATATGTTAACACTAGTGTATTATACGACATAATTATTAGTCTCTAAACTATTTTTTTAATATTATATACCAAAATAATTAAATATTTTACTAAAACGTTCGAAAGAAAGGAAGATTTGTAAATCGACTTTTGTCAAAGATAAAACATTCAATTACAGTAAGAGTTAGAGACTGAGTCCCTTAACGACAGTTCTGAAACTGCGGAGATCTTTCACGTCGCTTCAACTAGTTTCACTGCGAATCTAACTTCAGTTCACAAAAGCGGACCTTTTTACATTTGTTTTGACATCGTAAACATATTTTAACTTTTAAACTTTCGCGGCCGGTGCTATCACTAAGATCCAAGACTTCCGGTTTACACCGCGTCACAGATGAAATATAGTTACTACTAAACATTTCGACCTTGCTGTGGAGAGTCATCCTCAGTAGCTGGTTGACTGGCTGAGACTCAGCTACTGAGGATGACTCTCTGATGTCTGGTTGTGCATATACATTACTGCTTTTTGTATGTAAAGGTTTATTGCAGTGAAAATGCTCAACCCTCTAAACGTTTCTTTAGAGAGCTGCCTTTGTTGGATATTTCCTGGAACCTTGATAACTTGTTTTTGATGAATCAGAACACAACTATAATCTAGTTCTTCCGGTTCACACCACATTTAAACTTCGTAATTGGGTTGAGATATTTTGGGCTCGCTGTGGAGTACCATCTTCAGTCACTGATTGACTGAAACTGAGCTACCAATCAGTGACTGAAGATGGCACTCCACAACGAGACCGAAATATCTCAACCTAATTATGAAGTTTAGACGTGACGTGAACCAGAAGAACTAGATTATAGTTGTGACAACGGCCTCGAAAGCTCAAGAGTTGAGAATCAGAACACGTTTTATATTTCCCAGGGAAGTACTTCACCAAACTATGCTTTAATTTAAAGACATTAATTTTGCCAACACTAGTTAACTATAATATTAATCACCACTAACATTTCAAAAACATGCACTCTAACTTATAATTTTAGTGGGAAACTTGGAACGTATTAGTACATCGGTTCGAGGAGGGAAAGAGAGAGATGGGGAGAAATGTTCAAGTTGCATGAGGGTTGTGGTTGACTTGGGACTTGAGCAGAAAACCACATCTCAACTTCTCAGTCTGGATAGACAATCCTTTACCATCAGTTGTTCACTCCATCGCTGCCGCACGAATATCAAATAATAATTACAATTATGTTACAGCTTTACTCTTAAGCTTTCGCGACCGGGGGCATCACCAAGATCTAAGGCTTCCGGTTTACACCGCGTCACAGTGTTGTTGAAATATAGTTACTAATAAACGTTTCGACCTCGCTGTGGAGAGTCATCCTCAGTAGCTGGTTGACAGGCTGAGACTGGCCAGATAGTCCAGCTACTGAGGAAGACTCTCCACAGCGAGGTCGAAACGTTTAGCAGTATTTATATTTAACTGTGATGCGGTGTCAACCGGAAGCCTTAGAACTGACACCGGCCGCGAAAGCCTAAGAATTAAGAAGAGAGTAGTTTGTAGTTGTTTCAGTAGTAAACCAATTCAAATGTATCTGTAACTTACAAATTATGAATTTAGTAGAGAGTTGTTTTTACACATTACTTAGCTTAGTTGAAGTTAGGACTACAAAGTCCTCTCTACCACTCAACCTCAACTTTTACCTAGCGTTACCATATAGTCACATTACAAATGTAAGTGGTGACTGCGGGGATAGTGTAAAGGCATTTCGTCTAATATAAAATAGATAAATGAAAACTTGTTCTGTTGATTGGAAATTCGGCAAGGTTCACCGTAGCGCTTGTGGCTACGTGTCGACTATGTTTTAAAATTGTCACCTTTCAAACCAATGCTACATCAAACTCTTACAACACAGCTGCTAACTTTAAATCCAACTCCTACACACTCTGCTTCGTACCTTGGGGTCAAGAGAACCAGAAAGTGCTGTAGGTCCCAGTACAGGTATTACTTACACTAAATAACATGAAGGGACACATACAGGGACAAGTTGGAGAGTTTCTCAGAGTTAATCTAGATAGAGTAATTGTAAGGAAAGAGGCCCCAGGGACCAGGGAGTGCAGAGCCTGCTCACACCGAGATACGAGCGTGCTTACGTATCTAACCTTAACCTTTGGAAGCGTGGAATTAAATATGAGTAGAATATGTTATTTGTTCACGCACAACTAGTTAAATCAATTGGAAAAATTGGGTTTTAAATGAGTTTGCTGGTTGAATGCTGTTGAAAAAATGTGAAAATCGCTAGAAGGAATTTGTAAGATGTAGAAAAGTAATATTTTTATCTTCTTTGAAAGTTCTTTTACAGATGATGAATGTTGTTTATTTCATCCCTTACAACTGTAATGAATTTATCACAATTAATCAATTATATATTTATTTATTTTATCCATTTATTTATTGACCATTACAAAAAATGTTTTGTTTTGGGTTACAAAAAAGATCAAATATAACATTATTTAATTAAAAATACAAGCCTCTAGCCATTTAACTAATTTTATTACTTAATATCCTATTAATCAACACAATAAGTTCCAGACCTTTCAAGTAGTAGACGGATGATCTAAAAATTCTTCCACACTTTAAAATATGTTGGAGGTCAAATAATTCTTAAGTTCAGTTTTGAATAATTTTGACCCTTGAAGATTTTGAATTTGACGTGGTAGTTTGTTAAACAATAATACTCCAGCTTGTGATGGTAATTTCTTGAATATTTCAAGTCTATGATATCCGATTCTATAGTTATTTACTGATCGGGTATCATAGCTATGAATTTCATTGCTTGGGCCAAATTGCGTTTATTTAATGTGAAAAGTACAGTTTCGTAAATATAAAGTGAAGGAAACGTAAGAATGTCTAATTCTTGAAATAAATTTCGACAAGAGTCTCTTTGTTTGACGTTTCCTACGATTCTAATGGCGTATTTTGTAAAATAAAAACTCGATTGATTTTTGTTTTGGCACAGTTTCCCCATAAGCATGTTCCATACTGTAAATGGGGATGGATGATACCATAATAGACCATTTTTAAAACATCTTTAGAACAATGATTCGCTAGATTTCTCAGCAAGAAAATACCACTTGAAACTTTGCTACAGACATGGTTAATGTGAACATCCCATGTAAGTTTTTATCCACATTGATCCCTAAGAAATTGAAATAATTTACTTCTTCAATAGGATTATCATTCACCAGGACTAAAGGGGTATCAACGTTATTTTGGATCCCGACGTTAAATACATTTTTAATTTATTGAGGTTAGTTTTAAGGTTCAACTGTTCAAAAAACTGCACACAGGCATTAGTGGATTGAAATGAGTTCATTTCTAGCTCTCGCAGCGTCTGAGCAGAGTACATGAGAGTTGTATCATCTATTTAACTCTTTATGATAGAGATTTAGGATTTTGCAATAGCTTGAATTAAAAGTTGTTTCTTAAGAACAATGCAAAAAATTAAAAAATCAACGAACCAATGAAGGGTGAAAGAGCTATGTACTTTTCTTACTGTAACCTCAAGTTTTCCTACAGTTTAAATACTATTGCGGAATTTTTTCATCGTTTTTAAATGGACAATAAGATCACGACGTTTCGGGCTCTGGAATCTGATCCCGTCTTCAGGTCAAAAGTACAACATAAAACCTAAATATAAAGCGGTTTAATTGATTTTTGTGTTCTAATGTGTTTTATGTTTTGTGGTATGTTTTCGGTTACTTTCCTTAACACAGGCTTAGATGTACTCAAAACGTAGAAAACGTCCATAAAAATATTTTTACCTAGGAAATTCTACTATCGTCAACAGCAAACTTTAAATCCATGCTTTCTCTTGCGTTTTGCTTGAACTATAAACATTTCAATAAAATTTAAAATGTATTTTCTTTAAAATTATCACTTTTATTCTTAGTTAGAGAGCAGGTCAACCTTTATTAGGAAAAAATAATTAGTGTTCATAAAAGTGTTAAAACTATGAATGATATAACCACACGGTCTGAACAGGAAAGTAAAGGTAGAAACAAGCTTAATTGTTAGTTTTAATTAACTTTCATGTCCAATGTTATGTTTATTCTTTTAACTATTTTTCTCAACTTTGTGTTTGTATAGTCAATTAAAACCTTTGATTAGATCCACGTTCTATTTAATACATTAATAATTTAGTAAATAATAAATTCTATGGACTCGGTGTACACAGCCTTATAAGATATAAAAGAAAATGTCAGTTTTTTGCTATAGCTTAGTTGATTTATTAGATAACCTTAGGTTTTGTCCTAACAAAGTTTGACTCACTTCTGGATTGTGGGGGTAAAAATAAATGTAATGACAGTAAGAACAATATAATCTACAGTGTATGGCCAAATTAAATTTCTTATTATTACTTAATAAACGGAAAACTATTCGTTCAGGTATGATTCTAGCTGTAACATTCCAGACATGCTCGTAGTTAAGCAAAAATACTTAATATTGAGGAACTAATAGAGTACGTTTCATTAACCAATAAATAAATTTAATATTTGGTGAGCGTTCTCTTCATTTTGACTACCTAAACTATTTTCCAATAAGTGGTTGGAGAATTTAGATTCCGAAGGCTCATTCATTCATTGGATGTAATTAAAAACAAATAGTTCGGTTACTTACAAACTATTATTGTTGTTAGTCTAACCTGAACTGTTTAAGTAGATGTGTTAAGTAGAAATTATAACATTATTTGGCAAAATTGAGGCGTTCTAAAGAAATTCTTATTTTAATTTAGCTTTGATTAAAATTAAATGAACGGTTGAACTTTAGTTAAATACGTTCAAATGCACAGTTTCAAGGATCGGGATGCTATTTAGTTTTCAATGATTATATTAGCTCTGTTTGCTACCTTACGGTCATATTTTTATAACAGTCAGTTGAATTCAAAACTTTGGTGGGTGCATACATCACGAGATAGTAAATTCAAGTTCTCAAAGCTGTCTACGTTGTTAAAACATATAGAACTTTGAGTTTTTTTGCTAGAGGAGTATATTGAGGAACTAATAGAGTACGTTTCATTAACCAATAAAGAATAAGCTAAAGGTGCACGTTTTTGCAGTTTTTCGAACTCTTAACTAGTGATTACTTCAGAGACTAACCAAAGTTTACAAAAGATGCCTTTTGGGAAAGGTACAATTTACTTGACCACTCAATTAAGAAAAGTGCCAACTGACAAAGGAGTAATTATTATAGTATTAATAAGATGAAGTTGTTCGCAGTTAAGAGTACCACAAAGATAGCAAAACGTAGCAAATAGAGTTAAAAATCGTAGCAAAACGTTGGCAGTAGATTTCCGACCATCCGGCAAGTATATGGTTAAAAAAGAAAATATGCATTTTATTAATTTCCGCATTAGTTCAGGATTCTAAAAAACTATGAGAAACATCTTTTCATTTTAGCTTTTTCCCCCTTAAAATAATATAAATTGATCAATACAAAATAAAACTGGCACTTGAAGTTTGAAGGTTTGTACAAACTGATGATCTTGATTTGTAGGGATTTGTTGGCTACGTATGTTAATAGTATCATTATTAAATTTAAAATGTTTGTTATCAACTGACGTAGCCTGAAGAATGCATACAAATAAAACTGATACGTCTTGCAAAACACAATTAAACAAGAAAACAACAATATAGTTTTAAATTTGATAACCCTTTATTTGCGCAGACTGCAGCGTTTTAGTTCCTGTTAGCGCGAGCATTTTACAATATCCATTGGAAACGTACGTTGCCTTAAATAAATTGTTGACATGTCGACCAAAGAAACAGCTGTTGACATGTCGGAGTTAAGCAGTTTGACGTAAATTTATTGGAAAAGATCGATAACCAATCAGAAGACGGATCCCACTCAGAGGTGTCAAGCAAAGCCTTTCAGCCTCTTGAGAACCTTTCACCCATCATTTACCCGCTCCCGACACTGCTTCCTGTTCCTCAGAACAAGACTCTTCTTATCAGGAATGTTCTTAAGAAATAGAGCTATTCATTTATACAATAGCCAAACATAAACAATATAACCAACTCTCTATATAAGCAAAACATCGTCTACAAAACGATCCAAAAATCCTCCAGTTGTGAAAATCCTCCGAAGGAAACATCACAACCATGTAACATAATCCCATAGAGTATTTTGAAGAAACGTTTGTCATTCAAAATAAAGGTTAAAGTTAAGGTGGAAGGGTAAATTTTAAACTCACCTGCATATATACATTTTAATACTCGTACTTGTAGTACACACACATAGTATACACACACATAGTAATACACCCACATAATATACGCCATATGTACGAGTATGTGTGTGACTACTTTACAAATCGCATTTTGTCCGATTTTCACGGATTTTGGTAAACATCCTTAAATAACATTCAGGTGTGTCCAAAACGATCAGTGAAGCAGTCGAAGCGGCTGAAGTTAAAAAACAGTTAGCTGAAAAGCAATTAATAATACTTCTTGTTATTTAATACAAGAATTGAAAAAACTGAGAAGCACCCTTTAAACATTTATTTTAACCACTACCGGTTTCGGGAATTATCCCATATTCCTGGTGGTACAAAGCATCACAAATTACCTACAAAATACTTAACTTTGTATACAAACAAAAGTATAAATTAACAAGATAAATAAATATTTATTTATTTTATCCATTTATTTATTGACCATTACAAAAATGTTTTGTTTTGGGTTACAAAAAAGATCAAATATAACATTATTTAATTAAAAATACAAGCCTCTAGCCATCTAACTAATTTTATTACTTAATATCCTATTAATCAACACAATAAGTTCCAGACCTTTCAAGTAGTAGACGGATGATCTAAAATTCTTCCACACTTTAAAATATGTTGGAGGTCAAATAATTCTTAAGTTCAGTTTTGAATAATTTTGACCCTTGAAGATTTTGAATTTGACGTGGTAGTTTGTTAAACAATAATACTCCAGCTTGTGATGGTAATTTCTTGAATATTTCAAGTCTATGATATCCGATTCTATAGTTATTTACTGATCGGGTATCATAGCTATGAATTTCATTGCATTGGGCCAAATTGCGTTTATTTAATGTGAAAAGTACAGTTTCGTAAATATAAAGTGAAGGAAACGTAAGAATGTCTAATTCTTGAAATAAATTTCGACAAGAGTCTCTTTGTTTGACGTTTCCTACGATTCTAATGGCGTATTTTGTAAAAAAAACTCGATTGATTTTGTTTTGGCACAGTTTCCCATAAGCATGTTCCATACTGTAAATGGGGATGGATGATACCATAATAGACCATTTTAAAACATCTTAGAACAATGATCGCTAGATTTCTCAGCAAGAAAATACCACTTGAAACTTTGCTACAGACATGGTTAATGTGAACATCCCATGTAAGTTTTTATCCACATTGATCCCTAAGAAATTGAAATAATTTACTTCTTCAATAGGATTATCATTCACCAGGACTAAAGGGGTATCAACGTTATTTTGGATCCCGACGTTAAATACATTTTAATTTATTGAGGTTAGTTTTAAGGTTCAACTGTTCAAAAACTGCACACAGGCATTAGTGGATTGAAATGAGTTCATTTCTAGCTCTCGCAGCGTCTGAGCAGAGTACATGAGAGTTGTATCATCTATTTAACTCTTTATGATAGAGATTTAGGATTTTGCAATAGCTTGAATTAAAATTGTTTCTTAAGAACAATGCAAAAAATTAAAAAATCAACGAACCAATGAAGGGTGAAAGAGCTATGTACTTTTCTTACTGTAACCTCAAGTTTTCCTACAGTTTAAATACTATTGCGGAATTTTTTCATCGTTTTTAAATGGACAATAAGATCACGACGTTTCGGGCTCTGGAATCTGATCCCGTCTTCAGGTCAAAAGTACAACATAAAACCTAAATATAAAGCGGTGTTTTATGTTTTGTGGTATGTTTTCGGTTACTTTCCCCTTAACACAGGCTTAGATGTACTCAAAAACGTAGAAAACGTCCATAAAAATATTTTTACCTAGGAAATTCTACTATCGTCAACAGCAAACTTTAAATCCATGCTTTCTCTTGCGTTTTGCTTGAACTATAAACATTTCAATAAAATTTAAAATGTATTTTCTTTAAAATTATCACTTTTATTCTTAGTTAGAGAGCAGGTCAACCTTTATTAGAAAAATAATTAGTGTTCATAAAAGTGTTAAAACTATGAATGATATAACCACACGGTCTGAACAGGAAAGTAAAGGTAGAAACAAGCTTAATTGTTTTTCTAATAACATTTTCCAAAAATGTGTTATATCTAACTTATTAAATTTTAAAATGGCAGCCACTTAAAGATTTCAAAGTCAAATTCCAATTCCATTCCACTTAACTTTGAAATTTTGAAGTTGCGCCATTTTAAAATTTGATAAGTTAAATAAAAGATATTTTTGGAAAATGTTATTAGGAAAACAATTAAGGTTTATACCAAGTTTCACAAAAATATCTCAAAAGGGATTTTGAGTTATTATTTTCCATAATTTACAAAATGGTGGATTACAAACTTAACTAAGCCGAAATCAATAAAAATGTTACTGGACATTTTCGACTTACTTTTGTATACGTACTTTTGTAGCACGCTACACATTTTTGTGACAACTTGTACGCTGGAGTTAAATCGAGTGAAATGTTATTCTAGGTCAATTTTACAGAACAAGGATGAAGCTCTCAACACTTAAGACACAATGTCAGCTCAGTGACAAGAGAAGAGGGTCTGGGCGTCATGCCAACCATCAGTTCCACTTACATTTCATTATCTTCCTAATCCATTAAACACGGATACTGTTTCATTTAACGCATCTAAAATGAAACATCAACGTGGCTAGATCTCAAAACTAGAAGCCTCACAGTTACTTGCTTTCTGTAAATTTCATTCAGGTAAATTTCATTTTCAAATCGAGTTTAAAGTATCGGTTTAAGAGTATACAGTTATTTAATTTAGTATATTTGACTGGAAATTGAATGCACTTTCTTTTTTAAATATGACTTCCTCTTTTAAAACATTAATTTTGTTAAAACCCCTTTGAAAGTTTTATTACTTGATAATATTGTTTGTTGACTATCCGTTTGTACATGTGGAAAATTTAAATGAGATAAATGCATAATACTCGTAGTCTATTTGGTTTCGTAATTAATAGTTAAGTCTCCAACACATAAATATATGATTTAATAAAAATTGACGTTTTTTATTTTTACAGAGAGCTTTTAGGGTTCGACACAGGTTGTTTTTGGACGAATGTTAAAAACTTCTAGAGCTCTTTGTTTGAAGTTTGTTGGTGACGATGGTAGAATTTCTCAGGTGTAATATTATTGCGGACGTTTTCCATTATGTTTAGTGAACAAGAATAACACGACGTTTCAGGTAAAAAGTAAACTAAAACCAAAAACACATAACATTAAGAAATAAGTTAGCCTAAAAGTAATCGGCGCAAGCTGGTCAGTCACCCACCACAAACCTTTCACCTGATTCCAGATCCCGAAACGTCGTTTTTCTTTTCTACTAAAGAATTACGAAAAGCTTCCGTAATAATATTTCAACTTTTAGAGCGGTTTTAAGTTTCGTGTAGTTATGAAGGATACCGCTTGTATAATTGTGAATGTTGGTTGCATTAGTCATATTAATGCACAAGGGCTTGACAGTCGCGTGACAATGGTTCGTGAGACTGATAACGTCTTTGTTCAAGCCCCTCAAAGCTAATTTCACACGACAACAATTATTGCAATTGGACCTCTAAGCTGCTGCTTTAGTTGTTGAATAAACTTGTAAAGCTAAATGTTTAAGAAAGGTTTGCGGTGTGTGCTACTTTAAATTTCATATCGGGGCGTAAATAAGATAAAATTCCTAGTTCGTAACAAGAATACACTCAACAGACTCAGCTTTCACCCCATGTTCAACTTTAAATACCCTCTAGAAGAGGTTGTTGTCCCAAACAAAAGTATAAAAGTATGTATAATGCAATAATACATAACGACAAATACATTCAAATACTCGTACCTTTGACATTAGGATCTATGTAGATCGATCAATTAGAAGTTTCAAGAAGATCATTTGTTCATGCAAAACTACCTAAGCTTTATGCCTAAGCATTTTTTTACTTAATTTAACTTAACCCATAAATAATAAAGTATCTAGAACTAGGCCTACTATAGTTTTAATAAAATAACTACAACCATTACCATTACCATAATTTTACATGCTTTTCATAATGTAAAACACGTTAGTTTAGCGAGCACGTGATATGAAGTGAGGGTGTTTTCGATAACGTGTTTTCCCCGAAGTCGGCACAAAATAGACTCTGAGCTTATCTTGACTGAGTGACAACGGAAGGCAACTTATCGGGCGGAAACTGACTTCGTGTTAACGTTCCTTAATCGTGTAAACCTGCCTTATCTGCTCTCTTTCCACTTTTCTCACGCATGTCAACATCGCTGGTGATGATAAAGTTGGCTAGATCTTGAGTAAAGGCGTCAGTCTTGAATATATTAACTATTTACAGTCTAAATACGGGGTGAGTTTTAAATGCTCCCCTACCTAATTAATTTATTTAAATAGGACATATTTTTAAAACCCTTTGAGGAAGGTTTTTTAGGATTTTGGAGCATGTTTTGATGTACTTTACGTCACGTACTGCTTTTTAATACTGGTTAACGGTGACTAAAACTGTAAGTGCAAGTACATCACTTTGGAGTAACCACCACGGGGCTGCGGCCAAAAAGAATCAGTAGTCCTTCTATCATTTTATCCCTAGATAGACCGTTTCAGCTGAAATCTGTTGATATTTGGTCATGCATGTTTTGTGCTATAGAGAGATGTTTTGTGTTTAAATAAACTGAAGTAGAATTTGTGAGCAGTAAATTGAAACTTCCTAGGCACATCATATTAGACTGTCCCTCTCTGGAGATCAGAAGAAGAGGTCTACTTGAGGGGCGAAATTGCAGTGAGGTTCACTTGTCTCAGCTTGAGGGAGTCATCTTGAGGCTCTTTGGTCCCACGGGGGTGGGTCTTCCGAGGTAAGGTAACTGGGGTGGTACAATAAACCTTAGTTTGACGAAAACTGCTAGATAACCAACCCTATTTTAATGTAATATAATCTAAAACATAGCCGACACGTAGTCATATACGCTGCGGTGAATATTAGCAATTTCCAATCAAACAGAACAATTTTTCATTTGTCTATTTTAAATTAGACGAAATTCCTTTATACACAATCCCCGCAGTCACCACTTACATTTCTAATGTGACTATACGGTAACGCTAGGTAAAGGTCGAGGTTGAGTGGTAGAGGTGGCTTTGTAGCCCTAACTTCGCCTTGTTAAACAATGTGCCTTGTTAAACTTTACCTTATTACTTTCTGTATCCAAGGAAACATAGGGTACTAAATTATATAAGCTTAATTTATGCCCAGTGCTCTGAATGTCAAAGTGCAGTATTCGTATTAAATAATTAAATTAATGAATAAAATAAAACTCTACTATAGAGGGTGAACTATGTGTTCGTTTATGGTATCAGTACAGTTTCATAGAGAAAACAAAACTTTGAATGGCCATCATTTTGAAACGTACGATCCGGCCAAGCTGGTCTTTGCTTCGTTTTTTCTTGACATTGCGGTGCTTATGAAACAGTTGATTAAGAGTTTCGTGGAGCAATGCTTGCTTGTGAGGGAGGGAACTGGATTAGAGAGGTCAGGAATTGTTGTTTGGAACTCAGCACTGAGTCTCCACTAACAAGTAACAATCCAGTTATGGAAATGCGCCTCACCTTTAGCTCAGGGTCCGACAAACAAGTCTTCGTTACGAGGAGCAAAATATTTTCTCCGAATCATCTTTAATTAGCATAAATAACGAGTTTGTATTACAGAGTCAATACTGAAGTACACTATTGGTTGAATACTTTCAATTTTAAAATTATTTTGCCTTTAAATTTCAGATACTTATATTTTGTATATTTTTTGTTTAATTTTCTTAGTCTCCAGAACTGAAGAGGTCTACCATTGTGTAGACGAAACGTTTTGTATTTTATATGCTTAAAATATGTTTAGTGGTTTTATCCAAAAAGGATTTTCGTTTTAGTTTGGTTAAATAGTTGAACAGTAGAGACGTTTCAACATATTTTGGCAAAATGTTTTGTAACTTTTCAATTAAGCGTAGTTAATTGAACTTTCTTAAAGTCAGGCCACTTCAAATAACCTCAACTTAAATGGTTTTATTGTTCATAATTTATCATTTATTACTTTTACACATTGTAAATATCTACAGAGTTGTGTTAACTTTTAACATCAGGTTGTTTGAAAAATAAACACTTACTAATGAAGTTTTAAACAGAATAGTTTACCCATGCAAGTTTCCCTCATTTTTCAGTTTGAAGTTTAAAAAAAGTGTAAACTCGAATGGGTTCAGAAGAAACTATGACCACGTAGAGAAATGTGTGGTAGTTTCAAAGTCAAATGGAATCAAATTGGAATTTGGGTTTGAAATTTTAAGTCAAATCTTTTTATAGCATTAGATACATCAGTGTACATCGCAATCGTCATCCAGCATAGATTCTTAGAGCCAATTCATACATTTATACAATACAAAGATACAGAATAAAACCAAAACCAATCAAGTCTCAGTCAGATATAGGAATTCCTCCACACTGTAAAATTCCTTTTCTATTAAGAATCTTTCCAAGCGAGGGAGGAAGGAAACTTCTGTTCTAGGGTCGATTCTCGATGGCAACTTGTTGAAAAACATAGCTGCAGCGCATATCGTGTCCCGTTGGGACAAAGCCAAACCGTGTCTGGGAGTGCGGAGATTAGCTCCGTGGAGGGGCAGAAACCTATGACCTGATCCAACAGTTTCAATATGAGTTTGTGAACTGATTGTGGCACTTACGACTTTGAAGATGTAAAGGGACGGAAACGTTAAAAGATTTTGCTGCTTAAAGACACCTCTACAGGAACTTAAGGGAGGAAGTCCACCAATGATACGTATCGCTCTCTTTTGCTCAATGAAAACTCTTGATGCGAACGAAGATCAATGATGAAAAACAACCAAGGTATACCAGCAGAAGGTGTTTTGGATCTATCAAGGGGTACAATGTCCTGAGAGCGAAGCTGTAGCGGCTAAGCTTACCGCAGAGATTGGAAATGTGGGCACACCAAGTAATACCGGAGTCTAAAGTCAACCCCAAACACTTGGTGGTGTGTAACTGTTTTATTCCAAAACAGTCAAGGTTTAGTTGAAGAGGATTTTTTGTCAAAAAGTTCATGAAGACGGGTTTTCTGCATTCAGGATCAGGTAGTTGGTTAAGTATTTTTTGAAGGCTGACATTTTAAAATTTGATAAGTTAGATAAAAGGTATGCTTGGAAAATGTTCATGAAAAACAAACAAGGATTATACCAAGTTTCACAAACATATATCATAGGGTTTTGAATAATTAATTATAATTTATATATTCAAAAATTTACAAAATGGCAGATTACGGCTAAACTAAGCCGAAATCGAAAAATGTTACTGGGCCTTTTCGACTTACTTTTGTACGTAGAATTCGGTTCTGCATAGCGCGCTACACATTTTTGTGACACCTTTAAAGACAAAGCTATGCACACATGTGAAATCCTCTTTTTGTTCCACCATATTCTTTTAGAAATCAAGTTTTACTGAACCTAAAAAATAATAAATTGCTTTCGAGAATATGAACTAAGGATTATTTCCTGGGGGAAACAAGAGTATATCCTTCATGTACTCCGTAAGGATCAGTAATCCTTCTGAGCCCGTCCTTAACAAACATTTGAATTGTCGAAAACTACCTTCCTACATCGCTTTACACAGCTACCACTCTTCTCTTCTCTTAGAGTCATATTTTTTGGGAATTAAACTACTTTAAAGTCGTTGTAATGATTAACTTAACTAGTGAGATTGTAAAGATACTTCGCCTTCAACCATTAATACGTTTTAAATAAATAAGCTGTTTTTATTGCATAACTTTGACGTTTTCATACATATCACAATAGTCAACTGGTCTTTAAGGTTTTCATTTATTCTGTCATCGAAGTCTCTTTCAAACGTAAGTTTTTTTTAAATGATCGTAGCCTTATAGGATAAAGCTTTGTTATTATTTTAAGGTATCGTGAATATAGATTCATCTTGAGAAGGTATTACACTGAATTAATTTAATCTGGTTCTTTTAAACTAACAAGCTTTGATACTTTGATTTTTTCATTAACTAAATGAACTAAACGGGCCAAACCAATTGAACGGTTTTGTGTGAAAGGCTTGAATTTCTTTTAATGTTTAAGTATAAAAATCCCAATAAAAGCCAGTTTGGTTTCAATTTCTAAATATATGTTGGGTTTGTTTAATTATTTTATAATCTTGTTCTTCGATTCACTTTGCGTCCAAACTTCATAATTAGGTTGAGTAACTTCGCCCTCACTGTGGAGTACCATCTTCAGTCACCACTCATTGGCTGATCAGTTTCAGCCACAGTTCACCCCACCAATGATTGGCTGAAAATGGTACTCCACAGCGAGACCGAAATATCTCAACCTAATTATTCAGTTTGGTCGCTGTGTGAACCGGAAGAACTAGATTATAGTTGTGACACCAACCGTGAAAGCTTAAGTGTTCAGTTTAATCATTTTATCTATACAACAAAGAATATGTTACATATTAGCTAATATAATAACTATATCTGAATTTTATTATGAACTCTTTTAGATTCAGACTACAATTCTGTATTCGTGGCGATGTACGTCTTTAAAATGCTTTTTAACGTTTTGGAAGAAAGTGAACTGTACAGCCGAAGGAGAGAATAATTGCTGCTTTCTCACTGGGTTTTATGCACAAAAGCTTTTATCGGATCTTGTACTCAGAACCTCTCGCTTTTACCAAGTCTGAATACAGATGCTGAGCGTCGTCAGGCGTTATTTTCTTTCAAACAACACTGACTTGTGAAGTTGAAATATTATTACGGACGTTTTCCATCGTTAAACACAACATTGATGTCATTTGGTGGTGAGGAGTTGGTTAGATTGCGCTGATTGGTTTTAGGCTAGCTCATTTCCTAATGTTTTGAGTTATGTTTTAGGTGACTTTTCACCTGAAAACGAAATCAGATTCCTGATCCCGAAACGTCGTGTTTTCATAGTTACTGAAAACCGATGGAAAACCCGTTTTAATATTTTAACCTCAGAAATTGTACCATGTCAACAACAAAGAACAAACTTGTGGAAATGGATTATGTTGTAGTGCTTGCTAATGAAGAGCTTTATTGTTGTCTTATAACGTTTAAATTTATAGCAGATCTTTCAAAGTCTATTGTTAAAAAAACTACAAAAAACTATAGAATCTCCTCATGTTTGCCTCTATTTGTCATAGCTTATATACACGTACGACTTATTTGAAATACGATTTTTCAGGAACCTCTTAAAATGTGTAGCACATTTTCTTTTAACTCTCATGGCTTTCAGTATTTTATGATCTCTCTAGTTAATAACAAAACCAAAATAATAGTAAAAACGTGCTGAATTATAAAAAAACAACATCAAATATACGTACGAGTTTGATAAAAAGAATTTGATCCTCCAAGGAAATAACTGCATTTCAGCATTGGTTCACTATGAAAGATACCCTTATAACCTGGCATCAGGCATGAATAAACTTTGGGTAGGAATGCAGGGTTGAGTTACCAAGATTTCCCTAACTTCCGGTTGCCCTGACTTCCGGTTGTCATCTGCCAAACCCAGCTGACCTTTACACAGTTGGTTAACCTCACCAGTCCTGTGCATTCGTTATTCCTGCCACAGGCAATGTGACCGACATTTGCTCTGTCTCCCTTTTTGTCATTTCGATTTGTCCCAAAACAAAAATCAGGCCGACATACAGCTAGGCGCTAAAGCGCCGCTGGCATGAGTGAATCAAATTTCCCTTAACAATTGGTGCTCTAATTTGGTACTCTCAAAGCCTCGCTTCGGCCTTCGGCCTCAGATTTCTATGTACTGTTACGACGAGTGTTATGAGGCTGTTCGCTACACTCACAGCTTCGCTTCGGCCTTCTGCCTCAGACTTCTATGTTCTGTTGTGACGAGTGTTACGAGGCTGTTCGCTTCACTCACAGCCTCGCTTCGGCCTTCTGCCTCAGACTTCTATGTTCCGTTATGACGAATGTTACGAGGCTGTTCGCTACACTCACAGCTTCGCTTCGGCCTTCTGCCTCAGACTTCTATGTTCTGTTATGACGAGTGCACGAGGCTTCGCACACTCACAGCTCCTTCGGCCTTCTGCCTCAGACTTCTATGTTCTGTTATGACGAGGCATGAGGCTGCTTCATCACAGCCTCGCTTCGGCCTTCTGCCTCAGACTTCTATGTTCTGTTAGCTGTTCGCTACACCACAGCTCTCGCTTCGGCCTTCTGCCTGACTTCTATGTTCTGTTATGATTTGCGTTACGGCGTTCATTGTGCCTCGCTTCGGCCTTCTGCCTCAGACTTCTATGTTCTGTTATGACGGTGTTACGAGGCTGTTCGCCACTCACAGCCTCGCTTCGGCCTTCTGCCTCAGACTTCTATGTTCTGTTGTGACGGTGTTACGGTTGCCTGCTTCACTTCAGCTCCTGCTTCGGCCTTCTGCCTCAGACTTCTATGTTCCGTTACGACGAATGTTACGAGGCTGTTCGCTACACTCACAGCTTCGCTTCGTCCTTCTGCCTCAGACTTCTATGTTCTGTTATGATGTAAATGAGGCTGTTCGTTACACTCACAGCCTCGCTTCGGCCTTCTGCCTCAGACTTCTATGTTCTGTTACGACGAGTGTTACGAGGCATTTCGTTACGCTCACAGTCTCGCTTCGGCCTTCTGCCTCAGATTTCTATGTTTTGTACGATTTTACGAGCTGCTCGCTACACTCACAGCCTCGCTTCGGCCTTCTGTCTCAGACTTCTATGTTCTGTTACGACAAGTGTTACGAGGCATTTCGTTACGCTCACAGCCTCGCTTCGGCCTTCGGCCTCAGATTTATATGTTCGATTACGACGAGTGTTACGAGGCTGTTCGTTACGCTCACAGCCTCGCTTTGGTCTTCGGCCTCAGATTTACAGGATTTTTGTTTTGTAAGTTACACTACATATCATGAAATGAAATCACATTTCAAATATCAATAAATATGGAGTATTCATTTCCCTGTTATAGCAAAAAGTAACTGTTTTGGCCGCCATTTTGAAACGATTTGTTGGTTTGGTAAATTGATGAATAACAACTAAATGCATGTTTATTTTTAATTTCACCAAACCGGACGAAATTTACTGTTTTAAAATCATTAAAACACATTTTTTGTGAAAATTCCCCCCCCTTCCACCAAATGAATAATTCCGGTAGCCCGATTTTGCTGGAAACGAACATGACCCAGATATTTACAAAAGGAGACCTGTAGAGAGTACACACATTTTCAAGCTTGGGTCCTATCATGCTGACGTCAATAATAATCGAATATTTCATTTTTCCAAAGGATATTAGCTAACAAGTACTGTAAATACCTGTGAGTGGGTTACCATGCAGTAAAGAGTAGGGTAAGGCGCCTGCATTTATTTGACTGCAAGTCCCGCAATACAGGCGTGTAGTCTGTTTGCGTCTCAGCGCCTTTATCTGTTCAGCAAAGCTGAATCAGCTGAATATTTTTAAACGGAATATTTTGACCAAATGCCTTGAAAATCGGACAAAATGCAATTGGTAGAGAGTACATATAGAAACACACAGAAACACATACACATATGCATATAAAGTTTTGAACAAAATGCTCAAAACGTGTTTTAGGGGTTAGATTGGTGTATATTTCTTGGTCCAGGGTCTCGGTCTTACCATGAAAGGAACATGAATATCTCATTTTTCCAAAAGGAATTCGATTTAAAAAACTATAACAAACCTTCAGACTACCGTGACTTAGCGAGTAAAATCCTGAATGTGGGTAAATTTAGTTACTAAGAGGGTAAGGAAAGTTACTAAAAAGCCATTTTTTAACAACTTTATACCATCTACGTATTATTGAATTATTCTTTTATTCCTACTTGATTAATAACTATACAACCCCTTAGAACATCTCCAAAGGTTTCAAACTGTAACCCTCTCGTTAAACAGCCTGAAAGTTAAGTAGCCTAATCTTAAGTCTACTGTTTACTTAGAAAGCTTTAAGTTACTAAACGTAACAAAATATTCGTTTAGCAAATTTTATATACGAAAGAAGGAGTTTGTATTCCAGAGGCAAATGACTAAGTAGGACGACCCTGGAAGAAGGGAAGACCGGGATTGTCCCCCAAGGATCAGTTTAGTCCTGTCAACCTCTCTCACGCAGCCTCTCTTGTCCTGTACTTTAGAAAACACAACTCATTACGGGGAATATCTCTAAATTTAGTTTTAAAACATGTCTGATTTACTCTTGAATTTAAAGCCTATACGTGGTTCTCATTGTGGCTTTATTTATTTTAGTAATAACTATATTAGCGACGGATGTTACTGGAATTCCTAGTAAAATCAAAAGTAAATTTATAAAATGTTCGATGTTTTTCAGTTGTTAGACTTTTTGCTCTAAAACAGGTGCTATAGACACATGTTTTGATGTCCTAAAATTGCACTTTTATTCACAGGGTAATACAGGTTTAACTCTTTGGCTTTCGCGGCCGGTGTCACAACTATAATCTAGTTATTCCGGTTTGCACCGTTTCCAAACTTTATAATTAGGTTGAGATATTTTGGCCTCGCTGTGGAGTACCATCTTCGGTAACTGACTATCTGAAACGTTTCAGCCAACGGGGGGAAGGTTTCAGCCAAACAGTCACTGAAGATCCACAGCCAGCGAGGCCGAAATATCTCAACCTAATTATCAAGTTTGGACGCGTTGTAAACCGGAAGAACTAGATTATAATAAAGGTTTTATAATACACTTTGAATCATAATAATAATTATTATAAAACACGTTTTGAATTTATAACAAAGGTTTGTTTTGATGATCTTTTACTCCCTAGGGAAAAAAGTCATTGTTATGATCTTTTTGTGGGAAGGACACCACCCGATTGTGTTGAATTTGAACATCACTGACTCATAACAAATCAGTTTAGCAGTTGTTTCTTAAAAACTGTACAAATCAGACTGCAGAATTCAAAACACTGTTAAATTTCAGTTTATAACTTTGATATTTATTCCTCGATATTATTTGCATCATACAAAAAGTATCGGACATCACTCGACCCAAAGTGTTTTTTAACTCGCTCATTTAACGTCCTCGGATGTTAAACTTGAGCTTGTATCAAAAGGCTTCACTTGGGACAAGACATGAAATATACTATCCGATAAATACTACTCTACTCTGAAAAAAAAACACAACAGCTGTGTTTACAATAAATAATGTAGACTGGCGTTTCGTGAGTGCCGGTTTCAGCCCCTTCATTAAGGCGTTAACCTGGTCCTTTAGCATTAATCTATAATACATCACTTGTAATGCCAAGAAGTAGTAATTAATGCAGCTTGTTCAGTTTAAGCTTAAATAATTTAAGCTTGAATAATATGGCTAATAATAACCCTTATTTTTCACAAGTTGTTCGTCCAGATACAACCTCTGATTTTGCAAACTGCTTGTAAGCAAAGAATATAAGTACATCAATTATGATTAATTTTTATTTGATTGGTTAGATTATGAATGGAGATGGATTCTAAACCTTGCACGTCAACCTTGTGTGGCTTATTGTGTTTTCCGAGTATGCTGTGCCAGGGGATGCCTATGACTTTAACAAGCCTTAGAATTTGCTCCTCAGAGCATGATGCAGCACATCCATCTGACAACGATCTTTCAAAAATTCCTCTTCCCCTAGATTCACTCTCCAGGAGCAAATGTTTGGCAGTCTCCTCGTCCTGCTCACAATTCCTGCCTCTGACGTCCTGCAGATTCCTGAATTTCCTGCTTCGCCATCCGGCTTCTGAACTGATTATGTCCAGTGCGATACTCCATCACAAGGCTGAGGATGATCCTGTTCTAACGTCTCAAATAACTAGAAAGAGATATTGAAGGAACTTTCATAAGTTCCATTAGAAGAGTTTGTCCTACAGAAGACGTCCACCTGTCTCTTTTGACCGTTTATTGGTTATTCGATTTACTTTGTTTGAAGTTTTTTGTTAACGATGGTACAACTTTCTGTGGTTTCTTTGTTACTGAAACCTTATTCGTCATCAAAACTTCTCTCTCCATTGGTTATGCATAAGTGGATATTTTTTGAGTTCTCGGTTACAGTCGGCTGTCTAATTCACGCTGTGACCGTCCTGTCTGAGCCACCCAGGCAGTCAGTCAGTGTGCAGCTGTCACTGGCCGTAAACGTATTTGATTTCTACTGTATATTTATTTTTTTAATTTAATGTGTTGGTTTCTAGGCTATAAAATTAACAAGTTTTAGGACAAATTAAGGTTATTTGGTAGTGGGTGACTAATCAGCTTGCACTGATTACTTATAGGAGTAGTTTAGGTTACTTTTCACCTGAAGACGGGGTCAGATCCCAGATCCCGAAACGTCGTGTACTTTTTATTCCCTCCAAAACTACGTAAAACGTCCGTAATATTATTTTAAACTTAGTACAAGGGGGTACCCAAAAGTATCGGGAATTGGTCGATGGCGAGGTGGGGAGAACATAGTTCACATGTTGGCCGATAGGGGATGAAATCCCAACTGTTCCTGAGTTCAGTGCACTTGGTGTGGCCAGTCTGAGAAGCCTTGAAGAGGAGCTGTGTGCGTTTTTCTAAAAGTAGTTTTTGTTCTGCCTCGTTTTGTTTTGATGGTTTAATTAAATGGACAAAGTTCAGCAGTGAGGTTTTTGCTTTTTTCTCAGTAAGAACGCGTCAGAAACAGTTGCATTTATTAAAAAAGCTTACAATGACGATATTTTGAGCAAAACCAGAATGAAACGAGTATTTTTCCCAAATTCAAGATGGCGCCATGTCGATTTAAGACAAGCCTCGTCCGGGACGACCTTCAAATTCTCGGATTGGTGAAATTGTTCAGAAAAAACCGTCAATATTGCAAGAAGACCGTCGGAGGACCATTGGGAATGCTTCTTTGCTGTCTGGAGTGTGTTAAATTCAGTTTAGCGAATTTCAACACACTTCAGACCTAAATTTTGGCAATATGGTGACTGGTTCTTTCATCATGACAATGTTCCTGCCCATGTAGACATCTCAGTGCGCTAGCTTTTGGCAAATACCAGCATGACCCCCCTTCCCCACGACCCATACTCGCCAAATATTGTCTCACGCGACTTTTTATGTTCCCCATAATGAAAAATTACATACAATATCACCGTTATGACGAAAATGAAGGAGTGAAAAGGCAAACGAGGATGGAGCGTGCAGCCATTCAGACTAAGGGGTATGAGGGGTGCTTAAAACCATGGGAGCATCAAATGAACAAATGCATTACACTAAATGGGGAGTGTACTGAAGGTATACATGTAAATTAGTAAAAAATAAATAAAATATGGTTTTTATAGTGAAATTCTCGTTATTTTTGGGTACCCCCTCGTATGTGTTATAAGTCTCAAATAAATACCTATTGTTTAACAATGTAGCACTGTCAGTACTGTTACTCACCTCATTTTGTTACATTTTCATGATATTACTAAAACAGAAAACAAACTAAGCATAGAATAGATTTGTACCCGATGGTTTTACAACTCCGTCGCCTCTAGGCTTAGGCTCTTCTGGGAAATTGCCTCGATAGGAAGCGGAAGCAAAGGTAAACTTGACTAAGGTATGGATTGATACAGGATTGCGTACACATTGACTACGGTTGTGATTCTGTACCCTGTTGACTCTTCATCCCTTATGTGCTGACAATAATTCATCTTGATGTACGAAATCATCCTCACTCATTTTCATTAAACTTGATCTTCTAACACTGTTAGATTGTTGTACTATCTACGCCAATGGCATTTTAATGTGCTACTTCACCCAGGGTGTGTGGGCATCACAAAACGCTTTTAGGGAAAGCGGTCCAAACCCTGTGCCTGCGCCGGGAATCGAACCCGCGACCTTGCGCTTTACAAGCCGTGACTCTACCCACTGAGCCACGGACGCAGGCAAAATGTGTTGTTATAGTCAGTCGGATTCACAACGCTGCTGTGAACGCAAATCAAGCGAAATTAAGTCAAAACCATTAACAGTTTGCCATTCATTTTATTTACTTTACTTTGGTCAACAGTAGTTTAAAGTTAAGCGTCCAAAGAAATTAAAAAAAACGTACTCCTTTTAACTTTTCACTTCTCTAAAAAATATAAATTAGTTCAGAAAAAATTAAACCATATTAAGTAGTTGGCAGCAGGGTAGACCGCGACTTCACAGGAGAGGCTTACCATAATCTTGGGGGGAAAGGTCCCCCGAGTGTTGGCAAGGCTCTCCATGTCTTGGGGGTTAGAGTCCCCTAAGTGGTTGTCAGCGGGCTTGCTCTCGTGATTGTCTGGCCAGCCGAACCCAGTCCCATTCCTCTCCTGAATCCAGACTTCCTTTCATTCCAGTGGTAGCGCAATATGCCCAACAGACGAGGCATACGTGCATAAGGGTAACTAGTCCCTAAGCACTTGATCCTCTCAATCTAACATCTTAAGTAGTTGGAAAAGGCCCTGTCAAAATATACTGAGCATTATTGAAGTTTTTTTTACACATAAAGTCAATGGACATCAAACTATTTGTGGTCCACAGAAATAAATCGATCGTTCTTTACATTTTGTGAAATGTGCAACCTTAGTAAATATCACGTATCAATGTTACTTTGATGTGACCAGCTGTGAGCTCTGACTCCAGCTGTTCAAAGGATGGTTTGCTCTTTGATGCGTAATTTGACTTTTTTGTGAACTTTGATTAGGCTTCACTAAAACGAATGATCCGTGATTAATCACTACAAAGATTACTTTTTGTGATTCACAAAGATGGATGATTGCCTTTTAATGTTTTAATCCACGTTTGTAAGCCACTATATGTGTCAAAAACAGCTGATTTTGAATAAAAATGACACAATGTTAATAAGTAGCTATAAACATGAAGCAGGCAGACACGCAGCTAAAGCATCGCTGGCTTGAGTGAATCGGATTTCCTTTGCAATTTTTTACCCTAATTCGCTCCGTTCACAACATCGTTTCGACATTCGGCATCAGACTTACGGAGGTTTTTAATGGAGATTATTACTACATGATAGGAAAACACATTTTAAATTTTAATACAATCTGACTATTCCTTCCGTCGTTTTAGGGACAATTAACTTTTTGGCCGCCATATTGAAACAACTTGATGGGTTTTTGTAATTTTTGATGAATTGATGTACAATAATGTAAGTTCTAATTTCATAAAAATCGGACGAAATTTACCGTTTTTAGAACATTAAAATCCTTTTTGCTGAAAAGTCCTCCCGCCACCACCCCACCCGAAAAAAGGGGGTTCCAGTAGTCCGACTTTGCTGGTTAACGAACTCGACCGAGATATTGTACCATATTTGGTGGAAATTGGACAAAAATGCGACTTGTAGAGATGATACACATACACATGTATATTAAGTGTTGAAAAAATGCTCAAAACGTGTTCTGGGGTCAGGATCGGTGCCCATTTCACGGTCCCGGACCTGGGTCTTACCACACTGACGGCTTGAGTATCCTAAGGAAATTCTATAATAATGAAACCTCTTACATGGAACATCGCGAATGACTAAGCTGCCACAGCAAGAATGTTCTGGCAATGTGTTATTAAAGCTGAATTTGAAAAGAGGCTTAAGAGAAAAGCAGCTTTGCTCCGCAGTGTCCAGTTGCGGAGTCTTACATCGGAAAAGGCCAAACCTTAGACTTGCAATATATTGGAAAACGAAGGACTTACTCACTGTCCAATATTGTGTTTTTTTTTTTTTGCTTGATTAAGTTCATAATGTGCAGTAAAATAAGGGAAGCTCCCAACAGAGTTGTTTAAAATAAATAAATTACAACATGTAAACGTTTGCAAAGTTCTTATTTCATTTCATTGCTACAATTTAAGGCACAACAGCGTTAATATTTTCAAGTAAATTTATATTTAACTGTCTTAATACACCATAGCATCTTACCTAAAGTATTTGAAGGTGATCATCAAAGTTTTCTTGTCACAGATTCTTATGAATTGAACATAAGAAAGTAACCTAAGTAAATCAGGGCGTATGTAATCAAAGTTTAAGAAATAAAACTAAACTTTTTAATCAATATTACAAATTTGTCTATTTCTCTAAAATGGGATTTTTGGGGCAGCTCAAAATTTTTAAACTGTAAGACCTATTGAGTTACGCCTTATTTTAAATGTCTTGGTTAAAGAAAAATAACACTGGAAACTAGAGATTTCTATCTCAACCAGAACAAAATAACGGCCTAACAGTACAAAAAAGTTCTAGTTAATTTTAGTGAGCTGCTATTTTGTACTGTATTGAAATAGATAACTCTAACTTCCGCAGTTCTTCTTTTTTACCACGACCTTTAAAATGAGGTGTCACTTAATAGGTCTTACTATTTAAAAATTTTGAGCTGCCCCCAAAAATTCCATTTTGGGGAAATTAGCAAAGTTTTAATAGTGACTAAAAGTTCAGTTTTATGTCTTATAAGTATTCTGATTTTCATTTTTCTAACTTTATCCGTTTGAAATTTGAAAGGGAGTATCCACCTTTCAACTCACCCTGTATAGTAGGTTCAATCTGTCCCACACACTTTCCAGCAGGGCTGGTGTGAGTGGCACTCAAGAAATCTCGATTTAGATTGCAAGATATTTCCACTTTCCTAGAAACCTGATCGAACACCACAAGAACCCTTATCTCTGCAGCAAGAAAACAATCCAATATGTGAGGAGAGAATCGATTGGTTTGGCAGCTTCTAGTTTTTAAAACAGGCGTCTCAGCGTACAAATATTTAAATAGAATGAAATATGATGATAAATTGGATTATTGTTTACTAGCTGATTACTATTCGAATGTAGTTTTGCTTATCATCATAGTATTTATTAGCGAATACCATAATTGAATACAACGTTCACCCTGTATAGTAGAGTTTTACTTTTCCAACCGATCAAAATAACTCCCGTTGCTCTAGAATCAACCATTAAAGAAAATCGGTTAAACTATTAAATTTGAATTTCTGCACTGTAACATTCAGAGCACTGGACATAAACTAAGCTGTTGTTATACTAGCCTAAGTTACCTTGGATACAGAAAGTAATAAGGTAAGGTTTGTCTTGTTTAACACTACAAAGCCTCTCTATCACTCAACCTCGACCTTTACCTAGCGTTACTAGTCACATTACATGTAAGTGATGACTGCGGGGTAGTGTATAAATGGATTTCGTATAATTTAAAATAAATAAATGAAAACTTGTTCTGTTTCATTGGAAATTTGCTAAGATACACCGTAGCGCTTGTGGCTGCGTGTCGGCTATGTTTTATACTTAGTTTAATTTTCGTTCGTAATAATGAAGCATTATCACACGGAAAATGTTATACTGTATTATGTTATGAATCACTTTAAGAGGACGATATATAAACTACCAAAACTACTTGAACCTTAATCCGGATAATTTCAATATCTTTGTCAAATGTCAGGTTGACATTTCACAAAATTGCTAAACGATAAACCGAAGACATTGACATTTTGTGAGTGACTTTTACCAGCAAGCAAGAACAACATGAAATGAAACAAGACTCTTGACAAGTTGTGTCTTGAGATGAAGTTTGTGTTTATTATTGGAAGAATGATTTAGAGTTGATGTAATAGATGTAATAGGCTTTTATTACTAGATATATTTTTGTTATATATCGTTGTATTATTGCTATTGGAAGGCATCAGAATACAATTCAATTTTAACTATATAGTATCAATTAGCTATTCGTAGTGTATTTAAAAGAACTTATTTAAGGTTTCATCGATATAAAGTATATTTAACTAAATAAATTTAACTGAAACGCATGTATTCTCAACCCTAGAATTGAAACTAAAATGCTGTTATTCTAAACTGCATACGGTTTTGTGTATTGTACAGATAACAAAGGTTGTTTTTCAAAACCTTTTAGGATTCAAATTTTTAAATATACGTTCTTACATTTTTTGACTTCTAAGATTAACTTAGACTGATATTCAAAATTGATTATATTCAGCCATGTTATACTTCAAACAATGCATAATTATAAGGTCTAAAATAAATTATACTTAAGTGTCCAAAAAGGAGGTCCCAGAACATCGATGGGAGTTTTCAAACTCTCCATATAATAGGTCACTCACATGGGGGAGTAACATAAAACTTTAAAGATGTGAAAAACAACTAAAGTAATTTTTAGTAGAATACCCCTACTACATGTAACATAATTATGTAATGTGTATGCGTTTGAAAATGTTCGGCCGTCATTTTGAACTGTAATTAGAAGAAACCTTTTTCCCCATTGTGCTAAAAAACGCATCCCTTTTCGACACGTGTAATGAACTGCAATAGTTAGATCTAACTCCTAAAGGTTAATTCTAAGATCTAAAACGTCCGTCTTCATGTTTTAGGGAAATCTTTGTATTATTTCTCCAATATTATTTTTAACTTGATTCTTTTGAGCCTCATTAAATTCTCATTTAAGCCAGGTTTTAAGATGAATCCTCATGGACGTAGTTGTCTGTCAATATGGGTTGTCAACTGCAACTTTGCTTGTTAAAATGTTTTCACAACAATGGACATTCAGCTGACTCTCTGGGCAGCTGCAAAGTCAGCAGGTTCAGGAAAACTTTCTTCGTTGTCGCTGGACCTTAAATATTTAATCACGTCAATAATATCGTGTGTACCAAAAATTAATTTTCTACATCATTATTAATTAGCTTGTCTAGGCATGGCCAACATTTATTATGTAAAATTTTTTTTTGAGAACTATAGTATGTCACAATATATACTCCAAAAAGGGTTTGAAACTTTTTACACCTATTCCGATTTTCTAGTTGGCTTGAGTTACCCAAGAATATTAAAATTGAACCTTTACTATTTAACTTCAATTCTCATACTCAATATTTTAGTTTGCATTTACATCATTAAGTTAATATTTTGTAAACCCATCATTGGTTCACCGCTATTTACATAAATCGGAGAAAACCACAGGTAATCGGATCAGGTAATTTAATTTATGCTCATGAAAACCATAACACCTGTTTTAGTTTGTAGCGTATAGACTATAAGTTTGCCACGGTTATTTGAACTTCTATGATATATTTTACGATTCTTAAAAAAAGTATCTTCAGTGCAATAAAAAAGGCACACAATTTTCCTGTATCAATATTCTACAGAATTGTATCACCATAAATCTGTTAATCTGTGACTATTAAATTCAGAAGCGTTTACATAATTTGTATCAAACTGTTTACAGCTACGGGCTTGACAAGGTTTTCAATTGTTTTGAAATGAATAAAACTAAATTAATGTATCTATTTAACTGAAACATACTATTTGTGTGTAATAAACGTGAAACGCAATTTTGTTTCTAGAGGTTGTTTGGTCGCGCGTCATATATTTTAGATTTGAAAAATAACTATAAGCTTCAAGAACACGTATAAATAAGCCAGACAAACACATTATATAGATAGATTATCTCCAACAGTCCTCAGAAAGATGTACCTTCCGATCTTCTTGGTGTTTGTAGGAGGTGCCTTTGCGGGAGTTCAGAGATGTAAGTAATTTAATATCTTTGTTCTCCAACTGTTACAAACTGTGTAATAATACAATAATGCATTACACACTTTCGAAAACATAAATAATGTACAAGAATATACAAAGGGAAAATATAGGGGTCCCTTATTACAAAAGAAACATTACAACAACATTATTACAAAAGTTTTATTACAAAAGAAACATTTTGCTATTAGAGAGCGAGACTAACATGTAACCAATGTTCTAATTTACACTGAAATCATTCACGTTTACAACTCATGATGACCATAATCATACAAATTGATTAATTGTGCTATGTTTCAGCTTCGTGTGATATAAAATCTCAGAACTTTAACCAATGTTTGAAGGATTATGTTCAAAAGTACATCCCCTCGTGGCTTTGGGTAAGTTAAAAGCAACGATATTTAAAATTGTGTTTGCTTAAGGGTGTGTTTGATACATATCTGTTTCTTTATATTTCATTGGTAATTGTAGGCTAAGTTTACACACAAAAATCACTCAAAAGCAACATTTCCTAAGACAATTAAAGTCTACATCCTGAAGTATGAACCTCATGTGTGGTACGGTACTTACTCGTATCTCACTAAATGAAAATTGTAAGATATAAATAATACATAAGATTTAGATTTACGTTTAATCTATAGTATTACGTAAACTAAGGGAGTGAGTGACTGTGCGTATGAATGACATGCCTGCGTGGATGTGTGTGAATGGAATTACAATTAGTTTTTTTGTATTATTTTTTTGCAACACATTTTAATGTACACTGTAAATAAAGTTATTTATTTTACATATCATGTTATAGTGTACATTTAAGAATCAACCTCTGTGGTCCGCCTCAGAGAAAGACTGAATTCGTCCGCACAAGAAATACACGACAACGGGCACGTAACAACTGGCTAAACAACGGTACTTCTTTCAACTGATGCGGTCTAACTGTCAAACCAACCACTTGCAAGGGTTTACGGCGGCCTGTTTTTCACCTTTCATAATAACTATTGCATTATATTAAAAATGATACATTTGGAAACTAGAGGAGTTTTTTGACACGTGTATAGAGCCCAATTTCTTATAAGTTTTTTTGAAGCTGTTCAAGTTTAAGTGCTTTTAACTCAATTGTTTACACTTAAGAGGGCCGGATAGAGCCCGAACAGTGATCAAATGAAATAGGGAATTTAACATGGGAAAATTGCAAACTGTGTTTTACGTAAGTTCATGAACTAAAAAAACGTGGACAGTTTTTCTCGGGAAGCATAGAATCATTAGTGCTGCTGCATATGAAAAAGAAAAATATGAGTTCGGTTATAAAATAGAATTTTAATTACTGAATTTTGAGTGCTTTATTCTTATGGAAAATCCAGTTTTTAGTTCAGAAGTACAGAATTAATTTGATGACAAAAGAAAATGTTTTATTGTTTATATGAAGCAGCATCAATAGATCTATTATTCCTGATAGAAAATTTTTACATTTAAGTAAAATATTAACTTTCCTAAAACGTAGTTTGCAGTTTTTATCCCATGTTATAAGCGGAACTCTGAGTTGAACCTGCGGCCGCTCTATCCGGCTCCTCTTAAAACGCATAATTTCGAAAAATACTCTATATGCGTGACAGAAAACTCCTATATTTTCCAAAAATATCAGGTTTATCAATGTAATAATTATTTTGAAGGATGAAACACGGGCCGCCGTAAACCCTTGCATTGAAGCGACGCCGCGCAACTGTGAAGGTGTGTTTGCTTGCAGAAGGAATACCGGAACGAGGTATACAGCGATTGGACCCTTTTGACGTGTTCGGATTGTCATTTGACTTCAACTCTAACTTGATAAGGGGCAAACTTGAAGTTCGCAAGGCCTCCCTTTTTGGCTTGAGACACACCAAGGTCACGGATCTCAAGTAAGTCTATCTGATAAATACCTGACTACAGTGTCATAGTTAAAATTGATTCTTAGCGTACTAATTATTTTAAGGTTAAATCCTTTTGTTTTCCATCCACTAATTTTTGTCAACATCATTAATTTTTGAGTATCAAATATTATGTCTGCAAATTGATTTCAGCGTGAACGTGGACGACCCAAACAAAGTTTTGATTGACGCCGAAGGATTTATTCCAAAACTATTGCTGGAAGGAGTGTACAAGGCCAACGGAAGACTGCCAGGGATGCAGGTCAAAGGAGAGGGTTCTTTTAAAGTATTGCTCGGTTAGTATACTGACCACTCTTAGAGGGTATTGGTGAGTAGGGAATGATGGTGAGTGTGAAGAATGTTTTGATAGATGATGAGATGAAGTCTTGTTACAAACTAAGGCCGACTGCTTGTGTCATTATATAATAACCCTACGACCAATGAAACGGACCAACGGCTTAACGAACCACGGGGAATGGCCATCGTGAAAGGTTATCACTGCGCCCGGGAATCGAACCCGGGCCGATTTAGTGAGAAGCCGGCACTGAACCATTGAGCTATGGCTACCCCGATGGAATCCAACCATAGCATTGGTAAAGTAGGGTTTCAAACGTGGAATTCTGAGTACTAATGGGGAAGAAATAAAGGAGTTTTCTTTAAATATTTTTATTAAACGCACGACTGGTTTCGTCTCTTTGGAGTTTGCAACGTTAAAAACTGCCTAAAACTAGTGTGTTATCAATAGAAATATCGCTACGGCCATTTCTCTTGACTGGCAAGGTCGGCAGCACGCTCAACTCTTCAAAGAACTGAGCCAGACAAGACAACCCCACTAGAGCCGATGTTTTTGAAACAGTAGAAAAGCTTAAATTTCCAACTACTCCTCGTTTACCGGAGATAAATAATCAATACTTCGCTATTTCGGTGATAAACATGGGTTCTTGTTTGGTTGACTAATCCTCTTAAAGTAATCTGTCTTCTAATTATTTGTAAACATGAATTGTTAACAAGGCTTAAAATTGTAGAGGAAATGAGTGGAAACGTGAAGGTTGAAGCCGAGGTTATGCCCATTGAAGGAAAGACATACCTTAACGTAAAGTTCGTGGACATTTCCCCGAAAGTCAACAACATGAAAATTCTAGTTGATGGACTTATGCCCGACGACCCCAAACTGGGTAAGTGTTCCTTTTTTATATTAAAAAAATACATAAAGATCTTTTAGTTATGTTTAAAGAAAATTGCAAATTAGTTTATAAACTGTTGAGAAAGGACAAACTTGTGCGTGCGTCAGTGGCTCTTCTTGAGAATGTTAAAAGAATTTCTTCGCAGCGCTATCTGTACTTGGGCTGCCGCAACTACAGTATATTGATTTTTCTGCCTCAGCCGTTGCACTCAGGTCTATGCACAATCTACTTACCATAACATTATCTTTGCTAAAACTATATACAATAATTGTTCCATAGATTATACTGACCAAACAACACCAGTTAATTAGACCAATAATAATGTCAATTTTCAATATTTTCATATTTCAGCTGAAACTGCAGTTAGGATGATGAACGACATGTGGAGGGACTTCTACAATGAAATGTTGCCCATCTTCAAACCAACTTTGAATGAAATCATTAAAACCCACGCCAACTTGTTTTCTGCCAAGATTGCAGTGGAGGATATCATCCCAGCATAAAATATTGATTGTGTGGTTTCTTGTTGTGATAATAAAGGATAAAAAGTTATCTCTGTTAATTTTCCTTTTAACAAGTAACATTAAAGTAGATATAGTACAAGGAATTGACCCCAGAGGACGGGGAGTGAAGGAGGGTTGAAATCGGGGTTTTCGATACAACAAGAAAACAATTTATAAATCGTATAATAAATGTACAGTGTAAAGTTGTAGCTTTAATGTAGCTTTAATTATAGAAAGGATTTTGTTGCAAAATTTACTTATGATCTACCTTGTAGGTTTCACATAATTTGTGACCTGATACGGAAAGAAGGTATAAAAGTTCAAAGACAAGTTAGACAAGTTTACAAATGTAAGTGGTGACTGCGGGGATCGAACCCGCACCAGCGGAAGGATAAGCTCCGGGGTTGCGCACGATTCTAACCAGCCACGAGTCCGCTTCGTTATGTAAGTTTCATACTATTATTTTGATACTTGTATTTGACTGGGACTCGTGGCGTGGTCCTGTAATCCAGCTTCATGGAGGTCAGGTTTTGAGGATGATATAGGTCTATAGCGGCTCAAATAGTCTCAGTGGTCATCTAATGATAACCTCATCAACTCCCATCATCATTTAGACATATCAGACCATCACCTGCGTGGTTCGGAAGTCACGTTAAGCCGTCGGTCCTTGTATTTCCATTGGTCATTAATGAGCCATTCTAAGGAAAAGTCGGTCTTAGATTGTAACAAGACTACACCTCATAACTCATTACTACCAGACATCACACTCATTTGCCACATATTTGCCTTAATACACCCTCATGAGAGTGGTCGGCATCTAAAATAGTGATTTAGTGATTTAGAGCCGTCAAACTTAAGAACACATTTTCTCTTACATGGGTACGAAGTTTAAAAATATTTTTAGTTTTTGGGTGGGGGTAAGTACGTCAAAACAAACTTTAGGATCTTATAAAACATTCTCCAAAGGGGTTTTCAAAATATTTTAAAAAGGTGAAGTTGGGTTACGGGACATTTGAAACTCGCCCTGTATATACAAATCAAACCAGCATACGATTGGAATCCTTTACTTTTAAACGCTCTAATACAGAATACTATGGATGTTATTTCGTCAATGTGATGTGAGACCGTATTTCCGTTGATGGGTGCGTCAGCAAGATTCACCGGTATGCGAGGGTTGCCGGCGTCAGCACTTATCGTGGGTAACGCTGATAGCTAATTGTCATGCTAATATCCAGCCAACGCTTTTTCAACAGCTGTTTTTACACAATCCAGTTCCCTTTTTTACACCTGAAATAACCAATATGTAGGTTATTTTAGAAACTTTCAGATTACTTGAAGAAAGAAGTGTCGTTATTTTCCGGATAAAAATTAAAAAGTATCTCTTGAAGAAGGTCTTCTACTCTGTACACGACTACATGATGCAAGAAATATGTTAAGATAAGCGTTGTTCTCCTGGGTCTTTTGGTTGTTTTGTTTATTTGTTCTTGGTTTTATGTTTTGTTTGTATTCCTACGCATCTTGTACGCCATGGATTAAATCGTTCTTTCTTTCAAAACTAAACACGAGAAACGACGCACAAATGACGTTTATTATAGTTATATAATGGGGAAGCTGCCATACTTGGGGTGGCTAGGGAAGGGGATTGGCACCACCGATTGGCATAATTATACGTATTAAAGGCCCTGAGGTTTTAATAGGCTATTTCATTTTATTTTGCTGTTCAATAAAACTTGAAGAATGACGTAGAAGCCAAAATCTATTTCCTGGTAACAAAGTTGCTAGAAAAGCTTGAAAACAAAGACTCTGTGGTGTGCGTGATGAGTGAATTATCGCTGCCAGTCGGAGTTAGCTGTGCACGAAGCATTATAATTCACAACAAAATGTCACGTTTATCAGCTGATCTGATAAACAACTACATACGTTTTGTAAGATACGCTTGTTATTATTATTTTGAAACAAGCTGTACAGCGCCCACTGTGAGTATAACCATTTAAATACAGAATGTTCCAAACTTTACGCTCATAACAGGGATCTCGCAAACTAAAACTTTCATATAACGGTAAAAATACAATAGGGGCGATAAATTTAGGACCAGTTGATGAAGCCTTTCTAAATATATTGATCCAAATCATTTTATAACTGTCTTTAATAGTTTGATTGTTAAATATAGTGCAGGGTAAAATAAAGGTAGCCTACAGTTTGTCTTGTTTAACGAGGCGAAGTTAGGACTACAAAGTCGTCTCTACCGCTCAACCTCGACCTTCACCTAGAGTTACCGTATAGTCATTAAAAATGTGTGGTGAGTACGGGGATCGAACTCGCGCCAGCGGAATGATCAGCTCCAGAGTCGCGCACGATTCCAGCTCGCCACGGCTCCAGGGTGACAACAATCTGCGTTTAAAAATAATTCATCATTATAATCAGCAAACCTACATTTTTTTAATTATTGACATTCTTTCTTCAAGTAAACAATCATAAAAATAAAACAATTTAATATTTGCTTGCCAAACTTATGTTTCTATATTTAAAATAAAAAATTATACCAACGTTAGGATTTAACGAAAGTATGAATGCACTTAATGCTATTCTGTTTATTATATCAGTTCAGTATAATGTACAGGGTTACAGATTTGCAAAAATGTCTTTTCTATTTTATGATTGAAACTTAAAACCCCTGATTTCAAACTACTATTTTTAATTATAACTACAGTAGTCGTTTCAATGGGTTGTTTTCATAAACACATGAATTTTCTGCAATAAGATTTAAAATAATAAATAAACACGTAACAAAAATACCTTTGGTTAAACATTGTTTATGCTGACGTTTCTGACTTAACTATGGGTGTTTTTGTTACGTATTTAATTATCAATGCCTGAATATGATTTAAAGGATAAAAGTATACAGTTTTAAAACAGAATTTTACCAAACTATTTTACAATAATAATTGTCTTTACAAAGAAGAAGAACCGTTAATTTAATATCGTGTAGCCTACCTATGTGTTAGAGCTTCCAACTATTCTTTTACTGTACTGCCGATAGCAATCTTTCTATTAGTTCCGCAGTGTGCCGACAGAGGGCAGCACATGTAGATAAATCTACCTTACCATTGTATTGGTTGATTTATTGCAGGATTGACAACGATCTGTGTGTTTTTCATTTAATTATAACTACTGTACAGGAATTATACTATTGATGGCTTCTCCCCTACGTAAATAATTTTAAGGAAAACTAATAGTAATAAGACATTAAATTTGTTGTACGCAATATGTATTTAATTTCACATTAGAAAATACAGCCGGGGGTGTTATTTTTTCACCAATTGTACAGTAATAATTTTGGCTATTCTTTGATGTCCATTAGTATGGTGTAATATACAGGGTGACAGGCTAACTACTGGATTGTAATAGTAATTTTTATCCTTTGAACGAACTGTATAAAGAGACGTAGGAAGGTTTAATTTAATACAAAGCTAGTTTTGGTTTGTGTATTAGAAATAAATTGTGTTTTTTTGTCTGTGAAATATTATTTTTTCGTTTTTGTACCATTAATAATTAGGATATACTGTATTGTAACACCTCAATTTATTATGCGTTTAAGGTAAACATAGTGGTTAAAACAATAATATAAATATGCTTAAAAAAGTTTCATTATTTTTTCAATACGTCGTTGAATTTGCACCAAAATTCTCTTTCTTTTGAGGCCACATAGGGGGACAGGTTTATTTAAATGTTTGGGAGGAGGGGCCTCCCCCCGGTTTTTTGACGCAAAGTACGTTAAAACAAACTTCAGAATCCTCTTAAAACATTCCCTAAAGGGTTTAAAAAAATGTTTCCTTTTCAATAGTTAAGGTGGGAGGGATATTTAAAACTCACCCTGTATACAGAATTTGTATTAAATAAATTTAATTAAATTAATAAATTAAATTTTTAATTAAATAAAGAACACATTTTACATTTTTCCAAATACAGTACAGACAATACTTTCTAAAATTGACTTTACGCTTTCTCATATAAAACTGAAAAAAGTACAGTATAGTGATACAGAAAAGTGTAAGAAATATTGCTTTTACCAAAATTGTTATATTTTAAATATTGTTTTCGCCAAAACTGCTTTTAGTCCAAGTTTCACCCGCTAGAGTGCAGCAGCTACTTAAAATCTATTTTAAATATTGTTTCACCAAAACTGTTGTTTGTTCTAGTTTTAGCTGGAGTGCAGCAGATACTTACTATAAATACTGCTTTCACCAAAACTGTTGTTAGTTCTAGTTTTACCCACTAGAGTAAAGCAGCGACTTGAAAACTACTTAACCGTATGAAATATGTACTCGTAGATAATTATACGTAGTGTAATTTAAACATTGTCTGTCCAGTGCTTCCGCGACGGGAAAAACGTGAACTACGTAATGTTGGTAACATAGATCGTCTGCATTGTGCTGCAGCTTAGTGGCAAAAACGTGAACTACGTAATGTCGGTAACATAGATTACTCTTGCATTGGATCTGTTCCTTTTATTGGTGCTGCTGTCTGTGGTGTGGCGAAACCGTGAACTATCATTGTGAGTAATAGGGAACGGAGAACACTTCTCCACGGTTCCGAATTTGATGCGCGCGCAGAGGATCACTCCGGGCCGTAAGGTCTTGTCATTTGTCAAACAATGGCTTAATATAAGGAATTATCATTGAAGAATTTTTAAAGCCATTAATGTAGTTAAACAGTGTTATTTTTTTTATATTTTAGTTCCATTTTATTTGCTGTTCTGGTAAGTAATAAGTGACTACATAGTAAAATATAGAATAATCATAACTCAAGGCAAATACGCCAAATTAGGCTACTGTTCACTCCTATTCTGAGTCAGCAGCTAGCTATTCCACGGAGCATAATTGTTTGGAACAATAGGCCTGAGAATATGTGAATTATAATGACATCAAAACTTTAAAAGTCCGTGTTAAACCCCTAGCCTTGGCTTTCGTTATTAAAACAGTTTGTAGGCCAAATAAATTTTAACTTGTAGGCCTAAGTTTATATAATTACTGTACTTGTTGAATAGTTGAAAGAATGTTCCTTTCATATTGTCCTTGCGGCCTTCAGCTAAAACTGTACAGAGTATAGGGTTTTGAACTAATATCTGTTCTTTTGATAACTTATGGTATGACTTTCACAACTTAGCGAGTCAAGAAAAGCAGAGCCTGCACTAAAGCCTGAGTCACACTTGGCTACTTAATAGCCGCTACTGGTTCGCTGCTAGTAAAATAGCTACTACTAAAGTTGTCACACACAAAACATGGTAGCTGCTACCTAGTAGTTGGGATTGTGCTAATCAGTTTCATTTTGTTCTGTCTGTGACAAGCGTGTAAAATGTCATCTGTTGGTATAAGGCGATTTAAACCACTTGATATTGGGGTGTGTAACAGACGTTTGTGATGATTTGATCAACTATTTACAAAACAAAAATAGTTACGGAAAAAATTCCAAGCCGCACGAAATTAGAGATATCCTTAAGATACATTGTAACCGTCAAAAATGTTCTGACATCCCCTCCGCTCCCCTTAATATCACTCATTGTCACTTAACTGTTTTACAAATACACTTGAAACAAAACTCAAGAGTTGACAGAGAGCTTGCGCAGTTGCAACTAGCCGGTAGCTCAGTATGTCACACTAGCCGCCAGGTTTTGCTACTTGCTAGCAGCTAGTTGGTCACATGACTCACTCGCTCGTTAGTAGCAACGGAAAATAGAACATGTTTGATTTTTGATGCCAGTGGTTTTTGACTAGTTTGACTAGCGCGCTACTGTTAGTAGCCGCTACTACCTATATCACACTAGCTACCTAGTAGCCGCTACTTCGATAGCTGCTAGTAAAGTAGCCAAATGTGACTCAGGCTTAACATAGAGCCAGCCACAGTAACAGATTTTACCCTGATCAAGATCCCTTAACTAAGCAGTGTAGTCCAGAAGAAATCTAAGATAAAGGAAAGCGAGGAAATACATCGCTCCTGATGCTGATATTGGTGAACGTTAAGTAGACAAAAACAGCAAAGGTAAAATAGACAAAGAATTACATCTGATCGGAGAAGCATGGTTCTTGTGTTTAAAAAGAGTACCGGATGTGTTGTATACATCACTGTTCAGACGACAAGCTCTTGCAAGCCTTCACACCATGGCAAATCATGCCAAGGAGACTCATTGCAATCAAGTGAAACAACATTTAAATTTATTTAATGTCTAGAAGATTTGTGATCTCGATCAGGATTAGTTTCGCTTAACCTTCTATCAGACAGCTGCCAATTTCTATAATGTTAGGCTCTTTAGAGCTGTTAAAAGCTCGTGGTACCACAAAAACCGCTGCAGATTTCTTTTTGTGATAAACACTAACCTTTGACAGCCCAAATATTTTACATGTTGCCCGCAGACATGATATTACTGTCTAGTGTACTAAGTCATTATGGCAACTCTAGGCCCGACAGGTTAAGTTTTATATATTTTCTTTTCAGCACTCTACAGGGCACATTTTCAAAACACATTGTTACCTAAAGAACTTGTTTTACAAGTATTTGTGAGTGACCAACGTCTTGCTGAGAACAACTTCTTTCCTGTAGCCTTGTAAACTTTAACTGTTTAGAAATATTTGTGGCGAGATGACGAAGGATCAGACCCTGATGTGGCAGCAGAGTTCTTACATCGGGGGAGACTCCGGGATCCACTCCGGAGCGAACACGCAAGCTCCGTCCCTCAGTGGCAAGGAAGAGGATATGGAGAGTGATCCACTGCTCTTTGACTTGGACCATGGCTTTGACCAGGGGTTCACCCAAGACCAAGTTGACGGTACGTAGAATTTGTTGGTAAGAGTAGAATACTAATTGGTATCAAGCAAGTTTTCTTTGACATAAATAAGGTAAATTTATCAGGAGACAGCTTCTTATTGAATTTACAATTAATTCAAGTTTGAAAACAAACTGTCCAATAAATGTTCTATTTGCTGGGTGAGGCCTTTCAGAAACAATGTTTATATCTTCGAAGGGTACCTATCGTTTCTGAAAGGCCTCACCCAGCAAATAAAACATTTATTGGACAGTTTGTTTTCCAACTTGATTTAATTAAAGGTAAATTTATTTAATGTAAGCTATTTACAAACTTAAGGAAAGTCATGTATTAAAAGTCAAGGAACTTGACATGCTGTGTTGTTGCTTTATTGGTAATGACATTACTAAACGAGATTAGAATACTATTAGTTATCATAATTTAGCCTATACTGCTGTATGAACTCAAAACGTTTTCTAACATACAAGTGTTTTCATTTATTCACCTATAAACTTGTGATATGTGTATCTATAAAACTCTGGTTTCCTAGGAAAGCATTGAACCCTATTGCGTCCGTAACGTAGCGTTAAATGCTATATTCTGCCCGTAATATGATGGTGAATATTTTTTCAAAGTGATCATATATGTTCTATGTGTTCTTCTAGAGAGTGGTGGCTACTTCTATAAGATTACATTGAACACAAAATCGTGTATTGTTACAGTCTTAACAAACGGTCACCGCTTTTCTAGAAAACCACAGCATAAGACTTTAGCTTTTATCTCAATTACTGTACAGTTGTGTCATTACTGATAATCATTGGTGTGTCACTCTGCGTGTTAGTCAATTGACTCACTAGATTAAAGATTATAGAATTATTAATTTTAAACAATATTCTCAGATATTGCATGCTAAAAAAACTTAGCATGAATCTAAGACGAATACAACATAATGTTCTTTATTGCCTTTGATCATGCACATGGAATGGGCATAGTTCAATTATAAAAATACAAAATAATGTCAAACTTAAAACAATTTGAGTTTTGACCAAACCGGGACTTAAACCTAGGCCCTTACGAGCGAGGATGTTAACTGTTGCACCATTTGTCCCAATGTTTTGCCTTCTATGATTGAGGATAATATCGCCTCGACGTTGGTTTGTAGAGATGAACCAGCAGCTGTCTCAGACCCGCTCGCAGCGAGTGAGGGCAGCCATGTTCCCCGAGACCCTGGAGGAAGGCATCGAGATTCCTTCGACTCAGTTTGACCAGGCCCAGCCCACGGCTGTCCAACGACTCTCCGAGCCTAGCCAGATGCTCAAGCATGCCGTCGTCAACCTCATCAACTATCAGGTGCGTTGCTCAATGATTTTTTTGAAATTTTGTTGGACAAAATTTGGCTTGGCCAAGGAAAATCTTAGCTGGGCAAACTCAGGGTGTAGGTTTTTTTTGCTAGTCAACGGAGTGGGAAGGATATGGAACAATTATTCTAAGAGAATGGGTCTGCTAGCATCATTCTTGGGCAACTGACTTGGCCTTTGACTTAGCTAGGGGACTTTTTATCCTTAACCATCTAAACCAGTCGTCTCCATACTGCTTTTTGAGATTAACCAGGTCCAAACCAGAAGTAACCAATAATATTCACTCTTTTCTTAGAGTCTCTTCTGCTAATTGACTCTCAAGAGTGAACCCTCTTGGCCAGTTAGTCCTCTATTGACCCATAGAAAAGAAATGTTGTACTGAGTAGCCAAAACCAAAAACTAAGCTTTGAGCATGATCTCTTTACTGTGCCCCAGTATCTGCACAAGTGACTTACATATGGCTTTCTTATTTAATTGTTAATACCCATTTTGGATTTAGGCTAAATATCTGCTTTTGAGGAAAAAATCTACTAAGCAACATTATTTCTCTATAGTCTTGATACAACGTTAGACAAACTGTCAACCGGTATTATAGTTTATCTTAAACTTTGGGTCAATAGGCTAATATTGTGACAAAAATGTATAAATTGATCCCTTTTTTCTTCAATAGGGTAATCCTTTCCCTCCTAAAGTAATACCCTTAATTGTAACACAAATCTGAATTTGTGTTCAGGATGACGCAGATCTGGCTACCAGGGCTATCCCGGAGTTGATCAAGCTGCTGAATGACGAGGATCAGGTGGTCGTCTCCCAGGCGGCCATGATGGTCCATCAGCTGTCCAAGAAAGAAGCCTCTCGACACGCAATCATGAACAGCCCTCAGGTTTGTCAAGAAAAAACGTTCATGTTATATTTGAACTATGTGGATCCGAGGCGGGTATTGTATCGCACGCTACTCCAGAGTTCATTACTCCAGAGGCGGGGGTTCGATTCCCATAGTCACCAGCTAACAATTTGTAAAGTGACTATACGGTGACGGTAGGTAAAGGTCGAGATTGAGTAATAGAGAGGATTTTGTAGTCCTAACTTCGCCTTGATAAACAAAACAAACAAATTTTCAATGAAGTAAAGTAAGATCTGTAAAGAGTCTTCTCTGCTATTCAATCTTAACCTAGAATCACTGATTAGCACTAGCATATCAATGATGATACGCTAAAATATAGGGATGGGTCGGTTCCGGTTATCGGTTCCACCGGTTCTTGCCGGAACCGATAACCGATGACCGACAAGGCTAAAGATCGGTTCCTAGAACCGATGATTCGCTTGATATTTTTTGGTACAGGTTTGAATTAATTCGTGATTTTTCTATCCGAAAGCAGTACTCAAAAGTCGGGCGGACCTTTGCTGAAACATTGCAAAAACAGTTGGGGAGAGTCGGGAGTATGAATCACAAAAGTATTGTAAATCAGAATGAGCTTGCTGCTAACATGGGGTGAGAGAGAAGGAATGAGACTGTTGAGCTCCCAGCGCACAGAGATGAGGGGTGAAGGCTAGAAAGAGAAGACAGGTAGAAAGGACAAGAAAAGAAAAAGGGTGGAAGAGAGGGGAAGACAACAGCTGCAGTGTGTTGTCAGGAGAGGAAGGCAGGTGCAGCTGTGGTAACAGCTGTTGCTAGGCAACCACATAGGGGCGGGGTTACATAGCCAATCACAGCATTTTCTCTGTATACATGTGATTCTATGGGGTGTGGCTTTGAGGAGAGTGTAGTGTGTGTTTGTTATTTACTTATTTCATCTCCATTTACTCAGTGATGAATTTCAGTTGACAAATAATGTTTTATACTAGTTTTGAATTACAGTAAATTGCAAAGGTTTTAGTACAATAAAAATACGATATTGCAAGCTGTAAGGATCTAGTACAAGTACAAAATGGATGTTTGGTTCTGTCTGAGATCGTTATCAGCCAAACTGACAGTGGCTGCCGGCCTCCATTGAAAATGCACTTAGAACGGAAGTAGGGGGGAGAGGTGTTATTTATTTGAAATTGCTCGGCCACTAGTTCTTTATCTCATCTTCACCAGAAGTACACACTCACGACAATACTTGGAAGTACAAAACACTAGTGGAAAACACCAGCAGTTTTACTTCCCGTGAAGCGGCCTCCCTCTGGAAGGTAAATGGACCGGTCCGATTGTAATAGACAGGAGCTGTATTGCGCTGCCTGTTTTGAAGAGTGAAATGGAAGGATAGTTGACAAACAGATAAAGTGACTAAAGGGGACTCAGAATTGCTTCTTACTGCATTCGTGTTCTCTTTCCTTCTCACCCTTCTTGTCTGCAGGTTGGCGGGGGTGAAAGAAGAGAAGGGATGCAGTAGCATAGAAGAGGGTGATGCACATATATTGCAAATCAAACACTAGCGCTTGGAAATATGGGTAAATCGCCAGTGGCAAAAACATGAACTACAAAAAATAGTCCCTCGCCAGACCCCAGACGGTCCTTTCTCTACCTGCCTTCCCCTCACTGCTGACCCTTGTTTGCTAATTTGATAATGATTTCAAACCCAACATTTTTGTGCTGTGGAGGGACGTAGTAGGGCGGCGGGATGGGATGGGAGGGGAAGGCAAGTGGATGCATTCTTTGTTCTGCTTTTACCTCTTGACAGCTGGCAGCTGCAGCTGGCAATTACGTCACTTTTTAGATATGAATCAGTATCAGGAAAGAACCGATGGAACCGATAACCTAAATGGCTAGAGAACCGATAGCGATAACCGCAAAAATTGGAACCGACCCATCCCTACTAAAATATGTTAAAATGCAATTTTGCAAAAGACTTAGCAGTTTTAGAGGAAAATTGATAGCTGTCAAATGACATTTCAAAAGCAGGATAAATACTAATCAACAAAGGTTGAACAATAAACAAGGCATCTATTTCTATCCCTAAAAATGTTGTGTGATTAATTTTTTCAATACAGTTTTGATCTATTTTGATGTCAAATTGGGGAACATTTTTATTTTGTGCTGTTGAAAACTATGTAATTTGTTTTGCTAGTGTTCAAGAACGGGCTATTGTGGATAAAATAATTGTTAATACTTTTAATTGCTCATTACTCGCCATTCCAAGGATGGGGTAATTAGCAGCAGACATAACAAGATTTGAATCATCTGCATATAAAACTAATTGACTTTTTGAGCCATTGATGTTTTTCAAAATTGAGGGCATCCCCTGATATAGGAGAGAAATAACAGTGGCCCAAGAATTGAACCCTGTGGAACACCATATCTAACCGTAGAAATATCAGATTTATGTTTAATTAAGTTTGTATCAATTGTTGAAGTAATCTCAAAGTATTGAGTTCTATTTGACAAATAAGACCTAAACCAGTTCAATGGACTCTTTCATACACCAAAGCCTAAGTTTGTCCCCAAGAAATTTGTGGGAAATACTGTCAAAGGCTTTAGACAGTTCCATAAATATTCCAACAACCTTTTCCCCCCTATCGATTGAGTTTATTATAGATTCTGAGAAATCCAACAAAGCTGTAGTTATAGACTTTCCTTTTCGAAAGCCATGCTGCTAGTCATCGAACAAATTATTATTCATTAAGTGATCAACTAATCGCTTGTACATCACTCGATCGTAAATCTTTGATAAAGATGGTAATACTGATACAGGTCGGTAATTCTTATATTGTTATTGTAAATTCAATTGTATTGCCAAATCAATGTGTTTGTAAGGCTAAAATAAAAACTTGTTATTGAGGAAAATGTGTAAAATTAAGCAGTTCTTTCAAGCAGTTCCAAAAACACTAGAAATTTAGCTATTGCAATCCATTTAGCGCTTGGAATCTTTTTAAAACCAAGTCTGGAAAACTTCAATTGAGGAAGTTTTTTTCATGTACACCATACGGAAACACTGCAGGAGGTTGTCTACTGTTCAAGTTTAAGAATCTCGTATATTTCAACATCAGCGATGATAATTGCAATAAAGATAAAGATTTGAAGATTCTTTGCAGGAATTTTGGCAGTTAAATCTGGCCATTACCCTTATTGCCTTTGTTAAATTCTTTAGATTTTTGTTTCAGAGCAGTTTCCCCACAAACACAGTCTGTAGGAAAATGGGGATGTTCAGTTACAAAATATACCATTTCCTAAACATCTTGGTTGCAATATGATGAAATATTGCATAAATAAAGATAAACAGATTTAGCGTCCACAGGAAGATCTTCCAATACTATGTTTTAATTCAGGACATGATTTTAGATGGTTGCAGCATTGGTTAGAGCCATTTCCAACAGCAACGACCTCGAGACAACGAAAGGTGCCGTCGGAACTCTTCACAACCTCTCTCATCATCGTCAAGGTCTACTCGCAATCTTCAAGAGTGGCGGCATTCCCGCCCTTGTCAAGTTGTTGAGGTACACATCGGAATACGTTTTCAACTGAAGCTTACCTGCTTACGGTGTGAGAACCGGTTATTTAGGGTCAAAGCGACATCGGGTTCAACCTCTGGCGCAGTACTAACAATTCTTTTCATGACGGCCACTCCTCCATGATCGGGAAGTCAAGTTAAGCCGTCGGTCCATTCCATTGGTAGTTAAGATATTAATTAATAACCCAATCTGGAGAACAGTCGGCCCTAGTTTGTAACTAGACTACACTTTGTCATCTATCAAAACATTCATCATTCATTCCATATTCACTTTAAAATTTCCTCTAGGAGTGATCGTTGTCACAAATCTAAGTGTCAAAGTACTAAGGGAGGATAAGAAAAAAGCCAAAGATTGGAATAAGAACTTGCCCTGAGCGGAAGATATGATAACCAGGTGAGCCTGGTCTCCTTTCTATTACTTTTTGATCGCATATCCTGGCCTAGTGCCCTATTTCCTAAATCTAACCTCTAAATGAATTGTTACAGTTCTCCCGTTGAGTCAGTGTTGTTCTACGCAATAACGACTCTCCACAACCTGCTCCTTCATCAAGAAGGCTCCAAGATGGCTGTGCGGCTCGCCGGTGGCTTGCAGAAGATGATCGTGCTTCTGCAAAGAAATAACGTCAAGTTCCTAGCAATAGTGACAGACTGTCTGCAAATCTTGGCTTACGGCAATCAGGAGAGTAAACTGATCATGTTGGCTTCTCAAGGACCGGTGGAGCTGGTCAGGATCATGCGCTCTTATGACTACGTGAAGCTGCTGTGGACGACCTCCAGAGTACTTAAAGGTGCGAGAAACGTTTATACATGTTTTAATAAAGTTTTGAATGGTTCAAAACCAATAATTGTTTTGTAGATCGATTGTCCGAAATGTTGAGAAGCCTTGTGGTAGGGTTTTGGCCTAAAGGTGCAAGCAGTAGATCACTGAAGGCAAGGACTTTTATAAATCTGATTCCATGAAATGAATTAAGAGTTTTCTGCACCTTTTTTCTTGATCCACAGAGGACAACCAAAGACCCTTATAATATCCTCGGTGTCTCTGGCCGTCCGTGTTGGTTTTCATGAAACTTGGCATACATAACTATTAAATAATCTTCCAGTAGAGAGCCGGATGAATTGAAATGACAGTGTTTTTTAAATCAGCTTTAAAAAATGTGTTGAAAACTTAAACGAAAAACACCAATATTTTTAGAGCTTTGACAACTCCTTTAAAAGGTTAAATTTAAAAATTGTGGCTCCATTCTGCCATGATTTTTGTCATCATGTAAAAATAATAATTATTACATAAAGCCATTACATAAGAACAGCGTTGGTTGAATCGCAAAGCGACTAAAAGACGCTTGTTCAAAGTTGACGCGAGGTATTTTAGTTTCTACTTGCTCGCAAACATAAAATTTTCTACACCTGTAGACTACATTGTCATCTTTTGACGCCTGTACTGATCCCGCTTACAAAATTATCTTATTTGTAAAGCTAAGTTTCAAACACTCAATCTACAATTCAAATGACTCACTGTGAGTTATGTTGTTTCAGTGTTGTCTGTGTGTTCGAGCAACAAGCCTGCCATCGTCGAGGCCGGGGGACTGCCTGCACTGGCAATGCACCTCGGACACCCCAGTCAACGCTTGGTACAGAACTGTCTCTGGACTCTGAGAAACCTGTCTGATGCTGGCACCAAGGTACATTCTATTTAAGCCTAAATGTAATTTTTTATAGGTCCATATATTGTCTGGGGTCACAGAGTGTCCATTTAACTGTAAAACTGTGATAAGTTGTGAAATTCTGCATAAAGCTAGGAACAGGCTACCTAACGAGAGTCATAGCAACTCTCGCCAGTGGTTTTTGCAGGATTAAAAAGCTTTTTGGATTTTAAACCAAGAAAAAAATGTTATATTTTTTGGTGGGTTCAGCAAAATTTGTAAAATTTTCCTGGCAAATTACACAAAGTGATGATTCTTTAACGCTTAGAAGCCTGGCCCAATCGTTTTAAAATGACAGTTTTCAGCTTTTTTGTTTGTTTTACTTATGCCATGAATTTTTCACATGCCCTTTTTTGCAATTTCTTATTGGAAATGTAACATAACATAACATTTATTGTCAATGTACAATAATAGATTAATCCAAAAACAACAAAAGACATGTACTCCTCCTATACAAAGCAAAAAGTAGCAAATCAGGTGTTTGGACAATCCATATTAAACTCCCTTCGCTACGCCGTAAACTTCCACCCATACCTGGTTTATTTAAGGTGGGCCCTCCCCATCACTACACCACACAAAAGTGAGCTTGAAATGGATTGCTCCTGCTACGGGATTCGAACCCGCGACAACCGCTAGACCAAAATTGCCAGCTCTTCAGCTGGCGCTTAAGACCACATGGCCATTCTCACACCTAGTAGAAGCTGCCTCACAGTCGCAGTAAACTGTTGCGCGCTGAACACTAGCGCTCTAGTAGCAACTACTTCGATAGACTGCCCAAGCAGGTCTTCAGCTTCAAAGTGTTAATTATCGTGTGATGATGTAGGTGGACGGGATGGACGGACTGCTGCAGTCACTAGTGACTCTGTTGGCCTCCTCGGATCTCAACATTGTGACATGCGCAGCCGGCATCTTATCAAACTTGACATGTAACAATCACCGGAACAAGGTTACTGTCAGCCAAGTGGGCGGAGTGGAGGCCTTGGTACGCACTATCGTTAGCGCTGGCGACCGCGAGGAGATAACCGAACCTGCGGTAAGTCAAAATATTCCGTGAGTTTCTCCTTCAAGGGCGGATACAGTTAAGTGTCTAATAACGGGTTTTACAGTTCATTTCAAAGTTGTATATACAGTAGATACTCTCTCGTTCAGCCACCTTGGAACCGGACCCTCGGCCGACTAAAAAATAGCTGGACTATCTGAAAATATGAGAAAATACGTAAGAGAGCTCTTTAGAGCTCCAAAACTGGTTTAGTTTAGCTTTAGGCCTAAGTTAAGTGAATCAATATGGTTAAAAACGCCAGCCAGAAAAACATGAGGATTTGAGACTAATTTTGAAATAAACTACTCAAACAAATATACATTTAACAAAAAAATGTAGATGTAGCCTATGTTTAACTCGTAGTTGGCAAGCCGGACCAGCCGATAGCCAAATCTAGCGAGGCCAAATGAGAGGGAGTCAACTGTACCGTCTAAACTGTTACAGACTAAGTACTAGAAAAGTAGGCCTATAAGTTGACGCCTTATTGTTAGCGGTTGTATTAAAATTAACATAAACAAAGAAACTGTCATGAAAAAAGACTTGTTGCTAATCCCTGGTAACAGCTAGTTATTATATTGTTCTATAGCTTTATTTTGCCACCTAAAATTTGCCTTCAATTTAATTAAAGAGGTTAGAGCAAGACGAAAATTAAAGAGGCGTGGAGTGTTTTTTAATGTTTATTTAACTTGTAGTCCTTTGTTTGGTAATGCAACAATGAAAAGTCTTGCACTATTCCCTCTGATTCCAACCTACTGTGGTTTAATGAAGTGTGTGTGTGTGCAGGTTTGTGCGCTGAGACACCTTACATCACGCCACGTGGAAAGTGAGCTCGCGCAGAACGCAGTAAGGATGAACTACGGAATACAAGTAGTAGTGAAGTTGCTGCAGCCGCCGTCACGCTGGCCCTTGGTCAAGGCTGTGATTGGGCTGATACGCAACCTGGCGCTGAGTCCGGCCAATCATCAACCTCTGCGAGACACCGGCGCCATCCCTCATCTTGTGCGACTCCTTACTCGCGCCTTCCAGGACACACAGAGGGTCAGTGGTAGTAGAATGTAATGATCACAGTTTTATTTTGGAATAAACTCTTTGACAAGACTGTGCCACAGTTTACTGAAATAGTGTATTTCAGGACCAGGTCCTAAATTGAAGCTTTTTGATATGAGCTAAGTTTAAACATCAGAGGCCTAGCCGAGGTGTGCCTTACACCAATTTACTTCGAAGCGCTCTCTTTTTGTATTGACAAAGGCCCTAGAAGGGCAAGAAATTTGACAGTAACTTTTTTTATGTGGTTTTTTTTGTCCAGGTGAGTCTTCTCTCCTTTCTATTCCTTTTCAATAGTATCCTAGCCTAGGGCCCTATTTCCTAAAATTGTACTGAAACCCAGTTTTAGTCCCGTGGTTTTTTATTTAAAAATACAACCCGGAATATTGATACTGAAAGTAGGCTATGATTGGTTGCAGCAACGCTCCAGTGTGGCCAGCAGTGGGAGCCAGCAGCCGAGTGTGTACACGGACGGAGTGCGCATGGAGGAGATCATAGAAGGCACTGTCGGTGCTCTACACATCCTGGCACGGGAAGCGTTGAACCGCACACTGATCCGGCAGCAGAACGTGATCCCGGTGTTCGTCCAGTTGCTGTTCCACGAGATCGAGAACATACAGCGAGTCGCTGCTGGCGTTCTGTGTGAACTGGCCACTGACAAGGAGGGCGCAGAGATCATAGAACAAGAGGGCGCCACCGCCCCACTCACAGAGCTGTTGCATTCCCGCAACGAGGGAGTCGGTAGGGCAAGCAATATATTAGAGTTTTTTTCACACTCTCTAACCGTAGATAGGCATGTGCAAGGACTTAAATTCAACACTCAAGTTTAAAAAATGGTTGACACATAATTAGGAGTGCACGCTTTTCTTTCTTGATTTCAAGACATTTTAGGGTAAGATTAAAGGCTAATTTTAGTCATTACAGATTGAACAAGAATAGTAGAAAAATTAAAAATTCTTTTGCAGTTAATAAAAACATGTGTACCTTGCAAATTACTGTTGTCATGAAAAGCAAAATGTTCTTGCTCAACTTTCCTCTATGCTTGTTTTGGAGCGTTCTTTTAGATTTTCTAAATTTGGCAATACCTTTCTGAGTTAGTGGTTGTGCCTCGTTCCAGAAGGTCCACAAGCAGCACACCTTCCCTGTCCCAAAAAACGGTCACCATAACCTTCTTTATCGACATTGTTTGCATGCATTTTTTGTTCTTGAGGGGAATTTGTGTGCACCCACTGCATTCACTGCAATTTCGTCTCACAGTTAACACGTTTCACCCACCATCATCCACTGTTTCATTACCAGTAACAATCCGATCAAGTAGTGAATCGCCACCTTTGTGGTAATGGTCCAAAAACGATAACGCTGCATCCATTCGCTGATTTGTGTGATTTCATTAACTTTTTCTGCAAGTTCGCCATTCACCAAGCTGGGTCTTACTCTCCACTTTTCGTCGTGCATATTTGTTAGGCCATTTTTAAAGCGAATGCACCATTGACGCACTCCACCTTCAGTGATGAAGTTGTCCCTATACACTTCACAAAGCTACCGATAGATTTCAATCGGTTTACAGTTGTTTGCAGCCAACACCCTTATTACTGCACGCACTTCACAGCTAGCTAGATTTTCACTTAACAACTACATTTCCAAGCGTCACCGTAACGTGAAAAAGTACGACACAGACCTGAGACTAGATCGGCTAGATGCAGACTGAACTGGGGAACAACCACATATCAAGAAGGCCACGCTAGCTTCGCCTAGCGGTAGTAATCGAAAACGTAACTTACTTTCTGGATAAGCCTCGTACAAAAATACTTCTGTTAAAAGTGGACATCTGTTATCAAACTAAACAACTGGTTTTTAAAAGTTTTATTTTAAGTCCTGATTCTTTAACTAAATTAATTCCAATTTTAATAAAGTCACTCACTTCCTCTTTAGTAACTAAGAGTATTTCAAGTTTGTACCTAATCCTAAAATTTAAGTTGTTTTATAGTAATTACTAATTAGCATTAATATAATAAAATAATGTGTTACGCATTGATGAAGCAGTAAATCTATTTGATTGATGATTCCAGCAACGTATGCGGCAGCCGTGTTGTTCAGAATGTCGGAGGACAAGCCTCAAGACTACAAGAAGCGCTTGTCCATGGAGCTCACCAACTCTCTGTTCAGAGAGGACCAGAACCTCTGGGCTGGAGAAGAGCTGGGCATGCCGCCAGATCTTCAGGTAATAACAAAGTTAATTAAGTTATCATAACAAAATTTAGGGATAATTACATTATGGAATTTTATTTACTGGTAAGCCAAGTGAGAAACATATTGTTTTGGGAATTTTCAAGACAGGAAATTTTGTTTGCTACCTCGAAAGAGTCATTGTTATTTATGATTATTAAACCAGCAACCCCATCGAGCTGGCCCGCTCAAAAGCCATGCCCTAAACACCAAACCCCCAACACCTGTTTAAAACCTCTCTGCCCCCAATGACCTTAACACTAACTATATATTGGTCTTGTCAGGCTGAAGTTACTGACGGTGTTTAGTTTTATGGTAGTGTTTTGCTGTTTGAATGATTTTTTCTCTCAAAATATTTATTGAGATGGTGTAGTGGTGAGCATAACCGCCCGGCAAGCGGGAGACCCTGGTTCAAATCCCGGTTCGGTCCAAATATTTTTGTCTTCAAATTTATTTAGTAACTCAAAATACTTACTAATAGATAAAGACACAATTAATTTATTAAAATCATATTTTTATTTATTTAAATTATATGAATTAAGTATAGTCGGGTATTTTAGTCAACACAATTTTCAAGTTGAGCAGCAAACGATTTCTGGCACTTCAACAGGCCAAAACTTGTCTGATAAACGTCATAAAAATTTCAGATATAGCTTTTTCTCATTTAAAAAATGATAATAAAAAAATATAAAAACTTTCAATTTAAATAGTGATTTTTCTTGGCCTAACAACTTTGACTACTTTGTCAGTATTATATTCACAACACAGTCCTACCAATGTAACATTACTAAGGTAAGGATTTGTGCGCCCTGTGCAGGACATGCTGGAGCCGGACCAGATGCTGGACGCCATGTACTCTCAAGGACCTCCCAGTGTGCACAGCAGCCACGGCGGTCGTCCTTACTCCCAGACAGGTACAAAACCAACCCCTTCCGATATTTAACTAAACGAGGCTTTCGAGTTTCATACTGGCTTAGTTTACTTTTGATAATTTTTAAATGTGTTCAGCAATAATAAACAATTTTTTTACGGTTTTACTAAATGTAGATGGGATTGGATTTTTCCTCTCTGGCGGGAATTGAACAAGAACCATTTCTCTTGCTTGATTTGGAACATTTTCGGGTTGTATTATAAGCTAATTTTAGTAATTAAAAATGAAAACATAAAAAATTTGAAAGGGTTATTTTTTGGATTCTGGATAGTGTTCACAAATAAGTATTATACAAACCCTAAACTCTCATGCAATTTGTGAGTTTTATTAAAAATCTCAATTTATGGTTTCGGTAAGCATACCCATTAATATTGAAAAATATAATACCTGATGTAAAAATCCATCAAGTTTTTAAACTCTTGCTTAACCGGGAATGCCCAAATCATATGCTTGTTCAAACCTCTATGCTCTTAAATCGTTATAAATAATCGTATTTGCTTGAAAGGCTGTTTTTCTATGAAGTATAATCTATATAAGTTCTTAATTAATCTGTTATGATTTACCTTTGTCAATTAATTACCTAACAAACATGAGTTAGAACATTAACAAACTGCTATTTTGTCAGACTGTCCGAGGAATTGAGAGTACGCCAGGCGCAGGTAAACTACGTGATATGTTCAATGGTGTATTTGTTTGTGCGTGTGTTAGAATAGTTGGTACATCACTGCATTTGCATGTAGTTATAGGAGAATCATCATGAAATCACAAATTCCAATCCATTTGTTGGAAATTGAAATATTGTTTAACTTAAAAGTTCACCCTAATGTTGGTTTATTATGCTACGTTTGATGTAGAGTTTAAGCTCCAAGTTGGTAATTTAACCCTTCAGCGTCTTAATTTTTTTTAATTTGTATTAAAAGCCTATCTTATGGGTGGTCCCTGTCCCTATGAATAAAATTTCAGCAAAACTGTTCCTGTCTGGTACGGTGCATTACCAATCATAGAAAAACTCCTCTAAGCGCGGAGATTTAGCGCCTCTAAGCTCAAAAAGTGCTACTTGCCGGCTCACTGGATTTGATGAGCCATTTTCTCTTCAGTGATCCTCAGCGGGTCATTGTGGCCTGCTCCCGGAGTGATTCAATGACTAGCATTGTACCGTACAAAAGTGCGCCGGGTTGGAATCAAACCCACGCTTTGACAGACAGGAGTCAACTAGACCACCAGGCTATTTTCCGTGGGCAGTCAAATTCACACATGAATTGGTGTTGGTAGGGGGAAGGGTGGTAGTTTCGATGTTCTCTGCTAGGTGCCGCTAGAAAACAGCATCTACTCGGCGGGCCCAGCGCGTTACTGTAACTGACGCCGTCCTTTGTAGGCACACAGCACACTAGCCGCGTTACTATACTTAAGACGCTGAAGGGTTAATATACTTTTTCTTTCTAGTATTGATTTTTTATAGATTTCCAGAGCAAAGGTCTTTAAAAAGAAATTGTAGATAAGAAAAAATTCTTAACACATACGAAGAAAAGACTAAATAATGTTTCATAATGATGGTTTCTCACAGCTTAAGTTTAGGTTCATATTCACAGCTTCTGCTTTTGGTTTAGAACAAAAGAAGAGAAATCAAACTTGCTTGAACACAGTAAACGCCAATTTAGTAAAGTTTTAGTTCAGTACATATTCTGAGAGTGCAATAGTTTGTATGTAGAAAAACAAGTTTTGGCCTTTTCAAAATGTTTGTTTAGTACCACTTAGATAATTATTAATTATTACTTCCCGCATACAACATGAGTTATTTTTACAAATTGGAAAAAACAGGTAATTTGACATTTTATATTTAAATTGTGATTTTTAATTTCTTTTTCATGATTGCAGCATAGTTGTAAGAATATAGCTACTATTGTGTAACTAGTACATTGTGGTTCATAAATATTTGGTACAAAACAAATTTGAATGCTTAGGTTGACTAATGGGTCTCCAAAAAAGATTTTACTTGTTAAAATTTGGTACATATAATTTTTTAATCTATCAACAAAAATGTTGCTACAGTGTGTAAAAAACCAGCATCTGTTTAAAATCATTGTCACTTTGACAGTACTAGTTTACAACAATAACAACTAGACAACATTCAAATATCTGAATCAAGAAAACGGGTGAGGTTTGTAGCTCTTGTGAAAGCTTGTAAACAAATTTAAATCATAAAATGCTACACTTAGCAATCACATTCCGACAGGCCTGAAAGTTGATATGGACAAAATGTTGATCAGGTAGCTGATTCTCTCCAACATACTACAACAGAAAATGTACTATTATCTTCACAGAGAACTTACTATTATTCTTTGTCAGGTTACGACCCAGTGATGCTGGACTCCATGCAACACGTGGACATTCGCTCACACAACTACGGACAGATGGAAGTGGCGGGGGACTTCAACAACATGGACGGAGTTCCTCCCCCGGCCCCTGACGGACAGGTTGCCGCCGCCTGGTACGATACTGATCTCTAACTCACATCAACCGGTACTCTGCTATCTTACTCTGCCTAATCTAGTTCAGGGTGTCTACAAAACAGTGAATAAGTTATGTATTTCTGCATATAATCGGGAAAAAGGCCACCTTGCGAGAGTCATAGTTACTCTGCCGGTTGAATTCGCTTGGATAAAATACCTTTTGGATTCTTGGCACATGGTCCGATTTAAGCAAGATTTGTAACTTAATGAGGGGGTCTAAAATGACGCGAGCAGTGTATACAACTAAAATGCATTTGGAAATTATTGCCGGAGGTGAAACCAAACTCGGACATTATCGTGGAACAAAACGGCACTTCGAGCATACTGCAACAGTGTAATAGCACTGAAAAGACCCTCAGAAGCTCTTTGAAGAGTGAAATGCTAGTTATGACAGGAGTGAAACGGCCCTTATGAACTATTGCGGGAGTTAAATTACTTGGAAGCCATCTTGCGAATGAAACGTTACTTAGAGGCCATTACGGGAGTGAAAAGGCCTTTGGAAGCTATTGCAAGAGTGCAATTTCCTTCGGTTGGATCAAAACGACACTGGGAAGCAAACAAGGTAGTGAAACGGCAATTTGAAGCTTTGGCAAGAGCGAAACAGCACATAAAACATCGTGCCAAAGTAATTATGACTCTCGAAACAAGTGGCGGGAGTAACTTTGTCTATTCAAAAGTACTAAAATAGTTTTTAACCTTGAAACTTATCCTGTCAGACGTGAAAAAAGAGAATTATATTTTCATAGTTCAGTGGTCACCCTGTAGTTATTCAAACCAATCAGTGGGTACCCAAACACAATATCAAATATTTTAATGCTGGGTAGAAGCACTTCATTATATTTGTTTAACTGATTCTGAATAATTTCTGAGAAAAAGAAAATTCTTGTGAGCTGTTTTTGTTCACTTTAACCATTATCTATTGTATCATATCAAAGACATGTCTTGTCCATTACTTCTCAAGTCACAAAATCAATAAATATTATATAATTTAATAAATTCTATTAACCATTACTGAAGCAATCTTTACGGTAGTTTACTGCACTCTATCAAGAAAATCTAACATTACACAACTATTTAAATGCAATCACATTTAGCTTGAATTAGTATCTAGTATATGCTACGCAGGTATTGTATAGACAGATATTACCTATTATATCTCAAATCTAAGGCACAATTTATTTACCATATTTTAGGCTCTAAATTAAGGGTGTGTTTTGTATGCGGGTGCACCTTAGATTCGCAAAAAGGTATTGAACTAATTTGAACAGTTACAAAAACACTCAAAACATCGACAAAAACATTCAGATAGGCCACGAGAAAGGTAGGACCACAGGAATCACAACAGGGTTGCGAATTGCGTTGCTTGTTTGGAAGAGTGGAATGAAAGAATAGTTGAAAAACAGAGAAAGTGACGAGAGAGGAATGTGACAAGAGGGGAAGGTGCATTCGTGTTCTCCTTCTTTCTCTCGCCACCCTCCTTGTCTGAAATTGGTGGGAAAGAAGGATCCTCGGGGTTGGAAGGGAACGAGCTGAATATAGAAGTAGTGCTACCGATTCCTGAGCTCTACTAATTCTGAATACTAAAAAGTAAATATATTCTAAATTGCATTTTTCTATTTGTATTAAGTGGTGAAAACTTCTGATCCAAACCACCTCCAATTCTAATATGTGCCTTACAAAGTATTTATTAAAACTAAAAATACGTCCGTTGCATTAGGAAAGGTTTGAAATTTTTGAAACCGCTAGAAAATATATTTTTAGCAAAATCATTGGTAATGGAACTAGTTGTGAAGTATTGTTTAGCAAAATAGATTATTTTATAATTGTTGATTTTCTTTTTATTGATACAATTTAAACTTATTTGTATGTAGTATTGTTTTTACTTTTTTTCCTGTTTGGAGTGTACAGTTTTATTTAACTTGCAGAGTTGGTATTATTAATGTTTAGCTTTATTTATCTTTTTCTTAGGATAAGAAAAAGGTTGTGCAATTCTAAGAGTAAAAATAAAAAAGGAACCCTAAACAGGACAGTGAAATAATAGTTGAATAAAGCCCACCAACTTTATTTTACCATCATTTCTTTACTGTTTTCCTAGCTCTCAATTTATTTCTTTTTAATTTTATTAATAAATATGTTCTGTTTACAAATTTTTTCAAACAGTTATTTTTTAAAGGCAACCTCAACACTTACATGCCAAGTGTCAATTTGAAAGAAAAAACATAAACAAAGGCGATTCAAAATTTTTGAGATTGAGTCTATAGCAGTAATTTTAAAACCAACTTCTTGTAATAATTTAAATATTACTGATGTGTTTTGTAATTTTTACTTTTTGGTTCCCAACTAGCGATAGTGGAATCTCATACATTTCCTTTTGCTGGTTAGAGAGGTTAAGTATTATTGATGGTTAATATCTTATAGTTTATATTTTATTTAGGGTAGTAGTATATTTGTTGTCTAATATAATTTTATTTTATTATTATTCGCTCTACTTTATTCTGTAGGCCCTATCCGTTTTTATTGTCATTGAAATATTAACTATTTTTGTTTTGTTTAACAACCTATGTCTTCCATAATGTAGCATTTAACGGTATTTGAGATAAGTTACAGAGTTTAATTAATTAGAATTGTTTGTTAACATTAACTAGATAAAGATAATAAATTTTATACTTTTGTTTTCATTCATATGATTTATTATCTAAAATAATCCGATATGCACTGTTGTTAAAGACAGTTTGATTTAATAGTCTATAGAGGTAGTTATACACATCTATATAATATAGTAATTTTATTATAGTATTTTTATGGACAGATATCAAATATCATTATTTTTACAGTTGAATATTATACATTTTTAAATTACAGAGTTGTATTCTTTTTAGCCCAGGATAGTTAGTTTTACAATCTAATTTTTTTCTTCGTTAAGAGGATTTTTCCCCTCCCCAAAATAACAACATGGTTTTTGTTAGGGATGGGCCAATACTGATAAGTGATAATCGATACTTAAACGCATTGATACCAGTGGTATTGAGGTATTGACGATACTCGAGACTTCCTGGGTTTGGATTAGTTATCGATACTGTTTAAAACTTAACGGTATCGAAGTCGTGATTTCTTGGGGGGCGCTAGCGGCAGTCAAGAGATTGTTGTGAACGGTAACGAAAATATTGTGCTTTACTTTTATTTTAGGCCCATTTTAAAGGTGTCAAGTGGTATCGGTATCGAGATATCACCAGTATTTTTACAGTACCGGTATTGAAAAATTCTGGTATTGGCCCATCTCTATTTTTTATAAAGTCTTAATAAAATTATATGTACACTGTGCAGTGAAATGTAATACATAGCATTTTCTTTGACAAGTATTATACGATATTATGAAAGTAGACTGGTCAAAGTTACCAATCGTTTGACACTAGAAAAAGTTGTCGCTGGTTTAAATAAAATATAACAGTTAACCATCTGTTATGAAAAATAAACATGAAGTATTTTTCTCATAACAGATGGTTAATTGTTATATTTTATTTAAACCAGGCGCATTTCCTCTAGGATTAAAAGTGTCAATAGTTTGATTCTCATATTACTTAGCAACATAAAAAGGTACACAAACAAACATTACTTGAAAATCAACAACAGAAACACAATAACACTGACACCACATCATGTTGCAAGTACTTAAAATAAGGAATGTACTGAACCAGTTCAAAACTCCCGACCAGTTTGTCAGATATTACAAGAGACGCACCACCGTATGCGAGGGCTCTGGACCAGTCGGAGATTCAAACTCCGGTTCAAAACCAAAAAAAGGTAAACAAGAACGTAAAAATGCCAAATGTAAACAGAGCTCACTTCCTGACAACTTGAACAGAAGTCGTACGAAGGTTTGTGGCAAGTCAGGGGCTGAAGGAAGGAGTAATGGCGATACTTCAGCGTCCACGGACAAGGAGGATGTGAATGTGAAAAGCACAAATGTGGCAGGGGATGAAAAGAATGCGTTGAGAAGTGAAGAAGCCAAAAGAGGTGATCATATTGAAAAGGCACTGAACAGCCCTCTCAAGACAACTGAGGAAAGAGACAAAATTGAAAAAGTAGTTTTCCAAGAAGGACCAAAACGTAATATTGAAAGTCTTTACGAGCTTTTAGAAAAGGATACTTCACCGATGAAGGCAGAGAAGGATGGTAAAAAAACTATTCCGGAGACGGTATTACCAGCTGCCAGAGCCAGTGAAATGAAATCCAAACAAAATGAAACCCGAGGCTTAGTAAAAGAAGTGTTTTTCAAACCAAACAAAAAGACACGTTAAAAAAGTGTTTTTTCATAGTGACCAGAAATAAAACAGTTCCTCACACATTGACGGGTTAAACTATCAAATGTAAAATTATTGTAAGCCAGACTCTACTACATACCACACATTAAACTTATAAACTTTCACAATATTCTGTAAAGCTTTATTATACACGGTGAGTTTTAATTTATAAATGTACCCTTGTCCACCTAAACTTTTAAAAAAGGAAATATTTTGAAAAACCTTTTGGAGAATGTTTTTATAGGATCTTCAAGTTTGTTTTGACGTACTTTACATAAAAAACAGGGGTATTTTTTGTAATACTCATATTTTAAAAATTACACAAAGTCAGGTTTAAAATGCCACATTTCACATACAAGTTATTTGGAATGGCAAATTTGTCTTCAAGGGAAACATCACAACCCTATAACATAAGAGGGGGGTTTGTATTTAAAAAATTTGGGGCCCCTGGGTAAAATTACAAAAACAACTTTGGATGCGGCACATTAATAATTTTATCAGTTTTTAAATCATGAAGTATGTGACAAAAATCTGCCAAATCAAATTGTTGAACTAGCCCAAAGAGAGGTTGATAGAAATAAGTTAAGATTTGTGGGACTTTACTATATTAGTAACCAATAAAGTTTCTTAAAAATATTTTCACAACAATAAAACTTAACAATACAATATTTAGACTAACATAATAATATTAACTATATTTACACAACATTATTACAAACAATATAAACTTTTTTGTATTTTTCACTGTAATTATCTGGCAGTAAAACTTGCACCTTATTAAAATTTTAATAATTTATAAAAAGAAAACATTGATGTCTATGTTTTTATAAGTAATGTTCTAAAATAACTGAGATCTAAAATTACATAAAATGAGAGCTACAACAGAAAAAGTTGCATTTTTAGTTATGTAGAAAACAAGTTCTTATTTATATTAAGTTGTGGAACAATTCTGCTTACATTTTTGCCATATTGAAATGTAACAGAAACGTACATATTAACATGTAACTTATTCTATAACTTTTAAAGAACATAACGTTGTTGAGCTATTGAACCTCAACTTTTCGATTCCTCTTTTTTGTCAAGTTGTGGTTTGTTCCAAGGCTGCACATCGGTCGAGCCGAAGATGATGAACACTAAGTTTCCGACGAAGAAAACAGCCGCTGCAATGTAGAACGCGAACATCCACTGTTCCTTGTTTGACTGCAAGTAAAACATTGAGATCAAAAAGTACCGCTTTGCCACTGCTTTAAGTGAAGCAAATTTCCTTTGCAATTTTTTACTCTAATTTGCTAATTGCAAATCGAGTTTGCTACGCTCACAGCCTCACTTCAGTCTTTGACATCAGCTTTTTGTTCTCAGTTCTGTTACCAAATGAGTCATAAGGCTATTCGCTACGTTCACAACCTCAGCTTCGCCTCCCGTATGATTGTAGTCATTATGGCCTTCGGCCTCAGACTTGACGTGTTCTTTTACTGCAAGTTTTATTACACATCATAAAAGGAAAGCATTTCAAATGTCATCAAAATCGGACCTCTCATTCCGCTGTCATAGCAAAAAACTACTTTTTTGGCCGTCAATACAAATTTACAAAAATAAATCTGAAGAATAGAAAGTCTATTATGAAATGGACAAAGCAGAATTTCTCACACCCTTATCATTATAAAATATCTCCTTACATGAAACAATTTACTTTATTTCTATCAGTGAGCATATGTTGATTCGTAACGTATAGCTACCTCCTCTTTGACGATCAAGCCTGTGATCATGGGTCCGAGGATGGAAGTGATATTGGCAAGTCCGTTGGTGATGCCCATCAAGAGCCCAGCAAAGTTGGGAGACAGGTCTAGATGGTTGGAGAGGAAGCCGACGTAGATGGCAGCGTTCAGTGATGAAGACAGAGTCAGCAGAGTGACAGCGCTCGAGGGAGTCTGAGCGTACGACAGACCGACCAAAGCTGCTGCCGCCCCCCAGTGTGCTGTCAACCAAGTATTTTTTTGTAATAATAATAATTTTTTAAAGTTAATTTGTCAATCACCATGGGCCTATGCAGTATGTAAGGCGACAAAATTAACTACTTACTTTGGCGACAAATTAACTACCGACCGTTGGCTCAGGCGTGGCAAACTTCGGATCCACATCATCGTTCGTACTGACTCAGCCGGCAACTGGCAACGCCTAATTTGTCGTCATGTCAGCCTAATTTGTCGTAGACTTTTAAGGATGGACGTGATTGGAATTTCCCTTTAGTCGGAATTGTGCAAAAGCCACTTTTTGTTGCTTAATTTTGATTTTTTGGGTGAGATTTAAAGTTATTAATAGTTATTACAAATTAAAATTTGCCTAAAAATGTATTAGAAAAAAGGATAAAAAACGACAGATTGTTTAAAATGTCTTTAAATTATTATATCTGCCGAAAATTCTTCTTAAGCTGCCCTTTAATTCTGTCAAAAATATCCAAAAATTACCCTATTTGTCAAAAATTTCTCCCTTACAGAAAATCTTGTTTTAGGGGATTCCTCCCCGTTCGGAGAATTTTAATTCCTGTTGGGAATTTCCTGTGTTCTTGAGACTCGCCAACTCCTAGTAATTTTCTAACAAAGTAATAGCAAAGTCAATGTTACATTGAAAATAACGACTGTGTACGTCAATTTTGCAATATCATATTTTTCTCAAATTTGAGAGTTGTTGCTCGCTCATTGCTGCTCAAAATTTGGACCAACTTTTTTAGAAACGTGTGAATTTACCCCTTTAAATAGATTGGAAGAGTTATAAGAAACAATTAATTTTAGCTACATTTTTAACATACCTATGGTATTCCACATTTTTCTTGAGATGGCCAGAGGAATGATTCTTTTCTCATGAATATAGTCAGCTACCCATGAGAACACCAAAGTAAGTGTCCACATTCCAATATAAGGTAGAGAAGACACCAGACCGTTCTGAAAACAAAATAGTGTAAACCATTCAAACTTAAAATAGTTTAAATAATAAATTCCAGACAAAACCCGAACACTCTTTTCTTTTTTTTTTTTTGAGGGGCTTTCCAGGAACAATTGTTTTATCTTTGGACTAAACACCATCTTAAAATAGTTTGTTAATACTAACTTTTGTGAGAGATGGGATATAAAAATTGTTGTTTTACAAACATCAAATTACTTAAAATAAATTAGTACAATCTCTGTAAGAATCAACATTCTTTCTCTAAACCAAATTCCCATTATTGTTTAAAAAAATAAAATACTTACACTTTTAATATCAAAATGCAGAGCCTTGCCCATGTAGGTAGGGAGCATGGTGAGAAGTGTCCAGAACCCATAGTTTTGGCCAAGATGCACAACTAGTAAAGCCCACATCGGACCAGAGGTCAGGATCTTTCTCCAAGGAGTGGCCATCGTCTAAAATAACATTTAAACTTTCAAAAGATTCAATCACAATATTAATAGGATTTATAGTAACAAATTAATTTGTAGAATTTATCATAGCTGTGATAGTACAGGAAGAGTCTTGTTTACTTGTAAATGAAGAAATTACGAAAGTCTGTACTTATATCAATTAAATTGTGAGACTTTTTCGCTAGGATTTACTGGCAACACAAATGAATATAAGTATTGGCTATTGTTTTTTTCCTAATTTACTAAATTATAGTATCCAATACTATAGCTCAAATACTCAACGTTTCCAATTGACACTTAAAACATTTTAAAACACGAGTTAAAAATATGTTTAAACACTATCTTGAGTATCTTTATTTTGTTTACCAAACTAAAAACTTGATTCAACGATACACTGAACATAATACAATTATACTAAAGCTCAGTCAGTGGATAACTGTCACCGGTCGTGGAAGTGTTCAGTTTCTCTGGTTGTTGTTTGTTTTTTACATTTTTGTACAAAGCTATTTGACTATTGACATGTTGTATTGTTTTCTAAGTAATTTTTTGTTCATTTTCGAGTGTTTGGTGTTATGTTTTACATTAGTTTTCACCTAAAGACAGGTTCAGATTCTGAAACGTCGTCTACTTCTTGTTCTCTAACCAAGGAAATTGCTAAAATAATATTTAAAACTCAAAAACTTGTAGAAAATCGGTAATGCGCAAGATTGCAGACCCAAAGTTCACAGATTCACGCTCCCCCCAGCCAGTCGGTCGTAAATTCGTTGCTGAGGTCACCGCACAGGCTGCTTAGGCCCATGGTGACTACTGGATCAACTTTTATGTAAAAAAACCTGAAATTTCCTACGTGAACCCTAGCTTGCTATCTCTTATTTTATATTAAAATAAAAATTGAAACATTGTACTCTTACATAATACCCCTCTTATTTTAGTAAAAGCCATACAAATCCAACGAATCTCTCAAAAGATTTTCTGTCGATAGCTGGCCAAAACCTGTACAACTTTTGACACAGTAAATGTCTTCGAATAGAGTTTACAAGATATCAAAATCTAATGAGTAAAGTTTAGGTAAGTTTTACAATTCACCTAAAATTTATTACTTTTAACTGTCAAAAACATGAACTTGTTTTTCTTAAATAAGCTAGCTACTATCCTTTCTCTCCTTGTAAAATTCACCTAGTTTAGCCATAAGGCTCTTCTTTTCAAACCTAATGAGTAAGTTTGTTTTAGATCACGAAAAGCTTTTCAGAAAGGTACAGTTCAATAGGGTTCTAGAGTAATACCTTTTTTATGTGTACAAAAAATCTCCCATCGTCAACAACACACTTCAAACGGAGAGTATACTAACACTGCTATGCTCAGAGCAGCTGATGAGACTGGACTTGATGTAGAGTTTCTCAGACTCTGAGATGGACGAGTGTGTGTCCGGACAGTCAGCACCGGTGAGAACCCACAACACAGACCAGACAATTCCTGTGAGTCCAGACACGTAGAAGATGCTGGGCCAGCCCCACGGCGAAGCAGCCAGCTGACCAGCCACGAATAGAGTGATCACGGTCCCGAACTGGGTTCCTGAACACACAAGTAAACAAAGAGGTGAAGTTGGTCTTATTTAACGAGGAGAAGTTAAGACTATAAAGTACTCTATTACACTTAAACTCAACCTTTACTTAGCGTTATCGCATATTACTTTAAAAACGTAAGTGATGACTGTGGGGATTGAAAGGCGTCAGCGGAGTGATGCCGAGTCGTGCACGATTCCAACCTGCCACATGTCTGTTAAACATGTATGCACACCTTGCAAACTCTACTTATTGCAATCTTGATAGTTTAAAAAAAATTCAATATGGTGAAGAATATGGACTATTCAACCGTTTAAAATATTTATTTTGCAAGTAATTTAAAACATATTTTTCAATTTTTTTTCAAATAGTTCTTGAATTGTGTATTTATAACCAAAATTAGGTGAACACACAGTTCAAATTTTTAATCAGTCCAAAAATTATATCTAAAACAATATTTACAAAATACAAGAGATGAGACAAATTTCGTTTCTTCATTTTCATCAATACATTTTTTAAAAACTACTTTGTCAGCATCAATATTACCAGTACCAAGTATAAAAAAAGGAAAAAACAGTACCAGTGGTATTGTAGAATTAACTGAAACAGGTATTTTCGTTTTCTGGTTTGCCTTTATACTAATTTAATGAAGATGTCCTGTATCCACTGTTACGTAAGATGATAACGTTTACGCACCTCCGAAGACAAATGAAAACATCCTACTACGCTCACAGGGTGGAGCCCATTTGGAAAGGTGGGTGTTGATAGACGGGAAGAAGATTCCCTGCAAAAAAAAATTATTAACACTACAAACTTGTTTTTTTATTATTTTGCTCTTAATACAACTTGTCTAGAGTCCACATGTATCGATGAGCTAAAGTTGCACTTTTATTCCCAGGGAAGTAAAGGTTTCATTAAATCACTATTTGAGATGCCGACCATTCTCATGAGGGTGTTTTAAGGCAAATATGTGGTGAAGGATAAGTGTGATGAGTGGTAGTAATGAGTTATGAGGTGTAGTCTTGTTACAAACTAAGGTTAACTCTTCCTTAGAATGGGTCATTAACTAATAGCCCAATGACCAATGGAAATACAAGGACCAACGCCTTAACGTGACTTAAGTAAAGGTTTGTTTTTATGATCTTTATTTGTGGCAAGGGCATCAGCTGTTCCAATGGTATTGTTTGATCATAATAATTGATTTATTGTATAGAAGTCAACTGTTGTAAATAGAACTACTCTATTGATTTGAATGGGGTGTTGTTTACTATCTTAGAAATAATTGATACTAAGCACTATCGGATGATCGGTCATCGGAGCTCTGTACTCTGAATAAGTGTGGGATATGGAGGAGGTGAGTTGGACACACCTGAGCCATGCCTTGGACGACTCGGCTAAGACAGAAGAAGAGCCAACCGCAGTTCAGAGCGATGAACGGACTGAGCAGAGTGACAGTGGAACACGCCAGCGTCGCTCCCAGGATCAAGTACTTCGGTCCCAGTCTACACACAACACACACTGAACTGGGACTCGAACCCGGGTCTTTCACTCGCCAGGTGATTATGCTGACCACAACACCATTCGGCTCATTTATTTATGCCTTCAAATTTAGAAGTACCTAAATCTGTCTATCCGAAACATGTGACTGTCAATTTGAAGTCATAAATAAGTTGGCAACATGGTGTAGTGATCAGCAAAATTTTAAGGCATAAATAAATAGGTGGGCCGGATGGTGCAGTGGTCAGTGTAATCACCCGTCAATTGAGAGTTCCGGGTTTGATTCCCGCTTCGGACCACACATTTTGTCTTCAAATTTTTTAGTAATAAATTAGATATTTGACAATAAAAACTAGCCAAATGGCTATTTAGCTAATAAACAAATTAAGATCCATCAAAGAAGACAAGGTACAATTGATCAAAAGTTAGCAGATTTGTTTAGTGTAATCTTATGGTATCGTATAGAAAAAGTTATAAGTATTAAATATTGACAGATGCACACAGTCATTAAGTACTCTTCAATTTCCTCATTGAACCTTTAAATAAGGAAAAAGCTTCTGACAAACAGGACGTTACCATACACTGATACACTTGACATGTTTCCTGCGTACAAAGGATGCATACAATTTATTCTCTCTTATGTTTATGAGAAAATATGCTCAAAGTGCAAAGGGTTGCAAGTTATACTGACTTCCTAGACAAATGTCCCGCTGGCATCTGAAGCATGGCATACCCCCAGAAGAAGGAGCTGAGAATAGTGGTCTGCTGATGAAGGTCCCAATCTAATACCTTAAACAGTATTTCTTGTGTGAAAAAACAATACAGACATTATTGATTTTAAATAGTATAAACAAAAAAGGCAATCAATATTTCTTAGATGAAAAGAAAATAAATTTGTCCTAAATGCAATCATATAGTCAACTTTTATATGTTTGTGTGCTTTGACAACAAAAGGTAATTGTATCAAACTAATTCAAGACTTTTTAAAATTTGCCAATGATGTCTGATAGTTGTGAAAGATAGTATTATAGTAAGTAGATAGCGCATAGCTGCCACATGGTTGAGGCAGCAAAATCAATATAGTTTGGCAGCCAAGCACAGATAGCGCTGCTATCTCTCATCGTCCCCTCCAATCGACCTGCTCGAGTTTGTTCGATATCGATGACTTCAATGTAACTAAATCGTGAGATTTTCGAGTTCGAACTAACTTGCGCTTAAGACAGTGACTCTACTTGAGACTCTTAAAAGAATTACCTCGCAGCACTATCTGTGCTTGGGCTGCCGCAACAATATTGATTTTCATGCCTCAGCCATTCGGCACCTATGCGAAATCTACTTGCCATAACACTATCTATGCTGATTAGAAAGAAGCTACCAACAGACTATGATAAAGTTCAATCTTGCCTGAAGATATAGACTATAATTACTAATTAGGTACCTGAAGAATTTACCGGGAAGTCTGGGCTGTCTGCGGTACGTTTGGTCATCGCTACGATGGCCACTGACAAGTTCACCCTCATCGCGTAAGCAGACACCATGCACAGGAACGTCATCAGGGACTGGCTGTGGCGGGACCCGAAACCTACGCAACAGAATCAACTAAGTTGAGTTTATAACAATATTTAGGTTTCTTCTGAAAATACCTTGTCTGGATATAATTAGTTTTGTCATAATTTTATGTAGGTACTGTATATACAGTTTTGAAAAAAACTTGTTCTGGGGATCTGGAACAGTGCTTAATATTTCATGACCCAAGGTACATTTCTAGGTCTTACCATGCTGACGGCATGAATATATCGTTCTTCCAAAGGAAATGTGCTAATAAAAAGTTAGAGGTACTTGGTGCTGTAAAACATGAAGCAAATAAGTAGATTGTAATATATTGTTAGGCTCTAAATAAATGAGTACTTCTTCAAACGTGTTCCTTGTTAATATAAACATAAGCACGTTCAAGAGCAGAATGTATTTTCCATAATTAGCTATAAGTGTAATGCAGACAAACTCTAAAGTTAATTTAGAGTGTAAACAAATTAGCTGACAGTTAAGTACCTATATCACGTGACTGCCAGAACACGATTACTTGTTTAGCGTTCGTTAAAACTAAACCCTTCGCTGATACTTTAATTGAGTGTTATGTTTACCTGTAACTCTAAACACACATAAATCACAGTGATTTCATTGTTGGGGCTTGATGGAGGTCGTGTTATCACTATCTATGTTTACACGTGTTCATACCAACTTCCTCAGGTGCAAAGATAAGTCAAACACAATTACTAGAATGCCTTTTGTTTCAAGGCTTGTGGTAGTGTTGCTCTAAAGTAAAGGTAAAGTTTTGTCTTGTTTAACGAGGCGAAGTTAGGACTACAAAGTCCTATGTACCACTCAACCTCGACCTTACCATAGCGTCACCGTAGTAGTCAGTCTGTAGCGATACCATGAACGAACACAAAGTTCACCCTGTATAGTAGAGCTTTACTTTCTCAATCGATCAAAACAACTCCTGTTGCTCTAGAACCTACCGTTTAAAAGTAATTTCTGTTTAATTATTTAATCCGAATTTCTGCGGGACAAGGCGAAGTTGGACTACAAAGTCCTATTTACCACTCAACCTCGACCTTTACCTAGCGTCACCGTATTAGTCACATTACAAATTGTAAGTGGTGACTGTGAGGATCGAACCCGCGCCACCGAGTTCCCTGGCACCACAACATATCGCCGGAGATCCCTGTTTATATGGTAAAATAGTATCATAACTCAAGGGACATGCCAACAAGTATGTCCAGAGAGTTCGCAGACACCCTGTATACTCAGGAAAGGTTGCCTGCATAGTGCGTGTTTACAGAGCAGAATAAGCTCGCTCCCGACAAAGACAGCCACTTATGCGCTCAAGAGCCACTGAATGGAATCACCAGACTGATTTCACACAGTGTTGTGTTTCAATACACGTTTCCATTATGTCTTATGCCAAGGTTACAGATAGGGCTCTTTACGTGCATAATAATGTCGGCCGATACATTGTGTCTGTCATTATCCAGGGACGTTTCTAAAGTATTTCCTGTCCTCTTCAGGTCGTCAGCGAGTCAATGTCACCCGGATCAAGGCTTTCGATAGTTTTTGATCGAGTCGAAATGAGCTTTATGTATAGGGTCCAGTGTTAAAATTAAACTGTAGTATTTCAATGATAGAACTTAAGATTTTAACTTCCTCAGAATAACAACCCGACGCGTGAGTACCAGCGCTACCGTGAATCCTACAGAACTTCCTGGCAATAATTTACACTTCATCTTTTGGTAGGGCGTTTCACCCTAACGGTGAGCTTACAGCTCCCGAAACCGGTCGTGCAGTAAATTAAATAATGAACATAGGTTACTATTCTGTTTAATTTAAACAATATTAAATAATTATATATATTTATAATTTTGACATTGGACTCAAGAGGTGTTGGGAAGCTCAAAACTGCAAACCGTTTTGTTCTACGAGGTTTCGTTCTCTGTGGCGATTAAAATTAATAGCTCTGTGAAAATTCAGTAAATGTACTGAATCCTCAGGGGGGGTTATAGTGAACTATAAATTAATTGTTTTTATGAGTTAAATTTGTACTTGCATGCGGTATAATGAAAAGTGAAATAAAAACGTCATATGGTACTATGTATATTTTCTTATATTTCATAATGTTATTATGAGATAATCCTTTAGAATAACCTTAAGTGATTAAAGTAATTTAACCCAGAAGATTTAAATATATTCAAACATATTGCTACGAATATGAAAATCGATACTCTGTATTTTCAAAATTTGTTATAGCGTACACCAAAACAATGAAACCGCGCGACCAACTACCGGCTGATTTACTCTTTGTAGACAAAACGAAAGAGAAAGGTGATAAGAAATTTAGTTCGACGCCATCTTTCGCCGCGATAGAGTTTTTTCCCAGAAATTTGATTGTTCGCCGGTTTTAGAGGATCTTAATTTTGTGAAGGAAGTGCTTCTGTACGATTTTTAAATATTCCCGTACCTATGTCGTGTGTTAAATTCATTATTTCCTGGGTTCGTGGCAAAATTATTCGGATACATTAAAGTTTCATATTGGGTAGCGTCTTTTCTTTCAAAGTTTGCTGTTTAAACCGATCAAACATCGTTAGGTAATCTTTATATGCAAGTGTATGGGCTCGCGAGTGATAAGTTAATTAGTGATTGTGATAGTGAATTAGTGATTGTGTCATGTGTATGTCCTGGAGTTTGCGGATTGGTGTTCTCTTAGCTGAAAGAAAACGGAATTTGGTGAGTAAAATTGCTAGCTTATTAAACCTCTCGTTTCCAGTTTTGCCGCCAAGACCTTCAAGAGCGCCGAGATCTATTAAAGTTAGGACTGTTAGGTAGAAGGTTAAGCCTATTATGTCACTTTTTACTATTAAAATTATTAGGCTAGGTGTTTTTTGCAGCTTGAATGAAAGTATGAATAATAGTTCTTAGTTTTGTGAAATTTTCTGATGTCTTTCGACAAAAGCATTTATTTCTAGGCACTTTATATTCAGTCCCTTTAAACGTAAATCTGGAATGTACGGAAGCGAACCAGGACCGTCCAATACTCAGAATGGCGGGAGTAACTATGATTCTGGCAATATAGCCAAACACGGAAAAGCACCGACTTGGTTTGTTTATGTGAATTTGGTGCCCATTAGTTGTTTTTTTATCAATGGTTACTATCGGGTGTCCGTCTAAAGTCTACGTGTTACATTCAGGTTACACATACTGTATATAAAACCCCGTTCAAGAGTATTTGGATAATTTTGAATTTTAAAATTGAATGGTTAACACAATAACGTATGTTGAAAGTGTATTCGATTTAATAGCAAATCAAGCGAATACTCTCAACTTTGAAACCTATTTCAGCACAAGTATTGTCATCACCAAATAATCTGAACATAGGCCTATTTTATCTAATCCACTAATCCAAATGTTATGTACTGTCTACAAACAGCTGATGTGGAATACATTTCGGTATTAGGCTATGTTGGTAACAAAAAAACTTGTAGATTGAGGTTCCCAATTCATTCAAACTGCAAGGAAACTTATTTTAGTTTTGAAATGTTGCAGGATATGACTTAGGTAATATTAAGGTTGACAATAACTCATTTCAAAGAATACGTTTTTAAGCCATTATTGTAAGTCCGATTAAAATCGAATATTATTACTAAAGGAAAATACAGTCACATTTGCAGTGTTTTCAGAAAAGTTTAAAGAGATTACATATTCAAATAAGAGATTATAATATAACTAGCTGCGCCAGCTGAGGGGTTCGCCCCCAGACCCCCTGGCACGCTCGCTCGCTCGCCAAGCACCTCAGCCTATTGGAGACCTCAAAAACCCCATAAAAATAAAAAATCTATATAATTTTATTCGTTTCCCCCACCCTCCACACACTAAGGACCATTTCTATTCAAAAAATCTGAATTACCCCAGCCAGATTCCGAGATCTCAACACTCCGGACAACCCTAACCGAAATACTAATAGTATAGATTAAAACATTAAACTTCGAATATCTAAGTTGCGAACGCAGGAAAATTTTACATGTTTAGTCATTTAGTGGACAATATTTCGGAATACAGGAGTTCATGTGAAACCGAAACCAAAACAGTTTTTAGGGCAGGAATTTTTACTCCCGCAAACATCTTGGATAAGAAAAAAATACTAAAAACAATTCAATGTTTTTGTATAGACAAATTAAACATTAGAAAGCAAAATTAGTTTAGGATTTTCAGGGCAGGAACAACGAGATTACAGTTTTGCCAAATATTTGTAGGAAATGGATCTTCAAGAAGCTACCCAGACGAATTTAGTTTTTGTTGCATGGGTAGATAGTGTGTTTGTGTGTTGTGAGAAGTTTTGAATCTACTGACATGTTTATAAAAATAGTTTACTAATTCCGTAACTATAAAGGCGTCGTACACATTAATTCTGGTCTATATATTTCGGTTAACTAATTTGTCGAAGAAGTTCTGTATGTTTCATCTTGTGCAGTTGATAAATTTAGTTAGCTGTTTTCTGTCATCACCAAGGAAATTTCAATTAAGGAAGAAATATACGACTTTTTAGAGGACTCAACTTGTTGAAGGTAATTAAACATTCCAAAATAACACATTTGAAGTCATTAAGATTATCAGTAGTCTACAACCGTTTTCTATATACAGAGCCTAGTTTACTTACTGGCTACTGTAGCAGTACAGTCGTTTTATTCGTTTTATTTTTACTCAATTTAAACACATACTCGTGTTTGATGGATGATTATTGAGGATTTGGGCTAGTTTTGGTGACTACCGTTTCTTACTTTACGGCCTTTATATATTTTTTTATTGTCAGCTTCAATTTGTTCTCAGAATGAAGGCTGCTGGTATAGTTTCAATTGTTTTAAATAAAATTACAGACACAACCGTGCAACGTCTTGTAAGTATTACTCTAGTGATTGTTGATTTAACAAGACTTTTATTAGCAGAATTAAAATATCATATTTTTAGTTAGAGATGCCACTATACTTTTTTACATAATGTACATTTTTAAAAGTAAGGGGTTCCAGTTCTGTGAGGTAATGTTTTTATCACTATTAGTATATTCAATTGAATATTAGCAAAGACTATGTTATAATAGGTAGATAGTGCATGGATGCCGAATGGCTAAGGCAGGAAAATCAACTTAGTTCCGGCAGCCCAAGCACAGATAGCGCTGAGAGGGATTTTTTATAAAGACTCAAGTAAAGCCACTGACGCAAGCAAAAGTTCATTTATTTTCGAAAATCTCTCAGAGGTCACATTTAAGTTATCAACATCAGAGACACTCGAGCATGTGGTACCGAGGGGGACGGGAGAAAGAGGCGAAAGACAGCAGCGCTATCTGTGCAGGCTGCCGGAACTATGTTGATTTTCTTACCTTAGCCATTTGGCTTCTATGCACTATCTACCTATTACAATATAATCTTTGGCATTAGGGTTTTCTCTTGCGCCTCGTCGTCTGTAAAACGTTATTCCTGTTCATTTCTAAAGTATTTCCTCCTAGGCATTCTTCGGCTTCGGCTGGTTGACTTTAAAGATATTCTGTGAACTTTTCATTACCCGCGGCTTTTTTATGTAAGACAGTTTTATTGATATTTATTTATTTAGTGAGTGATGTTAAAGGTATCAAAAACAAAGAAAAATTACAATATGAACAAAATATCCTCGATGAAAATACGTTATTCTTAATTTTCTTTTCTTTATAGACCCAATAAACCTAATTCCAAAATTTGTGAAACCCTTTAATGATCACCCTGTATAACAGAGTGGACAAGTTACACCTTATGGATAAAAATGCTGTATTTTATAACAAGTATTTAAAAATATATCTTTCTTATACAAATTATAAAATATAAAACAAGTCTACGAATAAAGGCTTATATTTAGCAACTTGCGTTGCTTATTCATAGCCTAACAACAAATTATACAAATATATATATTGCAAGGTCTCAACAGCCACTTGCTGCGAATTACAGCAGTTAAACACAGTCATGTTATCTCACAACGGAACTAGCCATACCACACTGCCCACTATCTACATATACAGTCTGACAGGAAACCGCTCTAGCCTCTGTTATCATATACTAACTGTGTGGTGTACGAATAAACTTACAAACCATACATTGAGCTCGTTTACTCCATTAACTTTCCAACTTACAAGATGGAAAGTCAATGCTTACTCCCACTTATAAACAATCTTAGCGATTTAAGATTGTTATTGTATTTGTTACCTCAGACTTAGCGGTTCATTATCAAGGGCGCTAAGAGGCTGTTCACTACGCTCACAGCCTCGCTTCGGCCTTAGGCCTTAGACTAACGTGATCTTTTATTGCAAGCTTTATTACATATCATGAAGGTAAAACGTTTTTTAAATTGTATTGAAATCGGACTACTAATAACGCTGTTCAAGCGAAAAATCACCTTTTAGGCCACCATTTTGAAAAAACTCCATGCATTTTCATAATCTTTGGTAGGCCTACATTGATGTATACTGTCAAAATGCATATTTACTTCAAATTTCATAAAAATCGGATGAAATTTACTGTTTTTAGTTAATTAAATCTACCTTTTGAGCAAAGCTCCACCTTGCTTGACACCGAACTTGACCAAGATATTTTCAAAAGAAAAATGTGTACCAAATTGTATGAAAATTGGACAAAATTTGACTTGCAGAGAGTACACACATATAATACATATGTATATGAAATCTTGTAAAAATGCTCAAAACGTGTTCTGGGAAGTCAGAATCGGTACTCATTTCACGGTCCCGTGTCTGAGTCTTGCCTTGCTTATGGCACGAATATATCATTTTTTCAAAGGAAATTCGATAAAAATATCAAACTTGTATCAAAAGGTAGGACCGACTGATCCGCATTGTTTGTTGCATAACCAGAGTGGACAGCCGTGAGGGGCGTAACCGATATCAGCTGACTGAAGGCCTCAGACTCATCCATCCTGAACCGCGAGAATATAATCCACGCGGAATATCTGCGTCGTCACTTACCCACATCATCAACACTTGCTTTATTTAGTAGTAAGTACTAACTCGCTTAAAGCTCAAGAATGTATTTGAGACGGTGAATGTAAAAGCACTGTATGTCTGAATGAGATCTAGATGGAAGTATGAATAAAAAACTTAAGTACTAAACAACAAATTATGACGATTGCGATACACTTATTTATATTTATTAATATTTATGCAATACACATTTGATTGATTTTATTCATTTATTTATTTATTTGACGCGCAGCTGAGGCGGCCTAGAACTGCCACTACATTCTTTGTTGAGACCCAGCACTGACAGCTTGTGTGGCCACTGGGCCACTTCGCACAGGTCGCGGCGGAATGGCACAAGTCAAGTTTTTGCACTGGTTTCGCTTGGCAGAGTTCAGTGGGGAAAGTGGCGAGGAAAGTTCACAAGTCCAGCTGCCCATATCTGCCATAACGGCCAAGGTCTGCTCTGCGCTTACCTCCGCTATTCAGGGTTTTATACCTATGTCTGGTTAGATTATTTTCAAGTAGGGTTGGTGATACTATGAAACTTTGCTATGAGACACCGACCTCTCTCAAAGGCTATTTCAAGGTGAATATGGGATGTTTGTGAGTGTTTGATGGATGTGGTTTTGTTACAAACTAGAGCCGAATGTTTCCCAATTGGGTCATTAATTAATAGCCTTACGGCTAATGAAATAGACCGACGGTTTAACGTGACTTCTGAACCACGAACTTAATGTACCGATTGTACGTCATTTATTGTACAGTTTATTGTTCTACCCCAGTGATATTAGTCTGGGAGACCCATCCCCGTAGGACATGCCTCAAGATGACTCTGAAGACAAATGAACTTAACTTCAATCACGCACCTAAAGTAGACCCCTTCTAAAAGCATGTGTCTAGCAGTTTCTATTGACTGCTTACAAAGTCTAAGTAAAGAATATTACCATTGTACAAACCCCATTTTCTGTACGATACCTTAAGTGCCCATGTCCAGTAAAATATTGATTATTATTTGTGAAACTATGAAATTACTTGTGAGAAATTGGGCTCTCGATGCTTGCCGGAAATGTCCTCTAGTTTTCCAATATGTTGAAAGGCATAAACGTATCCACATAAACCCTTGCAAGCGCTTGGTTTGACAGTTAGGCGGTATCAGTTGAAAGAAGGCCTGTTGTTTAGCCAGTTGTTATGTGTGTTCCTTGGGCGGACGAATTTAGGCTTTCTCTGAGGTTACCACTGAGTCGGGCCCTTAACCAAATAACGCACAAGGTGGTTATAATACTAACAGTGTGTTTTCACATTGAAAAATGATCATCGCCAAATTTAAGGGAGGCAAATGCTACATGATTTCGTGTCGTAAAGTTGGTACAGCTATAACTTATTGATACACGTATATTCATCAAAATATTTGGGTTAACAATATTTGCTATTATGGTCCCGTTTGGTCAAAAACATAGTTTTTAACAACAACCGTCTCTTCAACACAAAACTGTACCATTAAACAACGTTCAATTAGGCATTCAGTAGAAAATATGTCAGATAATTTTATGAAAACAGTCAGTATTGAAGGAAAATATTTAAAACGACGAGGAAGAATAGTTTAGTATTCAAGGTAGAACACAGTTACAATGATGTTTAATTCATAACTAATTTGACAGAAAAGTCAAGATGAAAACATTATTGTTTCCCTGTCCTGGAAGCAATTTAAAATAACCTTCGACCGTTCGCAAATTATGTTAAACATGACAATGTAGTTTTATTATTTCATGGTACAATCAGCACCTTCGGTGACACTTTGTTGTTTGCTCCTATTGTATTATTTGCACTATATTATTAGCTAATAAACATTACAGTACATTCATAACTATACCTATCTTTGTACCATTGTATTATCGAATTTCCATTGGAAAATGAGATATTCATGCCGTCAGCATGGTAAGACCCAAACCCCGGGACCGTGAATGTCTATGTATATGTATGTATATACGTGTGTACAAATTTTATCTAAATTTGAAACATAAATAGGTGGGTCGAATGGTGTAATTGGTAGTATTCTCGCCCGGAAATTGAAAGCTCCGGGTTCGAGACCAGGTTCGGTCCACAAATTTCTTTGGTAACCTGGCATAATAAAAACCCAAATTAAAAATACAACACTCAAAGGTGAGGTTAACAGTTAAATTTCTTGTTGTTAAAAGTTAAGGAATAAAGAAAGGAACAATTACAGCCACGTGAAGATATTTTTGCGATGAGACAAACTTATGACATTATTAATTTACCTTTTTGTTGCAAACATGATGTCAAACCGCAGAAATGTCTCGTCCCGAACCTAATCCCAAATAAGCTCCAACTAGACATGATTTTTAAACTTTTAAATTTCCAAACTGAATCACGACTGAAATCTAAAACTCAATTGACTAATCAACTTGAGTAACTAAACAAATAAACCTGAACGAACCAACTAAACACACACGCGCAAGTGTCATTATTGAATCATATAACGTGGCGAGATGTGAACTGTTGTGTTCAGAAACATAAAGCACAGCTGTTATAGCTTTACTGCTGATAAGAGAATCTACCTTATCACTGTGATAACAAAACCTCCTATTTACAATGATGGTAAGATGTAATGAACAACTTTTTCGAAAAAAACAACACCGTGGTACTTCTGCACAAATCTCACAAACCACCTGAAAACGAGACCTGTCCTGAATCCTACAAAGTATCTTGAATGCTTTTATAGCGTTCCGGATACCTTGCTTGGTCATCGGGACAGTCCACATATTAAAGAGAGCTCAGGGTTTGCGAAACTAATTTTTGTTTCTTTCTTGCCTTCACAATGTGTATTTTAACTTATATTTAACTTTAGTTGTTTTATGACATACACAGTTATATGTTTTTATCTTTTAATGTACTTTTACTACACAATATTTCGTTTAAGTATTGTAATTTGACAAAATCACAATCAATGTAAATTAATGTAAATGATGAAAATAATTGACTGTGACTATAATAATCGTGACGGAATTTAAATAAGCTGATAAGAGAATCTTCCTTATCAATGTGATAACACACAACCTCCTACATACAATGTCGGTAAGATAAAGTGTCGTGACAAATTTTAAGTAAGCTGATAAGAGAATCTTCCTTATCACTGTAATAACAAAACCTTCCTCATACAATATCTGCATGATGTAATGTTCGTGACAGATTTTAAGTAAGCTGATAAGAGAATCTACCTTATCACTGTGAATAACAAAACCTTCCTCATACAATATCTGCATGATGTAATGTTCGTGACAGATTTTAAGTAAGCTGATAAGAGAATCTTCCTTATCACTGTAATAACAAAACCTTCCTCATACAATATCTGCATGATGTAATGTTCGTGACAGATTTTAAGTAAGCTGATAAGAGAATCTTCCTTATCACTGTAATAACAAAACCTTCCTCATACAATATCTGCATGATGTAATGTTCGTGACAGATTTTAAGTAAGCTGATAAGAGAATCTTCCTTATCACTGTAATAACAAAACCTTCCTCATACAATATCTGCATGATGTAATGTTCGTGACAGATTTTAAGTAAGCTGATAAGAGAATCTTCCTTATCACTGTAATAACAAAACCTTCCTCATACAATATCTGCATGATGTAATGTTCGTGACAGGATTTTAAGTAAGCTGATAAGAGAATCTTCCTTATCACTGTGATAACAAAACCTTCCTCATACAATATCTGCATGATGTAATGTTCGTGACAGATTTTAAGTAAGCTGATAAGAGAATCTTCCTTATCACTGTAATAACAAAACCTTCCTCATACAATATCTGCATGATGTAATGTTCGTGACAGATTTTAAGTAAGCTGATAAGAGAATCTTCCTTATCACTGTAATAACAAAACCTTCCTCATACAATATCTGCATGATGTAATGTTCGTGACGGATTTTAAGTAAGCTGATAAGAGAATCTTCCTTATCACTGTATAACAAAACCTTCCTCATACAATATCTGCATGATGTAATGTTCGTGACAATTTTAAGTAAGCTGATAAGAGAATCTTCCTTATCACTGTGATAACAAAACCTATACAATATCTGCATGATGTAATGTTCGTGACAGATTTTAAGTAAGCTGATAAGAGAATCTACCTTATCACTGTGATAACAAAACCTAATTCTTACAATTACGGTAAGATTTAGTGTTCGTGACGGATTTTAAGTAAGCTGATAAGTGAATCTACCTTATCACTGTGAAAACCTCCTTCTTACAATTACGGTAAAATGTAATGTATGTGAGTTGTGACAAAGTAGCGTGTAACTTAGAAGTTTGACGTCTGTGGTGGTTTTAAAATATGTTTGGATAAGTTTAAAGTTTGTCTTGATAAAGAAAAGGACTGTGTTTGGAATAGTTGCACGTACATAACTCAAAAGATTAGTCTTGCTAAATTGCTTGGTAAATAATCTTAAAAGCCGTGTCGGTATCGTTTTGCCTCGAAAAAAAATTTCGTTCCGCATGAACAGGCTCGCAACGCCAGTGATCATACAAGGGGTAAAGCCGAGGCCGAAGGCTGAAGCGAGGTTCTGTGCGCAGCGATCTAGAGATACAACTAGCGAACTAGAGTAACAAATTACAAACAAAATTCGTTTCACTCGTTCCAGCGGCACTTTAGTGCTTAGCTGTGTGTCAACCCCGTTGTTATTGTACTCTTCTTAAAGTTATGTTATATCAGAACCAGTTGTCTTAAGCAATAACCGTAAATACAGTTATTGTTAACGGTTGAGGAAAGACTGTATTGAATGGATAACAGTAGTCACAACTATGTAGTAACCAATCAACGCACACGGAAGTGTATTGATGGTCTTCATATTCCATTGGTTGAGTCACCGTTGATTAAACCGATTGTTATGAAAATTGTCGTGTTTATTGAACTAACAATAAACACATCCTGAAGATCCAGGTCAACCTAGACAGCGTAAATAAAACATAGCTGACGCGTAGCCACAAGCGCTACCGTGATTTCTAGCGAATTTCCTGTAACGGGGTAAATATTTCACTGAATTGCCCTTTTGGACCCTTGTAACCACTCCACAGGTTGGATTTTTGTCCGATTCTCATGAAATGCAGTACAAATGTCACTTTTGTAAATGGCTAGATTGAGTTCGTTAGCCAGCAAAATCGGTACACCAGAAGTGCTCTAGAGTGTGGGGACTTTCCCCAAAAATGGGTATTTATTAAAAAAACTTTATTTTCATTCCGTCGTTGATTAAACATGAAATATACGTGTGTGCTAACTTACCTAACTACCTTACATGTACCAGAAATAAACGAAGTCTAAGAAGGCGGCTGAAAATTTGTACGGCATAGAACAATATTAACTGCATTGCAATGCTAGTAGGCAAGGTTAGTTATCCAAATACCAATCTACCAATCACATCAAAGTGCCATTCAAAAATTAAATTTCCCATTCACGCGAGGATAATTCAAATTAATCCCCTCCAGCCCTTTTCAATTGCTTGTCTCTGTCCCGTGGTCTCCTAAATGTGAGCCATTAATGAAAAACACGTCCTTTAAAGATAACTGTTTTTAGACAAGATTTAAATTTGTCGTATCATTTAATCATATTTGCCAGTTGGTTAACAAACTGAACTTCTCCCTGAGAAGGTTAACGTTCACAAATTACCGTTCTGCGTCTCCCATTTCGGTAACTATCCCTAACTCTAATTTTATAAGCGAGACATCAGTATATCTCTTAACGAGGTCAAAATTTGATTAGAAAAAAAGGGATAAAGGTTCCATGTTAGGGGAGAGATAGGATAAGAACAACCAAATATAGTGTTGTGGTAAGTAGATGGCGCATAGATGCCGCATGGCTGAAACAAGAAAATCTACATAGTTGCGGCAGCCCAAGCACAGATAGCACTGCCGTCTCTCGCTGTCTTCCTTCCCCCTCGGCTCCACATGCTCGAGTTTGTCCGATGTCGATGACTTAAATGTGACCAAATATCGTTCTTCCCCTCAACTCTGTGTTATTGGGTTTATCATAAACCAATGACTTAGATGTGACAAAATCGTGCGATTTTCGAGAACGAACAACCTTGCGCGTGCGTAAGTGGCTCTACTTGAGACTCCCTCGCAGCGCTATCAGTGCTCGGGCTGCCGCAACTACGTCGATCTTCCTGTCTCAGCCATGTGCCATCTACTTACCATAACATTGTCTTTGAATCTACCCTCGAATTGGCATTAACTCTAATTTTCCTTATTGAGATACGCCCTGCGTGGAGAAAGTTCCACATTGGTTTCAAGTCAGGGCCTTGTCGCGCATGATTAAGTGTTATAGCTCCTAATGAGTCAAGATAAGGTTTCGCAGTACTAGCGGAAAAAACAGAATTTCCAAAGATACGCAGTTTTTAAAATTGTGTCATTGTCAAAAACGTTTCTAAAACGCGCTGGAATTTTCAAATAGATATTTATGATTGAGAATCGTATGCACGTGAAATGTATAAACATGAAGTACTTTTGAAGCTAAAAATGTACTTCCAAGCACGTTTTTTTTAATGAACTCACTTTTTACTACTAATGAGTGGTCAACTGAGAGAAAGGCTGAATTCGTCTGCCCAAGGAACCCACGCCACCGCGCACGTAACAACTGGCTAAACAACGAGTTCTTCTTTCAACTTCTTCTTTCAAATGATGCCGCCTAACTCTCAACCAAGCGCTACAAGGGTTTAGGGTGAAACGACCTTTTAAAGTCATTTTTAATTAATAAATTTTGAAACTGGAGGGGGTTTCCGACACGTGTATAGAGCCCGATTTCTCATTAGTTGGTCAGTAGTTTCACAATTAAACTTTGAAACTGCGTAAGTTTCAGTGCTTTTCAACTTCATTTAGTAAACGAATAAGAACTTCGAAAAACGCTTTATAGGTAAGCTTCTTAGCATTAAAACGAAAGTAAATACTTCATCTTAACTTTTATAGCGTCGACGAATTTTGGGTTATTGCAAACCCTTGCGTTGAGTGTAGCTGCGCAGCTGAGGCGCACCCTTAAACGATTAACATGTTCCTACTAGAAGTGTAGAATAAGAATGATTACAAGCGAGAGAAAGTGATGGAAGGTCGATGTGCAAAAGTGACGAGGAAAGTGTGTCAATTCACAGATAGAGCAGAAGATTGCACGCACAACTGTTGCCTTGTAGTCATAGGTCGGAACATGGAACTACTGAACCAAAGAACCGTTTCACTGTCAACTTGCTAGTCATGACAGCTTTCTACTAAATCACGTGTTTTTACTTGAAATGTTTAACTATGGACATGTTTAGATTGTAGAGCTACTGAACGATGCTAAGACAAAAAACGAAGTTAAAGTTTAAAATTAAATACGTGGTTCAGAGATACGGTAAACTTTACGAACTTTTTTTGGCATGGTTACATGGGCCACCAGCCGGGACCTATGTAGGCCCCGCACTAGCCAAGGAAAGCTTAGAGTGGGAAGGATATGGATCAAGGTAAGGAAGGGAATGGGTATGCTAGCATCATGCTTGGAAGACGGATTTGGCCTTGAATCAGCATGAAAGCATTATTTTTTATTTGTATCCACCTAAACCAGTAGTCTCCAAACTGCTTCACAGAGGCCTTGTAAACAGAAAGTAATAATAATGTCCCCTCTATTTTCCGAGTTTCTTCTGCCAATCGGCTCTCAAGAGTAAACCTTCTTTAGCACGTTTGAATTTTTAATTTTAATTCGACCTTTCATTTGAGGCCCCTAACTGAAAATTCAACGTTTGACAAAGGACGTTTGAAAACTGCAAACATCTGCAATGCCACCTTTATTCACCCGTATTGCGCTTTTATTAAGAATCTATTATCTATATACTATTAGTATTTCGGTTAGGGTTGTCCGGAGTGTTGAAATCTCGGAATCTGGCTGGGGTAATTCAGATTTTTTGAATAGAAATGGTCCTTAGTGTGTGGAGGGTAAAACGAATAAAATTATATAGATTTTTTATGTTTATGGGGTTTTTGAGGTCCCCAATTCCCCATGTTATATTTCTTTTTTTTAGTAAATATCAACAGATTTGTTTGAAACTCGACACATAGTTGTATACCACTAACCCAAAGACGCCTACTGATTTTGGAGTTCGGAGGGCACAATATATGGATTTGGGGGTTAAAGGGAGGCAAGAAATAAAAAATCATAAAATCGATGTGGGGTATAAAAAGGGAATATTATGCTGATTTCAAAATATATTGGTTGTATACCAAATTGTTTGGGGAGGAAGGGGGTTAAAAGTGGGGTAAAACATTAAAAATCCATGAGATAGGCCGGCGGATGGCCGAGTTTTACAAAGCGGGCTGGCGCAGCTAGTTATTAAGTATCATCAAATATAAGTTTAAGATACTTTTTGGATGTAACGGGCTATCTGACCATCTTTAAGTTAAAATATTAAATGTTAAGGTATTACGTTGTCATTGCTTAAGAACCTGTTAAAATAATCTGCAGGATGTAATTGACACATTTCCCAATAAAAAGGTAAATATATTTAAATCAACTACAACGAGTGACATCTACGTTCAAGACAGTACAACCATAAATCATATTTGACAATAATGGCTGACAACGCTTTGACTCTCAAGTTGTCGTAATTAAATCACAGTATAATAATTCTTGTGTTATTTTATTGGACGTAATAAATAATTTAGTTTAGAAACAAACACTTTAATAATATTAGGTTTATTTGGATAGATCTTTCGCGAGCATTGCGAAATAGTAAAACATAATTACTCGTATTTAAAAATTGAATAAGACATAGTTAAACATTGTATAATAGTAAAGATATTTAAGAATCGCTTGTTGTTTAAATAGTTGATAAGCGCTTTAAGTCATGACTTAAATATCAATCAAACGCAAAAAATACAAAACCGTCAGAAATGAGGCGTTATCAAAATTTTACCAGATTCTCAATACCACCGATTCTAAAAATATATTATAGAAATTCCAGTTACGTAAAGGTTTGAGTTGATCGAAATCATTAAAAGGTTTGAGCTGGGCTGATAAGAAGTTGGCAAGAGCCTCGACTTTGAGAGCACAGTTTTGCGTTCAGTTTAATGATCCTCCTTTAACTTTCTCTTCTTGAACTCCTTTTGGCCCAGCCCATATAACCCAAGAGTTTTGCCTTGTCTCTAAGATATAAATTAATCGACGTATAACTAATAATAATATTAATTACTCAAAAGATTTAAAGACAAAAATGTTTGGACCGAACCGGGACTTGAACCCGGGTCTCTCGCTTACCGAGCGATTATGCTGACCACTGCACATAATATTAACTAATAATATGTTATTTACTAATAACAGCTTCTAATGTTGCTTATTTAGACCAACAACAACAAGGGTCGTTTAAAGGCGACTGATGTTTTGGCACACAGCAAATACCCTAATTCGACATTTTAATGATCGGCTAGAATCTAATTAAAATATAATTTAAAAACTTATTCAATATAGTTCAAACTGTAACCGAGCTTTTTTCTTACTAAAATTCTTTATGCCGATGTTACAACATAAAAATAGAAACCGATGGACTTTTCTACCGGTTAAAAGTTAAAACTACACAACGTTTCGAGAGGTATGAGAACTCTTCTCGTTGTCAAGTGAAACTTATCATAAATCATATAGTAATCGTAGTGTCAGACTGGATATTCGATGAGTCGTTACCAATGTGTAGTTGTAAATATTATTGTTATGAATGTTTCATGTTTCTATGTCGCTTACAGGTATAGGTTGATTATATTATTTGTTTATGTAGCAAAGTGTAGACTGCTATAGTTTTGGGATTAGAACATGATTCTTGGGATTTCGCGGCCGGTGTCATAACTACGAGCATAATATTGTTTTTCCGGTTTACACTGCGTCAAAATTAAATTAGTTTGAACAAAATAATAACTCATCTCACATAACATTCAAAGGCCACTCATAACACTTAATGGAATCGTTTGGGTAACGTTTTAAATAATGTACTTAAAACATTTAGCATGATTTTGAATTTCAAGCCTATTTTCTGGGACAACTGGGTGCGTTCAACAATCGTCATCATATTCTTCTTCAGTTAAAAAACTAAAAACTAGATGTTGGCCAGACAGTTAAACGTAACTCAAAAAGACAACAATAATAACTAATCGCGAACACAATTCAAAGGTCACTTAATTAAAACACTAACAGAATTATACTTTGAGTTTTAGTTTTGGAATGATGTATTTAAGAACACGAACCCTATTTTTGGGACAACTTTATACCTACAAAAATTACTGCAAACCCATCTAACAAACACGTACCGGAAGGTTTCTCTGGTTCCTTAGGCGTGGATGCGGCTTGGGTTCCCTCCATGGTGGCACTAGGTCAGGTCTGTTGACAGCGCGGCGGCAAAGCACTGACTGACTGACCAGCTGTACTCAGTCAGCTGGCGCTGGTCATGACTAGGCCGCGAGGTTAGGTTAGGGAAGCGACGAGGTCGGTAGTCAGCTGATACGCTTTCATGGCTCTTTAAATCCGAATGTAAACAATGGAAGGTAAATCATAACTGCAGGTTTCTACTTGAACTTTAGAGACTGTTGGGTATACAGGTGGCTAGCCTAAGCTTGTTTTCTAATGTTCTGTGTTATGGCTTAGGTTACTGTTCACCTGAAGACGGGATCAGATTGCAGATCCCGAAACGTCGTGATCATCTTGCTCACTAACGGTGGAAAATGTCCGCAATAATAGTTTAAACTCAGAAATTCCCCCATCGTCAACAATAAACATTAAACAAAGTATACAGGCGAGCTGTCGTATTGGTTTAAATGTGTGGAGCAAACGTTTAAAATAAACAATAGTTCAAATAAATAAAATAAATTTTTACTGCAAAACATTTTACATTGCATGGCAATCGTCAGAAAAGTTGATTGTTGAAATTTTCCATTCACTCTCTACCAACAGTTCAATTAAAACTCAAATAAAATTACACTTGCTATTTCTGGATCTAATACAAACTCGTTAACAGAGTAACAGGCTTTTTCTAAAAGATGGTTTTTAATTAGGATTTTAAATTTGTTGGGATTAGTTTTTAATTTAATATTTCAAAATGCCTACAGTTTCACAAATAATCTTCCAAGTTTTGGTGGATTTCAACTCCATTTACTACACTTATCTTAACCTTTATAGTGTCGGCGTATTTTGGAATATTGTTGGCATTACATTGAGTGGTACCCTTAAGCCGCTATTAATGAAATACTCAGTATTTACGAGTTTATTCAATACTAGTAATACATTACTAGTATTTAGACTAGATCTTTATTTGTATACACGCTAAATAATTAACTTATTACTAAAGAAATTTGAAGACACAATGTTTGGCAAGCGAGAGACCCGGTTTAAAGTCCCGGTTCGGTCCAAACATTTTGTCTTCAACTTTCTTTAGTAATGGCATTTAGACTATTGATTGACGCAATCAGCTGGCTCAAGGTGTAAGGAAAGCATTGGTTGGGTTTTCCAAGAGGAAATATTAGGATGTGTTACGTCTTTCTCAACTTAGTCAATCCTCAGTATAAAACTCTAATTTTATTGAGTCTAAAATACAGTTCTTACTTCTTTCTGATATTAAGGGATGTTATGCAAAGTACGGCCTTTAATATACGGCGAATGGCGATGTAGTCTGACCAACAAATTTTGTCCACGAGTAAAAAAACCTCGCGTCAACCTTTATCACTCGCCTTTTTATAACTCTAGAAAACTAGAATGTTTGAAATAATAAAAAAATGCTACTCTCATTTGATGACTTTCTGAATGTATTACTACAAAATATTCCGTTGAAGTTTCAACTTTCACAAGTTTGTTTTCGTATGTTGAGAATCGTTTTTAGATGTCTGTGAAAACTTTCGAAATAGCCAGGTTGACCGGCGTTGTTATTTATCAACTTTGTAAACGGAATTAGACATAAAAATTCGAAATATTTCATGTAGCCTCAAACAATTTTGAGTCAAAAACCGTTTTCAGTCGCTATCTTGGTCTGGCTGAACGGGTTCTGTTCATTTTTTGTACACAATCATGTTGAGTAGTGACATTTTTCCCTCAGGAGGAAATGCGTTACGCACCTAGGGGCTCTGCCTTATGCTCTTTCGATCTCTCCATGTATGGGTCACCCAGCTCCCTTTCTTCTGACTTGTTCTTTAGCTAAAAGTACCCTAGGTTTATCCTATGAGAAAACATTTGTATAGCATAAAATCCTTTTTTGGGGGTTAGCCGCTTGGTAAACTGGTTTTGCTGGCAAACGAACTCAACCTTTATGAAAGAAAAACGTGTACTACATTTTGTAAGAATCGGACAACACATGCGACCTGTTGAGGTGGTTATACAAGGGTCATGTAGGGTACTTCCGGATTTATTCTTACCCTGTCATAGGAAATTCGCTAGGATTCACGGCAGTGCTTAAGTGTCCAAAACATAGGTTTTACCACTATTTTGTCAGTATGCGTCTATCCACGGCTTTTGGTTGTTTGAACATCTTCTATCGTCTCAGTATTGTCTCTCATGAGGAAAAACACAACTAAAATCTATAGTTCTTCCGGTTCACACTGCGTGCAAACTTCATAATTAGGTTGAGATATATTGGCCTGGTTCAGCTAATCAGTCACTGAAGGTGGTACTCCACAGCGAGGCCGAAATATCTCAACCTAATTATGAACTTTGGATGCGGAGTGAACAGGAAGAACTGGATTTTAGTTGTGACACCATCTGCCGAAGGCTAAGAGTTAAGGAAAACACAGTTATATCCGGTCTGTCTTCATCGATTTAGAATCGGTTACGGAACATTCTGTATACAAGAGTATATGAATAAACACTCGACATGTCCTCGCAGTCAGGTGAACTCCTCTTACCAGCAGGAGGCGAGGGTCGACAGCTGAGGTGAGACGGCAGGTCGAAGGGTTAAGGCAGGTTAGGTCTACAGTTGCCGAAGGACATCCACTTGTCAACCAGTGATCTTTACCTACGACACTCTGAGCGGCTTCTTGGAAGCATTTCATAAGTTGCATCATTGTACTTCAGTAGTAGTTACCGACGTGCTGGTTCAAATGTATTGCACTGAGCACTAGCGAATTTGTTACTACGGGGTGTTGACGGAATGCCCTTTTTGACTGACCCCTGTAACCACATTTTCGCGAAATTCGGGACACATGTTCTTTTGTAAACGCCAAGGTTAAGCTCGTTAACCAGCAAAATCGGTTCACCGAAGTAACATTTTTTACAAAGAGCGTTTCCCCCAAAAATTGGGTTTATGCTGTGATCACTTTTTAAATCTAATTTCGATGACGTTTGGTATAAACATTCCTAACATTTGCATCACAAAGAAACATCTTATTAGCCGGACCAAGATGGCGATGAAAAACTATTTTCTAGTGTAGGATAAGATTCTGGGACTCAAATTGGTATTGCTTTTATAGTTTTTACCAAATTCCATACACGTAGTTTCTTCAAGTCCTGTTATTCTAAACTTATACTAAAATCACACTCTTTGTACAAACAACAATAAATAAAAATATCGTGTTTTTGATTATTTCATTTTAAACTTTATTATGTTATTGGAACCAGTCTCTAAATTCAACGCTGAAAGTCAGGTCACCTTTCATAAAACTTATCATCAAACTGTCCCAATGATGTGTTTTCATAGAGCATATTAAAGACACAGCTTAAGGCACTGCTTGTACTCATATGACTCAGCGTTACTACATAAGATATTGCATACAGCAACTGTTTCATAAACAGCTTTGAACACATAGCTTGCAATACCGGGGCTTCCAGGCGTCGTGGAGTTCATCACTTGAGGTTTGTTGCCAACATAATAAACCGTTTGAAACAAAAACTGCAACTTTATACTTTTGAAACAATGTGTTTCTTTTTAGCGAATTTCATATGGAATAATGAGATAGATATTCATGCTGTCAGCATGGTAAGACAAAGGCCTGGGACCATGAAATGAGTACCAACCCTGACCCCAGATCACGTTTTCAGAATTTTTAACACTTTATATGCATATGTATATATGTGTGTATTCTTTACGGGTCACATTTTTGTCCAATTTTCATGAAACTTGGTACAAATGTTCCTTTTATACATATCTCAGACAAGTTTGTTAGCCAGAAAAATCGTACAGCCGGAAGTCCCTTTTCTGAGGGGATTTCACTAAACAGCAGTTTAACTATCTAAAAACAGTAAATTTCATGGGATTGTTTTCTGTTTTCTACCTTTATACTAAAAATTATTATTATTCATCGAGTCGCTTTCAAAATGCGCCCAAAAAGTGATTTTTCGTTATAACCGCGGAATGAGTAGCCCGATTTTAATGAAATTTTAAATACGTTTTCCCTTAACGATACGTGATATAAATTAAAGCACTCTTTGTCTTAGTAAGGAATAACTATTGTTGTAAAAAATTCGCTTCACTCATGCGAGCGATGCTTTAGCGCTTAGCTGTATATCTGTCTGATTTAAATGCTGTTAAATTCAAACTGAAACAATATAGTTACGCTGGGTCCGTAGGGGGTGTTGATCGTTTTTACGTTGTCTGTAAAAATTCCCTCTTGAAGTTTGGTGCTCTATATTGAAAACACTCTGTATACAAGGTAAAAAGTAAAGTTTGTCTTGTTTAACGAGGTGAAGTTAGGACGATAAAAATCCTCTCTAACACTTAACTTCGACCTTTTCCTAACGTAACCGTACAGTCTTATTACAAATGTAAGTGGTGACTGCGGGATCGAACCTGCACCACAGAGTGATCAGCTTCGGAGTCGCGCACGATTCCAACCCGCCACGGGTCCACTCATGTATATGTTTGTTTTAATGAGAATTGCGATGTGGAGAATATCTAATAAGACAAAAAAAAATACCATTAGTATATATTATATTCTTCTTATTTTCACGATTTAATTATGTCAGTAAATTATGCACCTTATATAAAAACACCATACAAAAACACTCAAAATTCGACAGCAACATTCAAGGATTTTGTACATGTCAGATAATTGTAACCACCAGTCCCCACTAAATAAACAATGATTATTACAGTTTGTAAAACATAAAATAGATAAAGAACCCACACCACGTTCAGTAAATTGCGCTGAAGAAACGCCTTCAAAATGTGTTCGCTCACTGCAGAACACCACAGCGTTGCTAAACGTTGTAACTTAATGCAGGCGTCATGTAATACAAGAAACCTATGGTTAGGTATGCTCAATCTGTCAAATAATGTCTGAGCATAGAGGATAGAACCTCTAGGCCCTATAGAGTCTAGACTCATGTAGGCTCTATGCTCTAGAAAATATGTTTGTTTTCAGAAATATTGGTAAAATTATAATAACATTTAGCAATTATGTACATTTCACCGTATTGCACAAATTTGAACGTGTTTGTAAAATTCTTCGGGTAATATTTTGTACAGTCTTGTATAATAAATGTTAGGTACAATATTATAAACAGGTTGTAGCTTTTATTTTTCATTTTATTGTCTAACATTATTGATGGATGTAATTTCTTTTAAAACTGGTAAAATTGTATTTTTAATTTTCAGAACTTAAAATTGTGTATTTTTTGTATTTTCTATATTGTTCCCATTGTGTGGGTTCAGATCTGACCTTTTCCTAACGTTTTGATGCATATTGCACCACAGAGTCAAGCGTTCAGATTCCATGTCTACAGGACAAAAAAATACCATGTCATTGTGCACAAGGATGGCATTTTCCTTAAACAATGCTGATAGTTATATTTTAAATTGCGCTGAAGAAACACCTTATGTCTTGTTCGCTCACTGCAGAAACCACAGCGTTGTTACTAAACAATTAACAATGCGGCAATACAAGAAACCCTCAATCTGTCAGTCTTGAGCATAGGGATATTAGGCCCTACTATAATAGAAATGTTTGTTTCAGAAATATTGGTAAAATTATAATAACATTTAGCAGCATTATGTTTTGTTTTCATTTCACCGTGTTGCAATTTGAACGTGTTTGTAAAAAGTATAAATGGTTTTGTAACTATTGTTTGTAAGCTTTATATTTTTCATTTGTTATTGTTCAAAACGTGATTTAATTTCTTTTATTACACCCGAAAATTGTCTAAATTTGGAGTTCTAGATCTTTTAGTTGTATTTTGTTATTTAGTTTATTTAACAAATTTTTTGGAAAGTATGGTTTTGTAACTAAAAAATTTCCACAAACAAACTCTTGGGAGTTCTATTAGTATATTATAATTTAAAAATGGTAAATAAAAGCTCGGTATAATATTTTTCAATCCAAATAAATCGTATTTACACTTTGAAAAGACTATCCCGAAATATATCCGAGCTTTTATTCAGCATTTTTAAAGTTGTTTGTATACTATTTTAAGTCGAACGACAATTTTTGTTTTCAATATATTATATATCTATGTATTTTTGATGTACCAGAAAGATCAAATACTTTTACTTGTGTTCTAAACTGAATTGAAACTTCATTGCAAACACTATTAATTTCAACAAAGGTTTTAAATTGTAGTACGATAGTAATAACTAGCTGTGTACCCGTGCTTCGCCACGGATAAAACATAAATGATAGTAACATGGCTCGGGTTGGCATTTTGAAGTTCTTTTTTTGTTATGCCTTAAAACGTGTTCAGTGCCCACTTTGGTCCCTCGCCATTTATTTTGGGATGTCGTATGGGTATCAGCTAAATTGTTTCAATATGCCTTAAAACGTGTTCAGTGCCCACTTTGGTCCCTCGCCATTTATTTTGATGTTGTATGGGTATCAGCTATAATTGTGGTCCAATATGCCTTAAAACGTGTTCAGTGCCCACTTTGGTCCCTCGCCATTTATTTTGTGGATGTCGTATGGGTATCAGCTATAATTGTGGTCCAATATGCCGTAAAAACGTGTTCAGTGCCCACTTTGGTCCCTCGCCATTTTTTGTGTGTGGACGTTGTATGGATACAAAATATGGCTTAAGACACTTTGCGTAGTTAAACTCTTAAACAAAGTTTCTACCATAGCTTCAGCCGATTTTCAGTTATAAGTGGTCCAAGATGCCTTAAAAACGTTACAGACAGACAGGAATTTTTTGACGCAAGTATCAGTCTTTGCAGATTATACTCGTATAAACACCTATTCAACCAAAAACCGATGGATTCCTTGCAATGTACAGACAAAAGTCTTATTTAATTTATATAGATAAATAAATAGATACAGACAATAGTTAAACGTTTATGATTGTAAGTATTTTCTAACACTATTTTCTAGCACGTCGGAGAAATATTTAGTTTTAGGGAGAGGTTTTGGTTTAAAATCTCTAAAAGGAGTTGTAGACTACATCACTGCAAACAGATCAAAGCCAGAGGGAAACGCATCTAGGTTAAATGTTTACGAGCTCCTTTGAACTGTAAGTACGGAAGCAGTTTAACCAAAGACAGGTTATTCATTTGGTTTAGTTAGATAAATGTTTATAGTCTTCAAGAAACAAGCAAGATTTACTGAGAACAAAAGCGTTATTAATAATTTTGATGTGGTAGCTTTAAGGGTCCGCCTCAGCTTCTCGGGAGAGCGTCGTTGCAGAGGTGACCACGGAGGCGGACCCTACAGGCATCCTACGGTAGATGTATTGGTGCATTGCAATAAAAGCTTCTAGTGTAGAGTTAATGCTACTCGCATGGCTTCACAGTGGTTGGCTCTCGGATCACGAACTACTGACCAAACTATCCCAGTCTCGACCAACCCTAACTTCCCCTCCACCCTCCCCGCACAAACTACTTATCCCACTACCACACTTGTGGGTCGGGGATCAGTCACATAGTTTGAGAGGATTAATCAATTCCCCTCAGAGAAAGCCGAAGTTCGTCAAAGCCTTAAGGAACACACGACAATGCGCACAATTGGCTAAACAACGGGCCTTCTTTCAACTTATGTGGCCTTACTGTCAAACCATTCGCTTGCAGAGGTATACGGCGGCCTGTTTTTTCACCTTTCAAAATAGTTTTATATTAATATACTTGACGTATTTGGAAACTAAGGAGTTTTCCGACATGTGTATGGAGCCTAGTTTCTTTTAAATGGCCTAGCAGTTTCACACAAAAGCTTTACAGGTATCCAAATTTTAGTGCTTTTTAACCTCATTTATTTATTGTGTACACTTGAAACATAATTTGGAAAAAGGCTTTATACTCGTTTAGGTAAGCTTCAAGGCGTCAAAACGAATGTAAAAACTAACTTTTATAGCGTCGGCGTTTTTCAGATTATTGAGAAATATTGAGCCCTCGCCGCACAGCTGAGGCGGACCCTTGAAGTTTCATTTGAAACTGACAGAACCGAGAAAGAGGGGGTTTGAACGATTTGTTGCAAAGAGATACAGTAGTATTGAAATATTTGATCTTTATATAAGCGTTACGGGTGTTAGGGTAGTTTTGCATGTTACTAAGGTTAGAATATTTAAAACTATGAAATTTATGCTAACCCAATCAGAGTATCACGAAAATATAGCAAGACATATTATTATACCATACGATAAATAATGATTAAAACAACGAAACTATAGCAGTGAACACGAGACTTGACATCGGCGGAACAACACTTTTCAAGCCATTTCCCAACCTATTTCCGCAGAACCGTTTCAGCAAAACAGCTTCATTTGCATTTCCTTTTGTTATTTTTCACATTCATCGAATGTGTTTTCAGCCATTATGCTGTAGGAAATAATTACTCATAACATAAGTCTTTGAACCATAAAAATATCACTGTTTAGTTTCATGTACAAAACTAAGGTTTAGTAAGTTATATTGTTTGGGTCATAACTGTTTGTTCATAACAACTGTGTAGGTTTCGTCTGTAGGCCTATTATGAAATATGTCATGATTGTACTATGTTTTGTGTTTTAGTTCATTAATTAATTGAAAACCTAGCCGACACGTAGTCACAAGTGCTACGGTGAATCTTAGAGAACTTTAATAAAACAGAATAAGTTTTCATTTATCTATTTCAAATCAGACGAAATTCTTTTATACACTATTAGTAATTTAATATTAAACACTATTATAATGATAATTGTAACACAGTGTGACAGCACCCTGCAACCATTTTATTGCAAATTTTTAAAAACACTATTAGTAATTTTTACAGATCCTTTTAAGATTTGCCTTAATATTTACCCTATGGTGTTGTATAGTAAACAAGCAACAGCTGATAATACGTGTAAGGTTTCGGGTTTAAAATAAGAAAGCTGTTTACTTTCTGTATCTAAAGAACCATAGGCTACTAAAATGAACAACAGTGTAATTTATGTCCAGTGCTCTGAATGTCAAAGTGCAGAAATTCGGATTAAATAACTACGGTACGTTCTAGAGCAACGGGAGTTGTTTTTGATCGGTTGAGAAAGTAAAACTCTATAGAAATAAACAAGGTGAACTTTGTACTCAATTATAGTATTGCTACAATTTGATTGGCAGATCAAAACTTTGAATGGCCACCATTTCAAAACGGACTGTCCGATCTAGCTGGTAAACGAACTAGTACAATGGGGTTTTATGCTATGTATTTATGATCCGATTTCGATGAAGCTTGGTATACACACTTATATAATCATACAAAACATGTGAACCAAAAATTCGTTTCGCCAAATCTATCTGTTTTTTTCTTTGGAAACCGGATTATAAATACAGTTTTTATTGCTTAACCCCACGGGGGATACACCCCCTCCTAAAAAGGCAATTCCGGTGCAATTTATCCCACGTTACAGGAAATCCGCTAGGACTCACGGTAGCGCTTGTGGCTGTGTAGATTAAATTTGATAACTAATGAAAAATGTAAATAAGATAAGAAGTTATTTTATACGTATGCATTAGCGTAGGTTTTCTTCACAGATAAAAGGTTTATTCTCTGAGAGGAAACTCGTGTCAAGTTTGAATTAAATCCAGATCTGTGTCACACAAACCTAATAAACAAACTGTTGCAGCTCCGTAATCAGAACAAAGCGTTGATTACACAGATATTGTTACACAACTTTTCTAATTTTCAAAAGGAGCTTGTTTTGCTATTGAATTTACATTTTAAACCATATATGACCAAATTTAAGCCTTATAAAATATGTCTTGAAATGTAATAAAATTTGTCTTGGTTCTGATTAGGCCATGTTTTATATATATATTTTTGTTTTCGAATCTATATTAGGCCTACAACGTTCATTTTTACTAATTACCCATGAAATATGTTTAATTTAATCAAAAATGAAATGGTTAAATTCTTTTTTGTCATTCTGCTCCGAAAACAGCTGCTTTAGACACTTGCATTGACAGTGCTAAAGTGTCACTTTTAACCCAGGTAAATAAAGGATTGTTTTGATGATCTTTTTTTCTCCCTAGGGAGAAAAAACATCGGGCTGGAACCTGTGTGTGGCGTGAGCAAAACAACGGCTTTCCACGCCATCCATCTTTGGTCCAGAAAAGAGCACTGTCGACGCTGGCAAAGCTACTCTGGTCAGACTTTGCGCAGGAAACTTGTGAGAGACTCAAGCAATCACTTTACCAACTGGTTGGTGAGATTGAGTCGGAGTCAGGTAAAGCAAGTAACTGGTCTCATCACTGGACACGGCCATTTCAGGAAACATCTCTACACTCTTGGCATTTATACCGAGGCTCTGGAGTGCAGGCTATGTAACGAATCTGAGGAGACGGCCAAACACATCATACTAGACTGTGATAGGCTAGGGGTCAAAAGAGCTCTATTTGGCAATTCACAGCCAGGTGATGAGACAAACGTCGAAATTGAAGAAAACTTTTGGACCTCATTGAAGGTACTGATCTAGGTCTTCCATTCTAACGGACCAGGGTGCACAAAAAAGCTTCGGTTGACGTGCTAGGAATATCACAAGTCCTCATACCCCGCTCACCTAACCTAATCTAATCTAGGGAGAAAAAGATCATTTAATGATCTTTTCGTGGCATGGACATTAGCTGGTCCAATGGTTTTGTTGAAATTGAATGATTTGTTCGATTATTGCTTATAGTCGATACAACGACTAAACTGTGAATATCAATCTAAATCGCAGGTAATTTAAATTTAGATTGAGTGCGATGTGTCGATTTGATATCGAATCGTAACATTGTCAATGGTAAATCTAATGAACAGATGTTAGTACAATACAATGAAAAATAAAAACTGTAGCGTTTGACACCATAATTCTCTAAAATAATTTACAAAATGTTTTTAAATTAACTAATTAACCATTTTACCCACTCCTTCTACTTGCATCATGACAAAAGTATCGTTCATCACTCGTCCCTAAAGATCACTCGACACTTTTTGTCACTTTAGGACTTAGTGATGAAATATACTATATTATGTCATTTCAGATCCATGACACTCAAAGATAATCTATTAATTCGCCACCTATTTAACACATGCAATAAAATTTGACATTTAAATTAAAATGAATACCAAACAGAAAAAACACCCATGGTAAAATATTTTGTAATTGAAAATTTAAGTTACATGTTTCGGCTCTGAGGTATTTTTTCTGTTTGATATTCTTTTTTATTCAAAAGTATAACATACCTTCAACTTCAAACCATTCAAATGTTACATTTATTTGATTTAAGCATAAACAATGTATAAGTGATACAAATTACACAAAGTCCACTGAAATTGTAAACAAGTTATTGGTTATTTTCAACTTCAATATTCTCAAGTATATCAAAGCATGATTTATCCCTTTGTGAAAGAGAACGATCACAAAGAAAATACGCGAGTATGTTTTACCTCGACTTTAATCGACTTAACTTAATATTTATTTTATAACGATACATTACAGGTTACACCCCCAATTACAAAGTGGCATTCAATTTATAAAAGAATTGACACGTCAAAGACATTCTTTATTTAAAGTTTGTTGTTGACGATGGGAGAGTTTCAGAGTTATTATTGCGGACATTTTGCATCGTTAGTGAGCAAGATGATCACGACGTTTCGGGATCTGCAATCTGATCCCGTCTTCAGGTGAAAAGTAACTAAAACAAACCAAAGAACATTAGAAAACAAGCTAGCCTAAAGTAATCAGCGTAAGCTTATTAGTCAAGAACAACCAAACAACATGTAGCTGTTACAGTCAAATTACCAAAAATTAAAAAAAACATGTTCTAGGTTACTTTTTACCTGAAGACGGGATCAGGTTGCAGATACCGAAACGTCGTGATCGTCTTGCTCACTAGCAATGGAAAATGTCCGCAATAATAGTTTAAAGTCAAAGACATGATGTTGATGTACAACTACTTTGAACACAATTCTAACTAGTTAACTGAAACTAACATTAACTTTAATTTAGTTGGTTAACTTAAACGAAAAACAATGATAAACAAAAACGGTCCTTAGCGTACAAACGCTAAAGTAAATACAGTGAAGCCTTGTTAGAGTTCACTATAAAACTAAACCAGCGCGAAACACCTGACAAAATAAACACTCAGACGCCATAAATAAACTTATACAGTACACAGAGGTTGCTGAGCGGTTTAGCAAACAAATAAAACACACTACAATACTCTTTGGATAGTATGCATTATAGAAAATCACTCGAATCTATTTACCAACGTGAAATCCGTTTCCCTTAATTTAGTTGTAACGCTTGAAACGTATTCCACCCTGTACACCAGGTAAATGTATTTTTGGTAATTATTTGTTTTACGGAGACAGTGTCACTTTGTATACAGCGGATCCGTGGCGGGTTGGAATCGTGCATGACTCCGGAGCTGATCACTCCGCTGGCACGGGTTCGATCCCCGCAGTCACCACTTACATATTTTGTTATGTGACGATACGGTAACGCTAGGTAAAGGTCGAGGTCGAGTGGTAAAGAGAGACTTTGTAATCCTAACTTCGCCTCGATAAACAAGACAAACATTGCCTTTTTTCTATTATAAATCTTTTTATAAGTCACAAAACGTACACATTTTCATTTTACCTTTGCAGTTCTGACAAGGCAGTAGCTACCATACTTAGGGTGGATCCAAAGATAATGTTCTGATAAGTAGATAGCTTATAGCTGCCACATGGCTGAGGCAGGGAATTCAACATACTTGCGGCAGCCCAAACACAGATAGCGCTGTGAGGGAATTCTTTTTAGAGTCTCAAGTAGAGCCATGGGCTAGTTCGTTCGTTCTTGAAAATCGCACGATTTGGTCACATTCAAGTAGCGAGATCGGACAAAAAAGAGCCAGGGGAAGAGAGGCAGCAGCGCTATCGGTACTTGGGCTGCCGAGCTATGTTGATTTTGCTGCCTCATCCATTCGGGATCTCCATGCGCAATCTACCTACCATAACATTATTTTGGTTTAAGTATAATTGTTTTTACTTAGTAGTTTTGAACAACAGTATAATACCTCTTTGAAACGTGAAACATTACCTTTTCCATCCAAACGTTTCAAAGTTACTATCAGACAATTTTTGGATTCGAGTCAACGTCAAAACGTTTTTTGTCTAATTACAGTATGCTCTAAAAATAGCTACTTTAGACACATTTATATTGACGAATAAATGTGATAAAGTTTTGTGTTCATTAAAGATTTTTTTCAGATCGATCTCGTAGTTACCCTTTAAAATAAAGGAACTCTAAGAAACGAAAAATTGTATAAAACGAAATAATTAATATAAATTTCCAGATATTCTAATGAATGTGGTTTGTGGTGGAGAGAGCAGAATAAAATTTATTGAAATAACATCGCATATGGGTTTTCCATTCCGCTATCTGGAAGTGGAAAAAGAACCCTTTTCTTTCATAGATGTTAAGAGTGCGCAGTAGTGGTTGTGACCTGGATTTTCGTCTCATAAGAGCAATGTAAACCCATGCATTTTCTTGGACACTTCACGCCTACAGTTTTCATCGGGTTTTTATGAACTAAACTTTGTTTTAAAGTGTGTTAGATGTTTTAGTGACTCCGCTGAGCCGAATTTCCATTATTATTTTTATAAAACCGTGGCATAAATAGAAAAACTATAGAAACTTGCATTTTTCTTTACTAGTAAGCTAATAAAAGTTTCAAAAAAGAGGTCAGCGGAGCCACTGCAGTACATTGTTATCTTTCAAATAAACCTTATTTTAAAAAGATCTGATGACAATTGTTGACGTGAAATGTTTCAAGAAAATGCTTGTTTTTACATTGCTCTTATGGGACAAAAAACAAAATGGCCGACAGGTACTGTTAAGGTAAGCTAGTTATCGTATTGACTTAGTCGAGAGCCAAGTAAAACACCGCTAGAACTTAATGAATTTGAAGTCTTGCCAAGTTTCAGTGTAAATCTTGTATGCACTTTGGTTTGTTCAGGGCCAATTTACATACTAGTTGCTTCATTTAAATTGAGGACATACAGAATGTCTCAAAATCCACCCCTCTAACGGGACCATCACTTAAACTCTTAAGACGTTTTGTTCTAAAGTTTTACAAGAACCCTTTTCGCGTGACTATTAATTATGAGACCCTTTAAAAGGTCTAACACAACGATACCTTCGAAATACTTTGCGGAGGTCGGCCTTAAATAAATACAAGCGTCTGTTTAGATTAGGCTGTCAACGGTTTGATTTTTAAGGTATCAATAAATCAATAAATGATTTAAGGTTTAGGATAAGCTTACCTTCTAGGCAATTATCTGGGTAACCCTAAGAGTTATGAAAAGGTTTGTTACTTTTTTATGTAGCTTTGTTATCATTATTTGAGATTTGCGTATCTGTAGTTCCAGTACATAACATCTTATTCAATACAAACATTTACTCCTTTCAGGACAATATTGCTCACGTTTTATAGTTATACATTCTAAAGGTTTCTAATAAAAAATAATATTTTTTAGATGAAAGGCGTAGAAAATTTATATTGGTACTATTTACAAACTTAAAGTTTTAACTTTTGATAATACATGTAGCGTTTACAGGAAAAATTTCTGTAAAATAACGTTTCTTCAGAGTTATAACCAATATTAAAATGTACAGCTGAAACGTTCTTCTACCAGTCAATTTACTCCAAACATTAAATCTTATGTACTAGATAACGGCAAGGCTTGTTTGAATCCTACGGATGTTGCTGCAAACCACAAAACTCAAAACAAAAAAACAAAAAAAAACAGTGACCAATGTCCAAAGTATATTTTATCACTAGACCCAAAAGTAGAGATTATACACACTCAAGTTTCACGTCCGAGGCAAGGGAAATAGGAGCTATTTATTTCTCTAATGTTGCGTTTTGTTTTAAATTACTTTTCACCTGAAGACGGAATCAGATCCCAAATCCGGAAACGTCTTTAATCCAAACCTCCTACCATGGGCTTTAAATGCATGAAAAACTCCCATTTGAAGCTACTGAAAAATGTTTAACCACTTAGCTAATAACTAGATTTAAAAATATTCAAAACACACACAAATAAATGTCTATATCAAAAATAGTTTTACCTTTGAAAGAGTTTATGGGTACTTAATACAATTAGTTTCTTTCTTTTCATGTACAGTCATCAGGAGTGGTATTATATTTTAAACGGTTGAATGTCAAACAAACCAAGACTATTTGTAAAGATTTGACATTAAATTCTGTTTTGTTTTGTCCTGTAGTGTTCTTCTTGTTCGCCGAAAAACAATGGAAAACGTTCATAACAACATTTCAACTTCAGAAAGTTTACCATTGGCGACAAAAAACTTGAAACATACAACAAAATTAACATTTCAAACTTATTATTGGCCTAAAAGGTCAACAAATTAGAACTACTTAGCAAGCTGAGACCAACTTTTCACACCATAATCAATAATACTGTCATAAACAAATAATATTCACCTAGAAGTTACAATGAAGTATTATAAAATCGAATGCAAATTTATTACTGTACTTAGGGTATTACCGTGTAAAGGATTTCCTAGAACATGAATGGGAATTTAATATGCCAAACATTATGATGTTGGTTCTCCACTCTAAGTTTATCTTATACAAGGTAATCTACTTGATGATGGATATACGGTAACCGAGCTAATTACGTTAATCACTTTCAAAGAGTAATTTACGCTGTTTTCATCACAGCTACGTTTATTAAAGAATATCTAGACAGTATCAAGTGCAGATGAATAGTTTAAATACTCGGTAAATATGTGGTTTAAAATATATCTCTAACTGTTGCTGGTAAAATAAAATATCAGTTTATATTTTAGCGGATCCGTGGCGGATTGGTATCGCGGGTGACTCTGTAGCTCACCACTCCGGTGCGTGGCACGGGTCAATTCCTGCAGTCACTACTTAAAATGTGTAAAGTGACTCTACGATGACGCTAGGTAAAGGTCGAGGTTGAGTGGTAGAGAGGATATTGTAGTCCTAACTTCGCCTCGTTAAACTAGACAAACTTTACCTTTCTTTACCTTTATATGTATGGTAGAAAGGTTAAGGTGAATTATGCTTATACTTGTTTCGTACGGAGGTTTGAACTATATGTTCATAATATTTATGGACGAAAGAGTAATTACATAGAAACTTCGCTCGAAGGACCACCCACCATGTGGGAAAAAGAGAGATCTTGTACGGTACAAATCAATTGGAACTAAAATGAGACATAGAGTTTTTACATAGAGACATAGAGACTCACCACACCTTGTAGTACGTAGACGGCGACGAGAAATAGTAAAGGTAGGGATGGGTAAGTCACTGTACGATGGTCGACCACGCAGCGAGTGTACAGCCGCGGAAGACCTGCACAAAAGTTCACAATAAAGAGTCACAGTCACTGTTGCACAAGAAAGGGTTACGAGTTGATTACACAGGAAACAAAAATACAATAATGATAGAAATGTCATGAGCTGGCATGAGGGAAAGAATTGTGAGCGTTAATTGTGAAAGCTGCGAGAATGAAAGATGTGACACCGACCAACACCTAGTGTGTTGGTTGGGAGTTCGAGGTGGACTGTCTTTTAGTTGCGGGGTAAATGACGCCAAGCTGTCCTAGGCGCCAACATGTGTTTCTAGCCTTGGGCCAATGGGAAAGGCGTGGGTCTGGTGCTTCGACCAATCAACTGGTGAGATTTGAGTTTCGCGGCTCAACTGTCCAGTCTTTATTAACGGTACAATATGAGAAATAAGAATGAGAATAATAATAAAATACTATAATGAGTAGCATACGTAACAATACATTATATACATTATATTTCATCACTAGGTTCTAAAGTTAAGATTTTAATACGAGCTAAAGTTCAATACTCGAGGCACGGTAGGGGCTCAAAAAGTAGTTATACGTTCAATAGTTTTTCTCATAGTGAAGGTATAATATCAATAAATGTATGTGTGTTAAATTGTTTTAATTTAATTAAACCACGCCGACACGCAGTTAAGAGCTAAAGCGCCGCTGCCATGAATAAATCGAACTTCTTTTGCAATTTGTCATTCTAATTCGCTACGCTCACAGCCTCGCTTCGGACTTACGTGTTTTTTTACTGTAAGTTTTACTATACATGTTGAAGCGATAACACACTTTAAATTGTCTTGTTAATGGAAATAGGACTCACTTAGCTCATTTACTCATTTAGCTGTTACAACGAAATATCACAATTTTGGCCGCCATTTTAAAGTGACTCAATGGATTTTAATAATCTTTGGCATATTGTTGGATACTATTAAAATATATGTTAACTTTAAATTGTATCATATTCAAATGAATTTTAGAGTTTATAATGAATTTAAACATTTTTTTTGTAAAATTCCTTCTCAAAAGGACTTGCGATTTGTCTGGTTGACGAACTTGACCGGGATGTGTATAAAAGGTACATTTGTACCAAATTTAATGAAAATCGGACAAAACCTGCAGAGAGTACACACATACATACATAAGAATATAAAGAAGGAAATTTTAAGTTAAATATGGAACGGTGGTGAGTGCGATGAATGATGAGGTATAGTCTTGTTATAAACTAGAATTGACTGTTACCCAGATTGGGTCAAAATTAAAAATGGACCAACAGCTAAACTTAAATTCCAAAAAATAGGTTTAAACAATTAAACCCGTTTGCTGATCTGACGTTAGCTAAATTACCAATAGTTATACCCGAGGCAGCGAGGATATATGTATAACTACCCAGGGAACACTTAACTGTTACTGTTTCGTATTCCACCAGCGTTCCCATGCTCGTAACTTTACGGTTATAGATAATGCAAGTAAAGTGAGCAAGTTAAATATATCCTACCAGACATAACATAAGCTTACACGTCCAGTTAGATTGATAAACAGCTGTTTTCTCGCGACTACTGAATAGGCCTACCGATATGTTCCACGAGAATCACACAGATTATTGCAGTTTTGAAAAACTGCGTGTAATTAAGGGTCTGCTTCAGGTACATTCGTTTAGAGCTAAAAAGCTTATCTGCACGCTTATAGCGCGTTTTTTTTCAAAATTATGCTCTATTTGAGAGCACGTACGTAGTGAACGCATATGTACACTATCTATATACGCTTTTCATGTTCGTACGCGTTAGTACGTTTCAAATACCCTGTATAACTAATGTCATTGAGAAACAAATAAATGAACTCATAAATCAGCTGTAAAACCAACCAATATAAGTCTTGCTTCACATTTTAACCCCACTGGAGAAGGTCAGTTATTTTTAGAAGTCTCGCTGCTATCCGATAATGAATTCCAAACTTTCCCACCAGCACCTGTCAAAATGTCAAAACATTTCACGTTTCCACCCTTTCTACTGTATTTCCATGGTTTTAAGTTATGGTATTTATAATATATACTCCAATAGCGCGATTATTATATATAATCTATCGATTTAAATAGACCAATTTCTGCTTTTGTTAAAAAAAGTAAGACTATGTTTATTATTACCATATAATTAATGTATATGGATATCGTAAGAAAACAAAAGACGCACTAGAAGAGCTAAATAGGAATAATATAATTTTAAAAACACTTCCATGCCAATATTCTGTTTTTATTTTGGTTGACTAGAACTTTCGGAAGCTACGCTTCCTTCATCAGGTCTTTCGTCAAGCCTAGCCAATACTATAGTAGTGGCTAAGTTTTATTGTAATAAACTACAATAGCTAACAAACAACCGACCTAACTAACCAAAATTAAAACCGTATAGTTTTCAAACTTAACAGATTAACGATACTTCTCCGTTGATAATCAATGAAGGTATCGTATCTTTTATTTGTCCAGATAAATGTGGAGCAGAAGGAAACAGAAGCTAGAGCTCATTTGTCCGGTTAATGGCGCACTCACCTTTTAAATTGTGCACTTCGAAGTCCTTCACTGAACAAGGAAATCAATTTATACATCTATCAATTGCTTTTACGATAGCATTCTCTCAGTTTAGTCTTCCTTATTGTGTGTTCAAAATAAAGGCTTCAGGTTTTGTGTTTTATTTTAATTATAATTAATGTGCATTTTACTAGTGTATTTTAAATTATATGATGTTGTGGTAAATTAAATGTCTTAAGATCTTGTTAGATTAAATATCACTTTATAAATCTCATAATAAATCCTACTTTACTGTGAAAACTATATTTATTGATAGTAAAATGAACGTAACGACTATTGATTGAAAACTATTAAAATAATTCAAAAAATAAGTCAGCATTAAACTTTAAACACTGGCAACCAGTCCTGAAGAAGTCTTTTCGATAGTGTCATAGCCAATGAGAGCATGAACAGCTGACTTCCCTGTTCCAATGAATGGTTGGCAGTCCTGAACCAATCAGTGACTGAAGATGGTACTGCACAGCGAACCGAAATATCTCAAGCTAGTTGTAATGATGTTTTGACGTGGTGTGAGCTGGATGGACTAGATTATAACCGTCGTGTTCCTTTTGTTTTTTATTTGGAGTTATTACAATTTCAAAATTATAAAATTATCAGATGAATGTAATTTTTTAATATTTAATTGGAATCAAAATTAACTTCAAAGCTTGGTCCTTCGAATTCACGTGAGTTTGGCACTTCAATATTATTATGTTATAAGACTGATTGTAAAAGTTAAAATTTAATAAGAGTGAAAAAGGTTCACACGACTTGGCATGCCATAATTATTAATTACTGAAATAACTGTTCAGTTACTTAAGCCTAACAAATCAATTAGTAGAAATTGGACCTAAAATTACTTTTTATTACTTTAAAATGTTAGTAGTAACAGTTTTAAAATGATAGTAGTAAAGGTTTTAAAATTAGAACATACTTTAAATTAACTTAAGTTAGTTTTATCCTGAATTCGTTAATAATTTTCCTAAAAAAGGGCTCAACAACTTTATTTTTCTCATGCCAATATACGGATTCCGACTGGTACGTTGATGAAATCTGAATAATTCAGGAAGCTCATATGTTATTTACAAGCCCCGATATCCAGTTTCAACCCAACGCTTCTTGGAAAGGATTTCATAGACGAGTTCCCACTCTGTGTTCAACAGTTTTATTGAGGAAAACTCTTCTCATTCTCATTATTGACTATCGATGTTTTATAAACATTTAGCAGATAATACAGGGATAATACCAAATGAAAAGTTACTCGTCATTTTATGGCATTTCTTTATATAACATAACTCACTTTTTATGAAAATTCACGTTAGTAGCTCGGCATGATTTCCGCAATTGAGCATAACATATTGCGTTCAATTTTAAAGTTCTGTAGCGTACCACGGGTGCTGTCAGTCAGTAAAGATATTTTTGTCATTCTGCTGTGAAAACAGCTGCTTTAGACACATGTATTGACAGTGCTAAAGTGCCAATTTTACACCCAGGTAAATAAAGTATTGTTTTGATGATCTTTTTCTCCCTACTGACGTGTAGTAAATCAGTGCAACAGCTGTTTCTTCAAAACGTTATAATTCAAACTGTTGAGCTCAAAACAATGTTTACTAATTAATTGTTTATAATATTAAAACATTTCTTGACATTTATTTCTCATTATTGACAAATTATTCAACATCATGTTTTAATATCGTTCATCAATCGGCCAAAAAGTGTCACTTTAGGACCTAGTGATGAAATATAATTATTAGGAAACCAGTGTTTTCAAGAGGTTGATTGAAAAGTGACTGCGTGACAAACTGGAATGAACTCCGTAGAACTTTGATTGCTTCGTTTTCACTGCTCTGGCTTTAAATGAAAAGGCTATTTTGATAGACTTCTGACTTTGTATCTTATCTATACGATTTCGTAGCTTCGGAACTTTTAAGAAAACTTATTTTTGTAATTTAAAACACAGCTGATTTAGTCACATGTATCGATGAGCTTAAGTTGTGCTTTAATTCCCTGGGAAATAAAAATATGTTTTGATGATCTTAATGTGGCAAGGGCATCAGCTGTTCAAGTGGTTTAGTTTAACTTTTAAATGGCTTTTAAACTCAAAATTGAAGAAATCGTGGACGAGTACTTTTACAACAATTTAACAAGAACAGCTATTTTTAGTGTACTTAATTCCCTTTCAAATTTTTTTATTTTGAAGTTTGTTAAATTCCTATGGACATTTCTACAACCAATGACAATTCGTTTCCGGTTATGCTACCGTGTCGAAGGTCGTTATTTTCGTCATTTTGAACAGTTCAACAGTTCACAGTCACCCTGTGCAATAAGGAACTTGGCTAAAAAATTATGACTAATTTCTCCGCATGATATGTCAGCACGCTAAAACTAAAGCAACGGCTACAATATTATTATACGCAAAAGTTGAAAACACTTAAGATTGGCACTAAGGGGATGGAGCGTCATAAGTATGGTTTGAGAGTTTCATTTGCCTTGAATTTATAATAATGACAAACATAACTAAAAGTACTTACCCCTTTAACTTGTGCTAAAGCACGTTTTAATATGTTCGGTAATAAAGGTTAAAGAGTTTCGAATTTAGGACGTGGTATTTGAAGCACCTGGGGATCAAATTAATTGCAGTTCTAGTTAAGTTCGAACTTAATTTCAGTTTTTAAGTTGTTTTTGGTGATTTGTTTTGTAAAAATACTTATTGCTTCTTTTGTGAATTGTATAACATCGACTTAGCAAAACTGCTGGCAAACAGAATATTGAAATGGGACAGTTGTTTAAGTTAAGGGCCGGAGGGAAATCGCTGAAAAGGCTTTGACAAACGAGAAGTTTGTTGTTAAGAGTGATATTTTGGGAATACTGACACACCTTCGTATAACTGAACCTATTTAGTCGCTGAAAAATGAAAAATAAAATGGGAATCCTTTTGTTTTTACAAAACCAGATTTTCTACTGAACATTTTGTTGTCATGTATGGCGACCACCGCGGGCACTAAGGTCCTCGGTAAAAAGTCATGTTTTGACAATGTCGTTCATAATCAAATTCCTTTATGATGGTAAATTAATAAAATTGATTACCTTGACAGAACTTTTCAATTTTTCATGCTTGATAAATTAGTCCTGGAGATTGAACCCAACAAAGAACGGAATGAAAAATACAGAAACCTGTCTAATTTTAGTGCTTTTCAACTCTACTTTACTCACTTTCAACGCATAATTTTGAAATAGTTACTTACTCACGAGGGTAGGTAAGTTTCTTGGCTTTAACACGAATATATAAACACTTAATCTTAACCATTTACTATAGTGTCTTCGGAAATTGGAATCTTTGCAGACCTTCGTATTGAGACCGGGATATATGAGCGTTTGATTATTTTCTAGATGTTCTAAATCATATCCTTGCAACTCAGCGTACCGTAGGTCATCACCAAACGCCCTGTATACATTTTCAATGGCTACCAAAACTTTCTAGAACTACCAATGGTTTTCAAAAACGGACATTAAACTAGACTCACCAGTCTAAAACCTCCTATAACCCCTTATAACGACAATGTCGGTTGTTCGCTGTGTATAAAAAGTAGGACACTGTCACTGTCTCATTACCTGTGTCGTGTGTGAGTGATGTAGAAGAGGGTTTATTGTGCATCTGGTAATCGGATTCCCGTGTGAATCTGCCCTGATGTTGTTGACACAAGCTCATCATCAGTAATCACTCTGCTGACACAGCGCTCGGCCTTTAATGCTTTGCATCAAATGGTAATGTCTAGTAAGTCCAGGCTTACAGTGCGAAATTCAAAATGAAATATTTTATCGTCGAGCTATGGTATGAAAATACTTAATAAAGTAAGGTCAAAAACGCATAGAATATACACTCTAAATATGAAAGATGTATGACAGCTCATTGTATTGAAGTGTCATTATTTTTTAAATACTAGACTACTCGTATGTCAATATTTTAACTTACAGGCCTACTTTTACCAATGTACGAGGGTTGTTTGATAAGTACCTTATATCCTTTTTTGTCATTCTGCTCTGAAAACAGCTGCTTTAGACAAAGTATTGACAGTGCTAAAGTGTCACTTTTACACCCAGGTAAATAAAGTATTGTTTTAATGATCGTTTTCTCCCTAGGGAGAAAACTTTATTTTAATGATCTTTTTGTGGCATGGACATCAGCTGGTTCAACGAGTTTGTTTTGATTGTTTTGAAATACGTATAAAACTGACGTATAGTAAATCAGTGTAACAGCTGTTTCTTCAAAACATTACAATTCAGACTGCTGAGCCCAAAACAATGTTTACTTAATTAATTGTTTATAATATTAAAACATTTATTGCCATTTCTTTCTCATTATTATTTGCATCATGATATTTTTTGAAAAAAATGTAGTTCGTTCATGTAGTTGTATCATCGGGCCGAAAGTGTCATTTAACTTGACCCGAAACGTTGTAGTTTTCTCGGAAGTGGCTGGAAAAGTGTTCTCTTTACTTAATTGACCTAGTGATGAAATATACTATTTCATACTATCAGATGTTACTACATTATTTAGAAGAAAGGTGGCTTATTATTGAGCCGAAAACATGTGTAATTGTATTTTGATGGCTGTTTGATAAAGGCAACTACGCAACCTTTGCTAACAAGGAAAATAACCGTGTTTGTTTTCGGTTGGGAAGAAATGTAAGGAAATCCGAGAAAGGCTTATGGAGGAGTATAAGGACCAATCATATTCAGCTTCATGATTCCATTTTATTGTTTTATTACACAACATCAAAATCGTTTACTCAGTTTTGCAATTAAACTGTCAATTATCTTCAAGGAACTCAACTAGGAGACTAAGTTTGTGCTTCACTACTGACCTATTTACTAAGTTATTAACGAAATTGAGTTATTGCTTTGCTTTCCAAAAACTATTAAAATCTTTGAGTCATGTTTTTTTACCTTTCATAAGTTTTTGGATGTGTATTATCAATAAGCATAATGTTTTTAGGTTTAGCTCTTTATTAACGGTGGTTTTATGATGTGCTTGAAATTTAGTGGAAAGAATGAGCTAATTACCTTAATTATATAATTTCGTATACTATGTTCTTATATAAAAATCGAGTTTTAAATTCCAAAATATAAAATTTATTTGATGACAGAAGTAAAAAAGTTGGTGTTTGTATGCAGCAGGACCAAGCGATCTATGCTTTCAAAGAAAAAAAATCACCATTTAAGTTAATTAACTTGCTTAAAAAGTCGTTTGCAGTGTTTACCCCATGTTACGAGTATAAGCTGTACCTCTATCCGGCCACCTCTTCAGCCCCTACTTAGGGTTTCAAGCAAGAACGGTTAAAAATGACCAGGTTGAGCTAAGATAGCACGCCTTGTCTAATGACTCAACCCTGACATGGTTAATCTTGCTTGTCCTGCACAAAGAGGGATTCTAGGACACTTAGACCTCACCACGTTGTTAGTTCATGAACCTTACTTGCACCTGCTCTGATCACTCTCCATCATTCTGCTACTTTACAAATATGTTGAGCTAAGATAGCACGCCTTGTCTAATTACTCAACCCTGACATGGTTAATCTTGCTTGTCCTGCACAAAGAGGGATTCTAGGACACTTAGACCTCACCACGTTGTTAGTTCATGAACCTTACTTGCACCTGCTCTGAACTTTCATTCTGCTACTTTACCGAAGCACGCCTTGTCAAACATTGTTTGGCACATGTTGTTAGAGTTGCACCTGCTTGATCACGCTACTTTACAAATATGTTGAGCTAAGATAGCACGCCTTGTCTAATGACTCAACCCTTGGTTAATCTTGCTTGCCTGCACAAAGAGGGATTCTAGGACACTTAGACCTCACCACGTTGTTAGTTCATGAACCTTACTGCACCTGCTCTGATCACTTCCATCATTCTGTACTTTACAAATATGTTGAGCTAAGATAGCACGCCTTGTCTATGACTAACCCTGACATGGTTAATCTGCTTGTCCTGCACAAAGAGGGATTTAGGACACTTAGCCTCACCACGTTGTTAGTTCATGAACCTTATTGCCCTGCTCTGATCGTGAGACTCTCCATCATTCTGCTACTTTACAAATATGTGAGCTAAGTTTCACGCCTTGTCTAATGACTCAACCCTGACATGGTTAATCTTGCTTGTCCTGCACAAAGAGGATCAACACTACCTCACCACGTTGTTAGTTCATGACACTTGCACCTCTCTGATCACTCCATCATTCTGCTATTTCGACAAGATAGCCACGCCTTGTCTAATGCTTTCTCGATTAAAAGGTTAACCTATGCATTTTGCTACTACTGATACTGACGGTTAAGTTTGCAATACACAAATAACAACAGTTCTTGAAAAGATTATTGCACCTGCTCTGACACTCCATCATTCTGCTATACAAATTGTTGAGCTAAGATAGCACGCCTTGTCTAATGACTCAACCCTGACATGGTTAATCTTGTTGTCCTGCACAAAGGGATTCTAACATAGACCTCACACGTTGTTAGTTCATGAACCTTACTTGCACCTGCTCTGATCACTCCATCATTCTGTACTTTACAAATATGTTGAGCTAAGATAGCGCCTTGTCTAATGACACCTGACATGGTTACGCTTGTCCTGCACAAGAGGATTCGCTTAGACCTCACCACGTTGTTAGTTCATGAACCTTACTTGCACCTGCACCTCCATCATTCTGCTACTTTACAAATATGTTGAGCTAAGATAGCCGCCTTGCCTCCTTTGCCGTCCTGTCATCGTGGTGGTTCGACATAGAATGTCAACATACAAATTAAATATGACTGAACATAAATAAAAATCTGAACAGTAATAGAAAATTCTGATTAACTAAGTCACATATCTGGATGAGCGTTAGGTGAGCTAAATAATAAACAATATAATAGTAATAGACCTAATTGACACTTAGACCTCACCACGTATTGGTTTACTCTCCACATTCTGCTACTTTAATATGTTGAGCTAGATGCACGCCTTGTCTAAACTCAACCCTGACATGGTTAATCTTGCTTGTCCTGCAAAGGGGATTCAACACTTAGACCTCAACTTGAGTTCAGAACCTTACTTGCACCTGCTCTGAACTCTCCATCATTCTGATCGTTTTGCGAGGAACAATACTTGAAAATCTATTTGAAAATAACTACTGTACGAATAGAAAATGCACTGTTTTAAATCTGAAAATAAACTATAAAAGTGTTAAAAAAATAAGAACTGTTTTAGAAAAAAACTAAGAAACAACTGTAAAACAAATTGTTACTGTCTCCACTACTAAGCTTGGAAGAAAGCTAAAGTGATGGATTGGGAGGAAAACGTATCGGCCTGTCGACTTGGTCTGGCCAGGCTTTTGGAAGTTGTCCTTGTATAAAGAAAACCTATCTTTTGTTTTAAACTCAATCTTATTGTGAATTGGATTTTTAAACTAGCCTGTCCTATGTTATCCGTAAAATAACAAAAGGTATTCTCAGAATTATTTTATCAAGTAAACTATATGTGAATAAAAACAGCTGTAATGGCATTGTAGAGAAAGTTCTTTACATCCTATTACGAAATTGTTTTAACAATATAAAGTTATGACGATAGATTCAAGGCAAGGTATTCATGAGAATACAGATAATTATAATTTTACACAAAACTAAACATAAGAAGGAAATTTGGAACTGCGTATAAATCCGTTTCTAAGAATTTTTTCTCAAAACAATGATCCAAGAACCCTTAAGGATAAGGTGCACTTATTTGTGTTTACACATTAACACAAAAATTCAACCGATAAAATGAAAAAATATTTGTTTACATGACACGATAATGGCGTCAACACACTGAAAAAACAACATAACAGGACCGTGAGTACAAAAGCTATAACATCCGTGATCTTATAAGAGGCAGTCATACTAAGCTGCTTAGTAGCTGCTACTAGCCATTTGTGTGAAGTTTTCCGCATGTCAATATTTAACAGCTGATACTTTGAACGGTAAATAATGTTGACATGTCAAAAACTTCACACACGTGCTCTCAACACTGCCTAGATCTTTTCTTCTTAGCAGGGTGATTGATTAGTATAGATAATGAGAATTCTACTACCTATTATCATGTCGCTCAGTGTGACTACCCCTTAAGGAAATTGTTTTAACAATATAAAGTTATGACGATAGATTCCATCTTGAAAATTATAATTTGACAAAACAAACAAAGAAGAAAATTTAACATCTCCAAAACCGACGTAATCTATGTATATTATAAAATCGCGTGGCTAATTTGGGGTGGCCATAGCTCAGTGGTATAGTGCGTGCTTAGCACCAAACAGCGGTAAATAATGTTGACCGGCTCGATTCCCGGGCGCAGTGAAACAAAACAAATAACTTTCACGATGGCCACTCAGTGGTATAGTGCCCACCAAAACAGCCCGGCTCGTTCGGAATAACTTTCACGTACTCCCCTCGTTCGGAAGTAACGTTAAGCCATTGGTCCATTCCATTGCTCGTTGTGCTAATAATTAATGACCCAATTTGCAGAACAGTCGGTCTTAGTTTGTAACAAGACTACACCTTATCATCCTTCAAAAACACTTAACACACTCACCCTTTATCCCATATTCACCTTAAAAACCCTCTAGGAGTGGTCGGTGTCTCAAATCAAAGTATCAACGTGTAAAATATGACTTCTTGACAGATACATTGTAATAAAACATTATTTTAACAATAATTTTCATAGTACATCAAAACTTTTGAGCAAGCCTTTCAGTTCGAATACAAGGAAAGTTCGCGCCGAAGCATAAAGAACTAGCACAAGAAATAGTTTTCTTATCTCACAGGTGTGGTTGAAGTATTGATTGAAAAGTTATAAAAGCCTATTTAAGCGAACGGTCCTATTCACTCGGAGTGAGCGCTGGGAAAGGAAGCAATCAAAGTTCTAAACAGCTCATTTCTGCTAGGCACGCAGTCAACTTTCAATTAACTTCTTGAAAAACGCAAAGCATTCGCTCTCGGTCGTGGGGAAAACTCTTCAGCCCCCGATTGACAAAACAAAATCGATTACACTTTGTCGAGCCCACAGATTAATAAAAATCCAGGGTATGAGATAAAGCTGCGTGAATTTTAACAATGTGTTTTGTCCAGTCTGGATTTTGACAAAGTTTTAAAGGGACCAAGACAAACTACTACTAGAAATTGGTCAAGGGTCATGTGCACTTTTGGGTTTACTTGGCAGTAAGCTATGGCTAAGCTTTACTGTATAGCTGCCTTTATAACTGAAATAGTCCACAGATAACCATCATTTTGTTCACATCTTTAATATACCAAATAAGGGGTTAAACTTTACAGTATTTGATTAAGTGCATCTTTGGTAATTATTTTCAATTCCTCGTATATTATCAATATCTTATGGAATCTTCGCTACGTTATAAAAGTCATGTTGATTCTCACTAAAATATCACCACAAATCCCCGATGGAATTCCATAGGAATCTAGTAGTAGAAGTGCCCCAATGAAAATTATATTTTATGACTAAACTTAATTTCCGTTTGTTTATGGAGCAACACTCTCCATGCTTCTAGGGGAAACCTGTCCACGTTTCAGTTTATTAACCTACCTAAAACATCGTTTTCAAAATTTCCCATGTTGAATTCCCTATTTCATTTAAACCTTACTCGAGCTTTGACCTGTCGCCTCTTAAGGGTAGTGTGGGGAAAAATAGTTCCTCTGGTTAGAGTTAATAGTACTATAATTTCAGCTGAGATATTATGACCTGCATTCAGTTCCCATGGGTCACACTGAATTAAAAACTAACACATGTCAGATTCCAGTGTTAGTATTAGTAAATTACTTCTTTCGACTTTTTAATTAGTCGTTGATTGTCTCAATTATGATTTAACATGTATTGAACGTTTCCTATCAACTATGTGATCTACTGATTTAGTAATCCTAATATTGTTAAGGGTCTACCTCAATATTCACATCGGAGGAAGCGTAAATTCATCCGCCCAAGGAACACATGACACCGCTCACAACAACTGACGTTTACAACGGGCCTTCTTTCTACTGATGCACCCTAACTGTCAAACTAAGCGCTCGCGGGGGTTTAGGGCGGCCCGTTTTCACCCTTTCAACTTCTACATTGATAAACATGAGATATTTGGAAACTAGAAGAGATTTTTGACACGTGTATACATCCCAATTTCTTATAAGTGGTTTAGGCTTTTCAACTCTATTTTGTACGCTTAAAACGCACAGTCGAAATAACCAAGCTTAAAACGAATGTAAATAATACTTAACCTTAATTATAATATTGTTCAATAGTACTTTGATGGTTGCAGAGCGGTTCATTGAGCGTCACCGCACAGCTGAGACGGATCCTTAACTAGACAAATCAATCAACCATATAAGATAAGTAGATTCGTTACTGCCAAATATCTTGACTATAAAACACATGTAAAACAGCCTATTAGTATTTGGTAAGAAACGTGTATTGGTACTTCAGGTAAATTTCTAGACACAAAATTAGGATCATATCTTACTACGCCACAGAGAACAGGAAAGTGAAGTGCTTTGCTGGGCGAGTGCTGCTATTTACACAACAAATGGCCCACTACGTTCTACTGTATTCCCTGTTCATTCCGTACAGTTTGTCTCAATTAAGAACTTAAACTTACTAGCCTTAACTCCCAGCATAACCTTCTCAGACCCCGAGTGTCAATATTGACACACATATTGATTAACACACACTATTGCTTTGCATTGTTTCTATGTATCGAAAGAAATCTTCGTTTTCACACTTTAAATACGTTATTTTGTATCCCTAAAAAGAAAATATTACTGTACGCTATATTATAATGTAATCCGAGCTTTCAAGGATTTCGTTCAAAAATTACTATCGGTGTTTGGCTAAATGTTAAACGTTTGTTATTTGAAATAAGTTTAACCTAGATTCAGCTTTAGGGTTGTTGCACTGGCTATGAAAATGATTTGTGTTGAAAACTGTACGTATATTTTATGTCTATAAATACCTAAACCTAAAACTGTCGGTTTGGAGATGGTGTGCTAAGCAAGAGAAATTCAAGCCCAGATTTCAAAACGCAGCGATAAAAGAATTTAACTTATACCCTTTCTGCTGAATTTATACTGTAGTATAACCATGTGAAGAGTAATGTTATACTCCTAGGAAATACTAAAGGGAATTCAAAGGAAATTTGACAGAAAAGTTTGTGGACCATACCGGGAACCGTACTTGAATCCCTCATTTGCCGGGAGAGTGTGTTGCCATTACACTAACAACTTTAAATTTTCATGCAAAGAGTTTTACACTCATAACCAAACGTACCATATAATCAGTTTTAATATTGCAAAAATAAAAATTAATAAATGAATAAATATCACCTAACTGTTGATCTACCGAGTGGCTCACAAGTCAGTTGACATTTCGTAGAATGCATGTCTCTCGACTGACTTATGGGCCACCCGGTATTACAAAAGGTCGCGCCACAAGGGTTTGCTGGGTTATAAAACAACCAGGAAGCAAAGATAATGTTACGGTACGAAGATAGCTCATAAATGGCAAATGGCTGAGGCAGGAAAATCAACACAGTTGCGGCAGCCCAAGCATAGAGAGTGCTGTGAGGAATTATTTTAAGAGTCTCAAGTAGAGCAGCTGACGCACGCGCAAGTTCGTTCGTTCTTGAAAATCTCACGATTTGGTCATCGACATCGGAAAAACTCGAGCACGTGGAGCCGAGGGGAGAAAGACGGCGATATATGGACGCGCTCGCAGCGCTATCTGTACGTGGGCTGCCTCAACTATGTTGATTTTCCTGCCACACCCATATGGCATCTATGCGCTATGTACCTACTATAACATAACTTTTGCTGATATTAAATACATCGATTAGGTAGTAAGCTCGACTTAGTAGAAACTAGGCTTTTGTTGGTTGTGGATGTTGAGGCTAAAGACATTGTTCATACACACCAACCTTTGGTTCATGTATTTCCCAGGACCTCAGAAACCAATTTCCGTCATCAGCTTTACAGTCACACTCTCGTTTAACCAGAACCCACATCAGTCAACCAATACGGAGCGGAATTGACTCTTTGGATTCATCAAAGCGAAGTCAATAATTGGAAAACTTTTCAATGTTTCTCACAAAAGAAAACTTAAACGGAAACCTAGTGTTTCAATTAGTGTAAACAAATTAATTAATTAAATTTACAGATAGAAATTGGCCAAGCGTAAGTAGATTGTAAGTTATTTGAAGTCGACTGTTCGACATTTCGTTTGTCTTTGTTCACTGGATGAGCAATTTCAGGTGAATTTTTTGACACATTTTCTTAGCGCCGTTTTACCCTGTAATCAAACGCGGAGTTATGTTTGCTTGGATGAGGTTCAAATTTTTATTTTAAGGGTGCGCCCCAGTGGTTATTTTAGGCTGAATTCGTCCTCTCAAGGAACAGACGACACTGCGTATGTAACTTCTTGCTAAACAACTGACCTTCTTTCAACTGATGCGGTCTATCCGCCAAACCCAGCGCTTGCAAGAGTTTACGGCGGCCCGTTTTTCATTTCTGAAATTAATAAACATGATATATTTGGAAACTAGAGGAGTTTTCAAACACGTGTATTGCCAGATTTATCATAAGTTGCTCAATAGTTTCAAAAATAACCTCAAATAATTAGTAGGCTAAGTGATATGTATGCAAGAACAACTGACGAATAGTTAAACATTCTTAGTAAACCTCAACATGACTATTTAAAGCTGACCAATTAAGACATTTTCACATAATTTTTGCACTAAAACCACGGTTTACAAACGAGTTAAAACTACGATACATGAATTCGATTTGAAATTGTTACTTATCGAAGGATTTGTAATTTGTTATCAGAGAAAAATCCGTCTCAGTTTCCAATTAATTTGGAATTGCATATTCATCTATTTGATAGAAATCTATTCAGTTTGCATATGGTTGAACAGAATTACTCTTTCCGAAGCATTACGATATTGCTAGCGAATACAACGTTTGGGGTAATTTAAATTACGTGTTTGAGCATTTGTAAAAGTAAAGTTCAGGCAAAGATTACTTTATGTTAGGTAGATTTCGCATAAATGCCTAATTCCTGAGGCAGGAAAATCAACATAATTGCGGAAGCTCAAGCACAGATAGCGCTGTGAGGGAGTTATTTAAAGATTCTCAAGTAGACCCACTGACGCACGTGCAAGTTTGTTCGTTCTCAAAAATCGCACGATTTGGTCACATTTAAGTAATCGACATCGGACAAACTCAACCATGTCGAGCCGGGGAGAAAGACGGCAAGTGATTGCAGCGCTATCTGTGCTTGGGGTGCCACAACTATGTCGATTTTCCTGCCTCAGCCATGTGACACCTATGCCCAATCTACCTTCCATAACGTTATCTTTGGTTCAAGTGAATGCCTAGGTTACCATTATAAAGGTGTAGTTCAATCTATTTTTACATTATTTTTTCCTCCCTCACGGAGAAAAAAGAAACGTTTGTTTTTCTTAAACAACGTGGTAGCCCACACACACACACACACACACACACACACACACTCACACCCACGCATATATAATAAAAACTGTTTTAAATTTACTACCTAATAAAACAAATCTACTGAGCACCTCCATTGAGTTGTAGTTTCAGTGAACGATATACGTGTGGGGTTTGAAGTAATGTGATGGAGAGGTGGTTGGGGTTTGTGAATCAGACAGGCTTCAGAGTAGAAGATCATCTGGTGATTAATCCACAGATTCTGCTTTCAATCACGTGACTCTGCTCATTGCAAAGTCATTTCTCAGAAGCCACATAACTCTGTACAAGGATGTGGTGACTGAAATTCACGCTCATGTTCATCAAAACTAACAAACTTAGATAAAATAACAGCTAAATATTTTAAATTCTAAGAGTTCTGTCCTTTTTAAATCTTGAGATCAAGTTTGCTGGCAACTTTATTTCTAAAGTTCTTACTACTTCTTTGTTGGCTGCCAGGTATAGGAAAAGTGAAACATTGAAACATTACTTCCAAAGTAAGTGGACCAAACTAAGCGCCACGGCTCAACTATGGGAAACATGACTTTACGTTATAGTCAGATGAAATAAAGTTATTCAACGTCAGTCGTTGGACGTCAGACGTAGAGCGCCTGCTTTGTATTGTTTCTTATGGCGCCAACGACTCTAGCGGCGGCCGTGTGAGTGACAATGGCGCCATAAGAACTAATACAAAGCAGGCGCTCTACGTCTGACGTCCAACGACTGACGTTGAACGTTAGACGTTCCAGCCGCACCAGTGACAATGCACCTTAAGGCGGGTGCCTTAGTTAGTTACTATAAGCGGACCCGTGGCGTGTTGGAATCGTGCACGATTCCGGAGCTGATCACTCCACTGGCGCGGGTTCGATCCCCGCAGTCACCATTTACATTTGTTATGTGACTATACGGTAACGCTAGGTAAAGGTCGAGGTTGAGTGGTAGAGAGGAATTTGTAGTCCTAATTTCACCTCGTTAAGAGGGGACTGGTAGAACGGCCGGAGCTCCAACTCAGAGTATCGCTTATAACATGGGATTAAAACTGTAAACTACGTTTTAGGCAAGTTAATTTACTTAAATGTGAAAATGTTCTCTGGGGAACCTAGATCTATTGATGTTTTAGTTCATTAACCTACGTAAAACACAGTTTGAAAATGTTCCCATGTTAAATTCCCTATCCCATTTGAACGCTATCGAGCTCTATCCGGCCCTCTCTTAAACAAGACAAACTTTACCTTTTTTGGCAGAGGGTTCAAATAACATTATTTTTAATTAAGAGCCCCATTAGAGTTATGCACCATTTCATCTGAATGCACAAGATCTTTCTGAAATTTTGTCGAATAAAATATTAAAAGAACATAACAAATCTGTTACAAAAAGCGGCCATTCACATGAATAATTACCAGGGGTACCGACGGAACAATCTGTATACTTCATAAAACTTACGATCATTGAACTATTTCAATAATAAAAATATTGTATGAAAAATTTTGTATAATTCAAAATTAATACCTAAAAATAGTAAAAACTTTTTCTGTTTTATTGGAAATTTGTTGAAATACAGTGGAGTCTAATTGATGGGACCACTTACCAAATTATATGCATTATATTCAAGTTATTTCAAGTATGCGCTTACAGGCAATATGTAATCACAACGTTTCACTTAGAAAGTTTAAATTTGAAGAAGTTTTCAAACTTGAAATCAATTATTGCTCAACTTGAGAAAGCAATTGTAACTTTTCCAGCCTGAAGTGGCAAAACTTTGCTGTAACTTGTTAATTAATTCTAAACACAAACACGAAACTAAAATGTCTCGTACTTTTAACAAATCACCTGAGAGAGGATTCTTGTGGGACAAACAGGGTAATTTATTCGGACTGACTTTTCTTTTAAAACAAGTTGTTCATCACAAGGATCTAACGTCCTAACGGGGCCGGTTTTGGTCCTAAGTCGAATTAAATTGCCGAGCTCAAAAAGCTCACTAACTCATGAAATTGACATCGTGCTAGCAAGGTTCGTAAAATTGAAGAGGTACATTGGGATTGTCATAAGTAACGATTATTTTGTCCGAGATTTCTTTACCCAGTACTTTCTACCCTTAGCTGTTGTTATCGAATTTCCTTAGGAAAAAATGAGACATTCAAGCCGTCAGCATGGTAAGATACAGGATTATGAAATGAGTATCAATCCTGACCCCCCAGAACACGTTTTGAGAATTATTCTCAAAACTTTATATACATATGTGTATGTATATTGTGTATCAACTCTACAGGTCGCATTTTTGTCCTACTTTCACCAAATTTGGTACAAATGTTTCTTTTGTAAATATCTCGGTTGAGTTCGCTAACCAGCAAATTCGGACTAAGGTAACCTCCTTTTTGGTGCGGATTTTTCACAAAAAAGGTGGTTTAATGATCTAAAGCCAGTACATTTAGTCCGACCTTTATGAAACTTAAAACAAATATGTATACTTTGTTATTATATTTAAATTACATCAATTACTAAGAATTATGAAAATCCATCAAGTCGTTTCAAAATGGAAACCGAACAAGTTATTTTCGCTATAGCAGCGGAATGAGATTGTATTGATATTTAAAATGTGTTTTCCTTTCATCATATGTAATATAACTCCCAATAAAAACGCCGTAAGTCTGAGGCCGAAGGCCGAAGTGAGGCTGTGAGTGGAGCGAAATAGAGTAACAAATTGCAAAGGAAATTCGATTCACTCAAGCCAGCGGCGCTTCAGCGCTTAGCTGCGTGTTGGCCTGGTTTTATACTAAAGCGTTTGTAATATTTTGTTAGAAAAATAAGTTGCCTGGTTGACCTATGAATTGTTCACCGTTAAATCATTATTAACGAATTTGCTTTGGAAAACAATTCATTTCTCTTTGCCGAACAGAAGTAAACGTCATAGAACTAGTTAGTCTCACAGAGCCTGACGTGGACAGCACAATGAGTGTTTGTTGTTCAGCGCTACACAGAGCCTAGTGTCACGTGACCTGCTCGTGCTTTCAACTGTTTAAGCCCCTCCATGATTCACCTCCCCGATACCTGATGATTCATTACGCCAGTAGAGTTGGACTTTGTTAGCTTCTGTTTTACACTGACAAACGTATCAAGCCTACTTTGTAAGTATGTTTTGAACTAATGAAAATGTTTGTTTGATATAAAGGACTTATACACTCTAAAAAATAAATTAATGCACTATACATATGAAAGAGTGAAAACCACTCACAAAAGAGTGAAAATCCTCTTTAAAGAGAGTGGCTGGGTTTCAACATACAAAAGAGCGAAATTTCACTCTTTCTGAGTGGCCTTCACTCTTTCATTTTTAGAGTAGCTAATTAATAGTAGAGCCACCATTTGTTTTTACATCTTATTTTTGAAAAATTCAAACGGCCACCACGTTTAGACGTTAGCCAAATTTTGATGGGGTTTTCATACGATGGTGGAAATATAATTTGAGTGTTGTACGTTTCAGTGTTACACGGAAGATGTACCATATTTACTAGAAGTGAAACCCAGTGTAGGACCAAAGTTAGGTAATGTAGGTACAGGCCCAATACAAGGTAATTAATAATTGTACCATATTTAGTGTGTACATCCTGAAGATGGATGTAAAATTTCAGGTTCATACATTAGATTGTTTTTGCGTAAAAAGTTAAACAAGACAAAAACCAAAGTAAAGGTACATTGTCACTGGTGCGGCTGGAACGTCTAACGTTCAACGTCAGTCGGCTGGAACGTCAGTCGCTCTACGTCTGACGTCCAACGACTGAACGCCTTTACACCTAGCAAATAGATTGTTTAGTTAGTTCTCTCCCACTAGAAGATGAATTTAATATATTTGAAACCTGAAGTAAAATAATTGATCTTTTTGGACTTATATCTTTAATTTTTACAGTCTCAAACCAAAATATTTGAACGTGTAGTGTACTAAATAGTTTAGCAAAGTGATGTCCAAACTCGTCGAAAAAGTCATATAAAACCATTTTTACATCTACGAGTACAAGTATATAAAACTATTCATTACTATTTTATAACTCCCGGCATACTATTAATAATTACCTTCCTGTAATAAAGTACACAGGCCTGAGGATACATTAAGAAATAATGAGCTCCAAAATATTAATGTAACTTACCTTTACTCAAAGTTCATTCACTGATTTCCCTGCGGGTACAAACTTTGATTGCCTCCTAATTTCAATATCGCATTTTGTTAGAGTGTTATTTGGCAGATTTGATGTTTACTTTAATAGTCTTATCAGGTTTAATTTCACGTAATAAAACTAAAATACACTTAAAAGATTATTTAAAGACGAACATACAATTAAAAGAAAATAGTGGAAAACACCGCTTGGAGCGCTAGAGTACTATTTTGTTCATACCCATAGTTAATTAAGACACACTTCATTAAAAATGTGTTCAACAATTACTGTTTGTTGAAATACAATAAAATTTGGACTCGATACAGGTTTATATATTTTGTAGCACTCTTAATACAATGTAATGTCAAGAGGCGATAACAAAACTGTTAGAATTATCTCCAAAGCACTCTTCAGTTGCTAACAGTGGTGTGTATTGTTTTCCTAACGTAGCAACTACACTGTAAAGTAAAAGTTGTAATTGTTGTATAAATATACGTTATTTCTGTCCACATAAACATACGTGAATCAAAAAACTATATACAAAATTCAAAGAGAGTGTAAAACTTATGATAGTGTTAACACTCTTTCTTACAAGCAAAAGCATTCGTAATTAAATATTTACTGTTTATTTAGATCTGAGCATAACGCCCAGTCATCTTAAAGCTTCAGATAATCTTGGCAGCAACAATAATTGTTACAAATAATTATTTGCTATAACCAACTTTAGACGAAATGTACATGATATTCTAAGTTTCATTTAGTCCCAGAAGTAAAACCTCAAAATACTCCATAGTAGCTTTAGAACACGAGGTTCATTTCATTACCGAAAGTGGCACTTTTCCGAATAATAACGAAACTTCACGTGTCAGAGGCGAAGCGGACTCGTGGCGGGTTGGAATCGTGCGCGACTCCGGAGCTCATCACTCCGCTGGCGCCGGTTCGATCCCTGCAGTCACCACTTATATTTGTAATGTGACTATACGGTTACGCTAGGTAAAGGTCGAGGTTGAGTGGTAGATAGGACTTTGTAGTCCTAACTTCGCTTCGTTAAACAAGATAAAAAACCAAACACACGGACAGTGATTTCATCTTGAAAGGCGAAGACACGGTAGTATCAATTATTAATTGCGAGGCAAATCTAAGTAATTTATTAGGTCTCTCGAAAAAAAATCTATGGACGAGTTTAAAAACATCTTACTGCAAACTTGTACATTTAAGCGGGCGCCTCAGTGGTCACCTCAGAGAAAGCCTAAATTCATCCGCCCAAGGAACACACGACACCGCGCACGTAACAACTGGCTAACCAACGGGCCTTCTTTCAACTGATGCAGCCTAACTGTCAAACCAACCGCTTGCATGACCCGTTTTTCAACTCTCAAAATAATGTTTACAATAATAAAAACGGTATAATTGGACACTAGAGAAGATTTCTGTCACGTGTATGGAGCCCAATTTCTAATAAATTGTCAAGTAGTTTTGAAAAATAAACTGTCCTAGGTTTTAGGACATTTTTGTACACTTAAACCTTCATTTTGTACAATTAAAACGCATAATTTTGAAAACAACGCTATATCGCTGTAGGAAATCTTCTCTTGTTCAAATATATCGTAATTATGTATGTAAAAATTATTTTGAAAGGGGAAAAACGGGCCGCCGTAATCAAAACAGTCCCTCTAAGCCTTATATACTTCACGGCCACTGAATGTGTACTGTGTGGATGTGTACACATTCACTGACGTTTGTTCTAGTGTCACGTGACCTGCACGTGCTTTGAACTGTTCTAGTTCTAGATCACTATACTGTGAACTGAAGCTTACCGTCAGCGTTTCAGTTTTTAATGTAAGGAAATCAGTTGTTCTGCCACTTCTCATTTAATTTTTAACTGTGTATTATAAAGTAAGAAGAAATTAATATTTAAAATATATTATAAAAAATAAGTATAATATGTACTGTATCTATTATCTTAAGTACGTAATTTATCCAGAAGTTCAATTGTATAATATATTGAAAACGTGGAAGCTACTTTTTCTTTCTCTTTTTCTTAAAATGCATTAGCCTACATGGAAAAGTTGCTTTATTTTATGTTTTGTGAATCACTTAAAACACTGGACATGTTGTTTTACGAGTAAACACTAGGCCTACTTTGTTCTGAAACGTAACGTTTGAGGCTAGTTGAGATATTATAAAACAATCAAGAGCAAACATTTTTACCTTTTCTAGGCTAATAAACTGCACTTTAACCTAATTTGTGTTTTAAAATTGGTTTTTATTATGTTCATGTCCTATTGATGAGTAATAGAAAACTCCTAAAGGAAATTGTTATCAGTGCATACACTTTTATTGTGAAGTATCTCTTTTAACTACCGATAATCTCCAAAACTTAAAGATAGAAACAGTGGTATATAACATACCTACGTTATTCAGGACACTTTGAAAGTAGCAATACCTAATGTCAGTCAAACAACTGAAAGGGTTCCCCACTGTCAAACAGCAAAAGCATTCATTTCCTTTGAAAAAGACAACGCTTTGAGTTAACTTCTTTGTTTGCAAATATTTTACTTGCAAAGAATTCCATTCATTTAACTTACTCGTACATTTTCAGGTATGTCTTGCATAAGAGGATTTGTTAGCAATTTTTACAGTGTTTTTTTCTTTAATTTTTTAGACACTGTAAAATAAACATTTATTTTATTTTGTTTCGTGATGAACAGTAGATTTCATCGCAAGGAAAAACATATTTTTGAAGCCAACTAGCAGACGGCTCATCATGCCATTGAGTTTGTGAAACCAGGGGTCTCCCGGTCCAACTATGTAAACTTTAAAAAAATGCTAAATAGACACTTTTTCTTTCTTTCTTTTGTTTTGTTGTGTAGGACACTTTATAACGCCGTATATTATATGAGAGTTTAAAAACGGTTAACTTCAATTTCACTCTAAAAATGAAGAAGTGGAGGCCACTCAAAAGGAGAGAAATATCGCTCTTCTGAGTGTTGAAACCCAGCCCCTCTCATTAAATAGTGGCTCGATTTTCACTCTTTTGGGAGTGGTTTTCATATTTATTGTGATCGTTTTATATGGTTTATTTAATTGTTTCATCGTGTTTTACTTGTTATAATAACTGGGCTATAATTAATCAGATACTACTGGGACTACCACAAAGGTTGAAGAAAATTCATTTTGAAGTCTAGATAGAAGTATAGATTCTTTATAGATATAAAGAAAATTTAATAAATAAATTTACATCTTCTTACACATTGTAAATTGCTTAACAAAGAATACTTATAACAAATTTTGACTGTTGTATAAATGATTTCGTAAAATTGCAATTTGATACAAATGATTGGTATAACATTTAACGATTCTTGTTTAAAACTTTGACTCACTTCCAGAACTCACGAAAAGTTTTGATATTGTTCCTCTTGATCCAATAAATAATCCAGTAACTTTAAAATTTGGAATTTGATATTTTGAGGAATAATAATAATTAGTAGAGAATTGTATATAGCTTGCTTTTCTTCATGGACAATTTTGGGTTGATCTATACTATTTTCAAATCAAATTGTCGGGTCCAAAATTAGTCCAGTATTCTTCTTCCTGTCCACAACAATGATTTCACTTCTTCGCACAGAACCCCCATCTGCAAGTGCAGTGACCTCTTCATAGACCTCTGCATCTTTTTTTTTCTAAATTCATCAGCGATGAGGGTCCTTATTCGGTGATGTCTTTTGTTACGAAGAAGAGTCCCAAAGAACACTGTCCAAGAACGTTTGGCAGTGTTTCAATGACGAAATTTTCGATGGTAGAACAACGCCTACACTGAATGTACAAGTCCTGAATGTGGCCGTTACCGGTGTACAATCAAACTTTAACTTTATCTCGCATAAAGAAACTTCACTTACTAGTCTTAATGATTATACTCTTTTTGCCTGCGTCCGTCGCTCAGTGGGTTGAGTCAAGGCTTGCGAAGCCTGAGGTCGCGGGTTCGATTCCGGGCGGTGTTCCCAAAAAGCGTTTTGTGACGACCACAAACTCTAACTAAAAATCCATCCGCATCGGCAGTAACAAAAAAAAGTGTCAAGGCAAAATGTACCCAAAAGGTTTACTAGCCTGTGTTTTGACGATTACAGAGTAGAAATTGTTCAAAAACTGTGAATTCAAAAACACCCCATATTGTCCAACAATTTAGGGACAGCAAAGACAGTCACTAGACATTGATCTTGAGAGTTAAGCCTGTGTTTAGAGGGTGTTAACAAACAGCTCTGGGCTGTCATTTCCTACTGGCTCTCAACTCAAAGTAAATCCCTTAAGTGAAGCGACTCAACAATGGGACTTGTTGTGGTTCTAACACACTGTCAAGTCTGATCTTACTCATCCTGTTTTCTTCCTCTCTTTTCTTTTTCTGTACTCGTGTTCAAGTAAAACTACAATTTTGTGTGATTTCTGTTGAAAAATTTCCTGTGTGAGTGTACATTTATAATATAGGCTATTTTAATTTTTTACAAATGCTAAATAGATAATTTATTACTGAAGAAGTTTGAAAACTGAATGTTTGGGCCTAACCGGGACTCGAATCTGGGTCTCTCACTTGCCGGGTGATTATGCTGACCTCTACACCATCCTGCCCAACTATGTATGCCTTCAAATTTAGAGAAATACTTAAATTTGAATATTTATCCGAAACATGTGACTTTAGTTATAAATTGGCATTTATACAAGTTAAGATCTATAATATGTCATTTATTTATTTAATTTTGTTCAAAACCCCTTACTTTTAAGGTATAGAACATAAAAAACAAACATTGACTACAGTTATACACAATACTTAAAATTTTAAAATGTCCAAGTTGTAAAAACATTCATTAATTAGCCTAACCAGTTCTTCAATTTGTTTTCAACATAAATTTCGTCTTCAAAGGCAAAATCTTGAATTTGTTTTGTAAGTGTATTAAAAAGATTTCTCCCTGTGCACACAGGGTGTTTCAAAATGCTTCAAATTGTGTTGTTCACTTGAATGGAATTTTAGTCTTGTGTTATATTTATGGTTAGATGTCACTACTATTAAATTTTGATTTACTACGTAAATAATTGTTTCAAAAATATCTAAACTTGGGACTGTAAGTACTCTATTTGATTTGAAGATTTCTCTGCACGGTTGTCTTTTATTTTTATGTTCAATATACTACAATGCTCTTTTTTGTAATAAGAAAACTTTGAGAAGGTGTTTTGCCGATGAGGATACTATTTGTATTCGACATAGTACAAGTATTTAAATTCGGTTTGTAATATTTCCAGCTTGTTGATTTAAAGACGCTATTGAAAGTGACATGTTCTGGATAAACATTTAGATTTAAGTACTTCTCTAAATTTCTAGGCATTGTTGGGCCAAATGGTATAGTGGTCAGCATAATATTTCGGTCCAAACATTTTGTCTTCAAATTTCTTTAGTTATGTACATTACATTTATAATGTTATTGTAAGAAAATTCCGACTGAAAAACGATGGATTGAATTAAGAACGATTGTATAAAAGAGTCCATTCACAGTGGTATTTTCATCTAGAGGATTTTAATCAAATTCTATATGTTGTTGAGGTGGAATTATAATCGGACGTTTTCTATAGTTTTTGGGTGCATAAAAACTACACCACGTTCCAGAATCAGGTAACTAACCTGGTCTTTAGGGAAAACGTAATGTGAAACATCACACACAAAATAAGGAAAAGAGCTTAACATATGGGAAACGTCCGTATAACAATATTTCAAGCTCAGATATTGTACAATCGTCAACGAGGAACTTATGTTAACCGCAACCATGTCAAAAATGTCTGTAGATAAAACGAAAAATAAAAAAATTTTCATTAAAAATAGTGAAATTCAACTCTACTCTTTGAACTCAGTCGCCATGTTTAACGCCAAATGAAATCTAGCACGAGAAACGCACAGTGTTCAAAAAGTGCAGATGTGTTTAAAGTCTATATTTTGAGTTTAGTAAAAACTACCCGCAAGTGACTGCAAGTGTTGGCAAACTTGGTGATCCACGTTTACCAACACAATAAAAACTAAATGTAGTATTTGCAGATTTCCAAAATTTTTATCAGACTACTGGTGATAAACTAAGCATCTTAGATTCATATTTCTACAGTCCAATTTTGACCCAAATATCACATTCCTGAAGAGTTTTAACATTTTTCAGGAACACTTTCTAAAAGGGTTGACGAAACTCTTTTGAACCTAAAAGTAAATTATTTAGAAATGATATGCACAAATATGCAAGTTTCCAGGGTGCGTTTGAAAACAAGTCATTTTAATGATTCAGGCTTCTAATTTCGCTGATGAGTGTATTACTTTACGAGTCAAAACTAACACAACACAATCTGAATTTTCAGCCATTCTCTTTGTGAAAGAGCAATCCTCTTGGTTCTCATATTATTGCTTTCAATGTTTTGTCCAAAAGGGTATCTTAATATTTTATAGTCCATTCATTCGGTTATTAATGAATATTTTCCATACACTTTTTTTCAACTCGTTTTCAAATATCTATTTAAACTTTGATCACACAACTTTTACAAAAATTAACCTTGAGTTAATTGCAATAGTTAGTTAATACTCGTATTTGTTGAGAACCTAATAGCCTATACCTATACTTCATCACTAGGCCCAAAAGGGACGCTTTTCGATACGATGGCATTAAATGTGCGAGGATCAAAAAATTATTTTGGGACATACTATGAACAAAATTTGTTGTCATGAGGCAAAAAATGATGGGAAATAAATCTTAATAAATGTTTCTAACGGCATAAAGAAACTAAAGAAAACAATCTAATCTATATTGTTAAAACTGTTGCACTGATATACAAATCTAGTTCTCCCGGTTCACACCCCGTCCAAACTTCATAACTAGATTGAGATATTTCGGCCTCGCTGTAGAGTACCATCTTCAGTCACTGGAAAATTATCAGTTTCAGCCAATCAGTGACTGAAGATGGTATTCCACAGCGAGGCCAAAATATCTCAACCTAATTATGAAGTTTGGATGTGGTATGTACCGGAAGAACTAAATTATAGTTGTGACACCGGCCGCGAAAGCCTAAGAGTTAAGTTTCTATAAGTGTTAGAATTAAAAACAAACACGTTAAAACGGCCTTAAAAGGCTTTTCAATTATGCTTTTCTTCTCAGGGAGTGCAAATGAAACCCTTATATCACCCAAAATTAAAGTCCAATTTCAGCACGTCAATGCATGTGTCTAAAGCAGGTGTTTTTTGGAGAAAAAGTACCAAAAAATTAAAGAAGACGTTATAAGTATCAAGGAGACAAAAAATTACCGTTGACTAGTTGAAAATAATTCAATTATTATATTCCTGAGCGTGAACGTTAACGGAAATATCTGTTTTACTAGAAATATGGAAAATGTCGGGGAAAATCACTCCTTGCGACATCACACCTGATTGCACCTGTGAGTTTGTGCTCCGATACCAGCTGTTCGCTCCTTTATACACTACAGCCTTTTCATGCAATGGTAACCTCGTATCAACATTTCCAGCTTTCTTCAACAAACTTAAATAATTATTTATTTTGATCATTTTAACAAATAAATACATACGGCATATTTGGAAATTATTTGTTTAAAGTGTGTTGTTGACGATGGGACGATTTCAGAGTTTAAACTATTATTGCGGACATTTTCCATCGTTAGTGAGCTAGATGATCACGCAGTTTCGGGACATGCAATCTGATCCCGTCTTCAAGTGAAAAGTAACGTAAAACATAGCACAGAACATTAGAAAATGAGCTAGTCTAAAGTAATCACGTAAGCTGACCAGACAAACACAACCAAACTACATGTAGCTGTTAAAGTAAAAAAACTAAAACTTAAAAAACTAGCCTAGAAAACAAAATCGCATGCATAAGGCACACGAGCTAACATAAACTTAAAGTCAAGTTTTTAGTGTCATGATAAGCTATTATATAGGTATAGGAAAACATGCGCCTGTTGGGCCTGACTGCAGGGTGGTTGTTCTCCAAGAGCATGCCCACATAAGGCTCTCAAAACACTGCATACCATAGAAATTTTGAACTGAAACTTTTACCTCATCTTCCATACAAACCCGATCGGCTCCTTATATTTTCAATTTGTTTATTAAAAAATACCTGCGAGAAATGATATTTGAAAGAAACAATGATGTAAAAGCTGCGATGCAAGTATGGCTTGGACGTCAAGGTACTGAATTCTTCGCTGATGGCACAACAATTCTGATACATCGATGGGAGAAGTGTATAAAGGTAGCGGGGGATTATGTTGAACAGTAGGAAAAGTAGTTGTGTATAATAAAGCCTGTTAGCTTTACACACATTTGTATTTTTACTTATTGAACGTACCTCGTACATTCTGGGAAAGTGCATAAAACGCATTTTATATCTAACGTAAGTCTCAGACGCACCTTTTAAATCTGAGCCCTTTAACTTAAGCGTCAGTGGGGTGGAGATCTAAGTGGGGTCAATTATGAGTCTTACTTCCACATAGTAACTCAGGGTTGGTGTTAAAGACACTTAATAGATGAAAAATGTCGATAAAAACTCTTATCAGTCTCATAGTCACTTTCACAGACCGTGTTACGCAGACTATCCAGCATGCCCTTGGCCGACTGAGGGGAATGTACAGATTCCGAGATCTTCCAGATCTTCTGCCTCAGGCTGCTAAGCTTAAATTGGTCCAAGCAATTGTTATATCTGTTGTTCAATACTGCTATCCTGCATACGGGAACAGTCTTTCAAGAGGGAACAAAGGGAGAATGCAACGGTTGCAAAATGCAGCCATCCGCTACGCTTTCAATTTGAGGCTTAGTGAGCATGTTTCTCCCTCTAGAGACGCAGCAAACATGCTTCTCATGGAAGATGTATGCAGGATAATGACATGTTGCTTGCCCCACAAATCACTCCTTCTTAATGAGCCACAGTACCTCAGCGAAAAACCCTCCTACCGGGGAGAGATCATCAATAGAAATACCCGTCAGGACAGAAGGCTTCACTTTCCCCGAGTTAGACTTGAACTGGGTTGGAGAGGGTTCTCCTACTTTGGCCCGACAATGTACAATGAGCTCCCCGAGAAGTGAGAACCTCAAAACAATGTCATTGTCTAGTTTTAAGAAGGAACTTATTACATTATTGTCGTAGTCTAGTACTTATTGTTTAATGTACCTTGTATTGTAAACTATTTATTTTGTTATATTTGTGTACGTATTAGTTTTATGACTGACTGGAGTTATTTTGTAAAACGGTGTAAACTTAAAACCGCTCGACAATAAAGGCATTTTATTTATTTATAGTCATAACTCAGCTGGTAGAAATGTATTTAAGTCTTAAAATAAATTTATAAATTAAATAACAAACTTAGCCGACACGTAGCTACAAGCGCTACGATGAATCTTAGCGGATTTGCAATAAAACAGAAGATGTTTTCATTTATCTATTTTACATTAGATGAAATTCATTTATTCACTATCCCCGCAGTCACCACTTTCATTTGTAATGTGACTATACGGTAACGCTAGGTAAAGGTCGAGGTTGAGTGGAGGAATTTGTAGTCCAAACTTCGCCTTCGCCAAGACAAACTTTACTATTTTACTTTCTGTATCCAAGGAACCATTAGCTAGTAAAATATACACGTAACATTTTAATTTATTTCCAGTGCTCTGAATGTCAAATTGCAGAAATTTGGATTGAATAATTAAACAGAAATTTCTTAAAACTGTAGATTATAGACCACCGGGAGTTGTTTAAATCGGTTGAGAAAGTAAAGTTCTACTATACAGGATGAACTTTGTTTTCAATTATGGTATAGCTACAATTTGATAGGTAAGTCAAAACTTTGAATGGCCACCATTTCAAAACGGGCTGTCCGATCTAGCTGGTTAACAAACCTATCCTAGAGATTTGCAAAAGGAACATGTATAATAAATTTTGTTGAAATCGGGCCAAAAATGCGACCTGTAGAGTGTTCATACACATATACATATATATGGGAAGCCTAAAACTGAAAACTCTATCTTCTCTATCTACGATGTTTCGTTCTATTTGGCGAGAGAAATGAATAGCTCTATTTTCATAGAAAATTCGCTAATAATTGATGTACATTAAATAAACATATAAACAACCAACAGCGCGTTTGTAAGGCGCTGTGTGTATTATTGTAAAATGTCCAATGTTTAACTTATAGGGCTCTAAGTGGGCGATGTTGGTATTTTCGATCAAACCCCAGGAGCTTGTTTGGCCGCTTATGAACATTCTTTTGTCAAGATATTGGTTTAAAGAGTTTTATCAATAGACTATGTCAGAATGTGCGTGAACAGCAACTCATTTTAAAGCGTCTGATTTTTAAGTTTCTCGTTGGAAAAATTTACTTATTAACACAGTTTTTTATTTTACTTATTTTGCATTTCGTACCCATTCTATCGAGTACCGAAAGGGTTGCTTATGACGGTTTTATAATCATCAACCATAACACCATCCATCGGACAAATCTAGCTCCAAAATGGTTCTAGATAGACATAAATTGGTACTTAATCACAATTTATTTATATGTAGTCATTTATACAATGAAATGGTGTTTACTACTACCACTGGTAAACAAAGTCTAATTTTGTAACTACGCAATTTAAAACTACAATAATTTATACTAAATATAAGTATTCACAAATTCGCCTACATAGTAAAATAGATTATATACGTATGAGGTACTTGGTTTATGAAACAAAGTCGTTGGTTGGTCTAATATATATTGGGAGTTTGTTAAACAACTTTTTCCAGCCTAAAGAAGGAGTTTGTTAAACATTTCAAGGCGATATGATACAAAATGTAACAGATTCCTATTGTGAATTTCACAGTTATAAGAACGTGACAAACATGAGAATTTTGGAAAACGTCGTTGAATTTATGTCAAAATTTTCTTTTTTTCAGGTGCCACAAGAGAGGGTTACTATTAAAGATTTATGGGGACCTCTCCTCCGGTTTTGGGTAAGGGGTGGGTGACCCAAAGTACGTCAAAACAAACTTCAGAATCCTACAAAAACATTCCCCGAAGGAATCAAACAATATTTCCTTTTTCAAAAACTCCCCTTTAATGTGCACATTATTACGTAAACATTCAGATCCCGGTTCCTAGTCCATAGTAGAAAGTCTTACTTGAAGAACCAGTGAGATCCTAATTTAACCAGCGAACCCGTGGCGGATCAGTACCGCGCGTCTCTGGAACTCCGGGAGTGCGGGTTCGATCCCAACAATCACCACAAGTAAGTGACTTTGAGGTAACGCTGGGTAAAGGTCGAAGTTGAGTGGTAGATATGTAGTCCTGATTTCACCTCGTTAACCTTTTTCTTTGTTGTGTGAAAAGTGTGTTTTATAAAACTGTCGCATTACCTGTGTCGTGTGTGAGTGATGTAGAAGAGGGTTTATTGTGTATCTGGTAATCGGATTCCCGTGTGAATCTACCCTGATATTGTTGATAGTGTTGATGACACAAGCTCATCAACAGTAATCACTCTGATGACACTGACCTTTTGTACTTAAGTAGACATGTGTAATGGTATGGTAGGAAATCAACATAGTTGCGGCAGCCCAAGCACAGATAGCGCTGCGAGAGAACTATTTTAAGTAGAGCCACTGACGCACGCGCAAGTTTGTCCATTCTCAAAAATCGCATGGTTTGGTTACATTTAGGTCATCGACATCGGACAAACTCGAGCATGCCGCGATCCAAGGGGGGAGAAAGACAAGAGATGGCAGCGCTCGCAGCGCTATCAGTGCTCGGGCTGCTACAACTATGTTTATTTTCCTGCCTCAGCCATGTGACATCTATGCGCAATCTACGTACCATCACATTATCTTTGATTGAACACTGGAACACTGGTCGACAACAATAGCATCGACAATTCGACATAAACGTGCACATGCAGGACTTTGACACTTTAATAGGGCAAGATGACTGAAGACTTTTTACCTGTTGTGTTGGTTGAGAAAGTACGTACATAACTAAATAAATATGCAATGGTATATTTTATCTTTTAAAAAATCGTTAAAATGCATGTTTCTCTACATTTTTTAAATTTTGTTTGCCAATCAAAGTTAGTAATTTCTTAAAATGGAGATTATTGGAAACATTTTACAAAATATTTAAAATACAAAAGGATAATATTTTAACACCTGTATAAAATATCAATTTTGGCTGTTTTAATTTCCATGTAACAAGTTTGCCCGATAAGCCTTTTTGTTGAAAGCACTTGCGGGTTAAAAATAGCACTCTTTATGGGGAGTTTTGTATTTTACATATTTTGTAATCTAAGTAAAACAACTTTTATGTATTTAGTTGAGTCTGCTCAAGATAATATATGGACTACCTGACTATGCAGTAACTAAACGGTCTGCAAGGGTAAGGGGGCAAACTGTCTATCCCATGCTAGGCGACGTCAGATCAAGTGTACAATTACTGTAAGCACATCACTAGCCCTGGAGCGAGGCTTGCAGATAGTTAGCAGGGGTCTAATGGGAACACAGATTATTGACCTATCAACAGCAAAGTCTAATGAAGCCTAGATTACACAAACGACAATGTTATAGTGAGCAGATAGCGCGTGGCTGAGGCAGGACGCTCAACATAGTTGGGACAGCCGACGATAGAATGCGCTGTGAGCTGCCGTCTCTCTCCCCAAAACTTGCGTCAGTGGTTCTACTAGAAAGTATCTAGAAAGTACTAGAAAGTTCCTTGAGAGCGCATTCTGTGCGTGGGCTGCCTCAACTGTGTTGAGTTTACTGTCCCAGCCATGCAGCATCTATACACAATCTATACCTATTACAACATTGATTTTTATTACACCTATTATTAATTTATGACATTTATGAACAGCAGTTAAAAGCAGTTTTGCGCCAACCGTATTACAACCAAGAGGTACTTCTTAAAAACACAAAGATTAGCTTTTCCCTAAGCTTTGCGTTTTAAGTTCCATTGTCAATCGACTATGATACGACCTATTGGCCATTGATGGTCGATATCATTTAATGGCTTTAGCGGTTTGATTCGGCCGGTTTAACGTGTTATGATCCATCACAATGATCTTTATGACACACCTATATGACTTACTCGTATATAGCTTTAATTAAATGAAAACGTATTGACTTCCATGCAACTAATGAACTTATTCAAGGAAACTACACCAGCTTTCCATTCTACACTGATTTTGTGGGCTTAAGTTTGTAGAAAATTGAAGCTGAGCACAGCTTGTGATAATCTAGATTCTAGAACGAAAAGCTGAGATCCTTCGGTTCGGTTTTTTACGTTCTATTACCAAATGCGTTGCCAGGCTGTTCGCTACGCTCAAAGCCTAGTTTTGATCTTCGGCCTTAGCTTTTCGTCTAATACTATCACGGGCGTTACGTGTCGGTTCGCTACGCTAGTAGTTTCGGTTCGGCTTACGGACTCAGCTTTTCGTGTTCTATTATACCACAGGCCTTGCCAGGTTGTTCACTACGCGCAAAGGCTCGCTTTGGCTTTCGGCCTTAGCTTTAGTCTAATATTAGCATGAGCGTTACGAGGATGTCCATTACGCTCATCTTATGGCCTTAGCTTTCATTCCGTTGTATAACAGAGCACGAAAAGTTGAGGCTGAAGGCCGAGTGAATCGAATTACAGTTACAATTAGTAAATTGGATGACAAATTGCAATGGAACGATGACCTGGATCCGTGGATTAAGTGGATCCGTGGCGGATTGGTATCGCACGCGACTCCGGAGCTCATCACTCCGGTGGCGCGGGTTCGATCCCAGCAGTCACCACTTACATTTGTAATGTGACTAATACGGTGACGCTAGGTAAAGGTCGAGGTTAGTGGTAGAAGGACTTTGTAGTCCTAACTTCGCCTCGTTAAACAGACAAACTTTACTTTTTTGCTATGCACTCACGCCAGCAGCGTTTTACTGCTTATCTTTGTGTCAGTCTGGACTTTCCTTTGTGGTTCACATGATTTCTCATTTCACCTCTACCTGCGTTCAGTTACAGTAAAAAAAGGTAAAGTTCGTCTTCCTTAACAAGGCAAAGTTAGGAATACAAAGTCCTCTCTACCTCTCAACCTCGACCTTTACCTATTGTTACCGTATGGTCACAACTCACATTACAATTGTCAGTGATGACTGCGGGATCGAACTCGCGCCAGCGCAGTGATCAGCTCCTGAGTCGTGCACAATTCCAACCCGCCACGGGTCCGCTTACAGTATTTTTTTACAGAACGGATGTAAACAGATGAAAGGCTACGTAGTAAATTTTATTTCTAGGAAAACAAAGCAATCATCAGCCATATTAAGCTAACCTCAATCAAGGGTTTATGAGTGAAAGAGTTTACTGCGTGACGTTAAATCAAACCCTGCGTGATAGTTTAGAACCAATAATTGACGTTTACCGCGTGTGTGGTCGTCATAACAGAAACAGTCTGTCTGCTCGTAAAGCTTCCCATTCCAGCATTTGTTGTCAAACTGTTAACTCTTTGCAATATCTTCCTCTATTCAATAATTGGTTAATAATTCGTGTTGTCCAAAATACAGTCTGAATTCATAGTGATATAATAGAAGGTGTCCCATAAATGAAGTGCCAGACTCTGAGGAAAGTTTATATGGGTAAAAATAAAGAGAAAATAAAGAATTAAAATTTTTTCAAAAACGCTTAGTTACATTTTTATTATTTAACTTACTGTTTATTCGCTACTTAAGGTGTAACGCCAAAAATGCCCTAAAAATAACATAAAATAGCCACAGTTTTAAAATTATAAGTTATATCATGCTGGTAGTTTTTTCCATAAATGGTCTTACTTTGATATAAATTTATGCTAAGTTTGAATCAAACCCGATAAGTGGTGTGGGAGATAATAAATAACTAGTGACAAATATAAAAGGGCAAAATATCTAGTTAATTAAGCGTTTTGGAAAATTTAAATTATTAATTTTCTTTTTATTTTGACCCATATAACCTTTTCCTAGAGTCTGGCACTTTACTTATGGGACACCCTGTATATAAAATATACATTGTCCTCAGGTTTTCCATATTTTTGTCGGAATACATAGTACACATACATTGTAATAACTTTGGCACAGTTTTTATCACTTTAAAAGTCAATAATTATTATTTCATATTTATTCCCTCGTACATCTCGGTTCTACTCGCCACCTCTGTTCTTTCTTTTGTACTATGCAGACAGTTCGCTTCATTGATGGTGGTAGATAAAGTGAGATAAGCTAGCTCTTAAGGCATGATGACAGCTATTCGAATATTTCGAAAGGTTTGTTCCATGTTCATTGTGTAGTTTTTCAGAAGAAGCTGTCGTCAAAAATACGTAATTTTTGAAGAATTTAAATGCAAGGGATGCAACTTTATTAAACCATGCCGACAGGTAGCTAAGCGCTTAAGCGCCGCTGGCCTTAATGAATCGAAATTTCTTGGCAATTCGTTACTCTAATTAGCTCCGATCACAGCCTTGCTTCGGCCTTCGGCCTCAGCCATACGTGTTCTTTAACTGCAAGTTTTATTACTTATCTTGAAGCGAGAACACTTTCAAATATCATTGAAAACAGACTATACATTCCGCTGTTATATCAAAAGTCACTTTTTTCGCCGCCATTTTGAAACGGCTTGATGGATTATCATACTTTTAGTATTGATTTTCAACAGCAAAATACATATTTATTTTAAATTTCATCAAAATAAGACGAAATTTACGGTTTCTGATCATTATACCACTTGACGACATGAATAGTTTCTTTCTTGGCTAGTGTCGGCATGAATACTGTACGACACAGAGGGAATTACTCGTAGATACCACCTGAGGCTTAGAACGGTCTTAACCTGGATCAATAGTGTGTATTAGTGGCAACTCTCCCGAGATCATGGTAGGAGATGTACTTATTGTCTTCATCTTCGATGTTCTTGTACTATAACATTGTCTTTGGCACGACACAGTGAGGGAATTACTCAGATACCACCTGAGGCTTAGAACGGTCTTAACCTGGATCAATTAGTGTGTATTAGTGGCAACTCTCTCCCAGGCGAGATGTACTTGTACTTGTAGTCTTCTACCAACTATAACATTGTCTTTGGCACGACACAGTGAGGGAATTACTCGTAGATACCACCTGAGGCTTAGAACGGTCTTAACCTGGATCAATTAGTGTATTAGTGGCAACTCTCTCCCGAGGCGAGATGTACTTGTACTTGTAGTCTTCTACCAACTATAACATTGTCTTTGGCACGACACAGTGAGGGAATTACTCGTAGATACCACCTGAGGCTTAGAACGGTCTTAACCTGGATCAATTAGTGTGTATTAGTGGCAACTCTCTCCCGAGGCGAGATGTACTTGTACTTGTAGTCTTCTACCAACTATAACATTGTCTTTGGCACGACACAGTGAGGGAATTACTCGTAGATACCACCTGAGGCTTAGAACGGTCTTAACCTGGATCAATTAGTGTGTATTAGTGGCAACTCTCTCCCGAGGCGCGATTTGTAGTCTTCTACCAACTATAACATTGTCTTTGGCACGACACAGTGAGGGAATTACTCAGATACCACCTGAGGCTTAGAACGGTCTTAACCTGGATCAATTAGTGTGTATTAGTGGCAACTCTCTCCCGAGGCGAGATGTACTTGTACTTGTAGTCTTCTACCAACTATAACATTGTCTTTGGCACGACACAGCTTAGAACTTGTAACCTGGATCAATTAGTGTGTATTAGTGGCAACTCTCTCCCGAGGCAACTATAACATTGTCTTTGGCACGACACAGAGGGAATTACTCGTAGATACCACCTGAGGCTTAGAACGGTCTTAACCTGGATCAATTAGTGTGTATTAGTGGCAACTCTCTCCGAGGCGAGATGTACTTGTACTTGTAGTCTTCTACCAACTATAACATTGTCTTTGGCACGACACAGTGAGGGAATTACTCGTAGATACCACTTGTAGTCTTCTACCAACTATAACATTGTCTTTGGCACGACACAGGAGAATTACCAGATACCACCTGAGGCTTAGAACGGTCTTAACCTGGATCAATTAGTGTGTATTAGTGGCAACTCTCCCCGAGGCGAGATGTACTTGTATTTGTAGTCTTCTACCAACTATAACATTGTCTTTGGCACGACACAGCTTAGAACGGTCTTAACCTGGATCAATTAGTGTGTATTAGTGGCAACTCTCTCCCGAGGCGAGATGTACTTGTACTTGTAGTCTTCTACCAACTATAACATTCCCGAGGCGAGATGTACTTGTACTTGTAGTCTTCTACCAACTATAACATTGTCTTTGGCACGACACAGTGAGGGAATTACTCGTAGATACCACCTGAGGCTTAGAACTTTAACCTGGATCAATTAGTGTATTAGTGGCAACTCTCTCCCGAGGCGAGATGTACTTGCTTGTAGTCTTCTACGACACACAGTGAGGGAATTACTCGTAGATACCACCTGAGGCTTAGAACGGTCTTAACCTGGATCAATTAGTGTGTATTAGTGGCAACTCTCTCCCGAGGCGAGATGTACTTGTTGTAGTCTTCTACCAACTATAACATTGTCTTTGGCACGACACAGTGAGGGAATTACTCGTAGATACCACCTGAGGCTTAGAACGGTCTTAACCTGGATCAATTAGTGTGTATTAGTGGCAACTCTCTCCCGAGGCGAGATGTACTTGTACTTGTAGTCTTCTACCAACTATAACATTGTCTTTGGCACGACACAGTGAGGGAATTACTCGTAGATACCACCTGAGGCTTAGAACGGTCTTAACCTGGATCAATTAGTGTGTATTAGTGGCAACTCTCTCCCGAGGCGAGATGTACTTGTAGTCTTCTACCAACTATAACATTGTCTTTGGCAGACACAGTGAGGGAATTACTTAGATACCACCTACTTAGAACGGTCTTAACTATAATTAGTGTATTAGTGGCAACTCTCTCCCGAGGCGAGATTACTTGTCTTTGTAGTCTTCTACCAACTATAACACTTTGGCACGACACAGTGAGGGAATTACTCGTAGATACCACCTGAGGCTTAGAACGGTCTTAACCTGGATCAATTGTGTGTGTATTAGTGGCAACTCTCTCCCGAGGCGAGATGTACTTGTACTTGTAGTCTTCTAGTCTTCTACTCGTAGAACAACTATAACCTGGACATGTCTTGGCACGACGACAGTGAGGGAATTACTGTAGATACCACCTGAGGCTTAGAACGGTCTTAACCTGGATCAATTAGTGTATTAGTGGCAACTCTCTCCCGAGGCGAGATGTACTTGTACTTGTAGTCTTCTACCAACTATAACATTGTCTTTGGCACGACACAGTGAGGGAATTACTCGTAGATACCACCTGAGGCTTAGAACGGTCTTAACCTGGATCAATTAGTGTGTATTAGTGGCAACTCTCCCGAGGCGAGATGTACTTGTATTTGTAGTCTTCTACCAACTATAACATTGTCTTTGGCACAGCACAGTGAGGGAATTACTCGTAGATACCACCTGAGGCTTAGAACGGTCTTAACCTGGATCAATTAGTGTGTATTAGTGGCAACTCTCTCCCGAGGCGAGATGTACTTGTACTTGTAGTCTTCTACCAACTATAACATTGTCTTTGGCACGACACAGTGAGGGAATTACTCGTAGATACCACCTGAGGCTTAGAACGGTCTTAACCTGGATCAATTAGTGTATTAGTGGCAACTCTCTCCCGAGGCGAGATGTCTTAGTCTCGTAGATACCACCTGAGGCTTAGAACGGTCTTAACCTGGATCAATTAGTGTGTATTAGTGGCAACTCTCTCCCGAGGCGAGATGTACTTGTACTTGTAGTCACCAACTATAACATTGTCTTTGCACGACACAGTGAGGGAATTACTCGTAGATACCACCTGAGGCTTAGAACGGTCTTAACCTGGATCAATTAGTGTGTATTAGTGGCAACTCTCTCCCGAGGCGAGATGTACTTGTACTTGTAGTCTTCTACCAACTATAACATTGTCTTTGGCACGACACAGTGAGGGAATTACTCGTAGATACCACCTGAGGCTTAGAACGGTCTTAACCTGGATCAATTAGTGTATTAGTGGCAACTCTCTCCCGAGGCGAGATGTACTTGTACTTGTAGTCTTCTACCAACTATAACATTGTCTTTGGCACGACACAGTGAGGGAATTACTCAGATACCACCTGAGGCTTAGAACGGTCTTAACCTGGATCAATTAGTGTGTGTTAGTGGCAACTCTCCCGAGGCGAGATGTACTTGTATTGTAGTCTTCTACCAACTATAACATTGCCTTTGGCACGACACAGTGAGGGAATTACTCGTAGATACCACCTGAGGCTTAGAACGGTCTTAACCTGGATCAATTAGTGTATTAGTGGCAACTCTCCCGAGGCGAGATGTACTTGTATTTGTAGTCTTCTACCAACTATAACATTGCCTTTGGCACGACACAGTGAGGGAATTACTCGTAGATACCACCTGAGGCTTAGAACGGTCTTAACTGGATCAATTAGTGTATTAGTGGCAACTCTCTCCCGAGGCGAGATGTACTTGTACTTGTAGTCTTCTACCAACTATAACATTGTCTTTGGCACGACACAGTGAGGGAATTACTCAGATACACCTGAGGCTTAGAACGGTCTTAACCTGGATCAATTAGTGTGTATTAGTGGCAACTCTCTCCCGAGGCGAGATGTACTTGTAGTCTTCTACCAACTATAACATTGTCTTTGGCACAGCACAGTGAGGGAATTACTCGTAGATACCACCTGAGGCTTAGAACGGTCTTAACCTGGATCAATTAGTGTGTATTAGTGGCGTGCTTTACTTGTAGGTGGAGGCAGATGACGTTTAACCTGAATTATCTTGTGGCATCGGTGTAATCGTCTTCAGGAGAATACTACCACCTGTGAAGGTAAATAACACGTACACGTAGTTTTCAACTATAACATTGCTTTGGCACAGCACAGTGAAATAAGGACTTTAAAAATTGTCTTAAACAGTAATTGTTGTTTGGAGAACCAGTATCAACTGAACCCTTTAGGTGGACAGGAAGAACACGTCGTTTTGAAATCTGGGATCGGGTCCCGTCTTCAGGTGAAAAATAACTGAAAATAACACAAACACTAGGAAATAAGGACTCTACTGAAATTGTCTAAACATTTCTTGGAATTACATTTTGGAGAACCAGTTCAAACCCTGATAAAATGTCTTATTTTTGTTTGTTTGTGTGTGTGTTTCCTTTAAATCAACTAGCCTAAAAACACTACATTATTCACAAAAACGTTAAGAAATAAACAAATAATCGGATAAAACCAAGCACGTCCACGGCCAGTGACAGCTGTTTACCGACTGACTGGCTGGCTGGCTGGGAGCAGCAGATGACCAATCACAGTCATGTTTTAGACTAACCAACTGTAACAGAGAACACAAAAATACCTGTTTAACACAGCTAATGGAGGGGAAGAAATCCTTAAGAGTTTTGATGAATGAGTCAGTTTTTATCTAACAAAGGAGTTATGTTACTACCAAGAATTTGGAAAACTCCTTACACAATGCATATTACAAAATAACTGGTTAAAGGCCTAAGCAGAACGTAAAATTTATAAATTTTGGGCTATAATTTTGAGATGAAGGATTTTAGAATGAGGTCTAGCTAAGGTTTCTGTACCCTGTTTCAAGTTCTATATTCCAGGCTATGACTTATTTATTTCTTGATAAAAGTCATGACGAAAGTTATGATTATCCTTACGTTTAAGTTCATTTTTGATTAGAGATAGCTATTTAGAGATTAGAGATGCTTTTTTCAAATTTTGAAGCTGAACTGATTGGACAGTCTGCTCGTTTTATAGACGAGGACTCTATAACATTTCTATTAAAATAATCTGGTGCCTGTTGTATTACGCTCCTCGTCAAAGCTTGTCCGAAACGTCGTGTTCTTCTTGTTAACTAAAAGCTATGAAAAATGTCCGAAAAATAACTTAAATCGCGTAAAATTAAATTAGAAAATATACAACCAAACTATAAAAGAGGATTTGGTGGAATAAGTGTCGACAACCTGGCTGGCGCATAGTGTTTTTATGTTATAATGAATTGATGCTATGTGAAGTACCACAATGATTCCAGCCTATAAGAAAATGTCAACCCCCGGTACCGACGGTTAATAAGCAAGGGACTGGTAGGCTCTTGAGAGACCAAAGGTTGATTTCCCTTCAATAGTCCCTGATTGACCTAGTAATGAAGTTGTTAACCGGCCTCCCTTAGTTCTCCTTCACCGACCCAATTCTCCCTTAGAGACTCAATACCATACAGGTGGAATATACAGGGTGTTCAGTAACTAATGAATCAAACTTCACCTAGTGTTTTTTTTAATCAAAACAAACACACACACACAAATCAGTTGTTGAACGTTATAAGGCTGAGTTTGATGTGCTGCGATAAATTATAACGGAGAAATTTAAGTTTTCCCGAGCTAACTCGTTTATTTACATATGTTTCTTAAATGTAAACTAAGGAGTGTGCTTTTTAAAACTTAAATTTCTCCGTTACTATTTATCGCAGTACATTAAACTTGACATCAAAATGTGTATACTTTGAGACACCGACCGTTCTTAGAAGGTATTTTAATGGAATGGTGGTGTGTGTGATGAGTGTTTTGATGGATGATGAGATGGTCATTAATTAATATTCCAACAAACAATGAAATGGGCAAACGGCTTAACGTGACTTCCGAACCACCATCGTGAAAATTTATCACTGCGCCCGGGAATCGAACCCGGTCCGATTTGGTGCCAAGCACAACTATACCACTGAGCTATAACCACTCCCTATAAAAGTCTTTGCTACGTTTTGACGTTTATAATTTTATATTTAATACAAAATATAAGTGGTTTAAGTAATTAAGCGTAGACCATTTATTACGGCCACCATTTTGAAACTTTAAGTGACAATTATTCAAATTATTTTTAAATATTGGTCTTTACGAAAGTAACAGGTGTGTAAAGTTTAAAGTTCATAACTTAATTGACTTTGAAGATGGAACATGTTTAGTTAAAAACACAGTCAGACAGATGGACGGAAAACTAAGCGAGATAAAACTATGTGTTACGAGACATTTTTTTTAAATTTTGTATTGAAAAATTACCTGGTGAAGTTTAATCCCGTAATTACTGGACACACAATATACAGTTTCTTAAAACTAAGTTAAACACTCAGGTACGTAGAGGATGGAAATCTAGTTACAAAACAATTGAAGTAAGTAATGCCGTTATATTTTCACCTTTTACAACTAAAAAAAACAAATTCTTTATACCAATTTAAAAAACTTGTTTTGTTTGGGTAGAAAATTAGGTCACGGTAGTAAAAAGTGCAACGAATTTGTGTAGTTAAGGATGCAATTTCAAGTTTGGCGTAAAGCCCGCCATGTGCTGGAAGCTAAACTTTGTTCTACTTTTTGCCTTAACTGTTTTGTAAGATAGAGCTTATTGTTGAGCTAAAGTTCTCTCTGGTCACAATAAACCGCAGACTCAGTAAAGGTAATATTTACTCTTGAAAGTGTACGTAACTATGTAGTACAAGAAATAAGTACGTAAGTTGTAGGTAAGAGTATAAGTAACAAGTACTACAAAAGTTGAACTACAAATAATGAACCCATAACAGTTCTCGACGATTCTTGAAAACTAAGCTGAAACTTTCCCCATCATTTTAAATAAGAAGACAAACTCTCACAGCCCTGGTTTGTATTTAACAAAAAAATAATATCAGTACAAATTATACAATACAAGTTGAAATAATATCAGGGTAGGCTAGGATACTGCTTAAGGGTGCGCAGTAGTGGCTGTGACCTTGAATTTCGTCCCATAAGAGCAATGTAAAATCTTGAATTTTCTTGGACACCTCACGCCAACAGTTTTCATAAGATATGTACGAAATAAACTTTGTTTTAAAGTGTATTAAATGTTTTAGTGCCTCCGCTGAGCCAAATGTCCATTTTCTCCACTCATAAAACCTTGACATAAATCCAAAATGTGAACAAACTTTGTATATGAATTTCCTTTTTAATAGTAAACTAATACAATTTTTAAAATAGTAATAAGTGGATCCACTGCAGTGCATTGCCAAGTTTCAAATAAACTTATTTTAAAAGATCTGATGAACATTGTAGACGTGATGTGTCTAAAAAAGTGGGCAACGGAGACACTTCAGTACATTGTAATTTTCCAAATAAAATGTAATTCCAAAAGATTTTATGAAAATTGTGGGCGTGAAGTGCTCAATAAAATGCTTGTTTTTACATTGTTCTTAAGGTACAAAAAATGGCCGACAGGTACTGTGCACTCAAAACCTAAGAAGTTGTACCATCGCAAAAACAAACTTTAAACAAAGGAGACAACTGATTTTTAATTAGCTAAGATGAAAATAATATAATCTAGTTGATCAAGTCAATTGGTATGTAATTATAATCGAGTGTTTGGGCCTAACAAAGGATTCAATTAGACCCAACAATTATCGTATTTCTGTGGCTAATTAAATTTCTAGGGGTGCAATTTACTAAGATTGACTGCTAACACAACCGAACACAATTTACCCGTATTTAGTATATACCGTATATAATGTTTATATAAATAATGGTAGTAAGCTACAATAAGGCGTTTAAATATTTAATAGCTTTTAAAACTATTAACTTTTGAGCTATAAACAAAGAAAATCTGTTGTCTGTTGTGAGTTAAGAGATGTAATGGGTGATGTGCCTAAGTTACATTGTAACCGGCTAAAAATCGTTGAAATTTGTAAACACATGTGGACGAATAAACTGTTATGAAACAAGAGCTAACTCCAAACCGTCAGTAAAATCTCTTATATCTAACCAAAACTGATATTGAAATGATTTAACGGCCAAACAAATATTTTGGGATTTTCAGTAAGAAAAGTCACTCGCTACAGTTTAAATATCGACCAGTCTAAACAATCAAAGACCAAAACTGGTTGGTGAACGATTTCCGAAAAATCCGTTGGTGTTTTGAAATGTTTAAATTTACGTCACTTATGTTGTTTTAGTTCAAATAGATACGAACAAATGAAGTAAATTAAAAACCATATAATGTAGCTTTTTCGGATAACTCTTAGGCTTTCGCGGCCGGTGTCACAACGACAATCTAGTTCTTCCAGTTCACACCGCGTCCAAACTTCATTATTAGGTTGAGATATTTCGGCCTCGCTGTGGAGTACCATCTTCGCTGAAACTGTTTCAGCCAATCAGTGACGATATCAGTGACTAATAGGTGACAGTGCGGCGAGGCCGAAATATCTCAACCTGATCATGAAGTTTGGACGGGGTGTGAACCGGAAGAACTAGATTATAGTTTTTGATAAACCGGTATTTTGGATAAAGTTTAGAAAGGAAAGCTCAGAAGGGACGGGGAAGGGACTGGACTGGAGAGAGAAGGTATAAATGTGCTGGCGCAGGCTGTACTGTGTACGTGTTTGCGGTAAAGGTGAGATTGTCTCCACTCACTCTTATTTATCAAACTGAGTACCTCTCATGCAATGTTTACTTTGTTATCACTCCTTGCAAACCACGTGGCTTTACCAGTTAAAGTACAAAATAAAACACTGTAACAAAAATTCAAGTGTAAAAAATAACGGTTAAAACTAGAAAACCAGGCTATAATTATACACAAGGTGAGCTTATATGCCCCCACCCCCACCTAAACTGTTGGAAAAGGAAATATTTTTTAAACCCATTGAGGAATTTCTTTATTAGATTTTGAGGTTTGTTTTGACGTATTTTGTGGCACCCACCACCAACCAAATACCGGTGGAGGGGAGGGCTCTCCAAAATTGTTTAAATACAATTTCCCTTGGGGCATCTCAAAAGAAAGGTAATTAGAATACAAATTGAACGACGCAAAGAAACATTTTTTATCTCTAATGGATTTTTGTAATACACTTTTAAATATTACAAAATATAGAAACCCGGTTTAAAAATACCACATTTCACATGCAATTCTTTTTAACGAAAATGTGTCTTGAAAATCCTCTGAGGGAAAATCACAACCCTATAACATAATCCCATAGAGTATTTTAAAGATACATTTGTCATAATTGTATGTGAAATGGTGCGTTTTGACCCTGATTTCTTGTACAATAATATTTAATGGGTATTACAAAAAACGAGATAAAAGGTTTTTCTTTGTGTCGTTGAATATGTATTAAAAGGTATCATCTGCTCTTCCGCAAGATCTGCATAATGCATCATTCCTTAGACCAATCACTGTAAGATCTTTTCCTAGTTTCCATCACCCCGTCAAAAGTCCTGTCTAGTTTTTTAAGTTCCAAACAAACATTGGCACTATTACCAAGAAATTGAAAGACAGATGATTCATCAATACCTAAGAGACACCGGTTGTTAGTATTATGAACTTTCACAACTTATCACACTCAATACTCAGCGAAGAAGTTGCTTAAAGCTCCTGGGATCAACTCTTCAATTATCAGAGTGGAAACAATAACAGAGTTCTCTGCTAATCCTGTTGTGCAGGTAAATGTTGCCTTACCTAACAACATTGTAAGTAACACAGCGTTGCTTGCAGGAAACCCTTGCTCCATAATAAGTGACACGTTGTTAAGCAAGTAAAGTTTTCTTGTTATGGGACAAAATTGTGATAAATATTGTGGTGAAATGAAGTACGTGGACAAAATTCTTGTACGTTCGCTACTTTTGATTGATAGCTCTGATACTTTTGCTTTACTATAATCTAGTTCTTCCGGTTCACACTGCGTCCAAACTTCATAATTAGGTTGAGATATTTCGGCCTCGCTGTGGAGTACCATCTTCAGTCACTGATTGGCTGAAACTAAGCTACTTGCTGCCTGGTGTTCTATGTCCGCTGTCAGTTTCAGCCAATCAGTGACTGAAGATGGTACTCCACAGCGAGGCCGACATATCCTAACCTAATTATGAAGTATGAATTATGAAGACACGAATGCCTCCGAGTTAAGTTTACTTTTGCTTAACTTTGCGATGAGACACCGACCACTCTTAGAGGGCATTTACAAGTGAATAGGCCTATGTGATGAATGGTTAGTGTGATGAATGTTTTGATGGATGGTTAGATGTAGTCTTGTTACAAAGTAGGGCCGACTGTTACCCAAATTGGATCTTATATAATCAACAAGACAATAGAAATTCCATTACATTAAATCCTCTTGCAGCTCGTAAGTTTTGTTTTGCATCACATTACAAATTTTAAAGAATCATCTCAAAATAAAGCTTAAAGCTAAAACTTTCTTGTGACTTGTCTCATAATTGTGTGAAACCGCGTGAGGCTAAGTTATGTCCTCTGTAGATGACAACAATTACGTTTACAACTAATTGCGAAACTTTGTAGTACACATGTGAATTAATTTAGGCCTACTATGAGAATTAAATACTAGTAATATACTTATTTACTTTGATACCAGTTGTCTTCATTCGCTAGTTTGTTAACATTTCCAGTACGAAGTTTCATATGTTTAAGACATAAACTTATTAAATTGTTTTCAAGTTTAGACTTTATACGTGTTTTGTGTTTATCGATTTTACTTTGGAAAACTGAGATATTCAAACCGTCTACATGGCAAGACCCAGCCCGGGACCGTGAAATGAGCACCTATCCTGACCCCCAGAACGTTTTGGGCATTTTTTCTCACTTCATATACATATGTATATATGTGTATCATCCCTACAGGTCGCATTTTTTGTCCAATTTTCACCAAGCTAGGTACAAATGGGTTGTTTTGTAAATATCCAGGTCATGTTCATTAACCGAAAAATCGAGCTACCGTAACCCCCTTTTGGAAGGGATTTTCGGTTTAAAAAAGTGGTTTTAATAGTCTAAAAAGTACATTTCATCCGATTTTGATGAAATTTGAAATAAACATGTACTTTTTATAGGTATCCACCAATATACTAAACATAATGAAAATTCATTTTAATAGTTTCAAAATTGCGGCCAAAAAGTGATTTTTGCTATAACAGCGTTAGAAGTAGTCAGATTTCAATAACATTAAAATACATTTTATCTACACGATATGTAATAAAGCTTGCAGAAGTCGGAGGCTAAAGGTCAAAGTGAGGCTGTTAGCGGAGCGAAACAGCGCTTGTTTAAGTATATAAAGCTTAGCCACTTTGCATTAAAGTGTAATTAGGTTGAACCACAATGTAAACTTGAATAAGTACATCTATATAAATAAAATAAGACTTTTGTCTGTACATTGCAAATAATCCATTAGTTTTTAGTTATTCGGTGTTTATATACTTTGCATAGACGGAAACTGGCGTCAAAAAACTCCTGTCCGTCTATCTGTCTGTCTGTCTGTCTGTAACGTTTTTAAGGCATCTTGGACCGCTTATAACTCAGAATCGACTGAAGTTATACCGGTGAAATTTTGTTTAAAGGTCAAGCCCCTTACGCAGTGTGTCTTTAGCTATATTTTATACCCATTTAACATCCACAAAATAAATTGTGAGGGACGAAAGTGGGCACTGAGCACGTTTTTAAGGCATCTTAGACCGCTTATAACTCGAAATCCGCTGAAGCTATGGCGGTGAAACTAAGTTTAAGGGTTAAGCCCATCACGCAGTGTGTCTTTAGCTATATTTCATATCCATAGAACATCCACAAGCTCAAATGGCAAATGACCAAAATGGACTCTGAAAATGCTTTTTTGCATTTTGGACCGCTTATAAATCAAAATCGGCTGAAACTATGACAATGAAACGTTGTTAATCACGCAGTGTGTCTTAAGCTACATTTGAAGTCCATATAACAAAGCGGACTCTAAAAACAGGCGGGATGGCAGGAGTAACTATGACTCTCACAATGTAGCTAACGCTTAAAAGGAGAAGATGGTGAAATAATAGGCAAACTAAATGGGTTATCTGAGGATATTTATAGGAAACTTTTTTTTCTTTAAATTTGCAATGTTCTTAAAATATACACACAGCTATGAAACAAAGCCCCGAGGCGATCGCGGGTACTTTCAGCTAGTACATTATAAATGCATAGCGATTGCAATTGCAATTTGGACTTAGCATTATGAATGGACGTGATAGTCAAGAGCTCTCTAGGGACAATCATGGCTTGGTCAAGCACCAGGAGAATAATTATTGCTTTTGGATTCTAAAGAAAGTACAAGCAAAGGTAATGTTGTGGTAAGTATAGATTGCCCATAGAAGTTAAATGGCTTAGGGAGGAAAATCAACATAGTTGCGGCACCCCAAACATAGATAGCGCTGCGAGCACTACCATCTCTTGCCGTATTTCATTCCCCCCCTTCGGCTCCACATGCTCGAGTTTGTCCGATGTCGATGACTTAATATGACTAAATTACGCGATTGTCAAGAACGAACGAACTTGGGCGTGCATCAGTAGCTCGCTACTTGAGACTCTTGAATAAATTCCCTCGCAGTGTTATCTGTGCTATGTCGATTTTCCAGCCTCAGCCATGTGGAATTTATGTGTAATCTACCAACCAAAACATAATCTTTGGTACATGCAGAAATAATACGTGCGGCAAAGAGTAATCGCGAATTAAAATAAAATAATTATTGAGGTTGAAATATTATAACGGACGATTTTCATCCTTTTTTGTACTAAGAAGAACACCACGTTTATTAAACTAGTTGTTTTATGGTAAACATGAAAAACAAAACAAAAGAGAAACTCATGTGGTTTGGTGGTGAGTGACTGGTCAGCTAACGCTGATCACCTTAGGCTAACTCATTTCCTAATGTTCTGTGTTATGATTAAAAAATATATATATATTTTATGTCCTTGGGCAAAAGAGGTTTGCATTGTTAATATACAACACATAAATAAAAATGGTTATTTATAAACTTGGTATTAATTAATAAATTTGTCTTTAAAATATCATTGAAATAATTGTAATACACACTTGCTGGTAGTTTTGTTTTATTGTTGTTTTGAATTTATTCATATTTTCTTCTTCTTTCATGGTATTCTGAGGGTTTTATAAAGTTTCATTATATTATAGAGGAATAATTTGAAAATTAACGGGACGTTATGGGTAAAAAAGGCATTTAACAAAACACCCTTGGTAAAATATTTCTTGTATATGTAACAATTTTGGTCAACAATTTACAACATTTAGATTTGTTGTTTTTAAGATGATTTTCACCTAAAAAAGGGATGAGATTCTACATCCAGAAAAGTCGTATTCTTCTTTTCACCAAAACACTATGAAAAACGTCCATAATAATAAACTTTAACCTCACAAAATAACAAAATAGTTTTGATATGTCTTTTTTCAAATTTTCATTCAATTTCGGACTCTTTCCCTGACGATTAATGCATCAGACAACAACCACTAAAACAAACATGAAGCATTGTTTTCCTAAGAGTTACAGACAGTGGAGTGGGATAGTGGGGATATCCTCCCCATTGTAGAAAGGACAGAACACAATGCTGGAACATCTATCAGTTGGATAATTCACTACCTCTCTCTCCAGTCTCTACTGTCTTGTGAAATACCTCGCTGTAATGTGTGAGGTGAATAAGATACGAGCATCTTCCTTCCTCTACCAACACTGTGTTCTTAATGTTTTGTGTAAAAATTATTGTATCTTGACTTCAAGTTATTATAAAATTAAATAGATAAAAAATACTTGTACAGTAACATTCTTTACTTAATTTCATAACAACAATAATAAACATCAGAACAGTTTTCCAACTAATAATTAAACATATGGTTTCTTTAGAAATAATACATAGAGATATAACAATCTTCCCCATGGAAAAGGGTTTCAGGCTTCATAAATCAATACGAAATGGTTTTCTTATAGTTCTTGTTGACCTACGTAGTGTTGGTTCATTGACTTTTCTTGGGGTTGTTTCAATTTGTGGTTCTGGGATTTTGTCATGCGTACTTATGGCTGGAGTTTGAACATCCTCAGATTCTTCTAGGCCAGTTTGTTTTTGAAAATCTTTGTCACTTTACGTGTATGTTTGTCACCTGAGATGCTTTTGAAACACACCGAAGCTAAATTACCTTTGATACCACATTTTGAGCAAGTAACATGTCTGACATTGCAGTTGTTCGCTCTATGGTCACTTTTGCCACACCTGAAACATTTACCTTGAAGTGATTGTATAAGGCTTTGTCTCTCTGGTGGTGATTTGAGCAAAGTAGTTTGTTTGGCCACAACCTTATTGACTGGTTGCGTAAGAAGTGTATGGGGTGTAAGCATTTCATTGCCAAGTCTAGAAGATTCCATGGCCAAAGCTATTTCTACTGCCTTTTGTAAAGGTAGTTTCTGTTCTTGAAGTAATCTTTCTTTGATTTCGTTGTTATGTAAACCTCGAATAAACTGTGTTCTTAGATGTATATCAATGTTGCTAACCTTACAACTGGAGCAATTAAAATTGCAATGTAGTGTGAGTTTTCTCAGTTCTTTCAAAAGGTTGAGACTGATTCTCCTTGTAGCTGTACTCTATTGTAAAATTTATTCTGTTCAGAAACTTCATTTGGTTGTGGACATAAATAGTTCTTTAATAACTCTACTAAGTCATCATAAGTCTTAGACTTTGGTAAAACTGGAGATGTAAGATCTGTCAAGAGTTGGAAGTGTTTGGGACTCAGACAACTTATTAATATTTGTACCTTCTTTTTGTTTATGTCCTCTCCTGTCCCCTGCAGTTCATTCATGTCCAAGTAATTTTTAAGCCTTTGTTAATATGTGTTGAAGGTTTCATGATTTTCATCAAAAGTTTCCAACTTGCCTATTGGTAACTTTTTTGTTGTAAATTAGTGGGTTCATTTGTATTTGTATTTTGTTGAAGGAATTGTAGTAGGGCAAGGTTAATGTCTTCACTCGTCGCCATTATTGTATCTTGACTTCAAGTTATTATAAAATTAAATGGATAAAAAATACTTGTACAGTAACATTCTTTACTTAATTTCATAACAACAATAATAAACATCAGAACAGTTTTATAACTAATAATTAAACATATATGGTTTCTTTAGAAATAATACATAGAGATATAACAAAAATAAATATAAAATATTCTCAAAAGAAATTTGCGTTGACAGATAGCAATACGTAAACATAGCCGACACGTAGCCACAAGCGCTACTATGAATCTCCGCGAATTTCCATGAATCTTCCTTCCTCTTCCAACACTATGTTATATGTATTTTCAGCTCTTGAGGTATTCGACATGGCATTGCTATTTCGTTTAGTGTTAGCAAAGATTATGTTACGGTCGGTAGATAGCGCAGGTAGATGCCGAATGACTGAGGCAGAAAAATCAACATAGTTGCGGCAGCCCAAGCACAGATAGCGCTGCGAGGGGATCTTTGAAGAGTCTCAAGTAGAGACACTGACGCACGCACAAGTTCGTTTGTCCTCAAAAATCACACAATTTGGTGACATTTAAGTTATTGATGTCGGACTTCAAAAATCATGTCAACCGTAAATAATAACTTTTTTTAGAAAACCTCTAACTTTGTAAAACGTCATTAAGGGCTTCAAATAGCAAAATGATATTGTAACTTGTTTTTACTAGTGCTGCAGCCGATACTGATTAAAATTGATTTGCTTATTTGATTATAAAACTATTTAGACACTCCTACACATAATTGCTTTACTGATCCCTACACTTGAAACAAAAGTAGCAATGCTATTTAAGATTATGTTTACTTTCACTTTTACCATTCATTTAACACGTTAAAGTTAAATAAGTTTGGTGTGAACGAACCTTTGTAATATTGAGGTTTCATATGACGTTTGGATTTGCAAGTTTATGTTTACACTGTTTCCAAACACAGACCATACGCTCGGTTTGGCAAACAATGTTTCATTGTTATGACATGTTACCCAAAGTTGCCATGCTTACAACGTTAGGTGATTGAAACTTTACACATATTAACAGATGTACAAAATCTTTTATATGTTGGTGTTAGATTTGAAGTATTTTATTGTGCCTTGCTGATTAATTATATGTATTTTTATTTATTTTATAAATGTATGGAACATTTATTTTACGGTTTTAAAGTATGTTTTCCTCCTGTTGGCATTTACTCTTTTCTCAATTCATGGCAATACGGCGGTGGTATTCATGGCAATGGCCTGGCCAAAAGCCGGCTGTTTTTATTCATTTAAAGATAGCGTCTGTGTTGGCGTTCAACCCAGGAACGCATGGGTGCCTTGGTCGAGGGTGTTAAAGATGGGCAATATGTAAGAGGCGTATTTGATTGTTATCTGAGATAATCTATCTGTTTGGTACTGTAAACATATTTATTATATGTACTATATGTGCTTCTTATCAACATATTTATTATATTTATACATTACAATGGCAGTTCATTTGTTGTACAGATAATTATTATTATTGGTCAGGAAAATCAAATATCAATAGAAAATAACTTACTTTATTACGACTTATTTACACATCGAACATAGATACAAAATTAGCCTAACATCGACAGACAGGCGTCTACATGAGGTCATCAGAGTAGTGCACGGCAGTGGTGGTCTTCTTGTGCAGGTGGTTGAGAGACTTGAGAGAGAGGTTGGGTTCCCTGCGTGAGCTCACGTAGGTGGAGGATGTGTTGAACCGGTTCAGGTGCGAGTGGTCGTGGCTGGAACTGGCACTGTGGTACTTGGGGGGTGAGACGTGCAGGGCAGCGCAGAACCCAGACCGGAACCTACAAACCAGTCAAGTCCAAGTGAGCAAAGTGTGAGTGGTTGGTTGCTGCTTTACTCGTCGAAACTGCAAGGCGGCGTTGAACCCTTTGCGGAACCTAGAACAGGAGACAGCTGGTGAGTTGAGGTAGAGAGTTCATATAATCATATGGTGGCCGTAGTCAAGTGGTAGTGCGTGCTTCGCTCCAAATCGGCCCGGGGTCAACTCCTGGAGCTGCAGTTACAACGGTTTATGGTGGCCTCTTTCCGTGGTTACCAAGCCGTTGGTTCATTCCATCTGTCATTGTAACATATGACCCAATCTGGGAAACAGTCGGCCCTAGTTTTTGATAAAGCTCATCATCCATCAAGACACCCATCACACTCACCCCATATTCACTCATCCCATATTCACCTTAAAATACACTCTAGTAGTGGTCGTGTCTCAAATCAAAGTAAAATAAATTATCATACAGGCTCGCTGCTTGAATCTGTCACTAATAATGGTCTTATGGAAACTAATAATTCTCTTATCAAGAGTGTTTTAGCGGATTTCCTTTAGAAATGAGATATTAATGAGTAAGACCATGAAATGAGCACCGATCCTGACCCCAGAACACGTTTTGACCAAACTTTTTCCAAACTTTATATACACATGTGTTTATAACTAAAACTATCAAAGCATTTCGATTTATATATAAGGCTACAGGTGTGTAGAGGATTATCCTTACAGTTTATAATCAAGGTATAGCTTTCTTATAATCAAGTTCTACTACTTATCTTTCTCGAAAAGAGGCAAGCATCTAGTAAGCGCAAAATGTATTACAAACACAGAAAACGAACTACGTAATAATTTCTTAACGTTTTTCAAACACATATAAATTTAAGGATTCTCAAGACGAATCAGTAACAAGTCACTAAAAGACTCGTTATACCGCCTAGAACAGCTGTTATCTAAGAAGTAAAGATTCTTGAATGAACAGAGCGAGGTTTATAAAATAGTTAACAAGATTTACGGTTCTCCATTTCAGGTATAATAACGACAGAGTGGGAGGACTGGCTCCCATCCAAAACTGCTTAGACAGATAAATCGGGCGAGTGCTGAACGCATTTTGATGGCTTGGTCAGCCTACGTGCACAGGTGTCTGCGTGAACCCCTGCGTGTAGCTTTGTAACTCTCATCTCGTCACACTCTGTATACTTATCTGACGAGTTAAATATTTAAGTACGGCTTAAATATTTCATGTTTGGGTTTTTATTAAAGCACAAAAGCCATAAACATTAGAATTTCACAATATGTATGCAGCTGAAACAGAATAGAAACAAAATACTCGGTGTACCATATAAACAGAGGTCCCCAGCGCTTCATTTTCGTATGTATGTGTGAATGTGTTTTTGACTTAAATAGTTATGACAGTAAAACTAATGCACCGATTTTCACCATACCTTGGTCAAATATTTAAAATTCCATTTTCTAATTAAGAAAAACAATTATTTAATTTAACCTTCAAATTTCAAAATGGCGATAGCCTAAAGCTTTCAAAATTAAATTTCTCCAAAACGAGTACTTTTACGGACAACAATTTTAAGTGTATTTAATTGCCTTCCTAAAACAAACACTTTGGAATTAATGAGAAATAACAAAGTGTTGTAATCTCTGTCTTACCGAACAATGACCGCCATACTCAGCCAACAATGACAGCCCTGTCAGCTAACGCAAAAACAATGGAACTGACTACATTATTTTGATTGGGAGTTTAAATTCGTATGGACATCTCTACAATCAATGATAAGTCGTTTCCGGTTAAGCTACCTTGTCGAAGGTCGTCATATTGAACAGCACTCGCACGGACAAATAAATTAAACTTTGATGCCCTCTGTTTAAGAAGATAAATGAACATTTCAATGAATTGCATATAATAAATCAAATTAACGCGAATTTATTAAAAAAACTAATTAATTAAACGTTGGAATATGACTATAGATATCTCTACTGATTACAAAACCAAACTTATTTTGGCATTCAATTCTTCAAACGGGATTTTTAGAACGCCTTTGTAAGCGGGCTCATTTTAATTCTGTCCCTCGTTTCAAAAGGCTGCGTGAAATCCAGCATTTTGCGAACTTAAGCAGATTAAAGAGTGAATTACGTCTGTTTCTCGTTATGGACACTGGCGACGGAAAGTCACTAGACACCGGCGTAGAGAACCGCGGGCTTTAGTCTCATAAGTGCAACGATCTTCATCGTGAATACGCCAAATTACAGGCGAAAGAATGCTCTTCGATATGAATATAAAATAACCTGTCCACAAATAGTGTGCGTTTTAGAATTTTAGAACGGAACTTAATTTAAAAATAGACTTTGTAAATAAACTTACTTGGAGTTCATCCAGCAGTATATGACCGGGTTGTAGCATGTGTGTGACATGGCGAGCCAGTGAAAGCCGAACCACAGGAAAGGCAGACCACTCCAAGACCCCAGGCTTTCAGGGTTCCGTTCCCACACAATCTGTCAACAGTTTGACACCAGTGATCAGTAATGTTATGGTCAAAAACCCTTAAGAATGTGTTTGTAGTGTCCTGAAGTTTGTTTTGACGTACTTTGCGTCACCCACCCCCACCACATAACCGTGGGGGGAAGCCCCCATGCGAACCTCCCCTTGTGGCACCGTAAAAGAAAGGAAGTTTTATCACCTATTCAATGAGACCTCTTTTCCGTCAACTACTATTGTACTATTGGACAGTTGTATCTGGTTTTTCTCTGATAGCCTCTTTTTGGTTTGGGGAGAATTTAATTGCCACAATTAACTAATATTCCCTTTTTTAGATTGGTGGCCACTCTCCACCAGCTAAGAACGCACGGTGTCTTGTCCTGGCTACTGAAGATAAATTTGGAAAACAGTTTTGCCATTTTTAGCTAGACTTAGTGTGTTTTAAAGCTTTTTTGATATAAAGATGAATAGAAAACTGTAAAAATCAAATAACATGAAAGGAAAACTGAACAAATGAAACATTTTAAATTTATGAAGACACATTAAAACTGTTCAACAAAAATACAACCCTAAAAGGATTGAGTCTGATGATTAGTGTCAGAGAAACAGCGTTTCTACCAAAGCTGTCAAATTGAAAACATTATGATAACGTTCTCAAAACTCTTCTTGCTCATCCTCAGGAGTCATGACCCCATACAACAAGAAAAACTCCGAGTTAATGTCCCAAATATATACTATAAAAAAACACACATTCTGTATAATACAGTAACTCAGCCTATACGTAGCTTTCCTAACAAAAAGAAAAAAACCAACTTAGACGTCAGGTAAAGCTATTTTATAGTGTGATTAATATAGTTTTATTTTGTAACTGAACCATGTTTGTAAGTACTTATAATACCTTAAAGTAGTATTTCATATTTGTATAGTTATTTTGTTGTATGTATACATTGTTTTAGGTTTTATGATTATTCGGAAATAAACTTAATTTTCATTCATCCACTCAATCATTCAATTTACTCAGATTTTAAATTGGTTATTGTAGGTTTTTAATCAAATTTTATTAATACACTGCTATTTCAGACCATTATCAATTACATTTGTTATTTGAAAACAACTGCCATCGATAATGTTGAAATCAACAAATCTGCAAAAAAAGCGTGGAGGATTATCAACTTGAATAAGTAAAATCATTTCAAATTAATGGTTTAAAGATAGATAGTCCATCAGATGTTGCAAAGAATTCAACCGCTTCTTTGGTGAGTTGCAATAAATATTAGAAACAGCGTTGGGAATGTTGGTTCTCCACATTTCTAATATAAATATTTTTCTATGTTTCTTATAATTTCAACAATTAAATCATTACCCGCTAAAAGCTCAAATAAAACCACAATGCTTGTCTTTCCGACTGTTTTGTAGTTTCTTAAAAGCTCACAAAAACTAAAAGCTATGGTTTTAGGAGGTTACGTTATAATAAGAGCAGGCATTGTATTTTGATCTTTCCATTTTGACTGTGTTCATTCAATTTTATTGTACACAGCTCACTTTATAACCTTGCAAGGTACTCAACAGGTTCAAAGGAAACCATTATATTAATAATGCGTAGGCAGTACCACAATCAACATAGTTTTTTGTTTTGTGATTTGTTTTGTCAAATTTAACACTGACGTTTAGAATATGAATTTTATTCTGCAGAATCAAAATTACGTTAGGGATTATTTAAAGTACAACATAGTTTGGTAACCAATATAGGTTGGGATATCATAGACTTGAAATATCTCATAAATTACCGTCCCACTTACAACTCATTATTTTTAATTCAGCCAACTAATGTTGAGAACTTTCAATTAACTTTGTTTTTGAATGTTGAAAGTATTTATTCATTTAAGAACATAGTTATGTAAAACTAGTTACTGTATTGACATCATAATACTGTTTTGTCATTCTGCTAAACAGCTTGTTTATTTAGCTGGTTCAACGAGTTTGTTTTTGATTGTTTTGAAATTTAACACTGACGTTTAGTAAATCAGTGCAACAGCTGTTTCTTCAAAACATTATAGCCTAATTCAAACTGTTGAGCTCAAAACAATGTTTTTGTCATTCTGTTCTGAAAACAGCTTCTTTAGAAACATGTATTGACAGTGCTAAAGTGTCACTTTTTCACCCAGGACATTTTACTCCCGAAAGTGTCTTTTCGATCCTCGGTCATTTAACATCCTTGGCTGCGCCTCGGACGTTAACTTGACCTCATGTCAAAAATGGTCACTTTATGACCTAGTGATGAAATATACTATTACTTAATTAATTGTTTATAATATTAAAACATTTCTTGACATTTATTTCTCATAATTATTTGCATCATGACAAAATATATCGTTCATCACTCGGCTCGAAAGTGTCTTTTTGACATGAGTTCAAGCTAACGTCCGAGGCGCAGCCGAGGACGTTAAATGACCGAGGTCTTCCTAAAGTGTCACTTTAGGACCTAGTGATGAAATATACTATATTTTAATTTAAAAGTTTCAACGGGACACTAAACTTCCGTTTTGGGGTTTTCACCCTCGGGACCGTTGAAGTTTGTAAGCAAATCAGTGAGGCTTTTGGGAAGAAAACATCTGGCAAACACAAATACTTTGGAAATCTTACAGTAAAATGGGAACATATACGAAAATGAATAGCTAGAAACAAATAGCCAGGACACATCACTAATATAAAACTAAGTATATGACACAGATTACTACGGAAAGTCAATAGCCTAGTCAATAAAAGGTTAATGTTGTTTCGTTCGGGCCTTATCTTGTGCCTATACTTGGTCTATTCGGTGAAAGAGGTCTGTATACAGTTCACACTACCAATTAGAAAGTTAGACAGTTTAACCTATAACTATATCCTAGGCTTCCAGTATCACACCGCGTCATAAAACTACCACTAACGTTTCGCCCATACTATGATGTGGCATCCTCAGTCTCAGCTGTGTCACTGAGGATGCCACATCATAGTATGGGCGAAACGTAGTGGTAGTTTTATGACGCGGTGTGATACCGGAAGCCTAGGATATAGTTATGACTCCGGCCGCTCAAGCCTACGTATTAAGAAGTTTAACCTATAATGAACGTTGTTAGTTTAATGTAAACATGTTAAGGTTTAACGAGTGTAGTTTAAGCTAACTAGATTATGGGTTTAACCGACGAAAGCTTAATGCGTCACCCAACCCTCACTTTGCGAACAGATATGTTAACAGCTGTTGCAAGAACAATATTATTTTACTTTCACGGTGGAGTGTATATTTTAAATCAAGCGTGCTTTCATGTTTTTAATCTATTTACGTTGGTCAAGCGAATGTTTGTTCTGGAATATTCTGAAACGCGTAAAGGTCGGAGCAGTTTAAACATCAAAGTGACAATATTCTCTTTCTGTTCACATGTCAACGAAATGTTATATTTTTACTTATGTATCTTTATTTGAAACTCTTTGTTTGAAGTTTGTTGTTGATGATGGAAGAATTCCCGAGTTTATACTATTATTGCGGACATTTTGATCGTTAGTGAGCAAGATGATCACGATATTTCGGGATCTGTAATCTGATCCCGTCTTCAGGTGAAAAGTAACTTAAAACTCAACACTGAGCATTAGAAAGTTCTAATCGATGTTAGAATGTTTTCTAATGTTCTGTGTGGTTTAGGTTACTTTTCACCTGAAGACGGGGTCATATTGCAGATCCCGAAATGTCGTAATCATCTTGCTCACTAACGATCAAAATGTCCGTAATAATAGTTTAAACTTTATTTGGAAGTTGAACAAAAGTCTGGTTGTGAGTAATATAGGACTGTGTCGAAATAATGATTTCTAATAAAAATTTGACATAAACGAGGGAAAACTGCTATGTTAAAGGACAACAAAATATTAGTCCACTGTGCGAATTTCAAAGGAAACATGTAAAATGACAGTGAAGTAGTAACTGGATTATTGCCCATTACTGTGGCAACGAGGAAAGCCCTTTGAACAAAGTGAAAGCTAGAAGTAATTTACTTTTCTGAGAAATTGTCGTGCATTGGAGAGAGTCGTGCAGACCAACCTTCAAAAATCTAAAACTGTTGACATTACTAAGATCTAAAGCTTGCGGTCTACACCACGTCACAGTTGAAATACGAGCTAAAATACTCGTATAAATACTGCTAAACGTTTCAACGTCGCTGTGGAGAGTCATCCTCATTAGCTGGTTGACTGGCTGAGACTGGATTGGTTGGCCGTGGCGTCCTCTTTCATACCCAAGCGATGAGAGGGGGGCTGTCACCTGATTGGCCGAAGTTGACATTACACTGTCCCTATATTTTAGAAACGTGTATTTTTTCAAATGTAAATGCGACCTCGTAAGAGGCATAGATGTAGAGTATACTCTTATGAAACCAGACACAGGGAGAACTATCGAACTGGGAGACACAGAACAGTGGCTCATGGACGTTTGGCCTCATTTCCAAATTCAATCAAAAGTGCCCCCGAGCCAAAGCTTTCAAAGCGATCAGTTTTGTTCGCAGAAGAATTTTACTGTTCAAACGAATTTATAATATAGAGACTCAGAAAACAAACAGGCTGACACAAACAGACAGGTATACTGGGAAATTTCGAGTGAACGGGAATAGTACGAATTTAAGTTGGAAAGGATTTGAATGGATGCCAAATTTTGGACCAAATAATGGACGATTAAGATACACGCTTGTAAACATATCTATTCAATAAAATATTTATTTGTTTATTATTTTGTAGGCAAAAAATGTAACCCACTGTATTTCAATTCCATTGCAATCCCAATTCTTTCCCCGCTATTATGTTTTACAGCATTTCAAATATATTCCTATAGTTACATATGTTATGTTACACTATTTAAGTACGGTACTTACATTTAGTATGTTCAACGGTAACCAACAGATAGTGAACACGACCACCACAGTCACCATCATCTTGATCATCTGAAACATCAATGAGAATACTTTTAAAATTATAATAATTTATTACGACGGAAATTAGTTGTATAGACAAAACAGAAGTTTTAAAAGCAGACAAAATCAAGCAAATATATTTTAAATCAATTATTAAACACAGTAATCGAATCTAAATTCTTTAGGGTGTAGATTTAAAATAATATAGAATAACTTTCATAATTAGGTAATAAATATCTGGCATGAACCACGTAGTCACGTGTGTATGAGGATAACAACCTGAATGAATTCATGGCAAAATTCGTCAAAGCAATGAACTATTTCAGGACTAGGTGAAATTCTGTACCTTTTTACTAGCCTATATCAAAGATAATGTATGGTAAGGAGATAGCGTATAGATGCCACATAGCTGAGGTATGGCCTACAAAGAATTTATTCGTGATTGAGTTAGCGCTTGCAATAATTATTGTTATTGACCTTGTATTTTAACAAAGTTTACAATTCTACATAATTTTAGTATTAAATATTAATGTTTAAATGTCTTCTTAAAATATTAGTCTATTATCAAAAGAATTAATAATGTTGTTTTATTTTCAGGTATGTACTCCTTGTTTACGCTGTCCCGGTGGGTGGTGAGTAGTGTTTGTCTCTGTATTGAATTCGTAGAAACCAAGACCCTTATGAGTGTAATATGAATATGATTTAAAATTATTTAAAACGAGTGTACAGTATATTCACGAATGAAGTCAATTTAATATTCAACAGTCATATACTAGATGCTCTTTACCAAATGTACATATTTTTCAGATCACAAATAAACAAAGAGATATTCCTGAGAAAGGAAAGGTGCGTTCAATTTTGTAAAGAAAGGGTAATGGCCACCTACTCTTTGCTGGAAAGAGACATGAACTGAGTTTATTGCTGGACATAATAATCCTTTAGAATTTTACCAACAACAGACCTTTTCCTTTTGTCCGCTCACTGTTTTGTATATTTCAAAACATTGCAAGTTTCAACTACCCTAATATTACTCAAAGCAAAGGAGGTAAGAAGATTGCGCATGAATGCCACATGGCTGAGGCAGCAAAATCAACTTAGGCAGCCGAAGCACAGATGGCACTGCTAGCACTGTCGTCTCTCACCGTCTTTCTCCCCCCTCGGCAAGATGCACTACATATGCAGGAAACCCAACATAGTTGCGGCAGCCGAAGCACAGATAGCGCTTCCATCTCTTGCCGTCTTTCTTCCCCCTCGGCTCCTCGTGCTCGAGATTGTCCGATGTCGATGACTTAAATGAGACCAAGTCGGGCCATTTTCGAGAACAAACGAACTTGCGCGCGCGTCAGTGGCTCTGAGAATCTTACAGACGCGTTCTGTGCGTGGGCTGCATAACTATGTGAGCTGTCTGCCTCAGCCACTCGTTACGCTATCTACCTACCGTAACATAATCTTTGTCCATACTTTTAATTCAGGATATCCTTTAGACGTTATTAAAGTTCACTGGCACAACAGTAATGTAAAAGTAGTTGTACCCTAATCGCTAAGGAAATTTGAAGAGAACATTTCTGGACCGAGCCGGGATTCGAACACGGATAGGTATGCTTACCATTACACCATCCGGCCCACCTATTTATGTCCCTAAGTTACAATCATATTTAAATCTGAATGCTCACCCGAAACATGTGACTGTCACCAACAAGCTGGTAATACAAACCATAGTAACGTTATTAAAATTGCAGTAAATCAGTATTTATGTAAAGGTTATCTGTCATATGCTCCTAGAGCTCACAACAAAATTGGACTACATAAAACAAGTAAAAGTTAAGGCCTTAAGTGCAAAAACGCTCTCTTGGCTTTTAGATAATGTCGGAGCTCAGACTGCACAAAAACTCATCACTTAGTTTGTTGACCTAGCCGTTGTTTTGCAGCCAATTGTTTGGGTTTGAGAGTCTATTTATCTTTGTTAACCTCCGCAACTTTTATACACAGATAACGGGTACATAACTCAACTCAGTTTTGTATACAAGTTTCATAAAACAATGCTGTCCTAGACCGTATACATGAGATCGTGTTCATCTTGTGTTAGTTTGTAGCTACAGTCCGTTATGTTCAGACTAAACCTCGACTAAGAGGTCTTCGTCTACGGCCGATTTTTAATCCTTTAGTTAACCTATAGTTAACATTTAGTTAACTGTCGATTCCAGTAAATTCCAAATGGCTTTTGACATATTGCAATGTTTCCTTTCACACAGAAGTTGTATTTTAAAAATTGGGGGCCCCTCCCACGGTTTTCGGGTGGGAGGTGGTTAGCGCAAAGTACGTCAAGACAACTTTTAGAATGTTATAAAAACATTCCCTAAAAGGGTGTTGAAAATATTTCCTTTTTCAAAACTTCAGGGGGCATTCAAAACTCAACCAGTATAGGTCTGACGTTATATTTATTAATTTATCTATTGAAGTATCTAAATTTACAGCTACGGGTCGTAATGTCCCAAAACAGCTATCTTAACAATAAAAATGATAATAGTATAACGTCTAAAAATAAATTATACGTATAAACAATTTGCTAGCATATTCAGCTAAAATACAAACTAAGACACAAGTTTACACTGTATGTAATAGGACAAACTAACAGAACTTTCACTTAACTCACAACTAATAAAGTACTATAATTTAATCCTACAATAAGTAGTAACAAAAAACATTAACAAATAAGGTTGCTATATTTCTTTAAAAAACCACTTAAGTTATCATAAAATATATCTAGTTCGGATTTATTATCATTTAAAATCCATAAGGCTTTGAATAAAAGAAATTTATAATGTGAAACGGTTTTACACCTTGGTAGTGAAAATAAAAAAATCTCTTTAAAGTACGATCAGGAACATTCAAACTTATACAACCCAACAAATAAGGACTATCTATCGAACCATTTTCTATTTTATGCAATTTATATCTAAAAGCAGCAACTTATATAGTTAGAAAGGCTCAATTTTTACTGCTATTCAATTCAAAATATATTTCATAATAATTAATTATAGTTCTATTTGAAAACCCATTTGAAATTTCATTTGAAATACGGCGTAGGCTTTTCTTCAGAATATTCAGTGAACGTCTTAACGTTAGGTTTATCTTCTCCATAAACCACTCGTGTTCGTGAGCAGTTTTGGGTGGATGCCAAATTTCCTCCCCCTACTTATGACTAATAACAAGTGAATTACGAGCAGTAATTTTGTTTTTAGGGGCTAGCTTTTCTCCCTAAATGTACTGCGTTAAAAGTAACTTATGCTTTGTCATACATGGTATTTTTTAACGTGGTGGATCTATGTATTTTATTAACTAAATTAATTGATTACGTACCACACTAGACAGGTCTTTAAATCAACCGTTAACTCACAATTAATTGATTATACCATTATGGTTTATAATTATGTTCATGTATCTTTATCATTCTTGACAAGTGGAAGATCATGTTACTTAACTAAATGTCAAGTTAATAAGTAAAATACAATCTTAATTTACCAGCATACTATTAAAACTAACAAATAAAATCTTTTAAAAGTCTTTGAATACGGGCGGATCCTTGGCGGGTTGGAATCGTGCGCGACTCCGGAGTTGATCACTCCGCTGGCGCGGGTTCGATCCCCGTAGTCACCACTTACATTAGTAACGTGACTATACGGTAACGCTGGTTAAAGGTCGAGGTTTAGTGGTAGAGAGGACATTGTAGTCCTAACTTCGTCTCATTAAACACGACAAACTTTACATTTTTTTAATTAATCCAAACAGACACAAAATAAATAAAACTGATGAATCCTAAGGTACACCTCTAATCCAAAACAGCTGATAACTTCTCTGGTTTTGTTTGCCAAATAAGAATATTGCATGGGTAAATTGCTCTTCTTAATATCCTCGCGAACTGTACTTCTGAACAATCTCAAACGTTTAGTAACAATACAAAATATTTTTAAACTTGAGCTTAACTATCATTTAGTTCTTCCAGTTTACATCTCATCCAAACTTCGTAATTAGGTTGAAATATTTCGGCCTCACTGTGGAGTACTATTTTCAGTCACTGATCGGCTGATGGTACTCCACAGCCAGGCCGAAATATTTCAACCTAATTACGAAGTTTGGACGCGGCGTGAACCGGAAGAACTAGATTATAGTTGTGACACCGGCCGCAAAATCCTAATAGTTTAGTTCAATTAACCTCCTTTAACTTTAAAAAAATTCTTTTTGGGTTTCGTACGTGTAGAACGCCTAAGTTCTGGAAAAAAAATACTTTATAGGTTCTCAAAATTGTTTTAACCGTTTTAATTTGAGTATAATGTCTAGTTATAACTTTTACGCAGTATGTGCTGTGTAAGGATGTGAAAAGGTGGTCTGCATATTTTATCGAAAATCAATCTACCTCTAGACCTTTAAAAGACTCATTCATGACAAGTACGGGCTGGCGAAAAGCCGTCTGTTATATCAAGACAGCGTCTGTGTTGGCGTCCAGCCCAGGAACGCTTGGGTGCCTTGGACCGGTGGGAGGGGAGCTCAGGAAAGTTTTAAAATTGACAATGTAAAATAAGTCTTTTAAAATAAAACCTGTCAGTGATTTCACTATAATTTATAACTGACTTTGTCTGTCGAATTCTATACAAGTTTAATGACGATAAAATATTTTAATTTTGATTTCAGAATTGATTTTTATAATCTACCTTTTCTTCCCTCTATTTTTAATATCGATAGTGTGTAACATGTTCTAATATGAGTGAGAGATATTGATTGAAAACATTGCATTTTGATACATTTAATTTCTTGAAACATCATTGACCCTGCCATTGTGCGGCAAGGCAAAGGCTGTAAAGTAGTGTTTTGTTTCAAGTGAAGTAGAGCCGACAGAAGTTGGCGACTATCACACAGCGTGATTGGAGACGACAATCAAGTTTAAGTGGAAAAGTTAGAATGAAAGAGGCTTTGTGAAGAGATTCTCGGTTTGAAAGTGACAGACATGTGAATAAGAGCAAAGTTGCTGAGCTTCAACTGTCAGTTTCGTTCTGTGAAACACAACTTCACAACGCATTGTTTGGGAACTCTAATGTTTTGTACACATAAATATTAAGAATTTAGAGAAAAATGTATGTTGTTTGAAGTTTATCAATTGAACGAAGTCTTTTAGGGGAAAAGTAAAAGGTAAAGTTTGTCTTGTTTAACGAGGCGAAGTTAGGACTACAAAGTCCTCTCTACCACTCAACCTCGACCTTTACCTAGCGTCACCGTTTAGTCACGTTAAAAATTGTAAGTGACGTGACTGCGGAAATCGAGCCCGCGCCACCGGAGTGATTAGCAAATTCATCAAAACTGTGCCAGACAAGACAATCATACTAAAGCCGATGTTTTTGAACGGAAGATAAACTTAGATTTTAACCCATCCCTCGTCCACCGGAGAGGAGAATCAATACTCCGTTATTTAAGTGGTAACCTTGGGTTCTTGTTTAGTTGACTAATCCTCTTAATGATGTTTTTAAAAAGATATGCTATTTAATAAAGGGTGATTCACAAGTTATCAGAACTCTTTCTAAAGAAAAATAAACGCCTTACCTTCCGCTTACTCCTGGCCATGCGCTGGTCCCTGGAGTTCTCCGCCTCGCCCGGGGGACGCTTGCCCCACACCACCACCGCGATGCAGGAGTATGTGAAGATCAACACCATCAGAGGAACCACATACTGCATCACTAGTAGTGTCATACTGTACAACTCTCGCATCTCTTCACTTTCCCACACCTCGTGGCATAGTCCTCTGTAACAAACGTGAAACCAATTTTATTGTAGGTAGATAGCGCATAGGTGCTGGGTATAGTTGAGGCAGCCCACGCCTAGAATGCGCTGCGAGGGAATCAGTTTTAGCCCGAGTATGACGCTCGTGCAAGTTCGGTTGTGCTCAGAAATCAAAAGCCAAACTCTTTATTACTGTTTACTATTGTTAAAATTATTACAATTGTACAGAATAAGTCATTTATAATTATTTGATTAAATGTTTGACACTCACGCTACAAATTCCCATTCATACTTACAATATTAGTACAACATTTAATCGCCAATATGCCCCAATCCAGTTCAGGTGTCATTCCTAATTCGTTGGTATATCCCAAAAATATTTAAAGAGGTTTTCAAAATTTATATAAAAACAGATATAGGATAAGAATAAAATCCCAATTCAGTTCAATAAACTCGCCGACGCTGTAAAACTGTAAAGACGTTAGACAACGTTTAAGACTTTTAACGCTTGGAGCGAAGGTGTTGTTTTGATGCAATCTGGCAATCTGTTGATCTAATGAGCACCTACCTGGGAGGGCAAGTGTTCATCAACTACCGTCTTCTGTCTCCCAGTTTGGCAGTTTTATCTGCCTTAGTCCCATACCATGTATGTCTCGGCCCCTTGTCATCGCACATTTAGCCAAAAAACATATTAATGTTTCTAGGATATAGATATTTGGCAAAGTCAACAGTTTTAGTTTTTTTAAAGGGTCTACAGGACTGTCTAAAGTTAATTTTAGCAATCATCCGAATTTCTTTTTTTTACCTTTTCCTGGTATATAAATAATCTTTGAAACTGATAGCTAGCACAGGTGCCCCATGGAAACATATTTCTAAATCAATATGCAGAACTCTGCTTAGAAATCCTGCCCTCGTAAACAGTTTCATACCGTAAACGGCAATTAATAGTTAAGATAATTAAGAGGAAATTTAACAAGCACTGACGATAATTACGAAGATTAATCTCTTAACACGTAAAGTAGCAATAATTGGCAGAAGCCCTTCTCGAAGTAGTGTTCGTGGAAACTTTCTGAAGTGAGGTATTAATTGAGTTATGTTTCTGAAGATTTTAACTTACATCAATATTGGTAAACTTTCCAAAGAAGTTAGAAATATTAAGTTAATGTGCTGGAAAATAGGTTAATCGTAAGACATAAACTTTGTTCTCTAATTGCGTTTCTTGTCGATTGAGAGAGTTTATTTTAAAAGTGCACTAAAACAACACTTTGGTTCCTTCGAGTAATGATCAGTTGTAGAACTTCTTACTAAACAATGACAGCATTTCAGTTGTTTTCAAAAGAAATTTGAAGTTCATGCGATTTTAGCTTTGATTTATATTATATTATTATATATAAGTCAATTAAATATGATGGGTAGCTTGAAATAGCAGCATTTTTGTCATCATTAATACGTAAAAAGTACGTATTTGTTTAATTAACTATAAGTACAATTTTTAAAAATGGAAATGTTACAAAAATTATTAAAATATATAATCTTTAATATATAAAATAAATTGTTAAAATAAAACGAAATAATACATTTATATAACGAAAAATAAAATGCTTGTACAGTATTTTAAAATTGTGGTGAAAACAAAAATAGTAATATATGTTTGAAGTATGCTGTTGACAATGGTAGAGTTTGTGAGTTTGAAATATTATTGTGGACGTTTCCCATAGATTTTAGTAAACAATAAGAACACAACGTTTCGGGGTCTGGAATCTCATCCCGTCTTCAGGTAAAAAGTAACGTAAACATGACACAAAACATTTTGAAATGAGGTAGCCTAAAAGTAATCTGCATTAGCTGACTAGTCACCCACCACCAAACAACATGATGTTTCTATTTTATTTTAGTTTTTTCTTTTGTTCTGTTTTCTTCTTAACTAACTTAATTTTGAACAACTAATTTGAAGACAAATTAGACTAATTTCAGATCCCTAAACGTCGTGTTCTTCTTGTTCACAAAAATATGAAAAACGAGAAAGAAGAAATTATATTAATTTCAGTAACAAAGGATTGAATCAAAGTGTAACTTGCTGCGCACCACAAACTGAGTTAGACTGACTACAGGTGGTTTATTTTAAACAAACCGCCAGAGAATTAAATTTCAACACGGCAGCTCTCTATGTGCTAGCCTCATTATGCTATTAGTTTGGAATGAAGATGTATCTGATTAAAAAAACACATTGCAAAATTACGGTCAAACACATTACATGACACAGTTTATTACAGGTCGGTCACTAAACAAAGATTATGTTATGGTAGATTACTCACTAGATTGCGCATAGATGGTTGAGGCAGGAAAATCTATATAGTTCTGCAGGCTAAGTACTGATAGCGCTGTGAGCGCTGCTATCTCTTGCCATATTTCTCCCCCTCAGCTCCACATCTCGAGCTTGTCCGATGTCGATGACTTAAATGTCACTCAATGACTCAAATTATGCCATTTTCAAGAACGAACAATGTTGTCGGTAACTCTACTTGAGACTCTTAAAATAGGCCACTCTCAGCACTAACTGTGTTGATTTTTCTGCCTCAGCCATGTGGCATCTATGCGCAATCTACCTACCATATCATAATCTTTGGTTTCAACCTAGAGGTAAACAGAACCTCCCTCCAAGATTGAAAAGTAGAAGGGAAGTCATCTAGGAGTTTATCTAGGACGAGAATTTAATTTGTTGAGTCAACAGAATCTACGGGCAACATGTAGGTTGAGGCTGTAAAGATAGTGCACCAATATTTGACCACTTTGCCAGATTGATAGAAGACGACAGGAAATGCGGCCAGATCGATCGACCTCACTGTCTTGTCTATAAGGAGGTCAACTTGAGTAAACTGTATGTGATATGTAACGTCACTATAAATCTATTTACTAATGTGTAGTGGATTTCAGACAATGTTACCGTCAGAATTACTCAACGTCTGGCTTACAATCTAGTATGAACAGTGACTCTTTGTACTACTATTCTTGTATTTAGTAAGGATTGTGACACTATTCTCTAAGATTAACTATAAGATAACCTTTATTGCTCGCATGCTCGATATGATATTAAATTTCCCATCTAGATTGACACGAAAGAAATGAAGTATTCTACTTTTTAATGTAACGTCCAGTATTAAAATTCAATAGTTTCGTTTTTAGAGAATTAATTTATTCCAGGACCTCTTTAAGTACTATTTATACCTTATTAGCCTGCAGATCCTAGATGTGTTGAGATTACGGGAAAAAGTTTCCAATTTTCCAGTGTCTTCTTTCTTCTTAGCACTAAATGTTTAGTGCGAATAAGACAGAAGACAATTGACAATAGGCAAATTTTTCCCGAAAAGCATCGTGTAAACATTGTAATACATCTAGCATCTACAGGCTAATAAAGTATTTATAATCTCGTTTTATAAATAAGGTTAGTTTTTTCGGAAATCTGCACAAAAGTGTTATTTGATTGAATAGAAAGTATTTCTAGTTAATTGAATGTACAGACAAGGAAGGGGGAGTATTTCTAACTGCTTGAAGTGATAAAAGTATTCTGTTTTTACAATTGGCTTTACCACGTGGGCTGCCAAGGAAAAGCTTAGCTGGGCAAACACAGCTTTAAGAGTGCACAGTACCTGGCGGCCATTTTGTATTTTGTCCTTAAGAACAGTGTTAAAACAAGCATTTTCTTGTGACACTTCACGAGCATAATTTTCATCAGATTTTTTAAAATACGTTTTATTTGAAAGATGACAATGTACCGTAGTGTCTCCTGACCACTTTTGAAAAAATTTTATCGGTTCAATAGTAAAAACAAGAAATTTAAATACAACGTCTCTTCAATGTTTTAATTTATTTCACGGTTTGATAAATAATAAAATGGAAATTCGGCTCAACAGAGTCAATAAAATATTTGCACTTAAAAACAAAGTTTATTTAATGAAAATCCAAAGCAAACTGTTCGTGTGAGGTGTCCCAAAAAAATGCACATTCAACAGCCACTACTGCGCACTCTTAAACCTACGTGCTTCCCAACTGAGTGGGATTTGGGAAGGATATGACACAAAATAAGGGAGGAAATGCGTCTGCTAGCATCATGCTTGGGCGACCAGGATGAAAGTACTTACTTGTCGCACAGTTGGTGCCAGTGTGTGGGGTGCGCTATGCTGGACACCAGGGGGATGGGCAGAGCGGTGAGCAGTGCTACCAACCACACTATCAGGATGATCAGCTTGGCTTGTCTCTTACCCATGCGAGGTCGCAGAGGCCACATGATGGCCATGAAGCGGTCTATACTGATAGCCACCAGTGTGTACGCACTCACCTAAATCATATTTTGAGTTACAATACGGAACATGCTGTAGAATTTGACAAAGTTAAAGTACTGACCAAAATTTCACATTTTTACCCAAGAGTCATTCGAGGACCATTGAAATCATTAAAAATGATATCAACTTCAATAAAAAGACAACATTAAAATTTCAAGAAGCTGGCAACCACTCAAGAAGTCTTTTCGATAGTGTCACAACTAATGAGAACATTGGCCATAAGACTGCCTCAGGAACGAGAAACTTAGTATTATATTTATGTGGCCATTTTAATTTATTTTTTCTCTCAGAAATGGTGTAAAATTTGGGAAAGTTTGTCTTGTTTAACGAGACGAAGTTAGGACTACAAAATCCTCTCTACCACTCAACCCTGACCTTTCCCTAGCGTCACCATTTAGTTACATTACAAATTGTAAGTGTTGACTGCGGGGATCGAACCCGCGCCACCGTAGTGATGAGCTCCGGAGTCGCGCACAATTCCAACTCGCCACGGGTCCGCTAAGAGTTAAGTTAAGTAAAACATACTCGTATGTTGTCGCTATTTCACAACAGCACTTAATTAGTTAATTTAGTGCAGCTATTAAAGTTAACATCGCATATTCAAAGTTACTCACAGGTCTAATATATCTGCTCTTAATGAAGTATTTCATCTTGAAAAGGCACAACAACGAACCACCGACGCAAGTGCTGTAAAATGCGGGATATATTCTGCAACGGCATTGATAAAACCAGGATTACAGCATACGACAAGCCCTTATGCTGGTGAATGGAAGCAAGTGTCTGTGTAAGTATGAAATGTGGATGTGAAAGCACAATAGTTAGCGATAAAATCACACAGCGCCGCTTTGTCATTTCCGTTAACGACAGCCGTGCATGAAAACTGCTCATTCTGAGCTTCTATTCTGCAAACTTCTTCATTTTCTGGTACAGAAAAATACTCTACTTTGATTATTTTAAGTGATCAAGACGTTTTAAAATAGACTATGACTTTTGGATTGACGTGGTGGAGAGCCACATTCCCAATCCAATGACTTTTGGATTGATTTTTGTTGGACTTTATTAGAATATCACGTAAAACATTGACTTAGCTTTCTGTGCGGAGTCCTTATAAATTATGCGTCTAGTAAAGTTGAAATTGTTATCCGCTGTAAACTATGTTGTCTTCTCCTTTGTTTAAAGTTTGTTGTTGACGATGGGAGAATTTCAGCGTTTAAACTATTACTCGCCTTTCGGGCTCGCTGGAGGGCCCCAGACCCCCACTTAGCCTGCGGCCTCTTATTTTGGGTGCGTTCGCTACGCTCATGATTGAGACAAATTTGCTTCACCCACTGGTGGTATAAGACAAATAACTTTGGAATATGTAGCTTAATTAACCAGAGCAAAAATCTTAGAAAATTTATTTAAGTTCTAATTTTAGGTGTCAAATAACCTATCTTTTTTAATATAGACTGACTTTCTGTACGTGTTTCCCAAATTAGCACATGTTCTTATCACACATAAACGTTTTATATGTCTGGATGGTTAATAATTACCATAACTACAAACCAACACCGCAACCCAAACACGGCGAAAAGTTGAATTTTCGACAATGTACCTTTAAACTGGTCTAGCAGCGAAACCGTCAGAGGTGAGAAAAGGTGTTAAATACAAAGTTTGTAAAAAATTTATTTCCACAAAAAATATTTTTCATCAGATTAAAATGTAAGCAACTATTTTTCCCCTATCATGCAAAATATCGGCTGAGTACAAGGGCAGATTTGCAGACGCCACCTTGTTTAGCCACCAACTTGTCAGAGCCTTAAAATAATAATGTGTTCAGATTTTTCCCGAAGGTTTCACACCAAGAGTATATAGTTGAGGGGTAGCATGCCGGGAGGTGCCTAAACATTTACTCGTTCAGTCACCTGTACAACCGGTTTTATAGTATATTAATTGCGGACATTTTTAATCATTAGTGAGCAAGATGATCATGACGTTTTGGGATCTTCAATCTAATCCCGTCTTCAACTGAAAAGTAACACAGGAACAAGCTAGCTCTTTTTCTAATGTTCAGTGTTATGTTTTAGGTTACTTTTCACCTGAAGACGGGATCAGATCGCAGGTACCGAAACGTCGTTATCATCTTGCTGACTAACGATGGAAAATGTCCACAATAATAATTATGTAGTCTTCTATTAAAATAGCAATAGATGGCCTCACTGCGTTTAAAACTTCACAACGTTTCGAGACGTATGAAAACTGCTCTGTTATCAAGTGAAACTCAACCTAAATCATATTCTAAAAACTAGTACACTTTACTACAGAGGTAAATAACATAATAAATACATTGTGTTGCTTACAGACTGCATAAGTTGATATTACTGTAAATGAGATCTATTGATTTAATATAATTGACTTTTTTTGTATCATATGGTTAAATATAGTGATTTATTTGTAAAAACACATAATTACAAAGACACAACTAGCCGTTTAGCGGCACCGTGGCGGATTGGTATCGCGCGCGACTCCGGAGCTCATCACTCCGGTGGCGCGGGCTCGATGCCCGCAGTCACCACTTACAATTTGTAATGTGACTATACGGTGACGCTAGGAAAAGGTCGAGGTTGAGTAGTAGAGAGGACTTTGTAGTCCTAACTTCACATCGTTAAACATGACACATTTTTTCAAACGTTCAACAGTATTTTATTAATACGCTCATACGTGAAGTTATGAAAATGTGCAACAGTGTTTACTACATGTAGTCCATAACCAAATTCGGTCGCAGAAAACTGGTATTGGAGGAAATCAAAATCCTTATTGTGAGGATTTCCAGAGCACGATTTTCCTTTCAGCATTCATTAAGGATTCAATCAGCACCAATCCCCCCTTGTAACCGAGTCTCAAACCTCCCTCGAGACCAATCTGAGATCTGAGATCTAAGCACTAAGTGGAACAGCTTACCTCTACCTCAGGTTGGGATATTACTGTGGTAGTTTTCTATTGTTTTTTAGTAAACAAGAGGAACAGGACGTTTCGGAATATGGAATATGATCCCGTCTTCAGGGGAAAGGTAACAAAACATTAGGAAATAAGCTAGCCTAAATAATGAGCACAAGCGGACCAGTCAACCACAACCAAATGGCATGTTTTTTTTTCTTTTTTCTTTTACTTCAACTTGTTATTTTGTCTTTATTTACCTGACAATTTTGATTTATTATATTATACAATCTTGTTTAGATAACGCTTACACGTTTTCCAGTTAGTCCATGGACAATGACATATTTTTCTTTTTATAGAATTTGACAAATTATATTAACCCTCATCCACTATCATGAGTCATCAATGTGTAAAATTAAATGTATCAATTTAAAAAGAAAAGGTGCAGTTTGTCTTGTTTAACGAGGTGAAATATAATGCAACAAATTAGTAAGAGGTGACAATAACCCACGCCAGCGGAGTACGATTTCAACGCGCCACGGGTCCGTAAATATTTTGGAGTCTTTATTATCCTATTATAATGAACAAATATAAGCAGCCCTTTGTGCACCTCGCTATAGAACGAGACGACAAAGCGGTTCTGTGTGATTTTATCGTTAAATATCCCCATTCACAACTACATTTCATTCTTACAGGGCCATTCACAACACTCCGTGTTTGTACTATGTGCTCGTGGTCGAGTTTATATTCAACTTATAGAGAAGATAAATTGTGCACTTTGCAATTTTTAGTGTTGTTTGTTTTTGGTGTTGATGACAGTGTACTTGTATAACAGGGCTGATTAACGAATATACATACATATTAATCAACTATTTTTAAGCCCATTGAGGCGTCGAACCTTTTTGCTGAAAGCCAATTAACTCTCCTCTTTTGAACTTACCAGGTGGATTGATCGTTCGATGTCTATAAATCTAATTCACACATTGTGAGCGTGTTTTGCTGGAACGAGTAAAGCCACCCCCTTATAACTATTACACCCTAAATTTACGTGTAGTAATAACTTATTGTTTGCAGGAAGTTGGCCCATTTATGTCATAACGTGTTAAAACAGATTTTTTACATTTTGAAACTGAAAATGTATACATTTTAAACTTATAGGCAGCTTTAACTTTGTTCTTCAAACAACCAGAAAAATATTTTTTTTTAAACTATAAGTTTACTTTTAAGTAGAAATAATTTTAAATATGCGCTATAGAATATACTTACAAAAACAGATATGGCCTGAGAGTAGCTCACAGTGCTACACAGAGTGCGTCCAAACGGCCAATACTGCAGCAACAACGTCGGCACGAAGGAGAAGGGCATGCAGAATAGAGTCATGAGGATGTCGCCGACCGCCAGGTTGACGATGAAGAGGTTGGTAACAGTGCGCATGCGCGGGGAGCTGTAGACGACGTAGCAGACCAAGCCGTTGCCCAGGAGTGCGAACAGGAATATCGTGCAGTACATGATGTAGACGAAGGCATGGAAGTAGAGGGTGGAGAGAACATCCCCTCCTCCAGGCGAGAGGTCACAGTTCAACCCCAAGCTGAGGTTGTAGTCTAGCACACAGCTGAGATTGCTCTCAAACACAGAGCTGCAGACGACAGGCTCAGAGTAGTTGCAAGAGTCACACATGACTGGCTCATCTGCTCACATGGTTGTCAGGAGCAGCTACACCACCTGGAACACATACCTTTTTTGGACACTTGACTTAGCCACATGGGCCCTAAGCCAAGGAAAGCTTAACTCAGGCTTTAGGCTTATTGTGCTAGTCATCGGAGTGGGAATTGTATGGAACAAGTTATAAAGGGTTATGGTTGGGCGTTCGACTTGTCTTTCGACCAGGAAGAAAACATTGGTTCATTATCACTATCCACCTAAACCAGACGTCTCCAAAATGCTTCACAGTGATATTTTAGATCCAAACTGGCGGTAAACAATAATGTGCACTCTCTTCAGGGAATATGATGCCAGTGCTGATATATGAGCCACCGACGTAGAGGAAAAAGACCCACCTCGGATGGCCTCTGATTCAGCCGCCGCTGAAGCGGGGAATGTGGGGGACTAACTCACGGTATAGCGCGTCACTGCTCCGAAAAAACCTTTTCAAAGCCCACTTAGAACCCCTGCCATTTTCTTAGTGGGTGTCGTATGGATTTAAAATACAGTTAAAAACACATTGCGCAGTGAACTAAGCCCTTAAACAAGTTTAATCGCCATAATTTCAGCCGAAAATCAACATGGCACCTCAAGCACAGATAGCGCCGCGAGCGTTGCCATCTCTTGCCGTATTTCTCCGTCCTGGACACCAGCACATGCTTGAGTTTGTCCGGTGACTTAAATGTGACCGATTTCCGAGAACAAACAAACTTGCGCGGGCCTCAATAGCTTTACTTGAGACTCTTAAAATAATTCCCTCCCAGCTCTTCTGTGCTTAGGCTGCTTAAATACGTTGATAATCTTTGCACACACGTATTAAGACCACATGGATGATTTTCCATGTTTTTTTGTATGGGTGTGACATTATTCATTTAGTTTTATTCTGTTTATTTCAACACTTGGACGAGCAATAGCAAACTTTATTGCAGCCAGGAGTGGCGTAAAAAAGGTAAAGTTTATCAACTGTTTAACGAGGCAAGGTTAAAACTAGAAAGTTCTCTTTAATTTTTAATATCGCTGCGGTTACCTAGCTTTACCACTAATTGATTCTACCGACAAACAAAGTCACTTGACCGAATTGTTAACAAGAGCAAACTATCGAAAATTCAAGTTTAATTCAATCAAAAGAACAATGATTACATTTAGGCTGACAAGAAGTAATGACCAAATGGGTTGTTTAGGGTGATGTGTATTATTACATTGATAATTATTACGTCATTATTATTACTTTGATAGGGACAATTAGTCCTACTTCGGAGCCACAGTGTAAATTGTGTGTAAGAGTTTGGTTTTCAGAGGATGAACTATATTGCGGATATTTTCCATGTTAGTGAGCAAAACATCACGACTTTTCGGGATCTGCAATCTGACCCCGTCTTCAGGTGAAGAGTAACCTTAAACATAACACAGAACATTAGAAAATGAGCTAGCCTGAAGTAATCAGCGTAAGCTGACCAGTCAAACACAACCAAACAACATGTAGCTACAACAACAATTGTTTTCTTTTATAAGATTTTTTATTTACTTTTATTTTACTTTTTATTTTACTTGAACAGCTACATGTTGTTTGGCTGTGCTTGACTGAGCAGCTTACGCTGATTACTTCAGGCTAGCTCATCTAATGTTCTGTGTTATGTTTTAAGTTACTCTTCACCTGAAGACGGGATCAGATTGCAGATCCCGAAACGTCGTGATCATCTTGCTCACTAACGATGGAAAATGTCCACAATAATACTTCAACTTCTGAAATCTTCCCGTCGTTAATAGCAAGCTTTAAAGGGTTTGATTTTATTTGTAAACTTAACTAGTTTAACTTCAGTGTTACCACATGCAAGAAACTGTAGGCCTACATTAGTTACAACCACTAATATACTCACACTGAGGCTAATCATCGAATCTTCTTGACTGATGGGACTTTCACCAAACGCACTTCCAAGTCCATGGCCTGAAAGAAACATATCTCTTGTTAAACATAACATTGAAATAAATCAAATTTATTACGGATTAAGAAAATCCTACATAAAGGCTTTTTATTTACTAATAAAAACACATATTTCTGTATATGTATTCAAACACATTTCTTGTATGTATATTTTCAAATGCCTTCTCTTTGTTTACACACACCCAGAAAGGTTTTTCGGAAGAAATCACACATACATCATCAGTTTACTCAAATCTCCGCTCTTCTGCAATATCCTGCTCATCGCACAACTTAAAAAAAAAACCGTGATACTCTTGAATAAATTTCTTTAATAAACTACCAAACCATCTGAAAAAAGACCTCTCCTAAATCCTTTTAACAAAGTATCTTCAATTTTTTTCTTAATCACTGCTTTTATAGCGTTCCAGAGTAACTCGCTCCGTCATAAGTCATGAGTCATTTATTCATGAATAGATACAAGTTTGTCACAAGTAAATCTCACTTTTAAATCTAATACAGATTTGTTTAACAGGTAAAAATATTTAGATATCTATGCTCAACATTTTAAAATATCACATTTCACAAATAAATAAATAAATCATCGGGACAGTTCATATAAAAAGAGCTCAGGGTTTGGGAAACTGATTTTTTGTTTCTTTCCTGCCTAATGAGTATTTTGATTTATATTTAACTTAAGTTGCTTTGTTAAGACCCTGCACAGTTGTAAGTTTTTATCTATTAATGTTATTTTACTGCACAATATTTAATTTAAGTATTGTAATTCGACAAAATCACAATCAGTGTAAAATGATGTAAATGATAAAAATAAAAAACTAAGACGTATGGTTTTACTCACATAATATGGCGTCACAGTTAGTGATAAGACACAATAATTTTAGTGCACATTTCTTTAAAATCCGTTAAAATAGATAATACTAAAAATTTGGAACTGTTAGGAGGCCCTCACGGTGAGAGACCAAGGAAAAACGCGCAGAGTAAAGCGGTGTCGTAGCTTGAAAGATAAGCAATAAGGTTTAGGTTAACAACAGAGGAACTGTAGACTAGGTTTATCTAATCATTGTATTATTTACTGAGGCCTACGGCTTACGCGAGGTCGTGTGCATTTGGGCTTAAAAACAGTCGTAAATTCTTGTGTGAATAATAGTGTTGTAAGAGAAATTTGAATACAAAAATGTCGGGACTTGAACCCGGGCCTCTCGCTTGTCAGGCAATTATGCTGACCACCACACTTAATTAGTAGTGCAAATAAACTATACTTATTATTTATACTTACGTTTTTTAATAATTACTTAGTTGTAGGTGAAAAAATACCAGTAAATACTGAGCTTTAAGTTTTTACTTGTCTTTGAAGTAATTACTTAAAACCGCACGCAACTACTTATTTATGATTTAGTGTACTTATGATTTAGTGTGAATAACACACATGGTCTACTTTGTTAGTTTGAAAGTTCATAATAGTGGCGGAGAGGAATTTAGTAAAAAGGAAGAACGGACTTTTCCTGCCACTTCCGGAGAAAAACTAACTTCCTTTTTACTAAAATGGTCTACTTTTTCATAAGTAAATACTGTTCCATTTTTAAGATATCTATTAGTAATAACTTACCTTAAAATACACTTTTATCAAATTTCCTTTGGAAAAATAAAATATTCATGCTGTCAGCATGGTAAGATTCATTCCCGGGACCATAAAATGAGCACCGATCCCGAATAGATTATTTTTCAAAACTTCATATACACTTATGTGTACAGGGTGTTCATAAAAGGTTGTCACAAGCTTTAGAATTACGTTTATTAGATCAAAATAAAGAGAAAATCAAGAGTAACTTCTTTTTGAAAAACGTTTCGTTTACCAAATATCTGCAATTTTGTTTGTTTCACTAATTATTTTCTATTTTCAACACCACTCATTGGATTTGGTATTGAAACTAACAATACCCAAATTTGGAAATCAGCCATTGTAAAACATTCAGTACAATTCAACAATAGTTTCTCAAACATAAAATTATTGAAAGAAGTTCAAAACTCACAAAATTAAGATGAATATAAAACAATTTTCATTGAAAAAAAACAAACCATTTTTATACATATAACTTTAGAATTAACCGGCGTGGTTTATTACTTAGCATTATAAAATAAGACAGCTGACGTAACAAAGAAGTATTTACTAATATTTAAGTAAAATGAATACTTTTACTGAAAGTTAACCGCACGAATTTACTGAAAATTATTAGTAATACCTAAACAGAAAAAGTAAAAGATTATTCACCTATTAATAAGTACGAGTATTTACTCAACTTATTAAGTAATTACTTTACTTTTTGAGTATTTACTTATAAGTAATAAGTATAGTTTATTCACATCACTGAATAAGTTACTACGTTTAGTGTTTATACCAATTAAGATCTATAATAGTGTTGTTAGATTTATACAAGCATTTTAGAGTATCAAAAGGGGTTTCCAAATTGTTGTAGATGTCATTGATTGGTGAAACTGTTTACCTAAGTTGGTGTTAACATTTATAACAAATTACTGAATTATTTTAAATAAACTGACGGTATGAAATCTTTGAAGTCGAAATTGAAAATATCGGTAATTAAAATATGTTTTACAGCGTTGGTGAATATTATGGATCGTTCAAATATAACAAAATTCATGGGCAACCTTTTAGTTAAGTAGCCAGTATACTACTCGGATAGGGAACAGTATTTTAGTGATGGGTTTGTCTTTTTATTTTCATTTTGTCACACACAAATTTTCATACATGGCAAATAAACTTACGTATTTATTTATTATTTATATTAAAATGAGTACGAAACTATGCATTTATTTTAAGTAGGTATGTGTTTCAAGAAACACAAATAAATTTGCAAAAATGCTTATGATTAACATTTTTTGTTACTTTTATTCGTGTTGTTTTACAAACAAACTAAATTACGAAACCTAACCAATCAAAATGTCATCCGATTTTGATTAAAATTAAAATAAATATTTTAATGTCATCTATCAATATACTGTAAATTTTAAAAGCCCGTTTATAAATGGCGGCTAAAAGAGTGATTTCGCCATAAAAGCAGAGTATTGCATTTGATTTTATTGCAATTTAAATGCATTTCCCCTCAATGAAATGTAGTAAAGCTTGCAACAACACAGCACGTAAGGCTGAGGCCGAAGGCCGAAGCGAGGCTGTAAGCAGAGCAGTAGAGTTACAATTAGCGAATTAGAGTAACAAATTGCAAATAAAATCCCCTCCCTCATGTCAGTGGCGCTTTAGCGCTTAGCTGCGTTTCGGCTTGGTCTTTTATAGTTGAAAATTCATTATGCCTGTGTTTTTACATTAATATAGATATAGATAGTATTTTTACTGGCTTATTGGGTTTAATAACTCAGTTATGGTGGCCATGGCTCAGTTGCCTAGTCCGTGCTTCGCACCAAAACAGCCCGGGTTCGATTCCCGGGCGCAGTGATAAAGTCACAATGGCCATTCCCCGTGGTTTGGAAGTCACGTTAAGCCGTTCGTCCATTACATAGGTCGTTGGGCTATTAATTAATGACCCAATCTGGGGAACAGTCGGCCCTAGTTTGTAACAAGACTACACCTCATCATCCATCAAAACACTCAACACACTCACCATCATCCCATATTCACCTTAAAATACCGTCTAGGAGTGGTCGGTGTCTCAAATCAAAGTACGAATAATTATTGTGTTAATGGTCTTTCATGTTTCAAACTGATATATTCAGCACTAGAAATGTCCAAGAGTGTTATTACTTTATACTCCAGTATTGATCGAAGTGAACACGTATAGAGAAAGGCTCACTTAGGCTCTTCAGCCATATCACGGCATTATTGACACAGTAGACAGTTTGTTATTTCTGACAGGTGACAAGAAGATATATTCGAGTAAATATATCTCCTTTATTGGTATGTCTCCTGTTACTTTGCTTTAAAAGCGAGTAAGCACATTGAATTGACGGGACAATCTAGATTATTGCAACCTGTTAAGAGCGTGTAATAATTTTACTTCAAAGTTGGCCAGTAAAATTTAATAAATATCTTAATTTCAATTTTTAACTCGCCTGGCTTGAAAAGCCGGTTGATTAATATGTAAATAAATATATAAGGGTTTACTTGAGTTGGCGTTTCTACGTATAGCACGTTTCTACCCCATTTGAAACACTTAAAACACATAATTTCAAAACTAAGACGCTCTAGACGCGTAGGTAAGCTTTTAATTTAAAACGAAAATATGTAGATACATAACTTTAAGTTATTAGTATCGACGTATTTATGTTTATTACAGACCCTTGCTTTAAGATTTACCAGAGGAAAACTATTACTGGCATATTTTCTTCACACTTTTGGCACATTCGATTTTATCGGAAATGGCAAAAGGACGTTTAAAAGTGTCACACGTCTTCGATCTTATAATCTCTCATCGTTTTAAATATGCTACAACAGCTATTATGACTGTTTAGATATTCAATCGATATAAAGTAGTGGTACAATATAACCTACATAGTGTATAACTGGGCAGTATAAGTTAGTGTATCAGAGACCTCTGGAGAGAAGTATATAGAGTAGAGAGTATATATCTCTTCTACATCCCATCCCTGGTGACCACACACTATAAAAGACATAACCAACTCACCCGCTACTTCATAGGTCTCGACCTTACAACATCCGTTACTATCGAATTCCCTTTTGAGATATGATATATTCAAGCCGTCAGCATGGTAAGACCCGGGACCGTGGATGAGCACCGATCCTGAGCCCAGAACATGTTTTGAGCATTTTACAAGACTTATATACATATGTGTGTACTCTCTACAAATCGCATTCTTTTGCCAATGTTCATAAAGCTTTTGGTACAAATGTTCCTTTTGTAAATATCTCTGTCAAATTCGTTAGCCAGGAAAATTGGGCAACCGGAAGTACCTCTTGGGGGGGGGTATTGGTAAAATAATTGGTTTTAATGATCCAAAACCAGCAATATCATCTGATTGTGATGAAATTTTGAATAAATGTGTAGCTTTAAAAGATCTACCAACGTACTAAAGTTTATGAAAATTCATAGTCGTTTCAAAATGGCAGACAAAAAAGTAATTTCTCGCTATAAATTATGAGTAGTCCGATTTCAATAATTTAAATTTGCGTTTTACCTGCACGCTATGCAATAAAACGTGCAGTAAAAGAACACGTAAATCTGAGGCCGAAGGCTGAAGCGAGGTTGTGAGCGGAGCGAACAAGAGTAACAAATTGCTATGGGAATTCGATTCACTTTTGCCAGCGGCGCTTAAGTGCCTAGCTGCGTGTCGGCCTTGTTGTACAATGTTATTTCCAGTATTTCTTGATAGGATAAGAGTTATACGTGTCTAGTTGACTGGGACTCGGGCGTCATCCAGCTGGATCAGGTCTATTTCTCTATGTCACGATGATTGGTATATTCACAGTCACGTTAAGCCGTAGTTCCATTGGTCATTGTCATTCTAAGTCCCTTAGTTTGTAACAAGACTGATATGACTTTGGCTAGTCATTGATATGTCTATTTGTTTTGTGTTTCTTTGCTGGGACCTTTCTTTGAACGTTTCTGAGGTGTGAGAAAGATGATGATATTTGACCTTATATTAAAACCTTTCTCTGCCTGTATGTTTCGAATCTCGTTTTAGTATAAATATAATATCACCACATGACAAATTTTATATTTCCTTGAAAACCACGCAATTTGGTTTGTTTTCCAAATAGTTACCTTGTAATGTATATTTTAAAGGTTTTAAATCCAAGTAGTTTGAAACAATGTGGTTTACGATAAGTAGTAAAGAACTAATAATCAGTTTTAACTCATTTAACTATATTTATCAACAATCCATCGGCACAAAATATTGGAAGCACGTTGAAAAAGTATCAATAACAGTGGGAATAATGAAAAACTGGTAATTTACAATAGTTTTCCTTTTCAACGATTATTTCTTTACTAGTTGTAAATCATTTGTACCTATATATTGGTAAATAAATTTACTTTGAACAAAAACCTGTTTTATAATTACATGTAATCTTTGCCAATTCTCCACGGTTTTTTTAACAGTATATGACAGCATTTTACTTGGTCAGAGAATGCATATTGTTGGAAATATCTGAAAAGCTGGCATCACAATAGTGAGGTGAAATATGGTCCCGTTTATAAAACACCGTTCACCTCTCTAAAGACCATTGGCAAAGTAGGTGAACGTTGGCTGTCAGCCCAGGCTCTGCCAGGACCTGCTAGGAACAGTTTATTACATCTTGAGCTTAAATCCTGGAATTTAAATATACAAATGTTTGCCTTACATTTGATAATAGTTTTTGAAATAGCAGAACATCTTCTTACTACCACTGTTGAACGAATTCAGTAGATTGTATTGATTAAAATAAAATAATACGCAGACAATATAAGTAGTTGGTAAGTGTAAGAAGTGAAATACCAAAAACTACTTAAATAATAAAATAAATAATTGAAATTAGTTTTAGCTAAAACTATGTGAATACTATAAGCGATGAAAACCTTTTCAACAGCGGTTAAATATTCTGAAAGAAATTTTTGAATTTGGAGCAATGTATGTTATGGTTGGTAGATTGCGCATAAACGCCACGTGACTTACAGCGGAAGGAAAATCAACATACTCGTAGTTCGGCAGTCCAAGAATAAAAGGTTGCTAGCGAGAAAATTATTTTAAGAATCTCACGTAGAGCCACTGACGAACTCGCGAGTTCGTTCGTTCTCGAAAATCCCACGATTTAGTCACATTTAAGTCGTCGCATCGGACAAACTCGAGAATGTGGAGCCGAAGAAGAAGAAATACGGCAAGAGATGGCAGCGCTACCTGTATTTGGGCTGCCGTAACTATGTTGATTTTCCTGCCTCAGCCACTTGGGTTGTATGCGCAACCTACTTACCATAACATTATCTTTGGTAAGCGTTGGATGTAAGCTTGAGCCCTGCCAGTACCTGCTAGGTACAGTTTATTACATCTTGAGCTCAACTGCTGGAGTTTACAATGGACTTAAATATAAAAATCATATTTGATAATGGGGTTTTCTGTCTAGGAAAGTGAATAAACGTAAAAGTAATCTCCTTACTTTGCTTTGAAACACCGACCACTCTTAGAAGGTATTTTAAGGTGAATATGGAACTATGAGTGTAATGTATGTATGAGTGTATGGTGAGTGTAATGAGAGTTTTGATGTATGATGAGATGTAGTCTTGTTACAAACTTGGGCCAACTGTTCCCCAGATTGGATCATGAATTAAATAGCCTAACGACCATTGGAATGGACCAACGGCTTAACGTAACTTCCGAACCACGGATTTACTACCAGTATTCAACTAATTAAGCGGATTTTTTAGTTTAAAATAATTAAGTACGCATACAATGTAAGTAGTTCGTAATTATACCAAAATACTTCACTTAAGAAACATACGAATAATTAAAATTAGTTTTATTCAAAAATTATAAAAGCTATTAGTGATGAAAATGTCTGCGTTTTAATTGACAGCAATTAAAAAATCCGAAATAATTAGGATTCTTAAAGTTTATAACCATTAAATTTGGTCGCCCACTACAAATTACTTAATTTTCAAAGGTGTTATGTTTTTAAAAAATTGCCATTTTACGGTCAGTGGACCTTAAAAGTTCTACTAACCTTTAATAATTTATCATGCCAAATTACATATGCGTTCATTATAGATTTGTTTGTGATTCCCAGGGCGACCTTTTTGCTACACTTTTATATTTTACACTTGTCTAGGAAACTTATAAGATATCCGTTATTCTAACTTCTAGGGCGGAATGTTTCCCACAGTTTCATACACAGTGTTTGACTCGGGACGCCAAACATTTACTTAGTTTAAAAGCTATCAAACTCAATGTTGGAAGTCAAGGTTTCGATCAAGGATTGATTGATACGATCAAGTCAACAACATTCTTAACTACTTGTAAAGCTGGCAGTTTATTCGTTTGAAACGCTTGAATTAGATTGATTTCGCGTTCTCTTGGAATGTGAAACAGCTAACATTAAGGTGGCATTCGATATGTTGTAATGCTTGATTAGTATATTAATAATCGGTTGATAGTGATTCCAACTAACTAACACGTAAACTATGGTTTTCTGGAGGGTCTGCCGCAGCTGTGATATTCATGCCGTCAGCATGGTAAGATCCAGACCGGAACCATGAAATGTGCACGACCCTGACCCAGAACACGTGCTGAGCATTTTTCAAAACTTTATATGTATATTATTTGTGTGTACACTTTGCAGGTCGAAATCTTTGTCCGATTTCCATAAAATTTGCTACAAATGTTCCTTTTGTAAATATCTTGGTCAAGTTCGTTAACCAGCAAAATCGGGCTAGTGGAAGTATCCTTTAAGGGACTTTTCACCAAAAAAGGAGTTTTAATGATCTAAAAACAGTAGATTTCGTCTGATTTTGGATTAAACCTGATAAATATATGTATTTTGTTGTTATACATCAATATTCAACAAATTACAAAAACCCGTCTAAACGTTTCAAAATGGCGGCCAAAAAGGTGATTTCCCGCTATAATAGTGGAATGAGTGTAATCTGATTGTATTGGAATTTGAAATGGGATCTCCTTTCATTATGAGTAGTATAACTCCTAATAAAAACCCCCGTAAATCTGAGGCCGAAGGCCGATGCGAGGCTGTGAGCGTAGTGAACTAGAGTACTTAAGTACAAAATAAATTCGATTCACTCATGCCAGCGGCGCTTTAGCGCTTAGCTGCGTGTTGGCCTGGTCTTTTATTTGCAATAGAACAATACAATTTTAAAACGAAGTTGGACTATGAACTTAAAGAAGTCCCCAATTAAGTGACGAAACCCCCGATAGGACTCAACTCCTAAGAACCCTATTTTTCTCTGTACGCTCTCCTAGTTTAAATTGTGCAATACTTGCTGCAGTGTTTAATTTTGAAAACACTTTATCAAAGGTGACATAAACTGCCACATGGTTCACAGTCTACTGGCTTTATCAGATTACTTAGGTGGGATCTACTTAGGTAGCCGGTTTTATTAGGCTGTAAAACATGAACATAAATCTGGTCGTCCATTTAACTAATATAAACCGGCAGCAAAACCTCACCTCTATGTCCAGATTTTGCTCGGAAGTAGATTTAGTTTGGACACTACTTTATTACTCATTAAAACATGATTCTCAAAGCCGCTGTCAGAATATGAACTTGTGCCCGTAACTAATTAAAGGACTGCAGTTTTCTACCTTCTTTGAGTGGTCTAAAAGGTAAAAAAGGTACAGTTTACCTGGTTTAACGAGTTAGGACTACACAGTCCTCTCTACCTCGAGCTTTATCTAGCGTCACCGTATAGTCACTTTACACATTGTAAGTGGTGACTACGGGAATCGAACCCGCACCACCTGAATGGTGAGCTCTGGAGTCGCGCGATATCAGTCCGCCACGAATCCGCTAATTAGGTAGGGAAAAAGATGACAAGCTACGTACGGGTTCACCAAGTACAAGGTTATTCAAAAGGAATGTCCTACTTTCATTCTTCTGTAAGTATAAGTGCTTTATGAATAGTTTATATATGGTTGAAAAGATGAAGTTTCAAGGTTTTGTTTACATAATTAGATTCAGAGGTGATTTCAACGGGTAGTTATCAACAAGAGGCTGCCCTTCAACACAAAACAGTTTGTGTTCTTGAATGTTTAAAAAGACAGTCAATTCCGTTCAAAGCGTTGTCATAGGTTCTTGAATTCGTCGCGAATTTTTCTTTTGGGGCTATGTTAAGGAAAACGTTGACATATCTTTCTTTCAAGAATTCTAGTTGACCTGCAAACCGTAAGACAATGTAAAACTAGTGGATTTATATTACCCACTAGATAGATTTCTTTTAATACATAACAGAGGTCAATAAAATTTGTAGCACGCCATGCAGAACCGATTCAAAAGTACAAAAAGTAAGTTGAAAAATTACTGTAAATACGTTTTGATATCGGCTTAGTTTGTAATCCACCATTTCCATATACAGTTTTGAAAATATTAATAATTAAAGTTCTCGAGATATTTTTGTGAAACTTAGTATAAACCTTAATTGTTTTCCTAATAACATCTTCCTATACATTTTTTTTATCTAACTTATCAAATTCAAAAATGGCGGCCATTTCAAATTTTCAAAGTAGTATTGGAATTTGACGTTGAAATCTTTAAATAACCATTATTTTGAAAAATAATAAGTTAGATAAAAATGTTTTGGAACATGTCACTATGAAAACAATTAAGGTTTATGCCAAGTTTCACAAAAATATCCTAAAGGGACTTTAAATTGTTAATTATTTTTAAAAATTACAAAATGGCGGTTTACGGCTAAATTAAGCCGAAACCAAAAACATGTTAAACCAAAAGGCGTTTTCGACTTACTTTTGTAAGTAAAGTCTGGTCCTGCATAAGGTGCTACACATTTTTGTGACACTCTGTATACATATGTATATAAAGTGTTTAAAGATGCTCAAAACGTGTTCTGCAGGTCAGGATCGGTGCTCATTTCATGGTCCCGGGTCTGGGTCCTACCATGCGGACGGCATGAATATCTCATTTTTCCAAAAGAAATACGCTAAAAAACACATAACTAGACTACAACACCATTACAACTTCACATCACACATTTTATCTCTATTCTGCAAGTGTTTGCGTAGCTTCACTCAGTTAAACAGTTTCTAAACAAAGTTGTGCTTCGTCAGTTATAGTTGACTCGAAGTCAACAGTTTACCTAACACTGTTAAGGTTCACCCTCGGTTACTCCGAGTAGTTTGCTCCCAACAACCAACTATTGGCTGACCAATTACGCCCCTTGTAGGTTGCATGATATCAACTATGCTTAAAGCTATCTAACTTGCATATTCCTTTACCTCCCAGAGATCGCATCACGAAGGTTACCTCCGGGTGTATCTCTAAAATCGCCTACACATGAGCCAAAAGACCTTTAATCCCTGTACTTTTTTTCGTAGAACACGATACAATATATAGTTTAGCCACTTACAGCTTGGACATAATTAGTGTTTAACTGTTTACATTAGAGCCTCCTCGCGTTATGGGGCAACCCGGAGTTAACCTCTGTTTACTAAGGTTTCAACCTAGTAATCTCCGGGTGCGCCCTCTCACGTTTTGAAACCTATGCACCATCTAGAAGGTTAAGAGGATTGATCACCCCGGAGAAGGTTGCTCAAAACATAATCTCGTATTCCACGTTTAGGACGCTATTTTTACTGTAGAGATTAGAAAAGTTGTTTTCCAATGTTTTGAAGATTTGTATAACCTGATTTTTTGAAACCTCTTACGCCGAAAATGTTTGTTGGCCAAAAAATAGGCTATTTTAAAATTATATTATACTTTTTCCCACGCAGATTTTGTCTTTATTGTGTATAAGAAACATAGAACTACTCCTACCCTATCATATAAACCCGCATTTGTACGTTTCGGTTCATAAACGGCGTCGGAAACAAGGAACTACGAAACCATGTTTGGCCACTTTTGAGTGAGCGGAGCACAGTTGGAATATCGCTACTACCATTTCTCTTGACTGGCCAGGTCGGCGACACGCGCGACTCTTCAAAGAAATGAGCCAGACAAGACAACCTACTAGAGCCAATGTTTTTGAAACAGAAGATGAGCTTGAATTTCCACCTACCCCTCGTCCACCGGAGAGAAATAATCAATACTCCACTATTTCAGTGGTAAACATGGGTTCTTGCTTGGTTGACTAATTCTCTGCTGGTCCGCCTCAGCTGCGTGGCGACGCTTCAATGCCAGGGTTTACGGCGGCCAGTTTCCACCTTTCAATTAAACAAATACCTCTGAGCGTATTGTATACAGTACGAGTATATACGCATACTTCAAAGGTTAAATGTGTTGGCTCGATTTAGAGAGTATGGCCAATGTAACGCTGAACTGATAAGGTCGTGGTCTGCTTTGTATTTGTGGGAAACAGATCAAACTGTTCCTTTATTGAACCATGTAGATTATAGATCTAAGAACGCTATTAAATTGTGTCTTTATTAAAACCATGTAAATAGTCAATCTAGAAACATGGCCGCACCTGTTATTAAACCGTATAAACGTGCGCAATTAAGTAGGCGTATTAGCCATGGTACAACAGTTTCTTATTTTTAGACCGTTAATTTATCTAGACATATAATCAAACATATACTTGACTGAAAACATGTCACATAAATAAATGATCGAACTGTTTCTTTATTGAAACCAGGTAGATGGTCGATCTGAAACATGATCAAAGTGATCCACTGTTGAATCCATTAAGATCGTGGATCTAGAAAGATTGGCAATTGGTATTATTTAAGACCCTACTTGCTACTAAAGTTTATATTTGAACAGAATATGATTAACTTACAAATAAAAAAAGTTGAAACTAATAAAAGCTGGAACTGTTTGGTAATGATTTTTAGAAAATCTACCCAAAACATCAACGTACACTAATGCTTTACTATTGAACGATAATGTTTAGTAGGGTATAATGAATGTGAATATGCTGAAATATAATTCAACTAGTCTGTTCTGGAACTCGTCTAAATGCACTTTGAAGACTAGTTATGACAACCTGAAGCAATGCTTATCGATAAGGAAGTAAACAAATACATCATTCTGCAAATCGAACCAACTGCTTTCGAACAACTCCCCGAACAGCTCCTCAGACTACTTAGTAAGATTTTCCTAACCAATACATATTAAATTTTGAAAATTCAATTCATGGGGTTTAATTGCTTAAATGTCAAAAGTCGAATTGCATTTGAAAAGTGATTAGCTACATTTCTGTTGGTATATATATCGTTAAGAGTCGAATCTTTGAACGGATCAACGGGTTGGGATTATACAAGGTGTAAGTTTTTAATTCCCCCTTGCACCTCACCTTTTGAAAAAGAGAATATTTTAAAACCCATTTTGTAATGAATTTATAGGATTCTGAAGTTTGTTTTGACGTACTTTGCGTAATCCACGCCACACCCGAAATCCGAGGGGTGCCCCCCCACACCAAATTCTTTAAATCTCCTTGTGGCACCTCAAACGAAAGGGGACTTCAACACAAATTCAACGACGGAACGAAAAACTTGATCTTGACACACTTTTGTTATACCAATTTAAAGATGACACGAAATCTGGTTTAAAATGCAACATTTCACATACAATTTTTTTAATGACAAACTTTTTCAAAATACTTTATGGGATTATTTTAGTGGGTTGGTGAGACCCTCAGAGTATTTTGAAGAAGATTTTGTCATTAAAACAATTATATGTCAAATGTGGCGTTTAAACCTGATTTCGTGTCATATTAGTATAGCAAAAAAACGAGTCGAACTAAAAAACCTTTCTTTGCGTCTTAGAACTTGTGTTGAAATTAACTTTCTTTAAGGTCCCACAAGGAAAGGGGTTTTTAATTAAAAGGTTTAGAGGGCCCTCCCCACGGATTAGGGGTGGGGGTGGGTGACGCAAAGAAAAACTCAATGTTAACCAGACGCGAAATGTCCATGAAATAATTTTAACGTTTTAATAATTAAATAATTCCATTCCCGAAAGATAAAGTACAGACGGAACTGATATTACTGAAACAGGGTAACTGAAGTGTACTGGTAGTTCCGCTACATAAAGCTGATTTTAACGTTGCTGCGAGAATGTTGGCATTGATCTTCTTCTATTTCAGTCTCTAGTAGACAAACAATAAACAGCTGACTGCAGCAACATCAAAACAGATGTTCTATGGTTGATTGATCGCTCATTAATCCTCGTTGTCCTACAAGTGTTGTTGAAGTTAAATATACCGACCGATGGGAATCACTTTGGTAGATTTTTATCGAATTTCCTTTGGCAAAATTAGTTATTCATGCCGTCAGCATGGTAAGACCCAGGCCCGTGACCGTGAAATGAGCGCCAACCCACTCCAGAACACGTTTTGAATATTTGTTCAAAACTTTATACAGGGTGAGTTGTAAATGTCCCCCACCACCATAACTTTTTAAAAGTAAATATGTTTTAAACCCTTTGGGGAATGCTCTGGGTTTGTGACGTTTGTTTTGACACTCATCCCACCACCCTCCCCCATCACCAAACCAAAAATCCGTGGAAATGCCCCCCAATTCTATTAATAAATAAAACTCCCTCTGTGGGTTCACATTAAGTAGAAAGGAAATTTCAAAACAATTCAACGACGCAACAAACACTTCTTTTATTCCCCCATTTGACTTTGTTAATACTCGATTTAAAGTTTTACAAGTACCTGGCAGGTTTTAAAATGCCCGTTGTTTGCATTGTCCTTATTTGGGTTACAAAAGAATCTCTTGAAAAGCTCCTGAGGGAAAACATACA